>OY101451.1:43640645-44330645 GCA_956483635.1 Panzeria rudis | reverse complement strand
AAATAAGACCACTATTAATTTATACAGTTTAAATAAATTCATTTTTGTACACTTTAATACTGTGTTACATCTCCTTTGTTCTTTATTACAGCAGTTAAACGCTTGTTCATGGTATTTATTAAGTTTTGACACTCTTCTGGTGTTATTGAGGACGAAATATCACGTATTTTATCTTTTAAACCCTGTAAAGTTCGTTGGGGTTCATTACGCAACCGTCTCTTCATAAGTGCCCAAAGGTTTTCTATTGGATTGAGGTCGGGACTTGAAGAAGGCCAGTCCAAAACATCAATCTCGTTATCTTGAAGCCATTTTTTTGTTATTTTTACAGTATGGCGCGAAGCTCCGTCCTGCTGAAAAATGAATTCATCAAAAGTGGTTAACATGGGTACCGATGTTAGCAGGTGTTCCTCCAAAATTTTAATGTATTTTGGTGCATTTACAGTACCCTCTATAAAATGCAGCTGCCCTACACCCTTTGCCGAAGAACATCCCCATACCATAACACTTGCTGGAAACTTTACTGTCCGCTTAAGGCAGTCCTTGTGATATGCTTCATCTTTCTTACGAAGAACCCGTTTCCTGGTATCACCAACACAAACGTCAAATTTCGATTCATCGCTAAAAATAACTGAATCCCATTGTCGTTGAGTCCAAGAGCTCCTAGCCTTCGCCCAGGCCAGTCGTTTTTTCTTCTGCACTGCAGTTAACAGAAGCTTTTCCTTGGTCTAGCAGTTAAATAATGCTCCAGTAAATAAGCTGTAATAAAATGTATACAATAATTCATACCTTGTAGAAACCATATCCTATTTTTTTTAACCGCTGCCTGGTCCATTCTCGTCCTATGGTCTTCCCAACAGCTTGAGACCATTCCGTTGCTACATTCCTGACCGTAGCCCGACGATCCCGTTTGATTATTGATGCTAATGCTCTTGTTTCGCGCGTGGTAATTTTGGAAACACGGCCACGATTGCTTACTCGAGTAGCGACATTACCATTTTTTTTATAATTTGCCACTATAGATTGAATAGTTGCTCTTGATAAACCTAAATCTTTAGCAATTTTTGCATAGCTTTCCTTTAAAGTGGATTTTTTAATGATCAACTCTCGAATTTCTGCGACTACCGGTTTGCCACGTGTCATTTTGAAAACTACATCTTAATAGGACAAATTTATTGATTACATGTTCTCTCCTTATTCGTAGATAACGGTTTAAACCGGTTTTTGATTATTTACTTTGCTACTCTTAAGAAATCTGCACTTTCTCTTATAGTGTAAAGAATGTATGAATTAATAGTGGTCATTTTTAGATACACCAAAAAAATAATGTTTAAACAAAATCGCAAAAACAATATAATAAATAAAACAAGGGACTTAAAATAATCAATTACATTTCATTTGTTTAAATAGATGCACTGTATGAATTAATAGTGGTTAGGGCTCGTACATAAATATGTATTCACATGCTGCAAAAGAGCATGAACAAATAGGTACGAACACTTATTAGCTTTTAACGACAATTTTAAAATTTAAAAAATATAGGCGAAGCAAAACAAGTACTTAAGATTTATCTTTTCTCACTAACGTTAGTGCTTCTTGGAAGCGAGACCATTAAAATATGCTATACGATCGTACACGAATAGTACACAAATGTATATGTATGTACATCCACGTACACGTTTGGTGGATGATTAAATTAAATCAAAATACTCAAACCAGTTTGTAATATATCTCCAAACAATAAAGAAGCTTACGAGGTGAAAATTTTGTTATACGTACATAGATATACATATGTATATATAAAAGGAGCAAAAAAGTGAAAAACGGTATTATTATAACAAGTGTGTATACATAATTACTTTAGACATATTTTATTCTGTGTTTGAATACATATATTTCCAATATTAAAATGTTAAGATGCAACGGTAAATTTTTATGCACACATTTAATTATTTGCATATTTAAGTATAACTTTTTCTTATTTGTTTCAGATTTCTACCATTACAAATATGTATAATAGGAAGTGAACCAATTAAAAAGAAACTGCCATCTCTGCTTGGAATGAAATTGCTTATGGATTTTAACATTGATGGCAAAAGAGGAAAAAATCGGCTGCGGGACTATCCAAAGCTTTTAAATCTAATTTATAGTAAGTAAAATTTTAAATAAATATTTAAACCTATTTTTATTAATATATGCACACAAATTTATACTTACAGAATCTGTTTACAAAGACCACCTACTTTCAAAAGATGGATTTATGAGAGAACTACGTGCTGGATTGTGCTTAGCCAAAAACCGAACATATAAAGATGAATGTCTACAGAGAAAAATAGTTTCTACAAACAATAGTTTTTTGAGTGCCGACGAATCAGTTGTAATTGATGAAAATAAAAAGCCTACAAGAAAAGTTTATCTCCCAAAACTTCTAATACTTCGAAAATGCCGGCAGGCACCCAAATGTTTTAACAAACTTCCATAAAAATTCAATTATAAATGTTTTTTAAGTCTGTTTTTAAAATTTTATTTCTAAGAAATATGTAAATTTTTTCGTTATATACATAGGTTTCTAACTTCAAATTCGATCTTTTGCAAACCAAATTCAGGTTTAAAAAAATCCTGAATTTTCCAAATCGAATTGATTATTTCACAAATCAAATTAAGCATTTTTCAAACAAACTTAATTTAAGAAAGCCTGATTTTGATTTTTAAAATGCGAATTTGGTTTTAAAAATGCTGAATTTGATGAGTTAAATTCTCAATTTGATTTAAAAAATTCTGAATTTGTTTTTTAAAACCAGAATTTGATTTGCAAAAGGCCGAAATTGAAGTTAAATATCTAATAATTATTTTTACGTTATATGATAACAATTATTTGATAAAAAATATCTTTTTCGTCCCTTTAACCTTTATTTGCCTTTTAAAAATACTTCAAATATGTATATTAATTTGGTTATCCTCTTTATTATTATTTTTTAGGCTACAAATAGACAAAGCAAATATATGGTAAATTTTTTTCATAAAAAATGTGCTGTTTATTTCTGGGGGGTCTAGCTATGACTAAAAAACCTTATTTTTGCATTAAAAAGACGTAATATAATGCATTTTTGTAGCGCCTAATATGGATTTTAATATATTTCGCATTAAAAATGGCATAATATAAAGCATTTCTATAATGCATTATATAAGACAAATTACGATTTGTAGATAATGATATAATTAGAAGCATTATATTGTGGCATTTGCAAACGCATTAAATGGGTAGATGTTCTTTTTTTGAAGTAATTATACTGTTCTTTTTATATTTTAATATTCATTGGTATTCTCCAAATACAGAAAAAAAGAATTCCCTCATTTGCAGTTTTTTTTTTCAAATATAGCGAAATTTATATTAACGTGACGTAACCCATTTTTTTGAAGTAAATACATTTCTTTCCAATGTTTTTTTAAAAAATTACTAATCTGTACAAAAATATCTTTCATTTGAGTATAATAACGCAGGTGCTTTTAGCATTAGTGGTGTTTTAAGGACATTTAGTGCTTCCCAACATACCATACAGTAATCAAAAGGCAATACGCTTATATATATATATATATATATATATATATATATATATATATATATATATATATATATACATATATATATATATATATTTATATATATATATATATATATATATATATATATATATATATATATATATATATATATATATATATATATATATATATATATATATATATATATATATATATATATATATATATATATAAATAGTGGGTTTAAGCTTTTCTTAACTTCGCTTATAATAATGTTTATAAAATGTGAATTCAGAAGCAGTCTTTAACAATGCTTGAGAAAGTATTATTATGCACAACTGTTTCTAAAGTATGCTTATAAACGACATACATATATTCAAGAGCGGAATATAACGATTGAAAATTACTTATCTTTTTCAACACATTCTATTTGTTACAAGTGCTTTACGATTACATTTGGTTTTAAATTTCAAAGTGAGTGGACGTATAATTTTGTAAATTACAACTATAAAAAGCATAAATATGTAATAAATAAATGAAGTCGAAATAAATTTGAAGTATGTCAATAATGAAATTTTTTAACACTAAAAAATATTATTATTTGTGAAGTTTATTCTATCATTATGTAAAAAAGCTTATAAAAATATTAAGACAAATAAGCTTTTATATACAAAAGTTAATACAATATTATTTTCGTAAGCTGATTCTACAATTGCAGGAATAAGCTTATAGTAAGCATGCACATATAATATTTTCAAGAGGGTTCCGTTTTGATTTTTCTACAATTGTTACGATAGCCTTTTTTAATATATTTTCAATACTTTTTCAAGCATAAGGCTTATGTTAGTAAGTTTATTATAATATTTTTGTCAATCCATTTGGTATGTTGGGTTAATTTGGACTTGTTTTATTATTACTTCAGGACATATTACATACGTTCGAAATTTTTTTTGTAAAAATGTGTTTATTGTTGTATTATGTGTGTGCTTGGTAAAAATATTTTAAAATATTAATCAAATGTACAATTTATAAGGATAAAACTGAAAATAGTTAATATTCTTGCAGCTTCACCAAAATATCCTGGAACGTAAATCAACAATATTATATTTAAAAGAAAGATAGTTTTGTGTAGATTAATGATCTAAAAAGTCTTATTGAATTTTAAAGTCCATTTTATAAAAATTAGGTGAAGACGCAAAAAAGAGATTGAATGACTAAAAAAATAAAAATCGCGATATTTTAAAAACTTGAGCTAACCAAAAAAATATTGAAGGTATATCCCACATATCGTCATATAAAATGCAAAAGTGCCAATCTACATTTTTAAAAAAATGTCAGGAAAGGTAAGAAACTGAATAAAAATCAAACTATTGTGATCATAAAAATTGTTTTTCCAGCATAGTATCATTAATACAGACTTTATTAATGATACTACCAAGAAAAAACTGTTTTTATAAACACAATAGTTTGCTTTTTACTAAGTTTTTTATCTCTCCTGGTAATATATTTATCATGTTTTTTAATAATTTTAAAAGAATATTTTTCGTACGAAATAATCGATGTTGCGCAAAACTGTTCAGAAATTTTAACAGAGTACCATTCTTTACTTTCTAAAATGAAAGAAAACCCGCGAAACTATTTGTGCTACCATCGATTACTCATAGATTAATTCTAAGGATTGATTTTTGGAAAGCATTTGGTTTATTTATGGATGTTATTAGATCTAATCACATAGGTATTTTTCGTAAATCATCACCTCGGCAGGATATTTCGTGTTACGTCTGGGTTAAAAGATGATCAGGTCTTTCCGATTTACCACAACGAACGAAAATATACTCATAAAAAAAAAAGTTGGTGTTAATTTTTCCCTTGTTCATTGGTATATTAATCTTGTCCAATCCTTTCTGAATTAAACGTTTCGAAGCTTAACCTAATAGTCAATTTGGATTCACAAGCAAATACGTTCGAAATAATAATATTAATAAACAATTAGCTACTGGCTTGAACTTTTCACATGTTTACCATGTTCATATACACTTAAGTATAAAATCAAACCAAAAAAGTTTGTCTTGGTTAGAGCAAAAAATCAGAAAATGGGAATGATTAAAAATAAACCATTGGCAACACTGGGAAAGTGCAGCTTAATATCAGCTTGAAAGTGATTTAATTCTCGTATTAAATTTTCACGAAATAGTTGTGTATATAAGAATTGAAATCACATTTAACAGAGCCACCTAAAAAGTGGTGACAAGCAAAATACACATGAGCACTGACGATGGAAGTGTAGCAGCTTCCGAAAGTGGTGCTACTATGTTCCGTTGTGTACGCTGAAAAATCAAGTTGATGTTAATTTTTACCTTGTTCCTTGGAATATTAATCATGCCCAATTCTTTCTGCATTAAACGTTAGGAACCTAAGCGTAATAATCAATTTGGATTCACATACTCAGCATTGCTATCCAAAGTTTTTCGAACTTTAGAAAACAAGGATTGGAAAGAACCAGTTTAATCGCTTATTCTATGGACGTATGGACCTCTAAATAAATAAAGCAAGGATTTTATCCTGTATCGCCCGCGAATTAGAATGCATGTTAATGATGGGCTGGTCGGACCATCAAACTCGTAATGCAGTTCCTCAATGCCGTTAGTTATTAAGCTCGGCAAGGTGTGGTTATGGAATTGGGTGCACGCAAGTTGGACTCTACCACAAGAAGACGCGCATATACCTTGCCCAATATAGAAGGTATGAATATGGCGTAAAGAAAACGGTATTACCAAGCTAGATTTCAAAGCTGCAATTCGCTTTGAATGAGCAGTCAAAAAGTCTAACAACGTTTACAGTTCATGGACGCCACCTTTACCAAGTTGTAGTGATGCCGTTCTGGCTATGTACCACTCCATGACCTAAGATATTAATTTTTAGAATATCTCGACGATTTGGTAATTGTATCTGACGATTTTCCTTCACATTTGGAAAAATTATTACGCATAGCGCTTTATTTTCGTAAGGCAAACGTGACACTGAACAATTTCAATTCTGAATTTTGCATGACCCAGCTTAACTACATATTAGGCTACATTACAGGAAAGGGAGGGATTACAACTGAACCAGAAAAAATATCTTCGATAATGAGCTGGCTTACTCCGCAAATTTAAAACAAGAGGATTTTCGGGGATAGCAGAGTCGTATCGCAGATTCAGCAAGAATTTTTTCGGAAACGTTTCATATTTCTGATGTTTTGTCCACTAAAAAGAAATTTCAATGGTCCGCAAATGCACAAAAGGCTTTTGAGCATGTGAAAATGGTATTTAGAACGGCTCCAGTCTTGAGCAATTCAAATTAAAAAAATTGCACTGTGGCGCTAGTAATTACGAAACAGGCACAGTTCTGGTGCAATAGGATAACGAAATGCAAGAACGTCCAGTTACATACATGAGTAAAAAACTGAATTCAGCGCAACATTATTACAGCGTTATAGAGCGGGAGTGTATAGCAACAGCGAAAGCGATGAACTACAGGAACTCGAGATAGGTCTTTCAGCTGCAATTCTTTAAATTCCAAATTAGTCACCACATTAGGCAAGGCTCATGTAGTACCCGAGTCTTTGTTACGATTTCCGGAAAAGGAAGTATCCAATGTAGAAGTAGTTGAGCTTGAGTTGGACTCTGAATGCTTTAATGACAAGGACTAAGTGAAACTTAAAGAAAAATGTAAGAAAAGCGATAGCAAATTTCCAGATGCTGGAATTATAAGTAAATATCTCTACTATCGGAAACACCATTATTCCGGCGATGAAAAAAGAGGGGAATGATTGCTAGAAGCTGTGGATAACTGCCAAAATTCTAGAAATTACTATAAACCGGTCCCAAAATAGTGCTATTGCCAGCCACTGATGTATGAAAATATAAAACTTTGGCAAGACGTTGGAAATTACTTCATAATGAGGCCAGCTATGGTTAATCATATTGAAGGTGTTCGCCCTTTTCAGAGTCTTTTTATACAGTATTTATCGGTTATATGCATTTCAGATTTTGCACGTCTTTGGGTGCTTATAAGCGAGAAATGCATTTATAAAAACTCGCTTATATGAATCGGCAGTGCTTATAAAAAAAACTCTCTTATATGCTTCAGTGGTGCATATATCAAAAAAACTTCAATGAGTAAACAAAATCCAAAATTTTGTTTTCAAAGCCTCGTACGCAGTTCCGCCTAAATTTAAGGTTCGAAATTTTTCATTTACTTCTGCCAAAACGCATTTCTTAATTACAATATACAAAACACAAAAAATTTTTTACATGACGACACAAAATGTCAAAAATGCCTTTAAAAACAATTATCTGAACACTAATCTTTGTTTCAGTTGACAGAAAAATATTTTCGCTAACCCTTCGTATCCACGTAGCAATTTTTATTGCCGGCAATTGTCAAATTCCATATGGAAAATTATACTGTTATTAGTTAGTATTTTCTAAATGAAGTTTGACCATTTCAGCAATAAAAATTGATACGTGGAGACGTATGGTAATATATCCAAAATCGTTTCATAGTTCTCATGTCTGTGAGTAAACACAATCTATGAATGCTCACAGGTTTCCTCACAGGTCATTGCAGACTGAGAAAACACCTCAACAGACTTGGCATTGAGAGTAATAACCTGTGCGGATTCTGCGATTATGAGGATGATGAAACTCCAGAGCATATTTTGATGGACTGTGAAGTGATATGCCACAGAAGATATAGCCAATTGGGCAAGCACCTATTGGAGGATTGAGAACAGCCAACACTAGAACCACTGGCAATCTTGAGATTCCTCAGGAGAGTAGGTCTAGATGAGGTGCTCTAGCACCTGGCAAGGGATACAATAGATCTTCGATCGCAGTGTCCTGTGTTTTCCGTTTAATTTAAATTCATTCATGGTAATGGATATGATTTCCATGTATTAGACAAAAATGTTTAGCGACCCACCCACTTGCAAATAATTGTGCAATTTTTCGTATTGTACAATAATATCGCTAATATATACTTATGTCATATTCGAAGGTGGCCCAATATATTGAAAAATATCAAAAGACTTTTGATTTTTATTGTACAATGACGACAGGTCAAATTCAATTATAGGACAGAAAATGCATGTTAAACACTTTGCACTACATGTCTTCAAACCACATAAATCACTTCGGCATAGTTTTTTGCATAAGAATCGACCGAATGCTGAAAGTAGATTGTTGACGCAGTTTGCGTACTTCATTCCATGTCACATATTTGATCTTGTTATAGGCAATATTTAAAGTAAAATATATTCGAGAATAAATGCCGTATAAAATAGAGCTTATGAAAAAAGATTAAGTAAACATTGGTAATTCAATAAAAAGTTGATAATAAAAAAAATTTGCTAAAAAGTATTAATTATTCCAGGAATACAAGCGCAATATCCTGATACGCACAATTATACCCAAATATGTTTGTGCAAATTGGTGGATTTTGAAACAAAATACTCTTAGCAATAGCTTGGATACATCTTTTTAAGATAAAAATGTTTAATTAATTTAAAGCCAAATCAAAACTGTTTTAATAACTAAATGTGAAAAAAACTCGTGACAAAAAAACGCTACATTCGACTTTTGCTACATCAAATAGCGATGGGCTGCTTTAGTGATTTGTCACTTCAACTGCGTACAACCAAATAGAAAATTGCCCAAAAAATTAAGTTCAGTTTCTTATTTTACACTTACTTTTTGTTAAATTGAGAAAGAACTTTTTGTTTCCTGCTGAAAAATTGGTGCAAAAACTTCAATTTTTGGAAAATGTACTTAACATGTACCATGCATAAATGAGCATTTTTTTAATACATTTGGAAAATATTTGCATTACTTTACAGTGCATAAAAGCGAGAAATGCATATAAGTGAAATGCTAATACATAAAATAATTATGCTTTTTTTTAATACCAATAGAAAATTGCTCATGATAGAATGCATATAAACGTTTAGTGCAAATAACCGACGTGCATATAAGCGATAAATACTGTAATAGATTTATTCGGTACCTACTTTCTCTCAAACGCCCTTCACGCTGGGTAAAAATTAATTTTAAGAAAAATTTAGCAAGAAGAAAAAAGCAAAAACCAAGTCGCAAAGCGTTATTGTTGTATTCTTACCAAGAAATAGATCATTATAAACTAAAAAATTCACAAAAAATTCAGCAATAGCCAAGTCAGAAAATCCTTCTTGTTGTATTCTGATCAAAATAAAAAGAATTAGAATATTCGATATACTTAGATTGTTATAATATTTGTACCAAGACATAAAGGATTATAAGCTAAAAGTTTCAGCAAAAAAGACAGCAATACACAATTTCAAATGCCTTTTTGTTGTATTCTTACCAAAAAATAACGAATTGAAATATTTGATATAAGTAGATTGTAACTCGGAAAGGCTTATTATATAATAGTCTTACCATGAAATAAAGCATCAGCAAATAAGACTACAGCAATACGCAAACGCCTTTTTGTGGTATTATTACTCGTACCAAAAAATATATTATTAGAATATCCGCAAATGTTTATTGTTGCACTCTTTCCAAGAAATAAAGAATAATGATATTCGATACTCATATTTTGTATATTCTCGTTAAAAACGTTCTACCAACTTAAAATAAAGCGTGTTACCAACATAAAGAAAGTAAAAACTGAAAAGCGCAACCAATTATAGCAATTAAAAAATGTAACAAAACTTTTCAATGCATTAAAACTGCATAAGGGGCTATTCACATATTACGTAACGCTCCGGGATGTGGTACTAAAGATTTTTTACAGACTACATGATGTATACTAAAACCAATATTTTGTGCAGTTAAGTCAATATAGAGCTAACATTATTTTTTCGTTTATTCCGCTAAGTCTGATTTTTATAGTAGCTATACATCAAAATTTAGTAAAAATCCGTTAGAATTTTTTGTTAGATAAGTATTTATTAGGGAAGTGCGATTAATCGATTAGTCAAATTTTTGATTAATTAAAATTGTGATTAATCAATTAATCGATTTATCAAGAATTCGGATAAATCAAAATGCTGATTATCAAATAATTTTAAATTTGACTATTCAAAATGAGGATTGTTTGATTAATCATAATTTTGAATAATTTATATTTTGGACGATTGAATAATTTGTTTTTTTTTTTGCTTTTGTTTTTTAGTTTTGTTGTATTTTTTTCGTTTTATAGTTCTATGTGTTAAATTCATTTTGTTTGAAATATTATTTTTCATTATTTCCAATAAAATTATTCAAATTTGAATAATCAAAATTAAAATTATTTGATTTATCAGCATTTTGATTAATCACAATTCTTGATTAATTAATTAATTGATTATTAAGAATTTTGATTAATCAAAAAATTTGATTAATCGATTAATCGCACATCCCTAGTATTTATAGATATACGTACATACTTATGTTTCTGGTGAACAAAATGTTATAACATTAAGGGACATCATTACAATTTTAAATAATGTTGTAGTAATGTGTTATTATTACTTATGAATTTCCCTTATTGTAGGTCAGCGGATAGTGTGAATGCTGATTCAATTTGTGTGTTGAACCTACAAGGAAAATTCTAATTAGAACCACTTTTAGGCAAGTGATTATAATTATAGGGTGTAAGGGAATAAAAGAAAGTGATTAGTGCTTGTCTTTTATTTAACCAATCTGATATACGCTCACCTTTTTTATTTTAGAGAAACCAGTAAGAAAAAGAAAGGTAAGTATTCAATTTTCTATTCTTGGTTTATTCAATCCAACGGTAAGTGTAAGAGTTTTTTTGTACAGTTTTAGTTAGAAAAAATTTCCTTCCAGATTGATTACATTGTTAAGAGTTCAAAGATCGTTTTGCAAGTGAAGTGGTTAAGTTATTATAAGTTTTGGACTCGGCTTTTTACAATACGATTCTAAAGCTACTTTTATATATTTTGTCGCAAAGTAATTCATGGTTGACAATTTAGTAATGTAGAAACTGTTATAATTTACGACAAAGGTAAGTATTATAATTCAATTTGTATTTCAATTTATACGTTAGTAACGGACATTTGTTTAAAAAAAGATACTTATAAATCTGAAATGCAAAATAGTTATTTGTTCAAACTCGTTTGGACAAATGTCTTAAAAGTACCTTTGCAAAAGTAAGGGATAAACTTCCCCGTTAAAAAAAGTTATTATGTTTTTCAAATTATGTCTACTAGGATTGCGCCCAGTAATCGAATTTAATCAGTAACCGGGCTTGTTTGTAATCGGTTTTTTAACCAAAAGCTATATAATGTGCATATCTAGAGAAAAATATATTTTAAACCATATATGTTTCATCAATATTGGTGGACAGTAAGATACTAAAAAGTGGACGACAAAAAATTGTGTGGCCTATTGATATATAGCCCTACGTCTTCACGAGCCATCGACTTGAACATGACGCCGGCAGAGCAACTGCAAAAAAATCATCAACTTTTTTGTTGTGGTGATTACGTGCGATGTCCATTTTCTGCCTTATCAATGTATTTGGTGGTAGTGCAATAGAAATGGAATATTTAACAATTTATTTCTTTCTCTTTTCTTTCTATTAAAACTGGTTGTTGACAGCGAATCTCATGGCGAACATTGATGCTCAGCCATATATGTTCGGGCATCGATGGCAGAGCATGGACATGAGCCGTCTACATAAGCCATATGCGATGTCCGACATGATGTTCATACCAACTTCATGGCTAATGTAGACCCCCAGTAAGATACCAAAGCATTCATTTCCAACTACTTTTAGTTTAAAAAAACGCAGTGGCAACGTAATACATATGCATGTTCATCATAAAGTAGAATATATGACATCCTATGAAAATGTGGTAGCTTCAAATGACTAAAGCTGAAAGTCCATAGCACGCTTTTCGTGCGTTGCGCGTTTCGTGTGTTTCATACTTTACCCTGCGTTTAGACATGTAAGTACTTGCATGCAAGTTCTGTGTACGTATTATCAACGAAAAAGCAATTTGTATTCGTTTCTCTGTCTTTCTCATAGCTGAACCAAAAGTGTGTTAGTAGAAAAGTTTGAGTGTATTGAGTTTTTCGAACTTGCACTTGCATGTGTAAAGGCCAGGTTAGACGCCTTTCTAAATTCAAGTTACATGCAACGCTTTTTGTGCCCCAATGTTTATGTTTTGATCAGCTGTAGTGTAAATATGTTTATAATTTTTGCAAAAATGTTAATTGAAATGTTAAAAGAATTTGTGGAATTTATTGAGTTTATAAATATATATTGTGGAACAAGAACATATTCAAAGCTCCAAAATAAAACGACACGGTTTTGGGTGCGTCCCTTGTATTTGGAACGGGAAGTTAGTGGTTTTTTTAACTCAGCGAGAGCTATTCCAACAGATTGTCGGCTCTTTTTGACTTTAATGTAAATTTAATTGTATCAGTACAATATTGAATAAAGTATAAAGATAAATTGATAAAATTAATAAACATAACAGAGATGAAACTTATTACATAAAATTAATCGATAAATAAAATGAAAATTTTGTTGATGAAAGAATTGTGTTAAAAAATTAATTTTAATGTATTTTATTCTTGAAAACATTTGTAAACTCTATTGCGATAGGGTTTTTTGTTAAAGACTTTTTTTGTAAAAAAACTCTAAAAAAATAATCCACCACACAAACATATTTATCGATAACATTGAAAATATAATATAATTTGTCATCCCTGGCTATCAAAAACAGCTGTAATTTTTTCATGGCGCATGCGACGCATACAAAAGTAGAAAGTAAACCTACTTTTCGCGTCAAGCGTTTTACGCTTTGTGCTATGTAACTCGTCACATATATTTACACTGATTCTACTTTTTTGACAGCCGCTTATAACGCGTTACCGTGTGTAACGCGTGTTATGGACTTTCAGTTTAAGCTATCGCCAAGGTACAGGTAGGATGAACTTGCCTTTAACTTATCGTAAACTTTTGGGTTAAACCTAGCTTTAACTAGCGTCAAGTTATAATAATGGTCCTTAAAAGTTCTTTACATATTGTAAGTTTCTGTTAAAACAGTCTACCACCTTCAAAAAGGGAAAGGTGCTACCAATTTATAAAAAATTTCCACCAATTGTAAAACCTAAATAATGCTACATACCAACCTTCCAGTATAGTTAAAAGTGTTTTTTTTTTGTTTTTCTAATTTAACTTCAAAATGAGATATTTTATAGCGGTAAAAAGTACCCTAAGTTTGAATCAGTACTCTAAAGTACCGCCATACCAAGTTTCATGAAAATCTGGTCAGTGGTTTTTGCGTGCAGCGTGTTCGGACAGACAGACAGACAAAAATTCAAAAAAAATCGTTTTTTGTGTTTTATATCGATTACTGTTTACGCCACCATAAAAGTTTTCAAAAAATATTTCATGTACATAAACGCTCCTGTTACAGTTTTATTATACATATGTATAGATAATAGAAAAAGAATTTAGTACAGTCGCACAGAGGGGAAAATAGCCAATCTAGCGGCGGAAAAATAAAAAAATTATCAAATTAAACAAAATTTAAACGCTTTTCAATGCGGACAAATCAGTTATATAATAGTCATATTTATTTATCACTATAATACATGGTTCGGAAAATATGGCCTTTTAAACATTGAAAAAATTAGGTTTATTAATTTTTATATCAAATTTGTTGGCGTATTGAATCGTTAATGATGGACGTTTTCAGACAAAGTAATTTAGTTTTTTGACAAAGTGTTCTATCAGCTATTCTGAACTGTTTTACTTTATATATTTGCTTCTTCCGTTAAGGTTTACAAGCGCAAATACAGAAAAACATTTTTTTTTAATTTTCTAAATCTTTGTAGATATACAAAAAACGTATACCCGAAAATCACTGAAAACTAGTAAAACTTTAATGTAGATATTATAGAGTAATATTGTTCCAAAAACTTGCTGCGGAGACTTGCGTATGCGACTTTTACATCAGTTTTTCTAACTATACACCTTTTTAAAATTTTCCTACTTGTTTGTACTTCTTTATGATTTTGTTGTAATTTGCTTTCGAAACCACTTGTTATTAAATTGAAATACCAATGAAGTAGTCGTTTTCAATTTTATACTACAGTTACGCCAGAGCAAAATCTGGTAGAGTTCAATTGAAATCTATGTCGAAATCTATACCATTTACACAAGGCTTTTTTTACATTTATCAGGATTTCGTTTCCATATCAGAGATTGTTGCTTGACCTTTTTTATTTTGAAATGTCAAACTGCATAGAAAAAAAGATCCGTCAAATGCAAAACAACTACTGCGCGCACCTTATAAAGTATATATTCTGAAACAGCGTAGTATTTTTTAGTGCATATGAGCAAAACCACAGTTGTATAACTAAGTACTACTAGATTTGTGCAGATTTAGCTCAAAATCTTGTAAGTACTAGATTTCGCTCTGGTGTAAATGCACTATTAAGACAAATTTTTAATGCATTTTGAATGGACTTTGAATTTTATTTTTATGGCATTTAGAATTTTTAAAATTGGTCGTATATAGCAACCCACTGTGTTAAAAATAGCTAATTTATTTACAGACCTTATATAGCCCACAGCCGTTCCAGGTATACTTTTTTGTGAATCGGACTATTAGTTTGGAAGATATAAGCTTTGCGACGATTAAAGAGTTTTATCGGTAAAATTGGTCTTATATAACAAAATATAATGTCCACAGTAATAAATATAGCCGTCTAATTTAAAAAAAAAATTATAGCCTACATCCTTGGCTACAACCTATGTATTCATTTATATGGATCAAACTATTAATTTGGAAGATATGGGTTTACCGAAAACTTAAAAATTATATTAGTAAAATTTTTATTATACAACAGCACATATCGCCCACTGTGCTAAAACAGGTGACTAATTTTATACAGACCTTAAAGCCTACATCCTGCCTATAATTCATCCATACATTATTTGCCGATAAGATTAATAATTTGGAAATTATAAGCTGTCCGACGACTAAAGAATTTTATCGGTAAAATTGGTCTTATATAAGAACATATAGCGCCCACAGTCTTAAAAATAGCTGTTTAATTTTTCAGAATTTATAGCATACATCCTATATTATAAAACTCATCTATCCATTTTTGTAGGTCAGAGTATTAGTTTGGAAGATATGGGTTTTCCGAAGAAGTAAGAATTTTATTGGTAAAATTGGTCTTATATAACAACATATAGTGCCCACTGTGTTAAAAATAGCTAATTTGTTTACAGCCTAAAGTCTTTCCAGGCACACGTATTTTATGGATCAGACTATTAGTTTGGAAGGTATAAGCTTTCCGAGGCTTAAAAAATTTTATCGGTAAAGTTTGTCTTATATAACAACATATAGCGCCCACTGTGTTAAAAATAGCTACCTAACTTTTAACAAACCTTGTATCCTATGTCCTCTCTATAATTCATCCATACATTTTTAGTGGATCAGACTATTCGTTTGGAAGATATGATTTTTCCGCCGCTAGATTGGCCTTTTTTCCCAGTGTGAGTCGGACCGAAAAAAGTACACTTCTTGAAAATTAGTACAATTTGTAAAATCTCATTTTCAACAGACTACCCCAAAGAAAAATTACCAAGAGAAAAATCAATTTACTATCCGAACTTTTAGTAATGCTATTTAAATTTTTGGCATTTCCATTACGTTAAACAATGTTACTGCTTTTTGATGAAAATATTTAATTACTAGATATTTAAAAAACAATATCATTATCATTAACTACTGCTCAGAAATTCTCTAAGCATTATCATTATGTAAAATCACTCGCACTATATTTCTTTTGAAAAAAGTGGCCGTTAAAAGAATATAGCACATATAAACAATAGTTCGAATTCTGGATGCTTTTGTAAATTAACATGGTTCGATTTTGAGTGATTCTGAAAATCTCGATTCGAAATTAATTACAAAATGGAAACGGGAAAAAAAAGATCTGAAAAATTTCCCAGCATAATCGAATCATTCCAACAGACCAAGAATCAAAAACAATCTCATACATATGCACAATTTGTACATGTATATGCAACATTCGAAAAGAGCTTAACAAAGTTGCGAAAAATTCTATGATTGAAAAAAAACTTTACAATTTTCTAAAAAATCGCTAAAAATTTAAGGGATGAACAAATTAGGAAAAACTGCGAAAATTTGCAAAAACTGGCACACATCTAGGAAATAGCAAAGACTAATATTTATTAACAATCGGTAAAACTGTAAAAATCCAAGAACTAGCAAAAAAAATTCACTTTATCGCGAAAATAGCGAAAATTTACGAAAAATTGCAAAATTGCAAAAAAGTCCTAACATTGCTTAAAAATACCTGAAATTGTAAGGAATGTCAAATATTCAGAAAAAATCGCGAAAATAGCGAAAATTCGCAAAAATTTGCCAATATCGAAAAGATAGAAAACTCTGAAATTGATTAAAAATCGATAAAAATAAAAAAATCACTTCTGTCGCGAAAATAACGAAAAGTTGCGAAAAATTTCCTAAATTGTAACCAAGCTCTATCTAACAGTGCTTAAAAACAGCTGAAATTGTAAGGAATGCTAAAAATTCAGAAAGTCGCAAAAATGGCGAGATTTCGCAGAAACATACTAATTTCGAAAAGATAGAAACTGAAATTTATTAAAAATCGGTAAAACTCTAATGAAAGCCAAAAAACTGAGAAAAGCTCTTCTATCGCGAAAAAAGCGAAAAGTTGCAATATCGGAAATAAGTTAAATTTGTAAGTAATGCCAAAATATCGGAAAAATCATGATGTTAGCATTTTTTTGCGAATTTTGCCGAGATTTCAGCATTTCCTAACATTGGTGACTTTTAATGAATTTTAAATAATTTTCGGATACAGAAAAGAAGCCGCTGACTTATTTTTACATAATTTTGCATTGCTCTCATTTGTTTTGCATCAGCTCATTTATTTTTCAAATGGCACACTAACATATAAGGAACTGCTCCAAAGGTCATATTTTTCATTTATTCAAATTATATATTTGTATTTATATGAACAATTATTTTTTCTTCAATTATAATTGGTAGTTGATAGATTTCATTATTTTTTTCATTACAAGTATTTAAACAATTATAATGAAAATAAAAGCATTGGCATTTATTGGTAGTTGAAACTATTTTCATTATAACTACGTAAAATAATGCCAATGAAAATTCAATGCCAATGAACAAGTCCCATGTATGGATATAAGTACGTGAAAATAAGGTGATAAAACTTGCATTCATAAGTATGTATATGACACAAAAAAAAATTCGCCTGTTCAGTTGAGCCGATCTACCTATCTATATATATTTCGATGCGATGAATCCGAATCTGAGGTCCGTTTGGCTCGTACACCTCCAAAATTTCGAGTAAATTGCGAAAAACCTTTTTCTATATTTTTAACGGTTTTTCGCAATTTACTCTAAACTTTGAGGGTGTATTAGCCAAACGGACGTCAGAGCGTCCAAATACATATAGAAAGGTGGGCCTGGTCAAATGCACAGACCATTTTTTTACCATGCAGAGAGTTAGTAATTTTGACCATCTAAAATTGCGAAAAGTCACACTATGATACAGTCTGCAGATCGATGGACTTAATAAATTCACACCAGGAAGAGATCTTATCTCATTTTTTTTGCGACATACATGAAAATAACTTTGGCACAACAAAATAATTTTTGTTCACTTACGTGAAGATAACGCGAGATTTTTTAATTGTAAATTTGCATACACTTTTTATTGTATATCTACAATTATGTATATTACATACGGTATTATAACGCATTAAATTTTACTCAAAAGTGGATATACAATAAAATGGCTTCGTAATACATGCATATCTCAAGGACCATAAGAGATAGAAGCCTGGAGATTGAGCAGATCGATAGATCTATTACATTTATCATAGAAAACGGTCTTATCTCATATTTTTTGATTTTGTGATATACGTGATGATAACTTCGGCACGACGATTTTCCACAAAAAACGTATCGCTCATTTACTTCAAGGGTGTCATAACTCGAAAATATAGTTTTTGTGTTAATAACGCAGAATTAATAATCATATCGTTCTTTATATTGTGTAAAAATTTTGTAAAAATATCTTGTAAAGTGACATCTTAGGAGAAAAATGCACTTTTATTTACCATTAAGCTGTATGTACTTACATATGTACATACATACATATGTATGTAAAATGAAAACTTTAAAGTAGTTTTTTGAGTTATGACGCAATTGAAGTAAATGAACGTTATGGATTTTCTTAATTGCAGGAAAAAAATTGCAAGCCTACTGCTAATACATATAAAGGTGATTAAATTTTAAGGGCCGATGTTGAATGTGAACCACACCTAAACGTCAAGTTTTTTTCTGCATTTCATTTGACATTTCTCAATTTCAGACTAACTCAATTTGAACCATGGAAAGATACAGAATCGAGCAACGCGTTAAAGTTATTAAGGCTTATTATGAATATGTATGGGCAAATGCAAAAAGAAAATCATCTTCAGTGATGAGGCACATTTTCACCTCAGTGGATTCGTCAATAAGCAGAGTTGCCGCATTTGGGCGAATGATAATCCAAGAGTGATTGTCGGAAAACCAATGCACCCACAAAGAGGGCCTGCTTGGTACGGTTTATGGGCTGGCGGCATCATAGGGCCGTATTTTTTCCAAAATGAGGCCGGTCAGGCAGTTACTCTGAATGGTGTTCGCTATCGTGAGATGATAACGAACTTTTTATGGCCCCAATTGGAAGATGTGGATGTGGATGATATGTGGTTTCAACAGGACGGTGCCACTTGCACACACAGCTAACGAAGCAATTGCTCTTTTGCGCGACAAATTCAATGGCCGTGTTATCTCACGTGGTGGCGATGTCAATTGCCGCCAAGATCATGTGGTTTGACACCGTTGGACTTCTTTCTTTGGGATTATTTGAAAGAAAAGGTGTACATCGTTAAGCCAGCAACAATTCAAGAGCTAAAGGATGATATAATTCGGCACATTAACGGTATATAACCTCAATTATGCCTCGGCATCATCGAAAATTTGGAGGTGTGCCGCCGAGGTTGCGGCGGCCATTTGTCCGATATATTATTCCATACATAATTGAACCATACCATATTATCATAATAAAAAGAAATGCCAATAATTTCCTAAATAATTTGTGTTTTATTCAAAATCAACATTGGCCCTTAAAATTTAACCACCCTTTACATACATATGTATGTACATATGTACATACATACATGCATAATTATTCTGGAATAATTTGTTGTAAAACAAATATCAACCTCAAATATGAAATTTGAAGATATCGAACCTACATATGTAGTTAAATACCAAAAGAATAATAACATTCAAAAAGAAATGGAACTTAAAATTGTATTTAAAGTTTTTTGCTTCTCCTGTAAAAAAAACTAAAATGTGTACTTACGGCCTTTTGGGTTTTAGATGACGATATGCAGAATGTTTATTTAATAAGCAACTTAATCAGCTTGAACAAAAAAACTTTTTGTTACTTTGTTTTTTTTTTAATTTCCATTTTGTTCCTCCGTCTCCCATTCTTCACTGCATTTTGGTCTTTTGAACATCATTCATAAACATTTAAATCCACGTGACTCTGATTAGTCGTTGAAGATAAAAAGGGTTGAACCTCCTCGCATGGTTAGTTGAATGGTTGGACACAGTGTTGTGAACTTTTCCTAACCAAATAGCGTTGTCCACCTCCTTAAAAAGCGCTAAAAAGCTCTAGATTAAATTCAAATGGAAAAAAATTAAAAAACATAAAAATCTATTTCGTTTGCAGGACATAAAATGCATGTTAGAAACTTTGTATTACAAGTTTTGAATATTACAGGTTATTTTTCAGATAAATTTTGATATAACTGTGTAGAGAATCACATATATCACTTCGCCATAAAACCCACCAAAGGCTGAAAGTATATTATTGACACAGTTTGCTTACTTCATTCCAAGTCACATACTGTCAGCGTCAAATGAAAGTAAACACCGCATGATGTTTGAAAAAATTTTTTTTATTGTATTTAAATAAACAACTATATATAAAAAACAACATTACATAATTCTTTAGTAATAAAAGTAAAATTAAATGCATTAAAACAAGAAACTAAAATAAAGGCATTTAAGAAAGAAATTAAACTTTTATTAATATTATACTAATTTAACGCATCAATTCAAAGTAAACAGCAGCATACATTTCATACAAAAACACAATATATCAGAAATTGCTTGTGCAAACAATTGTCTAAACATTACCCTACGTCTATACCTGGGGCTCGTTTCTCAAAACTATAAGTTTCAAATCTACAAGTAAAATACACACAAAACAACAGCACTTCTACAAATTTTATTGTTGTTTTGTGTGTATTTTACTTGTACATTTGTAACTTGTACTTTTTGAGAAACGGGTCCCTGATATATTTTTATCATGACAAAAGTCAAATTTTATGTTGCAAAATTATTTGTTTCATGTTAGCTGTTTTTCTTACATGGAATTTGACATTTGTCATGTAGTAAAAATATATCAGGTATAGACGTAGGTTTAATTTTTGTTTTAGTTGACGGAAAAAATCTCCAGAAATTGACATGCCATCTCTGTATTAAATAAAAATTGTGTTGATTTTTCTTTTGAGCTGCGTACTACCAAATGGAAATTGCCTGAACATTTTTCAAACCTGATTCCATTTTGTTTTTTTTTTACACATACTTCTTATGGCAGCCTGAAATGCAGGCAGTACTGCGTCTAGGCTTAAAATGTGAAAATTTTACGAAGTTTGCGCCAAATGCGCTAAATTGGCGACTCTGGTTGAAAAAGCGAAATTTAGAAAAAACGAATGAATGAGAATAAGTGAATGATTTGAAACAAACATTTATTTTTCATATTTCCCTTTTGTCAAACAGTTTACATTTAACGAGCGTAAAAGTATGTTAATTTTATCATTCTCTTACCCTACTTACCCTCTTACTGATTTAAAAATGTTTATGTAGATAGAAACAGTTTTTTGTGTCTTTTTATGCTTAAATAAAATACACATCCTTATGTACATACATGTGTATGTACTTATGTATGGATCTATGTATGTACATACAAATGTACATAGGTACATATCGTTACCTGAAACGCAAATCACCCCGACTCACAAAAAAGTGCGAAATTCATCACAACGAAAACTTTCAGGCTTTTCCGAACGAAAATACCGATTTTATCAAAAAAAAAATTTTTAAAAATCGAAACGGCATAACTACATAATTACATTATTTATATGTATCTATGCACCGTTTAAATTTCTTTTATTTTATTATACGTACATACATATGTATGAAGCAAAAATGTAATACTCACCATGTGAGAATTTCGAATGTCTATCTATTTCGGTTACTCCTACACATTCGAATGTCAAAATTTTATTACTTGCTGGGACGCCCTTTAAACTATAACTTTTATTTTTAGTATTTCTGTGAAAAAGAAGTGCCAAATCGACAAATATTGCTCCAATTGCGAAAAAGCCCAAAGATGGTAAAACTGGTGCAGGCCCTTCTGAAAATCGATTTTCAATTCTGCAAAACGATCAAGATGAAATCACCACGGTCAGGTCCACCCAGCCGCCTCCAATTTAATTAAAGGAGAAAAACTCATATGAGTTAATGAAAAGGCTAGTACAATTAATCGCCGAAGATGCGTATAAAGATCATTACCGCACAGTAGTTTCGGAGTTTGAAAAAAAAAATGTTTATACCTACCAACTGAAAAGTGCAAAAGGCCTCCAGGTTGTGAGAAAAGGTATCGATTCCATATGAGGATCCAGAAGAGATAAAAACGGGTCTGATAAATAATAAATAAAAGTAAAAACGTTGCAAACATCAAGAACAGAGAAGGAATTTCCCAACCAATATTTCGAGTGGAGCTGGTACCAGTTGACATGCAATTAAAGAATAATGAAATATGTGCACCCCATTTATAACTTAACATACATATGTATTTACTCCACCGCAGAGCTACCAAATATGGCCACACCAAAACATATTGCATGTTGCGCACCGTTTGAGTCGTATGAGGTGAACTACACAGCACTGCAAATTGTGATAAGCCAAAAGATGATTCAAAAATTAAAAAGTAATGCAATTGCTATGTAAACCACACTGTCAGGAGATGCCCTGTATATGTACATTAGGGTGGATCGTCAGATTTATTTTGCGAATTTCAATTTCGATCAGCAAAAAAAGGTTGCATTTTATTTTCAGATACATGGGAAAAATAATTTAAAAAATATTGGGACCTACTTTTAGCCCTCTACCGCAGCATCAAGGTTTTGAATATGAGATCAAATCGATAAATTTGTGAAACATCATATGATGCAACATTATATATTCTTTATAACTCATTACACTAAAAATATTCACTATTTTGTACATACAAGGTCAGATTTCAGACAAATTTACGAGGATATAATGAAGAAAAATTTCGAACTTCTAAGTCCTTATCATATCTTGCAAAAAAACAAATTTTTTTAAAATGATTTGAGATTTTCCCGATATTTGCGAAAAAAAATATTTTTTGGCTTTTGTTTTAGTTTTTTCGTATATTGTTAAAAATTTCGAAAACGGCTCATCTGAATAAAATAAATTGCACACTGTTGTATCGATATCTCTCTATTCTTTCATTCAATACACTAATTGTGCCGATCGTATAAAAAATGTATAGAGCTACAGGCATTAAAAGTTTAAAAAATTATATTTTTAGACCTTCTCCCAAAAACTATCATTTTAAATTGCTCCATTAAGATGAAAAAATATACTATGCATATTTTTTCGGGCTGTATTTCAAAGATAATTTAATGACGATCACATGATGGATGCAATCCCTAAATTCTAATAAAGTAATTCTGGCAAAAAAAACCAACTTCAGTACAAAGAGCAATGTACTTAATGGCCTTTCATATAAACAATTTTGAAAATCAGTATGCAAATAGAGGAATTTTGCTCTAATAAATATTTTGGGTGGAGGCGTGGAAGACTTGCCCTACCGATTTTCGTAGAAAAATTATGCGACCAAACTCTAAGCAAGCCATTTCAAACAAAAAAAAGAATTTTGAAAGTCGGCCCATAAGTGGAGGAGCTATGCGATAATCAATATTTCGGGGGAAGGGGAAAAAATTATGGTACAAATCTGCAAGAAGGGCTTGCAGCAAATTTCCCAACTGATTTTTGAAAAAAAACTATTAAACAAAACTGTACTCAAACCCTTTCAAACAAAATTTTGAAAATAGGTTCACAAATGATAAGGTTATGCATGGGGGGAATAAGTTTCCCCCTCCCATTTTCGAAAAGAATTGTGAGGTCAAACTACTAGCGAACCCTTGCAAACAACACAATAATTTTCCCCTACCATTTTCAAGAAGAATTATTGGGCGAAACTGCTAGCAAACCCTTTCAAACAAGAAGAATTTTGAAAATCGGTTCACAAATGACAGAGTTATGCGTGGGAGGAGCGAATTTCCCCCCTCCGATTTTCGAAAATAAAAATTATAGGACCAAACTGCAGGCAAACCTTTTCCAACAAAAAAAGAATTTTAAAAATCGGTTCACAAATGACGAAGTTATGTGTGTACAAACATAAAAAAGAAGCAGAATACAAAAAGGGATCAAGGAAGGAAGTTAGGTATACAAACGAAGTATAAAAGAACAACGTACAACAGAAAAACGATGTAGTATTCAATAGAACACTAAAGATGGCACATAGCCGAAACCGGTCTGTTTACAAACCAAATTTGACGTGGGATGACGGAAAATCGTTCCAAATTAAAGAAAAACCCCGCCGGATTAACACTTATGAATCCATCCGCTCCATCTATGATCGCTTTACCGAAGATACATAAGCAAAACACGCCAATGAGACCCATAAATAATTATAAATCTGCTCCGAGCTATAGACTATCGAAATACTTAAAAACAATACTGAAAGATACCTTGGACCTAGAAAATAAACACACAATAGCCAACACCACGGAGTTAGTTAACAAGATAGGGAGCATACAGATAACAGAAAATACTAAACTAGTCTCATTTGATATAAAAGACTTATATCCATCAATCCCAACAACAGAGACAATAAACATTCTACATAAAACACTACTCAATAAAACAGAAGACGTGGATTTTTCAATGCAACTCACAAGCACGCTAAAAGCCACATTGGAGCAAAATTACTTCAAATTCAACAATAGCATATATAGGCAAATCAACGGACTAGGAATGGGAAATCCAACATCAGCAATACTCATGGAAGTATATATGCAAAATTTAGAAGAGAAATACGTAGAAGAGTTAAAAACAAATTTTGGGGTAACATTCTATGCAAGATACGTGGACGATATTATATGTGTAATAGAAGGAAATATGGAGGAGCAAATTCTGGATCTACTGAACAAACAACACAAAAACATAAAATTTACAATGGAAGTGGAGGAGAACGAAAGGATAAACTACCTAGACCTAACGATTAGGGCAAACAAGAGCTTAAATATAATTGAATACGAAATATACAGAAAACCAACTGCTACAGATACAATAATACACAACTCATCAAACCATCCTCAACAACATAAGAAGGCAGCAATTAGGCAATTAATAACGAGACTTGAACGAATACCCCTTACACGTGAGGCCTATATGAAAGAGTTAGGAATAATATATAACATAGCGGAAAACAACGGATATAAAAAAGACCTAGTTGACAAGATTAGAAAGGATATCGAGGCAAGTAAGAAACGGAACAGAGAACAGGAACAAGAAAAGAAAACCTGGGCTACCTTTACGTATATGGGAAAATCAACATACAAACTGGCAAAATTTTTTAGAAAACACAACATTAACACAGCATTCCAAACAAGAAACAACTTGGGTAGAATACTGCAGAACAGAACAAACGAAACAGACTTCCTAGATAAACAAGGAGTGTACAAATTAACTTGCACATGCTAACACAGTTATATCGGACAAACTAGAAGAAAGATAAAAACAAGATTTCGCGAGCACATGAGAGACTACAACAAGAAACTGAGAGAACCAGGAATAACACCAGAATCGAATTTCGCAAACCACATATTCGACAACAAATGTACACCAGGACATATTAGAAAAACAGTTAAACTATTACATTCGCAACATAAAGGACGGCGACTGAACGTATTAGAGAACATGGAAATATACAAGCAAAAAATATTTGACGGAAGAATAATAAATGAACAAATAAACACTGCTTCAGATGTAATATTTGAACCGTTAAAATATTTTTACACAAAAGAAAACAATAGTCCAGGCAACGTAGTAGAAAATGAACAAGACAAAAGGATTACCCACAGCGTTGCCAGAAGCTTTCCGAAGAAAATCATCAATTGGCGAAATAAAAATCATATTTTGATATAAAAAATCATCATAAATATTTTATTCCAAAATGTTATTCAAAGCAAAGAAAAATCATGAAACTTTTTTATAAAAGTAAAACAAAAACGCATTCTTAAAAGTTTATACGATTTCCCTACATTACACTTCCTTCTAGATAGGAGAGTTAATACTTTTTTGGTAACCAAATATATAATATATTCTTGTACGTTTTAAAATTTTATGTAATTTTTTTCAATTATACATTTTATGTTATAGTAAAAATTCGTGAAAAAGAATTAAGATCAGGAGCAATCCCCAAAATATATTAAAAATTGCCATGACGGTAGGAATATATAATAACGTGGCGAAGTCACTTCCACCGCGAAAATTATAAATATCATGTACAAAATTATAAAGAAGCTAGGTAAACATAGCTCGAGTAAATATTAAAAACATGCTAATATCAGCAAAACAGCTTTAAATTGATCAATATCACTAAAATTAAAAATGTTATGATATTTCCTCAAAAGCTTTTTTAAATCACTTATGAAAGTCAGAAAAAATGGAACAAATATATATTACACTAGATGTGCCCGCCCGCTTCGCGCGCTTAAAGTTCGCTTTATTACTATAAGGTATCTATAAAATATAATAATATAGCGTTCTTTATATATTGTTTAAAGTTCCCGTTATGCATAATAAAAAGTGCTACCAACGTTAAAAAAAACAAAGAAATCTTTCTAATTTCCAACAACATTTATATTAGTAAAATAGGGTACATTTTCGTTTTTTTTTTTCTATTTTAACTTAGAAATGAGATATTTCATCGCGGTAAAAAGTACCCTATGTTTGAATCAGGACTCTAAAGTACCTCCATACCAAATTTCATGAAAATCCATTCAGTGGTTTTTGCGTGAAGCGTGTTCGGACAGACAGACAGACGGACAAAAATGCCAAATTTTGGCGTTTTGTTCTCTACATCAATTACTGTTTACGCCACCATAAAAATTTTCAAAAATTATTTCATGTACAGACACGCCCCTTTTACAGTTCTACATCTTCACGAGTTTTCCAAAACTTTTAAATGTTAAAAAATTTCCACTGAAAAATTAACTTAGTAAAATATGTAACGAAAAAACAAGTTCCGAAAAGTGTCCAAAAACATATGTTTGAAGTATGTAAGGGTTTTCTTATGTCAAATAAATGTTTTTATTTTGCTCTGTTTTACTAAAACTGCATCATCACAATGTGATTTGATATTTTTGACACAGCCAAAAACTATAGAAATCAATGAAACATATATCTTTATACAGTGGCGGAAGAAATAATAGGGACACATACAGTTTTCAGTATTTTCTTAAATATTTATAAGCTTTTGCATATATAAAGCTAAATATACAAATTAAATTCATCCATGTAAAAAATACAACAAAAGTACAATCCTGCTGCATTCGGAAATTTATGTAATTAAAAAATATATGTATATGTACCTGGAAAAAATAATAGGGACATTTTATATATTACAGAACAAAATTATCTTTTACTATTTAATCCTAATATTATTCCAATATTTGGTAGAAGCTCCTCTTTGAATACTTGCTGACAACGTCATATCGTTGAACTCAGAAGATTTGCGCAGATATCCTTAGAATTGGAGTACTAAGGTTACTGAATTGTGTCCCAAATAACCTGTTTATTTGCAAGTTTTTACGTTCTAACGTTTTATTTTTAGAGGTCTACAGAGGCGCTCTATGGGATTCGAGTGTGGTGAATAGGACTGTCACTCCATAAAATTTTAGCGCAAAAAAGTTTATGAGACGTTATTGTGAAAAAAGAAATTACCCCTATTATTTCTTCCACCACTGTATATCCTTATAAAAAAAAATGCGAAGAATAATTAAGCAGGGTACACACTATAGAACACGAGTGACAGTTTTGCTCTAATTTTTGCTTGCTAGATAGTGTGGGTACTAATTTCGTCATTCAACAGTCAATTACAAAAAAAAATTATAGTTGATTGACAGACAATTCAGCGGCCATATGGTTTTTGACTGATAGTGTGTACAAAACAGTGTCAGTCAAGAGTTTTATTTGTAGCATAAAAATTACAACTTGCTATTAACAGTGATTTCTTAAAAGCATTTCTCTGGTACTATGATATGGAATGTTGTCTTGGGATATAACAGGATTAAGGGGTAACTCGTGATGTTAAAACAAAAGCATCACAGGACTTGCTATATATTATGAAAAATATTAAATTATTATCAACGAAATGCATGCGTTTTTCTTACTTTCTATGTTTTCTAGTAAATTATTTTCTTGAATGGCTTTTAACACCCAACATTAATGTAGTTTTGTTAGTCAAAACCGTCACTAAAAGCTGATGAATTTGTGACCATCACTCAAGTTCGATAATATGTACACCGCTTTACACATTCAAAGTCGCTAAAATGGAAAAGTGATAATTTTAGAAGAACTAACTAAATTCGGAGAACAGAGAAATATTATTATCCAAAATTCAAAATACTTTAGTCAGAGAAAGTTCACGCACTGCAAAATAACCTACCATAAACTTTTGTGTTAAGTAACTCAAATAACCATTTAAAATATTTAAAAGCAAGTATGAAAAATCATCATTTGGGTGAAGGAAAAATCATCATTTGGGAAAGAAAATCATCAAATCATATTTAGCTTTAAAAATCATCAAAAATATGATAAAATCATCATTCTGGCAACGCTGATTACCCAGAAACGTACAATTACGGATTATTACCTACGTAGGGATAAAACAACTGATAACTAATAAAGCAGATTATAAACCAAATATTAAACACAAACATAATAGTAAGAGAAACAGGTAGCAGGTAGAGACACACAAAAGCATATAGAGGCGAGAGAGAGAGAGAAAGAGCGGGAGAGAGAGAAATAGGGAGCAGAATACAAAAAGGGATCAAGGAAGGAAGTTAGGTATACAAACGAATTATATAAGAACAACGTACAACAGAAAAACGATTTAGTATTCAATATAACACTGAAGATGGCACATAGCTGAAACCGGTCTGTTTACAAACCAAATTTGACGTGGGATGACGGAAAATCGTTCCAAATAAAAAAAGAACATACATACGAATTGATAACCTCCTTCTTTTTTGAAGTCGGTTAAAAAATAAGAAAGTTATTAGCCCTTAAGCGAAAACAGCTATATTATTTATTTAGTTATTTTTCATATAAAATAATTTAAATCAGTTTGTATTAAACATTTTTTTCATTGAAAATAATTTTGTTTGGGAAATAAAATTAGCTTTTTCCACTTCATGGCTTATAACTTTCTTATATTTTATCAGATCTCCTCGATCTTAAATATTAAGATTTTTTTCTATATGAATTAAGCAAATTAAAATAAAATTCATATAATTTCTCTAGCTACCAGCCGTGGTAGAGGGCTAAAAGATATGTCGCAAAAAATTAAAAAATATTTTTCATATATAATTTAGCTAGATGCAACATTCCGGAGGTATTCCAAATTTATTAGATGGCTTTTTTTTTCCTTCATACACCAACGCTCCACTCTAATGTACATGTCAATCAGTCTTTGTCTAAAAGACGCAATTACTCCTATGCTTAACCTATTACTTTTGACAACACAAAATTATCCCCAGTTGCCCCCAGGGCTGACAGATTTAGGTTTTTGTCAGAATTGGTTTTCAAATCCGCGAAAAGTCGCCAAAATCAATTTTATGTTTTTCTTAATATATATTTTGTAATAAATTTATTTTTATACAATACTTTTTTAATATAAATTTTTATAAAATGATCGTACAAAACTTAAGCAGAAAATAGCCAAAACTGGAAATAAAATCGCCAACAATTATTTCTTGTAAATTTTTCTCATCCAAATTCAAAGCCCATTAATGACTAAATTAATATAAGAAAAACCATCAAAATCACATTGTTTTAATTTCTTGCAGACGAATTTTTGGTGGGATTAATTTTTGAAAAAAAAGAGTAATTTTCCTGAATTATAGAAGTTTTTCACTTAATTTTTTTTAAATTACCATAAAAATCGCCAGCAATTTATTTATCGCAATGCCACCAATTCTCAAATTTTGACGCCAAGCCAGTTGAAAAATCACCACGTTTGGCGAGAAATCGCCATATATGACAACCCTGGTTGCGCCAACCATCTAACAGCCGGCCTTCATACAACAATGTTTTTTAGGCTAATCAGGCCGTACCGCAAAACATACCTAACAGTAAGTTCTCACACCTTAAGGCTTTGAAGTTTAGCCAGCCCATAGCCCAGAAACGGGGTCTTGCCAACGAAAAATCTGGTTCCAATTTTGATCGAATTAAGGCTTCAATAAAAAATTTAAGTTAATGACCTCGATGATATAGTAAATGTTGAAAATGCAGTCTACATTATTGCGCGCTGCATTAAACAAACCATGAACTTAAAAATCTGTTTCTGAAACGCAAACGGCGTATGCCAAAATAAAAACGAACTCGAATACTTCATGATGGATAACAGTATAGCCAGATGAGGGGATTTCTCCCCAAATTGGGGATTTCAACTTTTATTTGGTGACAAATTTTCGTGGGGAGGGATATGGGGATTTCTAGTTATAAGCACATTAATTTTTTCTATTTGTAGTAGGTATTTATATTATTTTAAAATAGTGTATCACTTGATGAATTTCATTTGTTTGAATGCATCACGACATAAATTGAGGCCGAAATTGATGTTGGTATTGGATGTTCAGAGAAATGAGAACTGGTGCTACTTTCAGACCCAACAGAGTTTAAAGAAATTTGTTTAATATATTTAGCTGTACTAGCAAAGAAATGCTTAAAAGATTCGAATGTAACAAATTCGCTTTTTAGATTCGTGAGCATGGTCCTCCAATTTGTACGACACGCTCCGCTGCAAAATACTGAACTTCCTATGGAGGATTGAAAAGTCAATATAAAATAGTTTAAAACTTGCATATTTAGGAAGGCGCTGATTTTATGTTCACAATTAATGGGCCTATGCGCTCTTCTGAAAAATACCGATTTGCATATTCAATAGTTGGAAATGGTAGGGATATGGAAGGAAACACGGAAACAGTAATACATCTTCAGAAGAAATTAACCGAAAATAGTATATACTAAAAAATGTTCAGTTATTTTATTTCCGGTTAGTAGCGCTTTTAGCCCGATTGCGGAGCTGAGAAGCAGAGGGATACAAGTGCAAAAAGAAAATTCTGAGTAATTAAGCTACAGATTTGTTTATTCCTATGCATTTTACTTTTTTTACTTTGTTATACATACATTTTTTTGAGCTTATCAAAGAGTTCTGAAGTTTTTTTAGTGATAGATATTATTATAAAGTATTGATTCCTGCATCTAACTCAATTTTTTTAGTTTTTACACTTATACCCCCTTACTTCTCATTGCTTCAATTATAATGTGATTTCTTCAACTGACAAGTTATAAAAATCAGTTAGGTGTTGTCAACGTATGACCATCGATATCTTAATGAACTTGAGGCTCAAAATAAACTGACATTTTATTAATATGACTATTTCGAACGTATTTTCTTTGTGAATCTAATGTGAATCTAACAGAGTAGCGCCACTTTTGGAAGCCGCTACACTTCCATCGTCAGTGTTCACGTGTATTTGCTTATCACAACTTGTCAGGTGGCTCTGTTGAATGTGATTTTTGTATATAAGTGCTAGGGTATTCACTCAAATAATGTTTGCTCGATTAATCGAATAATTGAATTTAAATAATGTTCGATCAAACAAAATAAATAATTTTTGAGTAAATATTTATTCATGTAATTTAGGTCGATTACTGGAATAACTCGACTAAACATTTTTATATAAATTTAATTTTTCTTTCAACTGGTTTTTGCAGATTTCTTAATAAAAACTGGCAGAATCTTTTGAATTTTATTAAAATTTGACATGGAATTCCAACGTTATTTCATACTAAAAGACAACATTTTGAAAGAATTAAGTAAATAATGCAATAACAATAATAGGGAGAAAGGAACCAACTTCAAATATATTTTAAAAGAGTTTGGAAGTATAATCATCAACCAAAAATTATTAAAATTTTTTTCAGTTATATTTATTTATTTATTTTATGCAACTCAAGTTTATTATGTATGTACCTTGTCACTGGCTTAATCAGCGGCACAACTAAATCTTTGCGAATTCGCTTGTTTCTGAAATACCATAGGGCTGCTGTAATCGTACGGAGTATCTTATTTTGTCGCCTTTGAGTTTTTTCTACATTTGATACCGATGCAGTGCCCCATAACTCGATTCCGTAGGACCATATTGGTTTTAGAATATAGTTGTATAGAAGAAGTTTACAATCTAGGCTTAGAGCAGAGTTCCTTCCAATGATCGGATTCATTTGAGCTGCTTTTCATTTCATTTGGATCACCTCTGCATATATGTGGGACTTCCATGTTAGACGAAGATCAGGATGAACACCAAGATTTTTAATTCAGTGTGGTGAGGTATAGTTTGGTTATTTATTTGTATAGGTGAGCAGGTTTCTCTGCACAATGTAAAAGTAATGTGTAGACATTTTTGTTCGTTAATTTTTATCCGCCATTGTTCCAACTGGGCTATATAATCTTGCAGTTTGCGGGAAGCTTCTTGATGGCTTTTGTGAACACTTAAAAAAGCTGCATCATCAGCGAATATTGATATGTGTATGTTACTGCTTACCGGCAATTCAGAGGCATATATAAGATATAATACTGGACCGAGCATGCTGCTTTGCGGAATTCCGGCTTCAATTGGTTGCGAAGGGCTTAGAAAATTACCTTCCTTAACAACAAATTTTCGCTCAGTTAAGTGTCTTTCTAAAAGCTTAAGGGTGTTTGCGGATAGGTTTTACTTTAGTTTATGTACTAAACATTCGTGCCATACTTTATCAAATACCTGAGAAACATCGATGAAGAGCACAGACAAATATCTCTTTTCCTCGTAAGTTTTTCTACCCACATTCACGAGTCTATGTGTTTGTTCAATCGTGCTGTGTTGTCTCCTAAAAGAGAATTGTGGTCTGGAATGCATCCAGCATCATTCAGCATGGGTGTTAGCTTACTAATAAGTAGCTTTTCAAATAGTTTTGACATGTTAGACAACAGGCTTATAGGCCTATAGGACTCCACCTTCGTATGATCTTTGCCTGGCTTAGGTATCATGGTAATCATCGAAACTTTCCATTCTGCGGGATAGCATTTGATGCGCAAAATACCGCTGAATATAAATAGAATTATTCTTTTTGCAGTATAGCGTGTTTGCAGTGGAGGTGTTGCGTCGAGCACATTAAGAAATTTTTAAAGAGAAGCGGTTTTTATATTCTAGTAGAGTTTTCAGCTGTTTAGTACATTCCTTCAGCCTAGATTTTAGCTGCGGGGATCTGAAACGTTGACATTCTCTACGAACTCTTCTTTTTTCGAATAAAAGCCGTTCTACATCTGCTGAATAAATTTTATTATATCTCAAATTGCTTTAGGTTTGCTTCAAACGTTCTAATAGAGTCATCTATGTCAGCAGGCGTTTTTAATGGAATATTTTCTGTGCAATGAGCACTAAAATATTTTTTGTATTTCAACCAATTTATACGTGTGGTTGTCCTCGTTAAAAACAAGTGGGTGAAGAAGTTGTTTGTGAATATATTGTAATGGTTGGGGTATTTCTTGTAATTAAAATTCCTGCCTACCGATTCTTGCCGGCGCTAATTGGCGCCACTGGCTCTAAAGTTTTTGTAGGCAGAAAGAATGCCGAGAGAAAGCAGATGGATGCTTTATATTTAGAGCAGATGGATGCTCTTAAAAAAAAGGAAAAGTGCCGATTTAAGGCTGGATAAACAATAATTTTATTTACAAATTTCATCACTTTATAAACAAAATTAACGGGATCCTTAAAATAGACTTATCCTAGTTTTGTTGGTATAAATTTTATAAATAATGTTAACAAAAACTCTTGAGTGAGATTTTGAGTGAGAAATAGGAATGCATGTATAAAAATTAACGGGTGCATAATAATAACAAAATATAAGTAATATTGTTACTAATGATATAATAACAAATATATAAAAATAACAAAAATCTGTATATTAGTGCATGTGAAGAATCAGAAAAATATGTGCTTGTATAGTAGACAATATAAGTACTCTACAATATAGTGACAATAGTTGGTGAGTGATCTGAAGACAAATCTAAAGATGCTTCAACTTGGATAATTTCGCTGGGCACACCATTTTCCACTCCAAAATCAATAACATCACGTATTTTTCGGCGATCTCTTGGCCAGTAAGTTGGCTGCCCACTTGCCCCTGTGGCTGAGTGGTAGCGACGCTAGCCTGTCAGTCCAGAGGTCGTGGGTTCGATTCCCGCCATAGACCCTTGGTGTTTTTCCGCAGACAAGCTGATCGCTTCGCGGGTTGTGTATGTTCTTAAAAAAAACACACACATTTTTGAGATTGTGTCAAACAATACGCGACCCTTTGGCGTGATGAGACGAGATCTACAGGACGTGTGCTTAGCGTTGTAATCACCGACGGCCAAAAAGCGTGGGCCTAGTGAATTAAAAAATCTATTGATTTTCTGTAGAAATCACCAGGTTTTGATGAAAAGCTTCAATGCAGATGTTAGTTGATTGAAGATAGTCTTCACAATGATCACTAATTAAGTAGTGTTTTAATCGCGATTTTATTAGTATAGCCGAGCTAACACACACTCTACTTTTTTGTCTTAGAGAGTATATCCGTTGATTCTAAAAAAGCATAAATTTTTTTTATCCATCATGAAGTATTCGTTCGTTTTTCTGTTGGCGGATGCCGGTTGCGTTCCAGAAACATTTTTTTTAAGTTCATGGTTTGTTTAATGCAGCCTGCAATAATGTAGATTGCATTTTCAACACTTCCTGCATCATGCAGGTCATGTGGGTTGTAAAAAAATTTGGAGTTTGTATTAAATTTTCTATTGACGCCTTAATTCGAACAAAATTGAAACCAGTGTTTTCGTTGACAAGAGGCCGTTTTTTAGGTGTGGACTGGTTAGACTTCAAAGCATTAGCGCTATGGCGTGGTTAGCCTTAAAAATGTTGGCGTATGAAGGCCGGCTGGTAACTAGTTGGCTCAACTGGGGATAATTGGTATTGTAAAGTAAGAGGTTGAGCACAGGTGTCATTACGTCTTTTAGACAAAGACTGCTTAACATGTACATAGACAGGGCAGCCGTTTTAGTTTGCAGTGTGATTTTCATGACAATTGCTAAACTTTTTCATTTTAGAATCATCTTTTGGCTCATCATAATTGGCAGTGCTGTGTAGTTTACCACAGACGGCAGAAACGGTGCGCAACTTGCAATATGTTTTGATGTGGCCATATTCTTATCAGTTCATGAATTGAATAGGCCATGCTGGCTTGGGTGGTTCCTCTATGGTAACTCGTCGATGCAGCAAATATCTTAAGCTATAAATTTGGTGTACGTCATCTTTTTTAATTTCATGTCACGTGGCTCCATTTCCACACGAAATAGTGGTTGGGGGACTCGCTCTCTATTTTTAATGTTAGTAAAATTTTTCACTTTAAAATTATTATTTAGCAGACCCGCTTTTACCTCTTCTGGATCCATGTATGAATCGATGCCTTTTATCACTACGTGGATGCACTTTGCACTTTTCATTTGGTAGGTGTAAAAATTTATATTTTGTGTTTCAAACTCCGAAATTACTGAGCAGTAACGATTTTCTTCATTTAGTTGAATTTTTGTCTCATTAATCGCGCCGTGTTTTGTCGGGATTACGTACTACGCCTCTTAATTGTATATTGGGGGCGGCTTGCTTGACCTGACAATGGTGGTTTCGTCTTCGTCGTTTTGTAGAATAGAAAAGCGATTTTCAGAAGGCGTCGCTTCAGATTTACCATCTTTTGGCGTTTTCGCCACTGGAGCGAGGTTTTTCGATCTTGGACTTCTTTGTTTTTGTTTTATTATTTACAAATTTAAAATAAGGATCAATATCCGTTTGGCTTTTTGGATTTTCTGAATCATTTTCTAGGGGACCACTTTCGTTTTTCTCTTTCGGCTAGATGTTGGCTCATATTGTTGGCACTTGTACTTTGCTGTGAAGCTGGTTTCAAAAAACACATTTTTATATTACTGTCTGTCATAGGCTTTGAATTTGAGCGTACCCGTGTACGCAAGTGTACATTTTTGTTTTCTGGGTTATCACATTCTGCAGCAACAACAGTATTGTAGGTATTTCTTTTGTTTGTTGCTGTTGTTAGTTTGTCTTTACTGGTACTCATATATCTAAGTATATGAGTACAACATATATTTGTTGTTTGTGTGCCTGCGTGTTTATGGGTTTATGATTTACTTTTGTTCTCTTGAGTACACACACGTATTGTATACGTGTTTTTACTGGGATAGGTGTTTTTCCCTTGAGGCAATGTTTGGTGATCATTGACGTAAAATATTAAACACAACGGCGTTTGTTAATACTTTATTGTTGCGAATATTTGTCTCTTTTTTAGGGCTCCGGTCACCAATAGTGTAAAGGAACCCTATTGTTACCGCTACGCTGTCTGTCTGTCACAGGCTGTTTCCTCGGGAACTGTAAGAGCTACGGACCTGTAATTTTTACAGAATATCTAAAACTTTGGCCGCTACAACAACAAATATATGACAGTTAAAAAAAAATAAAGCGAGCAACGAAACATGTTCATATACCAATGTAATATACTGACACTTATATATAGACACTTACGTTTTAATTGGTGTAGTCTGCAGAATAGACTACACCAGTTAACACTGATATTTAAAACAACAAAAATTAAAGGGTGTTCTATCAGTTAATGTAATTTTACTATGTAATTTAAACAATATGCTGTATCTTGAAAAGCGTAAGAAGTAAACTCATGAAATTTTCAAAAACTCAAAGCACCAAGTTTTAAAAAAATCGCTAAAACGCAAAATATCACCAAAACTAAAGAGATAAAAAACGCCAAAAACCGAAAAAAAGCGTCAAAACCAAAAAAGCACTACAAAAAAATATCATAAAAAACGACAAAATCGCTAAAAATTAAAAAAAATCACCAAAACAAAAAACCCAAAACAAAAAAAATCGTTAAAACGAAAAAAATGTCAAAAAGCGCCAAAACTAAAATAAGTCGCTAGAACTAAAAATATCATCAAAAAGCGAAAAAACGCCAAAACCAAAAAAAAAAACGCCAAAGCTAAAAAAACCAAAAATCTCAACAAAAAAAAACGAAAGGAATTGCCAGAACGAAGTTTCGTAACAAAAAAATCGCTAAAATTAAAAATATCGCCAGAAAGTGAAAAAACGTTTAATAAACGTTAACTAAAAATATCGGCAAAAAACAAATAAATTACAAAAAACGAAAAATTGCCAGAAAAAAACGAAAAAATCACGAAAACTAAAAAAGGGCCAAAAAAATCATCAAAAACAACAAAAAATACTTTAAAAAAAACTAAAATTAGACCAAAAAGGACAAAGAAAATACTGCCACTGTGTATTCGTACGGAGCCTTTCGTGTGGGACCCAAAGTAGAACTTTACTTAATTTATTTATTTAATATACATTTTTACTCTCAAATTAACGGTTTTTCGATTCAAATTAAATTTTTTACAAATCAAACTCAAATTTTTACAGAGCAAATTAAAGTTATTCCAAACAAACTAAATTATTTTCAGTATAAATTAAACTTTTTGCAAGTCATATTCAATATCTTTCATTTCAAATTAATTTTTATTCATATTACATACAATTTTTTAACTTAAAAATCAATTATTTTTTAATTTAACACAAAATACTTCAAAATTCATTTTTAATTTTGTGTAGATTGCTAAAAATTTCGTCAGCATTACAAGCGCATATTGAAAGTTTCTCATCCACTGTTTCAATTCTGTTTCTGCGCACTATCTAGTAAAAAAAGGGATTTTAGTTTATGGTTTTAACTAGAGAGTAGCAAGACTACATTCATTTGTTTGGCTGCACACAAAGAAAACAACAGTCATTCAAACATTAAACAGTCAAATATAACGACAAGAATTAAATTTTGGCAAAACACAAGAGCGAATGAACTGCGTGTATAGCTTAAAGCGTAGTAGCAGCTCTGCCTGAAACTCAGGCTGCCATAAGAAGTATGTGTAAAAAAAACTAACTGAAATTCAGGTTGGTAAATTTCTTAAAGAAATTTCCGTTTGCTAGTACGCAGTTCCAAAAGAAATGTATACGGAATCTTGGCATTTATTGTCTATTACAGGCATGTTATAACAATAAGTGGAGAATTTTTTCCGTCAACTAAAACAAAAATTAATGTTCAGACAATTGTTTAGTCGCGGTATTTTTGACATTTCTAATTTTTCGTTCATTGTCATTAATTTTTAGTGTTTTTGTGTGTTGTAAATTAAAAAATATATAAATTTGTGTCTATGCAAACAAAATCTGTATAGAATTCTACACGGTTATTTTTCCGTGTAGAAATAAATGTAAAGCTCCAAACCTGAATTTCAGTGAGAACTGCATACTACGCTTAATGATATATAAACAACGCATGCGGTTTACATGTTTGCTTCGAATATGTATAAAACTCGTTTGAAAATAATAAAACATACCAACGTTCGGTCGCAGTTATATTCAAACGCGAAAAATTCAAACATTATTTGAGTGTTTGAATGAATGAACGGATGGTTCCATATTTTCAGTGGAAGCAATTGTTTTATTTAAAAAAATTGTATTCAATTTGTTATTAAAGTTGGCGAAAAATTGGAAACAAGCCCTTAAATTCATCAAACATCGCTCAAATCAATTTAACCGCGAAATTAGCGAAAATTCGCGAGAAATTGCAAACGAGATCTAAATTTGCTTAAAAGTAGCTAAAATTGTGAGGAATGCCAATAATTCGGAAAAAAGGCGAAAATGACGAAAATGCGCCAAAACTTTTCAAGATTAAAAATATGGCGAAGTATGATGTTGATTAGATGTCGTTAAAACTGTAAATAATCCAAAAACTGGCAAAAAGAAATCACTTATACTGCGAATTTGTGTGATTTTCGCAATTTTTCCGAGCTTTTGGCCATTGGCGTAGCTAGACCCTTCGGGGGTGCTAAGCCCCCCCCCCCCCCAAAACGCTCTAGCCCCCCTAGAAATTCAAAATATTAGAGTAATTTTGATAATATAAGCGTTAGTTATGGGCTTTATCAACCCCCCCAGATAAATTTCTATCTACGCCAATGCTTTTGGCATTTCTTAAAATTTGAGTAATTTTTAAGCAATTTAGCGGGGTTGCTTGCAATTTTGATTAAAGTGGTTTTTTTGAGCTAATTCTCTGCTTTTTTACAGTTTTACCGAATTTTAATCACTATCACAATTTTCTATATTCGGAAGTTATTATTATCCGGCTGAAGTTCAATAATTGAATTAATGTAAATTCAAATTATTTTTAAGAGTGGAATATTAGAATATCTATTCAGACTAGCAGAACGGATTAGATGCAAATTATGACATAAAGATAACCTGTTTAAAACATGTGAGATTTCGGCTTACCCTATTGATAAAAGGAATAAGATAACTCATATTCTATTTCATCACAAAATTTGGTTAAATAGCTGATGTTTCATTAATACTAGTATCCACGATCAAACGTGGTAAAAGCGAACAAAGGACGCTGACGATGACAGCGTAACGGCTGTTGAAATTAGTAGTACTAATCCGTTCTGCTAGTCTGATTAGATATTCTAATATTCCACTCTTAAAAATAATTTCAATTTACATTAATTAAATTATTGAACTTAAGCCAAATAATAATAACTTCCGACTTAAACACATTTTCATGTCGAATAATAATTACGTACAAATATTAATTTTCTATATTTTTAATGTTAATAAGTTTTTGCGAATTGTCGTCATTTTCGCGATTTTTTCCGAGTTTTTTATAATATTCCTTATAATTTTAGCTATTTTAAAACAATTTTAAGGTTTGTTTGCAATTTGTCGCCAATTTTCGCTACTTTTACGATAACGTGATTGTTTTGCTAGTTCTGTGTTTTTTACAGTTTTGCCGATTTTGAAACACTATCATGATCAAAAGATTGCTCATTTTGCCATCTAAGATTGTTCTACCCAAAGCATTTGCGTGATTTGCAACTATTTTTATTTTGCAATATGAATAAAATCTCAAAGCAATTAGGCGCTTTGGGCGATTTTCTCTTCGGCAATTGATTGTTCGTGTAGAGCCAAAATTTTCATAAATTTACTTTTTGGCATTCCACAATCTATTTTTATTTAAAAAAATTTAAAATAATGAAATTTTATTACAAAAATGGGTAAATTTTTTTTCACCACATTTGTTGAATTATTTTTTGATTACCATGTTGCAGGAATACCGAAACAAATAAGAGTTACAATAAGGTAACAAAAATTCGGTTACACGCAATTTACATTGTGCCTTTTTCGCCTGGCTTTAAAGGCAGGTTTTTTTAGCTTGAAAGAGAAAGGTGGTGAGAAGCTAGCGGGGTAAGAAAAAAAGGCACAAATTGAAATTTGAGGGGTTTTTTGTTATTTCTCTTTGTCATTTTCGTACTCTCAGCATTAAGCATGTGTATAATCGTAAAAAAAGGCATGGAAAAAAAGTCTGTAATGTAAATGTGTGTGACTTTTCGTAGGGGATTTAAAAGGATATTGTAAAAAAAGCCAGGCTAAAAAGGCATAGTGTGAAAAGCCACTTATGAACGCGACCATTATATCCCTATTGCTTACGTAATATACATACATACATACATACATACATACATACATAAAATACGACAAAGCAATATACAATCCATTTTATTAATTTCATCAGTCATTTTCGATATTTTTTTAATTTTGCCAATTTTCTAATATTTTCTGACTGTTACAATATTTATAAAAAAATTTTAACTCAACATCAAGTTAATGAAGAAACATACGTCACTGCTTGCTTTGTATAAAACAGAGTAGGAAAATAAACTAAACGAAACGTTTGCTTTCGTTTTGTTTTGTATTTTCCAATGTGTAAAACAAAAACAAAACAATAACAATGTATCATTCTCATTTAGTTTCGTACTGTTTGTGTACACAAAATGTACATTAACTTAAATGTACGCAGCTAGAAGAAAATACATTTGCAAACGTTTCCCGGTTGATTTGCTCATCATAGTAGAGAATGTGTTAGTGTATTTATGCTAAATACAATGAAGCATTCAACGAAATACATTTCTGCTTTTGTGTTGTTGTACGATTGAAACGCTATATTAAAGCATGCAGATGAATGAAAAGCCAATTGTTTGTTTAATTTTTTTGGCATTGCAAAAGTATTTGTTTTGGTTTTGCTCATGTACGAAACGATTAAAAATATGTTAAAAGTTTGTGTCTTCGCATGAAACGTCTGCGAAAAGTTTTGTTTGTTTGCACACTCTGGTATAAAATATTCGAACATGCCTTTAAATTATGCTTGCCAGACGGGCTTGAATGAGCTTGATTGTCAAAATATTTTAGATGCTGTCAAGTTACAAGCTCAAATGTAATTTGTCAAGCTGAAATGATATTTTCGACAGATAAAAAGAAATAACTTAAAAAATAGTATGAAAAAATATTTCATAACTTTAGTCAATGGTAATTGTATAACCAAAACTGTTTACAACAATGTTCTTCATGGTATTCACTGATAAATTTTTCAAATGTATTTTTATTGGCAGTACTCATTATTGTTTGAGAGAATAATATGTAGCTCTTGTTGTTTGTACAGCTATTTTCAATGACTTCTAGTTGTAGACTTAGAGTCGGAAAAAAGCCAGCCAATGTAGTAAATAGATATTTCCTCCCCAAAACGAAAAATATACATTACTAGCCGACCCGGTGAGCTTCGCCACACCCATCCCAATAAAATAAATTTAAGAAATGTACATTGAAAAAAAACGCAGTTCTCAAAATAACTAAAAAAACTGAAATAGCGAAACCATTAGTTTGATTTTGGTTACACTGAGAATAACTTTCGATTGTAAACAATTTCCTGGTAGAATTGGAGAGAGGACACGGGGTAAAAATAATTATGCTTTAATTTTCCTTTATCTTCACAATAATGGGGTAGCAAAGCACATCGGGTGAGGCTAGGCTAATTAGAAATTTCTTTGTGTGGGGAGTGTAAGTCTCCTCTCCTCCTCGTTTTTGTTATTCTTCAGATATAGGAAAATTAATAATTGCCTTGTATGGGTAGGGTTGTTATCCGTCCTCTTAATCCCGGACACTGTCCTCTTTTTCCCGGACACGGACGGGAAATAATTGGCATTGGATGTCCAGCTTATGTTGTAAATAATACAGTCAATGAGGAATGTTGTATGTTATTTTAAGACGTTGAATTAATAATATGTGTTTAAAGTATCGATGGTGTTGTGTAAATAGGCCCGAAACAATATACATAGCTATAAGCAAGAATTCAAAATCTTTATTTTATTAACAAATAAGACATTTTAACCGAACTATGAAAGTTTATTTAAAGTCGGTAGTAGGGATGGGCAAAAATATCTATGTATCGATATTTTCTTAAAAATATATCGATATATATCGTCGGTCATTTTAATTTCGATATATCAATATTTTTTCCAAATATATAGACAGTATCAAATTCAATATTTTTTTAGCTTTCGTTTTATTTTTCGTGCAATTTTTAAAAACATTTCGGCACAGTCTTCATCAAATAGAATATTACTATTAAAATCTTTTGTTTTATTTATAATATTTTGCTTATTCGAAAAATTATCATTCTTTGAGTGTAATATTGTTAATGTATGTTCCATGCAATTTTGGTAGAACAGTAAGGATCTTGGAAACTAACTCTTTCCAGCTTAAATATTTAAAAGAAAGGTACTTTTGTTCATTTAATTTAAAAAAAATTGGGGACTACGTATGAATTATGATTGTGGAAAAAATATCGATATTTCGATAAATCGATATTTTTATTCGATATATATCGATGTCGATCGATATTTAAAAATATATCGATATCGATATGTGTCGATATATTTTTTTCACTTGTCGGTAGCCCTACATTTGGAAATATTTGATGCGTAATCGGTTGAACTTTAATTATTTTTGGGTTCTCAGATGATGAAGAACTACTTTTTAGTGAGTTTATTTGCTATAAACCTTTTTTTTAAGTATAAACGATAAAACTATGAGTTTCAAAAAGTTTGCCCAACATTTTATTTTTTAATGTTTTTGTTTAAGGATTTTTTCCGACGAATTTTGTGGTGTTTTGTGATTTTTACCCCTTTTCGGCCACTAAATATACAAATTTCAAAAAAGTAGCAAAAACATGTCGGCTTGTTTTTTGTTCTTATGATGATGCTTTTGATATTTGGTATATACCTTAGTTAGATCCGAGTTTACTGAAGTTACTTGCTTTACTCCTTTTTGCCACTTAGCTTTTGAATTTCTTAAAATTCCTTCTTAGTGGATCCGTGTATCGAAAAAGAAACCTACATACAACATATTTTTCTATTCAAAATATTCATTCAAAGTACATAACAAATAGTTGTGCAGGAAAAAAAGTACCAAAAAGAGCTCCTAATTTTACGCTTTATATATTCAAACATCTAAAAATTACCAAGTGCATTTGAGAGCTTCTAAAGGAGAGAAAAAAACATTTTAAATTTCATTATTATCTCTGTTATATTAGGAGATAAACGGATTAACCAAAAAGTACCAAAATTATATTTTTACACTTCTTCGGCCCCTAAATGTACAAATTTCAAAAAAGTAGCATACACCTTCCGCTCATTTTTCTATCTTATCATGATGCTTTTGGAATTTTATGTCTACCTTACTTAGATTCGGAGATATAAAGTTGCCGATTTTACCCGTTTTGATCCCTTTTAATCCCCTTAGAATTTAAATTTTCAAAAATCCCTTCTTAGTGAATATATACAATCATATGCATTAAGTATGTATATCAATGTGCATAAATAATAGTTGTATGGAAAAATGTGCGAAAAAGAGCTACCAATTTTACCCTTTATGTATTTGAATTTCAAAAAAATACCAAAATGTGTTTAAGGACTTCGTAAGTAGATAAGAATGCATTTCAAATTTAATGTCTATCTTCATTAGTTTAAGAGGTAACGGTTAACAAAAAAGTACAAGAAATAAGAAAATAAAAATCGCGATTGATTATAGAGCTCATGTTTTGACTTTCATATTATTTTAAATTTCACTGAGACTAATGATCTGCATTAGTCTCAGTGAAATGCGCATAGGAACTTCCTAATAACTCAATAAACACACTGCGGTAAATGTTGCACCAATTGTTTGAACGTACATGTCCTATGACTGGTGAAAATGGGAATGGTAGAAAATATTCATGAGTCGTGACCGGTGAAGAGACACCATATCACAAATCTAGATCAAAAATGTTAACAAAATACCCCCACTGTTCAAGCAGATCTTTTCTAAATCAAAAATATTTGTTTAAAGTACAGTAAATTAACTAGAGAAATTTTTTATTATTCAGGCTTAAGTTCATTCAATTTAATTTTACAATTAAATAATTTTTATTGAGAAAGGATTTTTCAAAGCATTAATAATTGAAAAAGAACAAATACCAATTTCTTGACTTATGTAGGAGTCGAAAAATTGCTCTTTGTTCTTTTTCAAATATTACATGGCTTGAAAAAAATAAAAATTATTTAATTGTAAAATTTAATTGAACGAACTTAAGCCTGAATAATAAAAAATTTATTTGGATAAAACTCATATAGTTCGACTAAAACACATAATTTCAGAATAACTTGTATTAAACAAATCACCACAAGACAAGTACCTTAAGTTTGGGTCTAAAACTTGTCACTGAGTGTCTTAATTATGTCAATTGACCTATTCGAATGACAACGTAATGCAAAAGTTACCGGTATTTTTCATATAAAGTTCCGGAACTCGAACCGGTTGCCAATCCGTGGCAACCAGTAACGTGAAATGTTTTTTGACAGGTTCTTTTTCCTTTAGGGATGTTTTTATATTGTTTATGTTAGTTATGTTTGCAATATTCTATATTAAGACTGTTAAATAAACTTCACATTACATAATTGTTTTATTGTCGAGTTCTCTTTTGAAAATCAAACTGATTTTAATCGAATGTCAAGCTGAAGTACTATTTGAATCTGGCAACCCTACTTTAAATGCAGATTCAACAGGTAAAACTATTTATTCATACTCTGGCAATTTGGTAATAATAAATTTGTAAGTGTCTTTTCACACTATGCCTTTTTAGCCTGGTTTTTTTTCGACAATTTTATTTTAAATCCCCTACGAAAAGTCACACACATTTACATTACAGACTTTTTATCCATGCCTTTTTTTGACGATTATGCACATGCTTAGTGCTAAGAGTACAAATATGACAAAGAGATTTAACAAAAAACCCCTCAAATTTCAATTTGTGCCTTTTTTCTTACCCCGCTAGCTTCTCACCTTCTATCTCTCTCTCTCTCAAACTAAAAAAGCTTGCCTTTAAAGCCAGGCGAAATAGGCACAATGTAAATTGCGTGTAATGAAGATCTTCTAAAAGGCACTGTTCAAGAAACTGGTATTAAGACTAATTGCATTTTTAATGAACTGATCAATTTTCATGTCACAGAAAATTACTGTTTTGATATAATGCATGATGTCTTTGAAGGCATTTGCTTTTATGATATCTGCAATATATTATTAGGACTTATCAATGATAACGTGATAAAATTAAGCCAAATAAATAGTAGGAAGCAATTTTTTCCCTTCGGAGAAACCGAAATTGGTAACAATTCATTGGTTTTGGAAATAGAGAGATTGAAATCATTCAATTTAAAAATGACTGCGAGTGAGACAAAATGTTTCGTTCATTTGTTGCCACTTATGATTGGAGATTTGATACCATTGGGAAATTTTCACTGGGAACTCCTTAAAATTTTATTGCAAATTATTGATTACACTTTAAGACCATCATACTCTGAAGAAGACTTATCTGTTTTGCAAGATTTAATTGAGGCACCCCATTGGCATTATATTAAACTCTATGGTGCACTGAAGCCTAAGCACCGCTTCCTTGTTCATTATGTTAGCGCAATAAGAAAACATGTTTGGTCAATGCGATTTGAGGCAAAGCATAGGGAAGCTAAGGCTTACTTCAATAATACAACCTCAAGAATCATGATCTAATAATACAGGTATATGCACCAGTACAACAATACAAAAAACAACAGGCATTTTGTTTGTGTATAACAATAGTAAAGATGCCAAAACAGCTGTCTGTCTACAACAGCAAGACAAACGTGTTTTGTGTGTATTTCCTCGTACTGGTAAAATGTAAACAAATATATAACCAGATAGCGAAGCCGATACATAACAGTTGGCGGCGGTGGCTATTAGCCGGCTGAAGCCGACTATTCTTTAGAAGAATTACTAGCTATATTTTTGTCGACAAAAATTAGGCGAAAAACCTCCAAAAATGGGCTATGTAATGTAAATGCCGTCATATTTCCGAAACTTTTTGACCATAAATCGCCTAATCTGACAGCCGTACATTAGAGTGGAGCGTGCGATTTTTTTTTTGCGAATTTCAATTGCAAAAACAGTTTGCATTTTATTTTTAGATACATGGGAAAAATAATGAAAAAAATATTGGGACCTACTTTTAGCCCTCTACCGCGGCATCAAGATTTTAAATATGAGATCAAATCGATCAATTTGTGAAACATCATATGATGCAATATTATATATTCTTTATAGGTGTAATAACTCATTACACTCAAAATATTCACTATTTTATACATACAAGGTCAGATTTCAGACAAACTTAAGATGAAATATCAAGCAAATTTTCGAATTTCTAAGTCTTTGTCAAATCTTGCAAAAAAAACATTGAGGTCGCTGAACACGAAAATTATATTCATTAATTTTTCTTAATGCGCGCTTTCCCGAAAAACAAGTTTTTTGTTTTTTTTAGTTTTTTCGCTTATTGGCAAAAATTCCGAGAACGGCTCATCTGAATAAAATAAATTGCACACTGTTGTATAGGTATCTCTCTATTCTTTCATTCAATACACTGATTGTGCCGATCGTATAAAAAAAGTATAGAGTTACAGGCCTTGAAATTAAAAAAAATATATATTTTTAGACCTTTTCCCAAAAACTATCATTTAAACTGCTCCACTAAGATGAAAAAATGTACTAAGTATATTTTTTTCGGGCTGTATTTCAAAGATAATTTTGTGACGACACATGATGGATGCAATCGCTAAGTTCTGATAAAAAATAAGAATGTTATTAGCCCTTAAGCGAAAACAGCTATATTATTTTTTAGTTACTTTTAATACAAAATTAATTTAGATCAGATTGTATTAAAAAATTTTTTTTCGTTTGAAAATAATTTTGTATGGAAATTAAAAACAGCTTTTTAGACTTAATGGCTTAAAACTTTCTTATATTTTGTCGGATCTCCTCGATCTTCCACTTTTTTCATTCGGTACAAAATTGTTTTTTACGTGTAGCCTTGAAAAAATTATTAAAAAGTTTGTTTTATATTAATTAAGCAAATTAAAATAAAATTCATATACGAAATTAGCGGCGGCGGTTAAACAGCAAGAAAAATGATCGGCTGAGCTGCGGCTATAAGCCGATCAGCCTCGCTCTCTGTGTATAACAGCAATGGCGTCCAAAAATATAAACAACTTTTGACAGCTTGGCGATTGTTTACGACGATGGTAACCCTGCAAAAAATTATCAGGATAGTTGCATTGACCTAATAATTGGATCTTGCTCAAGAATAAACCCTTCTTATTCATTAGCAATGAAATCGGGAATTACATTTTCAAAATTTTTGCTAGATAATGAAAATGTAGTTGAACCTTTTATAAGCTTAGAATCACCAAAATTAATTGATCTTACAAAAGAACATGATTTCTCTAAGATAATTCAAAAACATGGCATCAACTTGAAAAATATACAATTTTGCTATGAACTTATTTTACAAAGGAACAAAATACAAAACAGATTATTTTATTTGTCTTCTAATATGCATAGCAATACATTTAAGTTATATAAAATAAAAATGTTTTTGTATCAAAATAGCACAGCTTACATTTTATGTCAACCGATTCTTATAAAAAAAATTTGTTCCTATTTCCAATCATATGAAGTTGGACCCTTAGTTGACAATTTGGTAATAAAATTATTTTCAGATTTTAATACTTCACCTCAACATTTATATCCAATATGTAATGGTAAAACATACGTTAGGCGAAAATATGTCGCATAGTTATAAAATCCTATTCCTTAAGATTTTGAAATTGCTATTGAATTAAAATTATTTTTTTTTGTATATAAATAAATTACTATTGGAATAAAATTATTTGGATTGCATTCTTCATATAGACAAAATATGGTAAGTGAAGGTCTCAATGACTCTATTTTATTGTTATAAATATTATTATAAAGCTCTTTGTAATGATTACTATTTCATTGCACTGAAAAATAGAAGGGAGGAACCATTGTAATTAACTCATATAGGTAGTGTTTCTAATATCTGAATAAATACTTGCATTGACTAAAAAAATAGCAGCATAAACTAAAAATTATTCTAGCTTGGTATTAAAAGTGTGCATTTTAAATTTTATAACGCTTCAATATTAAATCAACGCAGAATACGCATATGTATTTTTAAATATTGTTCCAATTTTATTTCCGGAATATAAAATATGATTTCAATAATTTTCCACATTGTTTCAATAAGACGACAATACTGTTCCATAAGAATTCAATATTAATTCAGTGCCAAAAAATTTTATTTCTATCGGGTGTTTTTTTTAGAGGTATAGAACTTCGAATTGAAATAAAACACAAGAAAATCGTTTTAATGTCCATCAATTTGGCTTTATTGGAAGGATAATTTTATGCCATTAATGTTTAAATATGATTTCGGGCATGTGGCCGCCGCGGCTGGCTCGAATAAAGCCAATTCTACAGGTCCAATTTTCAACCACTTTTTCGAGCATATGGGGCCGTATGTTGGCAATAACGCCACGAATGTTGGCTTCCAAGTCCCCTAACGTTTCTGGTTTATTGGCGTAGACGAGCGACTTCACATATCCCCAAAGAAAATAATCCAATGGTGTCAAATCACACGATCTTGGTGGCCAATTGACAGGTCCATTCCGCGAAATTATGCGCTCATCGAATGTTTCCTTCAATAAATCGATTGTGACGTGCGCTGTGTGGCATGTAGCACCGTCTTGTTGGAACCAAAACTCATCCACATTAATGCCATCCAATTCGGGAACAAAATAGTCGGTTATCATGGCTCTATACCGGTCTCCATTTGCTCCAATTGCTGTGCACGGTGGCGAATCGATTCATTCAGGTCCTCTTCAACACTTTGCTCTACAGCGGCAATTGTTTCTTCGGTGCGCACTGTTCGACGTCTCTGCGGATGCGTATTATCACATAGAGTAAACGTAGTGCGAAAACGATCCATGGTTAACCGAATTAATTGCTCTGATGGACGATTATGTCGACCATAAAATGGACGGAGCTTGCGGTAAACTTCGCGAACTGAACCATTATTTTCGAAATAAATTTGCACGATTTGCAAGCGTTGTTCTTTTGTCAACCTGTTCATGATGAAATGGCAAACCAAACTAAATATTAATCACTTGACAGCTGACAAAATGGCCGCCAGTTAAAAAAGTGATGCCAACTTAAAGTTCTATACCTCAATAAAAAACACCCATTATATTTAATTCCATATTAAAATTATCAAAATAAATTAATATTGTTTAATACTGAAATAACAATTTTCATCATGACTAGACTTTCGTTAATGTTTTTTATTGAATCAATCTGGTTTTTATTAATTTTAAATGGTTTTTTTCTCTTGTTGTAGTCTTCGCTACTTACTGAATTGCAATAAAAGTATGAATAAAAGGCAATATTTTGCATCGGCCAAAAATTATAGCAAGGGTAATTTAGACAATTATCATAGATGCAACAAAAATGTATAAACTATAATACAGTAATGATTAAAATTTTACAAATCACATAGAGTCTAAAGTCCTTCCGTCCGCCAAAAGCGCGTTTCAAATTAAATATTCCAAAAGCAAGTAATCTAAAAAATTGTCGTAAGCGAAGTCTATATTTGATATACTGTGGAGTGTAAACTGCTTCCGTCCGGCCGAAGGCCGGCTACACAACCAGTCGTCGAAAGCGTATCTCAAGTTAAACATTCCAAGATTCACTACTATAGAAAATTATCGTAAACGAAGGCGATGTTCGACATACTATAGAGTTTAAAATCTTTCGTGCTGGTGGAATCAAAGATTGGCTTCGCTTACGACAATTTTTAATATTAGTAGCCTTCGGAATGCTTAGTTTAGAACGTGCTTTCGACGACTTTGCGTGTTGCCGGCCTTCGACCGGGCGGAAGGATTTTAAACTCTATGGTATGCCAAATCTCGGCTTCGCTTACGACAATTTTCAATATTAGTAGACTTTCCGTGTAATTGTCGTAAGCGAAACCCAGACTTGACATACCATAGAGTTTAAAATGCTTCCACCCGGCCGAAGGCCGTCTACACGAAAAATCGTCGAAGCACATACCAAATTAAGTATTCCGAAGGCTGCACTCATAGAAAAATGTATCATCGCATTGATGCCGCCCTATCATCAGAATTCTGACATCAATGCTATGAAAAATGTCATCAATACAACGAAAACTGACATCAATCTGTTGACAAACGTCATTATGGAATTTTGTTATACTTTAAGTGTCATAAATGCTATGATTGGAATGATATCAATACGATGTCACTTATTATATATTATTAAATTGTAAAATATGTATAAGAGAAATAAGTAAACAATGTTATAATGTTTGTAGTTTGTATTTTAAAACAAATGTTATTGTTTTATATTTTATTTTTGTGTTTAAACGCATTTTTAAAAAGTTAAAAACATGACATTGCATTGATGTACCCTTATCATCATTACTATGACAGATGAAATACGCAAAACCTTTTAAAAACTAAGCCAGTACAGCATACATACACAAGAAAAACTTTGAAACAAGCTGACTGTGTGACATCATATTAATGTCACACAGTCATCACATGTGTCATCAATATCAAATACACAGAAAAATAATTGTGTAGAGAAGTTCGTTTCCATTCACGCAAATTCACATAACTACACAAAAAAATTCTAAAATTCCGTGAGCAAACAATTGTCTGAGCATTACTTTTTGTTCCAGTTGACGGAAAAAATCTCCACGAATTGATATCACATCCCTTTGTTAGACAAACTGTGTGTTGATTTTGCTTTTCAGCTGCGTAGCACCAAACGGAAAATTGCCTGAAAATTTTTAGATCCTGAATTTCAGTTTGTTTTTTTCCACATACAGTAGAATCCCGATAACTCGTAGTCGCAAGGGACCGACCGTTTATTACGACTTATTGAGATTTTCGAGTTAGTGAGATTTTTTATTTTTTTTTTATTGACGTTTTATGAGAATTTATAAGAAAATGAAAAGAGTTACAATGTCAATACATATTAATGTAAAAAATCTGTAATTTGTGTTTGATGTGATTTTTGTACACTTAAACGATCAATTATATTGTCCAGTTTAAAAATAACTTCAAAGGATGCATCATCAGTTTCTGTTTGCATAAGAAAATCACGAATTTTTTGAACGCTAGATTTGGCACATTTAACAGAAACACGTGGAATTTCCACATCGTTTTCATCGTTGTCGTCCTGTTCATCAACGTCTAAGCCCAAAATATCATCATCCGTCAAAATTCCTTCTGTAGCCAAGCCATCGTCAAAATGAACGTACTCATAGAACGTTATGGTGGATTCTTCATTTTGTGGAATTTCATCCCATTGCGGTACGTGAACTATCTCACTGCTGACTACCATTTCGTTTGAATCGGTAAAACCGCAAGCTCTAAAACAGTTTTTTATAGTGGATTTTGAAACATTCTGCCAAGCTTTAAAAGCATAATTTATGGCAGAATATAAATTGGTGTTATGATTTTTTTCTTCTTGTATATTTTGTATCATTTGTGAAACTATTTCTTTTCGGTATAATGTTTTAAAGTTTTGGATAATGCCTTTATCCAGTGGTTGTAGTTTGGAAGTGGTATTTGCCGGCAAAAATTCAACATGAACATGACTTAAATCTTCATCAATTTTGTGTGCAGGACAATTATCAACAAACAATAAAATTTTGCGATGTTGTTTTTCCATTTGACTGTTCAACATTTTAAGCCATTCATTGAATAAGATTGCAGTCATCCATGCTTTCTTGTTAGCACGGTAAGTGACGGGTAATGTTTTCACATTTTTAAAACATCTAGGTTTTACTGATTTACCAATTATTAGTGGCTTTAGTTTCTCTGTGCCATCCATATTGGCAGCAAGCATTATTGTAATGCGGTCCTTACTGCTTTTACCACCATGGCACTTTTCACCCTTTAAGCTCATAGTGCGATCAGGAAGACACTTGAAAAACAAGCCCGTTTCGTCCGCATTGAAGATATTTTTTGGATCAAAGCCCTCTGTGAGTTGACTTAGCTTAGCACGCCATTCTGAACACACATCATCATCCACAGAGGCACTTTCCCCGCAAATTTTCCGAAAACTTATGTTATGTCGCTTTTTGAACCGATCAAACCAGCCATCACTCGCTTTAAATTCTGGAAAACCTAATTTTAGAGCAAATGCTTTAGCCTTTTCCCTCATAAGTGCTCCGCCGACTGGTATGTTAGAATGACGACACTGCTCAAACCATTTTAACAGTGCTTTTTCTAAATTTGGATGCTCAGATTTTTTTGTCTTTTTAATTTATTGTTTGACGAAAGGTTTAAATAAAACTCGCGTTTTTTTAAAATTGATGTTAAAGTTGATGGAGCTATTTTATATCTAGCTGCAACTTCAACTTTTTTTCTCCACTCGATACTGCATTAATAATTTCTTGTTTTGTTTTTACGCACAATGTGTTGCAACTCCGCTTTGACATTTTTACTTAATGAACTGAAAATGCGCTACAAATTCAAGTTGAATAGAGCAAAACACTATGGTAAACACAAAATACATAACGGTAAATAATATGATCATTTTACGGCGACATCATTTTTTTGTTTTTTTTTTGTTTTTTTTTACAATTACGAGTTAGAAGAAGTTTTAGTGAGAAATTACGACTTATAAGACGTTTTGCCAAATTGACTTTGCAAAAAAATTACGACTTATTGAGGGGACCGAAATGCATGTATTTTATACGAGTTACCGCGATTTTTTCAAGGGACCGACCAATTATTACGAGTTAGTGAGATTTACGAGTTATCGGGATTGCGAGTTATCGGGAATCTACTGTACTTCTTATGGCAGCCTAAAATTCAGGCAGAACTGCATACTACTTTTTAATTGTTAAACTGTTAAGGCACCTAGCAAAAGGATGTACATGTTCAAATAAACTGAACAAGCAAACATTCACACTAGGGATGCGCAAAAATATCGATATATCGATATTTTCTTAAAAATATATCGATATATATCGTCGATACTTTTAATTACGAGATATAGATATTTTTTTCCAAATATATCGACAGTATCAAATTCGATATTTTTTAGCTTTGGTTTTGTTTTTCGTGCAATTCTTAAAAACATTTCGGCACAGTCTTCATCAAATAGAATATTACTAACAAAATCTTTTGTTTTATTTCTAATATTTTGTCTATTCGAAAAATTATTATTCTTTGAGTGTAATTTTGTTGATGTATGTTCCATGAAATATTGGTGGAACAGTAAGGATCTTGGAAATTAACTCTTTCCAACTTCATTATTTATAAGCAAGGTATTTTTTTGTTTTATTTAAAAAAAATTTGGGCACTACGTATGAATTATCATTGTTGAAAATATTTCGGTATTTCGATATATCGATATTTTTTATTCGATATATGTCGATGCCGATCCATATAAAAATATATCGATATCGATATAATTCACACACACTAGTAATTGTAATTATCAATGATAATTCATACTACAATAGAGAAATAATAAAAGAAGCTTAACACAAGACAAAGAAAAAAGTGAATATCAATAACTATCAAATGAAATATAGCTCTAAGAGTGACAGTATAAATTGATTAAAAGTATTTGATATTCAACTATTGACTGCAAACCACCGACTTTGGTGGGAACACAATTCTGAAGAGATTAGCGGAAGCTATCGTAAAGCTTCACATTTATCTCTAAATAAAAATGTAATTTAATTGAAAAATCAAATCCGAACTCAATCCAAAACAATTACATTTATTTGGATATAAACACATACCGTTCGACTAAACTCATAACTTAAATATTTAAAATCCACTAAATTACATAATTCAATATAATTAAATTTTTAACAAGACATAAATTAAAAAAATCAAAAAACCTTATGCAAACAGTTTTTATTAAGTTTTATTTATTGTCTTTTTGGTTTTCGTATACGGTTTTTGTTTAATGTTCTCTGTTTTTATTTACCTACGAAATCGTGTTTTTTTTGGTTGCGACCAACTTTAAACCGTTAAAGATCCTAACGGGTCATTCGAAATTAAAAATCATAAGAGAAGCCTAAAGAAGTCGGCCACCATATTGAATTTTGACTACTGTCATATCTTTAGTGACACTCCCCGGATTAAGACGAATCGATTGACGTAAGAATAATCAAAATCGGCCTGCGCGTTCGGTTTATATAGTGCCGCAAAGGAAACCACATACATACATACCTACATACATACATACATAGACATGATAAACACAATACCCTTCTTTGCGTCGCGCAGTCGGGTAAAAATATATATGGCTGGAGCGATTTTTTTATATTTGGCCGTCGCTTTTTAATACCTGTAAAATGTTGCTCTTTTAACTCTTAAGTATACACAGAAAATTACATTTGGTACATGAGCTATATAGAGGTGCCCCCAACATCATTAAGTTTGGCAAAATTCTCGAATTTAGTAAACAAATCACATATATTTTTTGCACGCGGCAAGAAATTCTGAGCATTGTTCTGTTAGTATAAGATACTAACTAATACAATTTAATTTATGAATTTCGGGGAAATTCGTATAATTTTGAACAGAGAAATATTTTAAACTTTTTTCCAGTTTTTTTAAGTTCTAAGCATGTTTGGGTACATTGGAACAACAAATTATCGAATTTTTTCTAACTTTTTTAGTGATTCATCAAATTTCGAGTAAATAAAAACAAATTTAACATGAAAAGTAGAGTCCGACCGAATATTCGGTTTCGGATTCGATCAAAATTGTGGTTTCGGCTGATATTCGGCTTAGGCCAATTTTTTGGCCGAATACCGAAACCGAAACTTTGTATTTTCTATAGATAAGGAAGTTAAACGAAATAGTATTTTCCAAATTTAAAATATGTCACCGCCATGAATCAGTTTTTTCCCGTTCTATATCTTTTCAAATTGAATGAAGATTTTACTTAGTTTTATAAAGCGCAACCAAAAGATATACATAGTAACATAAATTATTCAACTGTTTGTTACCAAAATAAATAGCAAAACTAGGAAATGGTAAAGCGATTTCGAATCCAATCGAAAATATATTTTATGTTATAATAAATCGATTTTTCGGAATCGAATTCACTTCTGTAATTTTACACTGAAATTGATTATTGGTTTTTTTAAATAGATTTTTTAAATAATTTCAAAATATGAAGAAAGCTCATTTTCAATCTTCACCATAAATTCAATATCGTCGAGAAAAATTCTTTATTGTGTATATCATCGATAAACGCGGGCGTAAACAAAAAAACTTCATTTTAGTAGAAATGAATGAAATCGTGTAAATTTAGTGTCAAAAAAGGTAAATATTCCAATTTATATCTTTTTAGTTATTCCGACTCAACTTTTTGATTGGTGCTCTTGTAACGTTATCAATACAGTGATAAAAAACTCCTCAATGTATCTATACCGAACCCAATATTACAGTTCTATTCATCATTTAAGCTAATTTCACGCCAAGTTTTTAATAGTCATATGCTCATTAATGTTTAAGTTTTATATTTAATCGATGGAATGAAATATATCCAATTTCTACTATTATTTTGAATGACTCTGTATGTATGTAGAAATACTCTTACGCCATTTTTCACAGTGTACAATTAAATGTTAACGTATACTTTAACGGAGAGTTTTGTATGCCGAATTTGCCGTTAAAGCCTACGTTAACTTTTAATCACATTTTGAAAAGGGCCATTAATAAAATAAATGACTTTTCAGTTCTGTTAAGTTTTTAAAATGTCATTGTCAGTTAATGCTAAAAAAGTTTCGCCAAGTTTCGGATTCGGCTGAATATCGGGTTCGGTTCGGGTTCGGCCTCAAAAAACTGGTTTCGGTCGGACTCAAATGAAAAGCATCGATCTAGAAGAAAAAAATAATTTCAATTTGTACCAATTTCCCTGAAATTCATAAATTAAATTTCAAATTTTCGAATTATTAATCAAAAACTGTTAAAATTAGTGTGCATTCAAGTTTGACGATGAATATCTTTTAAACAGTTAATTTAATCGACTAATCATTTTAGAGCATTTTTTGTAGAGCAGAACATTTTCTATAAAATTATGGTTTGCACGTATCATAATAATATTTTGTTAACGAGTTATAAAATTCATAAATAAAGAAATCTGCCTGAAAATAGTCAATCTTCAACCTTTAATAACTTTTGAACAGTAAGTTTTATAAAAAAATTGTAATAGACCTTTTTCATCATGTAATTTTACGAGAACTAATTGTGTGTGCGAAGTCTCAGAACAATCGGATAAGTAGAAGTATTTAAAATGAATATTTACTTTTCATGGGTGTGGCACTGCCCACTTTTCTAAACATAATGTTGTATTGTAACGACAACTAAAGGTGTATGCAATCTTTCATAAGAATCGGTTTAGTATAAGTTGTTGAAAAATAATATTTACTTTGCATGGGCATCGCACAGCCCACTTTTTTGATCCTGATGTAGTTTTCAAACAGAAGCTTAATGTGTGTAAAGTTTCATAAGAATCGGTTGAGTAGAAGTAGTTGAAAACGAATGTATATTTACTTTGCATGGGCGTGACCACGCCTACTTTTCAACGGGACCAATCTGGAAGTACATCCTTTTGGAATCGGTTGATAAATGGCGGAGTTTTGAGGGAACATACATAAAAAAAACATGACGAATTGAAAACCTTTCTCGTTTTTTTGAACTCGGTTAAAAAGTGGTAAGAATTACAAAAAGTATCACATTTGGGTGCATTTTGTAAAAGTAGCAGCAAAATAGTATCCAATAGTATCAGTCGCAAAAGTGGCAAATTGCTACTTTAGTAGCATCGTCTAGAAAAACAAGCTTTACTTATATTTTCTTATAAAAAGGTTTTTAATGTTATTTTTGTAAACAACTGTTTTTGTTCTTTTAAATTATTTAATATTAAAAGAAACCCCTAGTAAGCAATTGATAATCTCTGTTGACTTTTTCACGTTTATGTTCCTTTTATTACATTAAACTTGTTGTACATTTTTTTTGCAAATACAGCCTTGTATCTACCTACACCGCAAACATATTTTGCCGATTTCGGTCAGAGAGTCTGCACAAGATGTCTAAGTCGATACGAAAACCTACAGAAAATCATATGATTGTTTGACAAGAAATAGGATATGTTTGTCTAAGAAAATGCTAAGAGCTTTTGGTGAAATGTTCTAGAGAAATCTGTACGAATTTTTAAGAACTTTTCAGAGAAATTCTAAAGGAGTTTTGACACTCCTGCACAATTTTGGGGTCTCTCGAGAGATAAATGAAAATTATTACGAAAACTAAAATCTAACAATGTGCAGAAGTAATTGTTAAACGTTTTAAGTCGTAGTTTAGAAAATGTGCAGAAAGAAAAATATTTTAAAGAAAATTAAATTCCCTTCAGATAATGTGCAGACTAGTCTGATATTAATATGATAATATTTCAGAAAATGAGGCGAAGCCTCGTACCAGAAAACTGTTGGCTATTCTGTCAAATGCCTAAGGGAATTTTAGACAACTCGGTTGAATGTCTGGTAAAGTCTAACCCCCATATGCAAAAAGAAATAAAGTGTGTTTGAAATGTATGTTAAAACCGGTTTTTCTATGGAAATTTTGTTTTAACATACATTTCAAAGTCACTTTATTTTTTTTTTTTTTTGCATAGGGGGGTAAGACTTCAGACATGTTGGCAAAAAATTTTTCCTGGATACACACATACCTACGCATCCACTTAAATTTTTAAATTTTGGTGCTTTTTTATTTGCCTTAAGCCTACAGTACACGGAATGTAAAAATCCACATGCGCATGTGGCTCTGACGTAATTTTGACGTCATCATGAAGCTACATTTGCTACATGCCGTGTACTTCCACTTTTTGGGACGTGCAATATTTTTTACATGCGCATGTAGCTGTCACAAATATGTAACAGCAAGAATTTTTGTCAGAACATGTTTTAACCGTATGTACCCATTGAAAGCGTTGCCAGTTGGGTGTTTCCTAGCAAATTATGTAGGAATTTTTTCGTTTGGTTGGTTTGTGTATATGTTTATGCATATTTATTATTAGAAGTTTCAATGCAGTTAGTAAAAACTCACGAATTAAATCTGTAAAGAGGTTTTTATAAAAATTATTATTTGTAGTATAATTGATAAAAGTTGTAATTAAGACTGAGGCCACACGGGCGTTTTTAAAACGCGGCGTATCTGCCTGTTATATTAAATTTGAATTTTCAAAAAATTGAAAACTTTCACATTTAATATAAAAATGATAGTTAAAAAAAACTTAAGCACGCTTTAATATCAAACGGAACTAAAAAATAGAAAGTAATTTGTAAGTATGAAGAGTTTCAGCAATCCCAATAATCAATTATGACTAATTAATTTTTAATAAGATTAAAATAAAAGTTAAGTTATGTATTAACAAAATAGATCACTTATAGTAAAAAATCGTGGGGCACTTTATGTTAAATGTTAATACATAACTTAATTTTTATTTTAATATTACTCGTATTAAAAATTAATTAGTCACAATTGATTATTGGGATTGCTGGAACACAGCCTCTTCATACTTACAAATTACTTTTTATTCTTTAGTTCCGTTTGTTATTAAAACGTGTTTTTAAGTTTTTTTAAACTATAATTCATTTTCTTAATTTTTAGTCGCAATACGATGCCAAAAGTAATTATAATAAAAAGCCTCGACTTTTAGCATATCTTATGTTTATTATACTATAGTTTATTTAAATACGGGCTGCTGTCAAGCTTGGTTTAATTGCCTGTTAAATAGAATACTCTATTTCTCACAAGTCACCTTTTGTGTGGTTTTTACAGAGAAATAAACACGTTTTACCAAAGCCTATACAACAATATGATTTTGTATTGCATTCAATAAACACAAATATCTTTATTACATTTTACAACGTAACTACATTTATCCGTTGATAACACTAGTTCACAAAAAATGCACCTCAAAAATGAGATGTTTTTAAGCTAAATTGGGGCTGCTGATCATTAATATGGCATTAATTTATTTTTCTTAAGAAACGTTTTCGAGATATTCGCAAAAAACTAGTTTTTTTGCAGTTTGTAAAGATATTTACAAAAATCATGAGTACTGTTTACTTGAATTGAGCGAATTTGGGAATGTTGCATAGATATGTTTTTCCTCTTTCAGTTCATATTAATACTGTGTTGATCAGACAAAAGTTCACTGAATTACAAGCCTTTATATATGAAAAAATTTATTTTTCGTGTTTTTTCAAAATTCACCATTTTGAAATGCTCCATTAAAGCAAACAAAAAATTTTAAATTTTTGTTTCGACCCATATCTTAAATTTAGAAAGTAATAATTTTAATAAATTTCTATAAAAGTTAGTTTGTAATATATTGATATATTTTCAACGACTTTGTAATTTTTTTTAGGAAACTTTGGTATGAAGTTCTTTTTGAGTGGCAACACTGATAGTCATAAACAGCTGTGTTTGTTTTGATTCTTATTAAATAAATTTGTCTTGCTATTCCGTTTAATTTGTGCATTTAATTTGTGATTTAATTCGAGCCTTTATTATATTAATTTACTAAAATATGAGTGAAAATAATGTTGTTATTGTCGACGACGATGATTCCAACGGTGCGCCTTCTCAATTAAAGTCTTGTCGACAAAGAAAGTCAACAGCAGGCGACAGAAAAATTCAGCATATATGGACCGACGATGAAATCAATAATTGTTTACAACTCGTATAGAAGAATACAAATGCCGTGTACTAGAAATCCTCATAAACATATGGCTTTTGCACATGCTAATATATAAAACGTGTCCATCTGCTGCATGCCGTGTACTAGTAACATACATGTAACCATTCAGATGTTTAAACATGTATTGCTTCTGCAAATGTATCCGCTTCGGTCACATATGTTACATTTGAATTTTGGGACCAAAATACATGCCGTGTACTATCAAAATTTTACTGCATGTATCCACTACTACTTGTATAAAAAATGCAACCAATATGATGAAAATTCTCGTGACGTCAGACCCACATACGCATGTGGCTTTTTACATTCCGTGTACTGTAGGCTTTACTTGCAGCACACAAATGCATTGGGACTTCCTCGCGTAGAAGAGAAACATCTGTATCTAGACATTTCGGTAAGTATTTCAATTTATAAAGGAAAACCAAATAAACCAAAGGAAAACACAACAAATTCAAAAAATAAGTTAATAATGACACGTTTAGAAGGAAAGTAATGGAAATGAAACAAATAACAAAAGCGCAACCAATGCTCCAAAAATACTTACACGTACTGCAACTTCAGTACATTGTATATAATTATGCATGTATGTATGCGAAGATTATGCGCAGGAAGCATAGAGTAATTTGTACTAACAGAAAGAATTACCTATATACAAAGAGAATAAACGGTGAATATGAGACGTGCTGGGAATCTGTCAGAAATGGAGCACTCTGAAGTCGAGAAGAAAGATGTGCTGTCGCAGGTGCTCAATATTCATCTATTAATATATGTACATACATACACAGATTCATATGCATAAACATTACTAGCAATAAAACTCACAATGCATTAAAAAAACAAGTTTTTTGAACTAGTGCACGATGGGCCGGATCCCAGAATTTTGTCCATAAATAGAATATTGATTTTGTGATTTTATTGAATTTTTATATTTTTATTTCATATTTTATTGCATTTGAAATTTTTGGCACCACTGATTTCAAATCTGAAATCTAAATTTAAAAATACAAAATGGCGGATCAAAAATGACGATCAAAATTTAAAAAAATCAACTCTTAAATTTTGTATAAAAAAGCTAAGAAAAACTGGATATTCGTCATAGATGTTATTTAAACTAATGTTTTTTAAGAGATCATCATTATTTTCTAATTAATTTAACAGCATGTTTGCAGAACCAAATGCGACTAAAATATGCGTAAAAATATTGACGTCAATCATGTTTGCGCTTATACATATATCGCGAATGTCATTGTCCATTTGTAAAAAAAGTTAAAACTCGTCATTTTGTTTGGTATTTAGCAGACGAAAAGTGACGTCTTTGACGCCAAAAACAGCCAATGAAAAAACTGCATTCGTCTTAGCAATTAATTGTTAAAATAACATCACTTTCACATCCAAAACTGGAAAACTGCCATTATTTGAACTAGACAACTTTATTTCATTTATTTGTGTTGAGCTATTTATTTACCATATATCGAGTCATAACCGCCAAAAAAGCTCAAGCGACATGCTTTTCGAATTTCGTTTTTGGACGAAAATCGATTATTTTCGATAAATCGGACTATCTGTCAAAGTTTCAAAGTCCTGCCATGTACCGTTACGGAAATACAGCAAAAGAAATTTTAGCTAAAGTGCATTTTCCCTTTAAAATTTTAATTTGCTTATATTTTTTGTAACTGCCATTTGTCGCTTAAGCTAAAATTCTCTTTTGCAAGTAGAGCAAAAGTAGTGTCAAAAACTGCAAGGATATCAATGAAACGGTAAAAGAACAGATTGAAAAGGATAATAATTACTAGTTTTAAAATAATTTGATTAAATTAATTGATTTTTCATGAAATCAATAATGTCTTAAAATATCTTAACCCCGACAAACATTCGTTGTCTTATAGGAAATTTATTAAAACTATTAACATTACATATAACAGTCCACTACAATCCTATATAGCCAATATAAGGGCTTTACTTCGATTTAAGCCAAGGATAACTAAAAAATACTTCTCCTGTAAAATTTACTTTATGCCGCTGAAGCTTTTTTGGCGGTTATAACACGATATGCAAAATGAAAATCTTTAGCTAAATTCTATTCCTTTTGTTTACAAGCAGCAGCTTTTACCCTATGTCTTGACGAGCCATCGACTTGCAAATGACATGACGCTGGTAGAGAAACTGTGAAAAATTCATCAACTTCATTGTTATGGTGAATACGTGCAATATCCATGTTCTGCCTTATCAAAGTATTTTGCGATAGTGCAATAGAGATGGAGTGTTTAACAATTTTGTTGTCTCTTCTTTCTATTGAAAATGGTTGTTGACGGCAAATGTAATGGCGAACATATGTTCGGGCGTAGATGTCAGAGCATGGACGAAACATGGACATGAGCTGTCTACATTAGCTATATGCGATGTTCGCCATGATGTTCATACCAAATTCATGGCTAATGTAGAGTCCAGTTAGTGGTGTGTGCCACTAAAAGGGCTACCATTATTTGTATAAAAAATGATAATTTTGTATGAGAAAAAGTTAACAAATAATATTTATTTTAGATTGGCGACTCTATATGCAAGAAACTACGTAAGTCGAGACGAAAATTAAGGAACGTCTTCTACAGACGCAAATTGTTATGTAATCGTCCATATGCCATTCGCGCACGTTTTGATTGCAACGCGTTCTGCAAACATGCTGTAAGACTAGGAGTGACAGAGGTTAGAGATCAGCAATATGGAGGTTTTTAGAGTTGCGGATTACTAATCCGATAATAAAATTTACAAATCCAATATGGCGGTAAGATTTTTTAAAAATCATTTTAATTTAAAAAAAAGACAAAGGAGACTATGGGAGCCCATGATAGGTATTTTACAAACATATATTTGGAATTTAAAATAGTGAAATCAATATAGCTTCTATAATACTCATACTTTTTTAAGAGATCGTCGTTTTCTAATTACTTTAAAGCGGCTGCTAGACAGATCAATATTTAGATTCAATATATGTGTTTGTGAGCGTTTGTTTACAAAAAATTTTTACACATATACGGATGGGAAATATTGAAGAATGTCAAAATCCTTTTTATTTTCAAAATCCTTTTATTTTCATAACATATATTGAAGCTAAATATTGATCTGTCTAGCACAGAGAAGTATTTTGCCCGAAAAGATGGCTAAAATTATTAAACGTGTTTTTTGAATTAAAAGTTTGAGTTTTTTGATAATTTTAGGTTTAATTTTATATAAAAAATCTAGTGGTGGTGTGCTTCGCTACCCCATTATAGCACATATAAAGAAATAATAATTATTATGTATGGCCAGTATCCTTCTGCCCTCTCGTATTCCACCAATATTTAGTTTGCTACTACACTTTATTCTAAGAGCAACCCAAATTATATTATGAGTCACAATCAGAGGAACAAACTAACAAATAATCAAACAAACATACAAACACAAACTCATTTTTAAATATGTATATAGATTTATAATTGTTCAATTCACAAGCTCGTATTAACGTCGTAAGTGTTGTGTAATTATCTAATTATACAATATTGTATTTTTGTTGTTGGTAATTTTCATACAAAAATGTGTTATAATTATACGATTGACTTTTATATGTTCTTCAAATAGTTGTATTGAGGCCAGGTCTGGGAATATTCTATTTGTTAGATTAATTTGTAAAAATTTTTTATATATGTGATAAGTAACACCAGAAAATACATTCTTCTTAATGATAAATATATACTTTATTCATTTTAATTTAATTTTCAAACTATTTTAATCAAAACTGCTTGTCGCGAGAAAAGTTATGCTATTTCTCGTCATATTAAAGTTCCCAAACCTGTGGCGCGATTCTGTAACTTTTATTACGATTATCGTATCGTTAAAATAAATATAAAGAAAATTTATCGAATTTGTTATTCAGTAACATTTATAACGATATTCGCAGTCGGTTAACTAACGACAATAATTTGTCTGTTGTTAATGGATAGACAAGAGTTTGGGATGTCAAAAACCTTGTATATTAACACAGTTGACAGTTTATATATGGAAACATTTTCTTAGTCACCTGATCTCTCGAGGCCAGCTGGTATTAATTCGCCTTGCTTTGGTATTAATTAAATTGACATTTATAATACGACAAAATAACAATACAACAAATTTGTCTGTTCACAAGCACTTAAACAAATATCATATTTTTTTTTAACGATAAGACATACGACTGAGCTTGTGAATTGAACAAATATTTAGTTATTATTACTTAATACTTAACACATGAAAACAGTTAAACTAATTAAAATCGTCGAAATCGTTATCATGTCAGATGTATTTCATCATAAGTGGCATCATCCGTGTCAGGAAGAAGTAGTTTAATAGTGTCTGATGAAAAAGGTTTTTTATTCTTTCGTGTTTCTTGTGTACTGCAGCTTAAAAGTGGGTCACTGCTCAAAAAGAACCTATTTAGAACATCTCGATTTGTATACCTTCTGAATTTCCTTGAATAATTCGTACGGTATAATCTGAAGTGCTTACTTCTGGCCTCGGCAGCTTCTTCTGAAAATTGTCCAATTGGCAAGGTTGCTTGTTTTACAACAGTACCGCCATAATTAAGGGTTTTGTGCATCGTTGGACTCATTGGATGCCAATTGTAGAGTTGTACACAGGGTGACCGTTGGAAATTTTTAAAAAGTGGCACAAATAGGGGATTTTCAGCAAAAAGTGGCACCAAAAAGGGGATTCTTTCAAAAAAAAGGGGCAAGTTTTTTGAAAAGGGAATAATTGAACCAAATTCTAATATTTAATGAATTTCTAGGGCATATAATGCTTTTGAAATAACATGAATCAATTTTGATGTTTTTTCGTTTAAAAAACTGACTGCTTTTTATATAAATTTTAGACAAACAATGCAAACAAGCCTTGTTTGTATAAAAAAGGCACTCACATTTTTTTTTAGCAATTTCTATAAAAATTTTTTTACTCAAGTCGCTTGTTTGCATATGGAAACAGCACATTAGTAAAGTATATCGAAAAGTATGTCGCTGAGAAAAGATTTTTGCATAGCCGGCCTTCGGCCGGCGAAGCCGTTAAGTATACTGAGAGGAGAAAATCGTTAAGACAGGCCGAAGGCTGCTTTTTAATATACCAAGAAAAAAAATACTTAAGCCCGGCCGAAGGCCAGCTACGCAAAGAATATTTTGTAGTAAAATAAAATTTGTTAACAATTTTAATTAATTTCCAAATATTTCTTTGAATCGACGATGTCGATTGGACATATTTTAAGCATTGTTGACGCTACTTGCAAATTGTTCTTGATTTTATTTCACTTTTTAAAATGCAATAACGTCAATTGACCTTTTATTACTTGTCACCGACTGCAGAAGTAAAAAGTGAATAGTCAAAAACATGTACATATATTTGAATTTGTTTTCATTTTTAAAAGTGTGGACATTATGACACATTTCAAAGTGTCATAATGGTCATAATAATAATGTCATAAAGTCCATGGCACTATTAAAAGTGTCACAATGTCCATGGATGTTACGACATTTTTAGCAGTGACATAATGTCTTTGGACATTACGTCACTGGATATTGTGACATGGCACCAAAATTTGCATGAAAATAATCTTAAAAATATTTAAAGCTGCGTGATTTTCATAAAAATTTTTAACAAGACGTTCTTGTTCGTGTTAGTGAATCAGGGTGTTATTTTTAATAATTTTAATACAATAATGAATATCTGTAGATCTAAACTCTTAAACTATTTCAAAATAGTTTTTGTCATAAGACTTTACATGATAGACTAAAAAACTAAATTTTGTCTTGAGATTTTTTTTTTATAAAAACAGTTTCGTGCCATAAAAAGCTTATATTAAAACAAGAAGCATCATTTCATAAAAAGGGGCATAATATTACAAAAGGTGGCAGACTTAGGTCATTTTAAAAAAGGGGCACTAGAAGTGGCAAGGCAGTTGAAAAAGTGGCAAATTGCCACTTTAGTCGCAAAACGGTCACGCTGGTTGTACATACATTTCGGCAGTTTTTTGTGCATGTTCAGTGTCCGCTAGTTTGTCGCCACCTCGCGGCGAATCGTACCTATTATTAGTGAACTCTTTCTAGATGTTCGGAGCTTCACTAGCTGTCTTTTCTTCTAGCATGTTCAACTATTTTCAGCTTTTTTTATTTCGGTCTTACCAGCGTGGAATATCATCGATATTTTCAATGCTAGCATTTTTGAATGTTTATTTTGCCTAAGTTTTTGGAACAGTACACATTCATATTTTAGCTAAGTGCCTTAAAGGTGGAGGTACATACCACGCGTTACGCGGCAACGCTTTTCTTACTTTTCGAACTTTTAACGCTTTAAGAATGGTAAGTTACACACCACGCTTTTAATGCTCTTCTGCTTATACAATTTCAAGCCTTTGCCGGCTATATTTTGTCTTGCCTATAAGTTTTATTTTTCTTTATATATTTAATGCAGTTTTCATCCATTTTTTAATAAAAAAAATTATTTCTAATAATTTATTTCCATTAAACAAACATTTTAGCATATAAATCAGGCAGCACTACCTGTCATGTTCAACTTTTTGCGAGTTACGCGCGTCGCAAACTTCGCTTTGTATCTTGCCTTATGGAAACACACTATTTCAACTTTTTTGACAGAAGTCTGTAACGCATTAGCGTATTTAACGCATGCTATGTACCTTTACCTTAAGAGTACGAGTCGCCGCGATGTGGCGACAAAATCCGTCAATTCAGCTTACTAAAATTAGTAGGATTTTCGATAGGATGTTGTTGCTGCTGTTGCTGGTAGTGTAGGTAAAAGGGCTCTGATCGGAAGACTGTGATGGTCTCGAAGCAGATGTCAGTTCAACCTTCCGTACATCCAAATCTTTCTTTGAATGTTCAGTATTTACATGCTCTAGAATTTATTTCTTAAATAAAAAATAATAATAATTTGATCGAAAGATTAAATTAAAAACGAACTTAAGCCAAACTAATTAAATAACTTTGGATAAAAACCATACAGTTCGACAAAAATTCATAGCACAAATATTAAAACTCTAAAAGCACTTAGCTAAAACATGAATGTGTACTATTTCAAAAACTTGGGCAAAATAAACATTCAAAAATCCTAGCATTGAAAATATCGATGATATTCCACGCTGGTACGACCGAAAAAAAAGTTTAAAATAGTTGAACATACTAAAAGAAAAGACAGTTAGTGAAGTTCCGAACATTTAGAAAAAGTGCATTAATAATTGGTACGACTCACCGCGAGGTGGCGACAAAATCTGTTAATTGAGCTTACTACAATTAGTAGGATTTTCGCTACGATGTTGTTGCTGCTGGCGCTAGTAGTGTAGGTAAAAGGGCTCTGATGAGAAGACTGTGGTGGTCTCGAAACAGCTGTCAGTTCAACTTTTTTTGTTCAATATTTACATACTTTAGAATTTCTTTCTTAAATAAAATAAATAAAAATTTTATCGAAGATTAAATTGAAAACGAGCTTAAGCCAAACTATTTAAATAACTTTGTATAATAAACTTACATACCAAATTTCATTAATAATTTAAATCAGAGTTCATCATAAAGAGAAGCACTTAAAATGAGAATGTATTGGTGTTTTTGCAAATGCTGAAAATGAAAAGATATGAAACTACTCAGTTGAGATCTATTTTTCCTTTTCAATCTCAACTATGTGTTTTGTTTTATAATAAAAAAGCGACGTTGACCTGCTTGTTTGAAAACTAGCATACAACAGAATGAAATTACATATAGTTTTTTACACTCTTTGTAGTGAGCTTCGTTATCAGTAGTGTTGCAAATAGTGAAAATGACGAAAAGTACTCGGGCACTGGTGCCTTAGCATGGTAATGTTTGATTTAAATTAAGTAACAGAAGACAACCCCGGCGTACAAAATAAAAAAGTGGTCTTTAAATTTGACCAGACCCACTTATCTATATTCGACGCGATAAATCTTAGTCCTAAAGTCTGTTTGGCTCATATACAAAAGACTTGGGCAATGGAGCCATTTAAATTTAATATGAATGCATGTGTATGTTTGTTTGTGTGTTTGTTTCTTTCCAGATTTTTGTTACGGCATCACGCCTAAATGGCAACACCAATTTAAACTAAATTTGTTGAACAATATAGTCTGTATTGGCTTAGCGGCTTTTGGAAGGGGAGGGGATAAAATGGGTTAAAACCTTCCCCTACGCAAAACTCTGTTATTTGGTGCCACACGCATAACTATCAATTTTCAACCGATTTTTAATTTTTTTTTGGTTTAAAAAGGTTTGCTTACCAGTTGGATTCCATAATTTTTTTCCAAAATCGGCGGTGAAATTGCCCCTCCCTCCACTCATTCCTTAACTCTGTCATTTGTGAACCGATTTTCAAAATTCGTTTTTTGTTTAAAGGTTTTGCTTGCAGTTTGGTGCAATAATTTTTTTCGAAAAACGGGAGAGAGGGAAAGTTTGGACCCCCACGCATAACTCTAGCGTCATTTGTCAACCGATTTATAAAATTCTTTTTTTATCCAAAGTTATTTAATTAGTTTGGCTTAAGTTCGTTTTAATTTAATCTTTCGATCAAATTATTTATATTTAAGAAAGAAATTCTAGCATGTAAATTGAACATTCAAAGTTGTAATATGCAATTAATTTTGTACTAATTAATGAAATTATGATTTAGAATAATTTCTAATACATTTGAGCTAAAAAAATATTGATTTTCTAAACACTTTTTTGCAATTATTCTATTTGGTAGTGGTCTGAAACAATCGATGGTACTATCGATACTATCGATAGTTTTTGACTGTCGAATCACTATCGATAGTTTTCAATACTATCGATAGTTGACGATAGTTTTTGTTATTTTAATTATTAGGTTCGATAGCGTATCTTTTGGGTAAAATTTGGTAAAATGAGAGTAACCAAGAATTAATCCTACTAAACACAAAATTACGGGAACAGCAAAAACAACTTTTAGTTCTACGGAACGACAAAATTTACCAAAACATGTAAATTAGTGTAAGCTTTTTGAAATATTAATTGCTATGTGTTTTTTCGATGTTGCTGTTTATTTTGTTATATATGAGATTTAAAAAAGTGGGTAAGGTATTGAGGTTCAATATATTAAGGTGAAAATTCTCGGGAATTCCCGCACTAATTTTCCGGGAAATTGGGATTGAAAATTTTGCGGAATTCCCGGGAAATCCTGTGAAAAACTCTAGTGGCATGTCCAAAATTTTTATTTTTTTCCGCTCTCCGGTCAAAAAATATGAAGTGCACAAAAAATAAGCTACTGATGTCTAAAACCAGTCCGTTTGCATTTAGGAGATCAAAGTGTATCCGTCAAAAAAACTGCTAACGGCCTATCGTCGGCCAATAACTTATATGAAGAAAATGTTTCTCATTTTACTACCAGAAAAAAGTATTCGACTTAATTGGTAAAAACTTTTAGTTTAGTACTTATAGGTAAGTTAAGCTGTATGCCTTTTTATGGTATTTTTGGGTCGGTCTATACTTTAAAAACCTATTTTTTGCTCACTTCGTATTTCGGGGAGTGGAAAAAATAATATTTGCACATATATGTATGTGGTCTAATGTAAATATATGTATGAATTTTTATTTTTTTATAACTCTTATTAATAAATTTACTGAGTTTGTAAGAAATATATTTATTTTCCAAATATACCAAGTACAACATATGTATGTAGAGTAGGGTATAACTTTTTGCAATTTTTGCGAATATCAAATTCTTCATCGCATAGCCGTATAGACCATGGAAAGATATTAAGAAACGCGATTAAGTTTTGAATTTAAATTTTTTCCCAAGTATACAAAATTAACATTTAATAAAAAATTTCAAGTATTTTTTAATAATTTCATGAATATAAGAAGATCTTACCATTTGTACGGAAGAAGGGTGCAAAAAAATTGCGATATTATGACTATTTCGCGGTTTTTTAAAAAACAAAATTTTAATTTCAAATTATAGATGTTGTGATAGATGAGTTGTTTTGCGGATATTATATGAAACTGTGATAATTTTTAGAAAAAAATACCTTTGCAGGTAAAAGTTTTATTTAATTTTATTTTGGACTTTTCGGACTAATTTTATTTTTTACTTTTGGGACGCACCTACATATCGTCGGCTTTTTTCTTAAGCCACGTAAGCGCCATTTTTTCGAAATTGACTTTTTTGGTTCTTATGGTAGAAAATAACATTTGCCACCCGATTGCATTTTTATCTTGACAACTTTGTATGAAAAAAGAAAGAAATTAAAGCCATTTCGAAAACCTCGTAAGCGCCACACAAAATGACATTTGCATGCAAAATAGAATTCTTTTTATATTTAAAGCTGGAAATGTTTAATTCTCACCCACCAAATTCTTTGTTTTTGAGATTAAAAAAATCTGGAAAGTTTCAGGGCAATCGGAGCATTCTTGGTGCGGTGTCAGGCTCTCAAAGTCAGTAATTTTGGTAAAAGCGATACTTCTCGTCGAGCAACTCAATAACTATATATCCTAAACAGCACAAATGTTCCTCGAACACCCATTATTTTAATAAAATGCAGCTTTTTTCTGTATGCGAAAGCTTTATCTCGATATGTAAACATGGCTGCCGTACAAAAAGCCATTTTGAGCTGAAGTTCGTTTTCGGACCCTAAGGGGCTAACGCGTGCCCATAGAGGGTTAATTTTTAGGACCGACTCCAATTATGTTGATATAACCAACATTTATTTCAAAGGATTCAAATTGCTATCTGTACTCCTTAGAGTAGCTCCCATACAAACCGTAAAATGTACGGAAAACATGAAATTGATCGAATTTGAGCTATTATTTTTTTACACAATATAATAAACAGGCATGTTCTATAAATTGGATTTTGACAATAAATTTATTTTGTCTCCCCATAACAAAAATTATGTTGGTCTCAATTTAACGTTGCCTTCACTTTACAAAAGCTCCATTGGCATTAAAAAGGAAAATATGAAGATTTGATAAGTTTGAATAAAGTAATGACGGCAAATAGTTGACCATTTTTTTGAACAACTCGTTATTAATAATAAATAGTAAGATTTTTTAAGTGTTTTTTTTAAGTTTAATTAGTTATCGGCCCTTTTCATACTGTCCGATTAAAAGTTAGCGTGGACTTGAACGCCAAGTTCGAAATACAAAACTTTTAGCTAAAGTCCACGTTAACTCATTGCATAAAGTGCCGTAAGAAAACTTTCTTTTTGCCAATGGAATGTTCTTTTTTTGATATTATATCTTCGTTTTATTTGTTACATTTTTTCAGCGTCACAATATTTTGAATTTTTAACGTGGGCTTAAGAGTGAAATAAATAATATGTAATAAGTTTCTTTGCATTCATTTCATATAACATCTTTCGGTTTTTTAAGAGAATAAACCTTTTCTTTGAAAAATATAAGAATAAATGTTAATTTACACCCAGAAATATCTGTTTTTTAATTTTACAAAACCTCGTAAGCGACAAAATTTGCGAATTGCTGTTTGCGCCAAAAACACGTAAGCGACAAATTTGGATACAGTTACTTGTTAGTAAAAAATTTTTTTAAAAAATTATGCTACACCCTTCAGAGAGTCGTAAAGCCATGTTTTGTAAAAAAAATTAGCTATAAAACACATATTTAAAAAGTTATTAAGTTTTTTTCGTTTTCTGAAAAACGAGTTGTTGGCGCTTACGTGGTTTAAGAAGAAAGGCGACGCTATGTACTAAAAAAATCGATTTAATTTTTAGTAAATATTTCAACTCAAGGCAGGTGTCGAAATTTTTATTACAAGTGTTTTAATTATTGTTGTTTGTATTATATCGCGATTTTTTCGTCGCGTTATTTAAAATGAAATTTTTTCCAAAAAAGTTATAACACTAATGTATAGCAAAATTGTGATTTTAAGACTATCGATAGTTATCGATGGTTTTTGAAACACTATAGCATGCTATCGATACCGTAGACTATCGATAGTTTCAGACCACTACTATTTGGTACTAAAAAAATTATCCCAGATAGTGTAAAAAATGCAATTCTGCTGAATGATAAAAATGGTTTAAAACATTGATAAATTTCTACATACAAATGTCAACAAAATTAAATACATATTTTAAAATTACAAAAAGAAGAAACATGATATTTGTTTTAAAGTCTATAAAAAAAATTAATTAAAATCTAACTTCAAAAACCTAAGCGTGCTGTCAAAAACCTAAGTCTAAGAATGTATTAGTAGAACATTTTGTATCAGTATTGGCTTAAAACAAAAAATTATCCACAGCACTAAAATGCACTTGGTTGCAATAAAAAGTATTCTAAAGCATTAATATTTTTATACATGAAGTTTTAGAAGTTTATACAATTATTGTTGCAGGAATTAATGAAAATATGATTTAAGAAGAATGCTTTTTAATACATTCGAGTTCAAAAAATCTTGACTTGCTAAATCTGTTTAATGAAAAAGTAATTCAACTCATCACTACAATTCAACAAACAAATGTCAAAAAAAATAAACAATTATTTTAAAAATATAATGAATAGAAACACAACATTTGTGTAAATAGTGAAAGAAAAGAATTAAAACTAAAAAGTGATTGTGCGTGTGAAAAAAGTCCAAATTAAAGGATATTGAAGTGCAAAATTTATGCTCTTTTAAGTATGTTGAAATGAGAGAAATATTCTCGCTCACGTAAGTTGAATTCACAGTACTCGTATCAGGGATGGCAAATGATATTTTAAAATTGTACCAATTGTAATGTAAACCACGCGAAAGGGTAGTCATCTTGTCGCGTGCGGGGGCTTAAGTGTGATGACCCCTGTAGGCCGTGCTAGTAGGTGCAACCTTGCCAGAGGGGCTCATGGCAAGCATGAACTAAGAATTACCCATCCCAGTGTCTGAAGCGTCTTTTACTCCTAGAAGGGGCGGCTTCAGACCGTTTCTGGATGGAGAGTTTCCCCTTTCATTGAGATTGGGCTCTTCACCAGAATACGTCCGCTGGATCCTCTCGGATCTACGTCCACCACACGTGTTCGTTAAAATCCACCAAGCGTCTGTTCCATATTGGGCGCCTTGGTGGTCTGTCTGTTTGACAGCTTTCTCACTTGGCAGCAAGTATAAAATGCAACCCCCCCACAAAACATAATAATGTCTAATAAAAACAAGTGCCCCGAGTATCCGGTTGAGGGACTAACAATCTCCGGAGACCCTGCTCCCCTGGTGGCGACCTCAGGCCATAGGGAGTCGATTGCTACTGGGTTCCGGATTAGTACGGTGCATGCACCAGGCCAGACTAATCAGCAAGCTACTGGTTGCAACACTCACGCAGGAGGGGGCATGGGGAAACCTGAGCCTTCCAAGTGCGCACTGTCGGTATCTACTAAGCAGAACCTCAAACACCCATCCAAAGGATGTAAAACAAACAGCAGTGGGGTGCCCCTGGATTCAAAACCAAGCACCTCAAAAACTGCCAAGGTCCTTGCTACCACCTCAGTAGCTAAAAAACCCTGTTTGGGTGCTGTCAAAAAACAAGCGGCAGTCACCTCAGTGCCTATTGTGAAAAAGGAAACTGCGACCTCGAAGTCGGGTTCCTCAGTACCACATCCCCTTTCCAGTAAGGAACTGCGACCACGAAGTCGGGTCTCCGAGCTGTGACTCCAGCCTCTCAAGGCAACATAACGTCCCAAAGGCACACAGCACCAGCCAGAAGGGCCTTCGCGAGACGGCGCTCCGCCGAAAGAGTTCTGGGTAAGCTACGCAAAAAGCCTGCTGAGTCCCTGACAGCGGATGAACTTTCATCCCTCACCTGGGCCAAAAGACACTTGGCTGAACTGCAAAATACTCCCTCATCAGCGTCTGCGGGCGTGCCTAAACGGCAACGTTCATATAAGGAGGCTCATTTGCAGGGCCAACAGCCCATCGAAAAGCGTCACAGATCGGTGCACAGAACCTTCAGCGAGGTGGCCAAAGGCCACCTTGTTCAAGCTGTCATTGATAGGGGTGACGCAGACTACTCCATGACTTACGCCAAGTGGGACATGGTAGGAAAGAGGGTGATGGGGGTGTTCTGGAAAGTCCTTAAAGACAATCCGTGGCCTACCCCTAAAGCCGAAGATGCCGGATGGGCTCGTGGGAAGCGAATAAAGCTCATGGCCTTCTCGGATGAGCGATGGATTCTGCTATACAAGCAGGCGGTTGCTCTTCTGGAAGGTCTATGGGAAGGAGCTAGACTCGATGTGGTCCCTCTAGATGAGGTTCCACGTCGACCTAGAGCCACTGCTCGAATACCCGATGAACCATCGAAACCAGAGGATATACTGGCGCTTCTGCAGGCCTGCAACAGTGACATACCGACCAAAAATTGGAAGGTTGTCTCTGTTTCAGAACCTGTAGGGGCATACAGACGGGTTGTCATCTTTCTGAACAACGTGTCTATTTTGCCGCTCGAGCAGAAACAAGGGAAGATGTTCTATGGTTTTGAGGCCATCTTCCTTAGTATCTTCAAGGGCGACAAAAGGGACAAAGTTTCTCAGGAAGGTGATCAACCGGATCCAGACGCAATGTCGGTCGATGACACTACGTCTAGCTTCTCAGGAGGATACCAACTCCAACTCTGGTTGGATTGGAGAATTCTTTGACCAGCTAGACGAGGCAGTTGACGAGGATGACCTTCTGGACTCTGACCAGGAGGACATCAACGTCACCATCAAGCCGTTACACCATGACGGTGAGGGTCACTCAGGTGAACCTTCACCACTCTAAAACAGTATCCGCCACAATGCTCCTCCGGCTCATAGAAAGAGGCGAGGAGATCGCATTAGTCCAAGAACCCTGGCTTTACAAAGGCAGGGTTTGCGGACTAGGTACGAAAGGCTTCCGGCTATTGCATGCGAATGAAACAGGTAGGATCAGAGCATGCATAGTAGCCAGGGGCAACCTAAATATCTTTTTGTTATCTGATTTCAGTGACGAAGATACCACCACAGCAATAGTCATCTCGAGCTACATGGCGCACAAATGCGAGTCCCCGCCCGCAAAGGTTCGCGACGCAATTAAAGTGGCAAACCAACGTAACTTCCCAGTCCTTCTCGGAGCAGACGCAAATGCACATCATGTCGTATGGGGAAGCTCCGACACTAATACAAGGGGTGAGTCTTTATTTGATTTTATTCCTTGTAACAACTTAGAGATATCAAATGTCGGGTCAGAGCCCATTTTCGTCATATCAAATAGGAAGGAGGTTATAGATATCACGCTAGTTAGTTCTACGCATACTGATATGATTAGGGAATGGAAGGTGTCAAATGACTGTTCTTTCTCTGATCATCGCTATATTGAATTCACTATAGGGATTCTGACTGATCGGGCTACGCCCATAATAAATAGGAAGAAAACTAATTGGGAAGAGCAAAAGCTTATTCTCTCTGACTTTCTTACACAATCGCCAATCATAAACGATAGGCACGACATTGACATCGCGGTTGACAATTTAACAAATGCTTTCAACTGAGCGACGGCCGAATCATGCAGACCTAGTATACTGCGTGGGAAGAAAAAACCACCATGGTGGAGTCTTGAAATAGCGAACGCTCGCAAGGAGAGTCGCAGACTATTCAATGAGGCAAAAAGACTGGGTAACTGGTCAGCCTACAAAGCCTCTGTAAACAGATTCAAGATCCTCGTCAGGGATGTGAAACGAACGTCATGGAGGTCCTTCTGCAGCAATGTTGAGGGAGCCCCTGAGACTAGTCGCCTTCGCAAAATCTTGACTACTCCTTCAACTGTCCCCAGTTTCATTAAGAAATCAGGTGGCGGATGGACCACCAGTAGTCAGGAGACCCTAGAGATACTAATGAACACACACTTTCCCGATTGCACTCCCTACACGGGAGAGATTGCAGCCATACAATCAATACATTCTAACATGGCCACGATTACCCTAAATAGGGAAAAAAATAATGTGGGCCATCAACAGCTTTGACCCGTTCAAATCACCGGGTCCCGATGGCATTATTCCAGCTGACCTACAGCGTAATGCAGACGTGATCACTCCATGGCTCATTCGGATGTACTCGGCCTGTCTAACTTGGTCGTATATTCCGATAGCGTGCACCAAATGCTCCGTGGTCTTTATTCCCAAAGGGGGTAAAACTACACACGTAAACCCGAAAGATTTTAGACCCATCAGCCTATCATCTTTTCTCTTTAAAACTCTGGAACGGATAATTGATATACACCTTAGATCAACAATTTCTCCGAACCTCCTATCAACCTCCAAACATGCCTATACGAAGGGCAAATCAGTTGAGACGGTACTTCACTCGATTGTAGGATTCATTGAAAAATCCCTGGCAAACAAAGAATATACATTCGTGGCCTTTCTTGATATAGAGGGTGCCTTTAATAATGTACGACCTGAATCCATCATTATGGAACTAGAAAGACTGAACATTGATCGGTCAACAATTAGCTTCATACGAGGACTCTTAACAAATCGGGTAATTTCCTCCACGATGGGGCAAACGACTATTCAAAAAACGGTTAGTCGAGGTACTCCCCAAGGAGGTGTTCTGTCACCTATCCTATGGAATATCGCCATAAATTCGGTACTGGTGGAACTAGACTCTATGAGGTTTAAATCAGTAGCCTACGCGGATGACGTAGCAGTAGCAATATCTGGTAAATTTCTAGATACTCTATCTCAACGTCTTCAATCGGCATTAGGTATCATAAGTAGATGGAGCGTTGAAAGTGGTCTTAATGCTAACCCTTAAAAGACGGATCTTGTTCTCTTTACGAGAAAATACAAGACACCGACTTTCACGTTACCGACTCTCAACGGAGTCACCCTTAGGTTATCAGATAGCGTGAAGTATCTTGGTATTATACTGGACTCTAAGCTTTCATGGTACCCCAACGTTCAAGCTAGGGCAGCCAAGGCTGCTATTGCTCTATACACCTGCAAAAGGGCGATCGGCAATAGGTGGGGCGTAAGTCCCAAAAACGTCAATTGGCTTTTTGAAATGGTGGTAAAGCCCATACTAATGTATGGGTCTGTCGTCTGGTGGACTTCCATAAATAAAGCCACATACTCTAAAATAATAGAAAAGGTTCTTCGAACATCTGCTTTGCTGAACACGGGTGCACCTCGCACTACTCCATCCAAAGCACTGTTCACCATACTGCATTGGCTTCCTGTTGAACTCATGATCAAACAACTGGCCATGAACTCGGCGGTTAGACTAGATGCCTCAGGTGCATGGAAGCGGGGTAACGTAGGCCATGCGACGATATTAGGGCAAATCTCAGATCTTCCCGACCACACTGACTACTGCGCGCCTACTCTGATGCCCGACAAGAGATTCGTGGTGGACTTCTCGGGCACATCCTCTGAGGCAAACTGCATACACCAATATGAGGATGTGCTCGAGATCTACACCGATGGGTCAAAGTCGGGCATCGGAGTGGGCGGGGGTTTCTACATCCCACAAATGCAACGTAGGATAAACTTATGCTACCAAACCAATGTAGCATCACTCAGGCTGAAATATCGGCAATCAAAAGGGCAGCCAACTGGTTAAGGTACTACAGGATATTCGATCAGGACATCCGAATTTGTACCGACAGTAAGACGGCACTACATGCTATATCGGGTGTTTACACAACATCGGAATTGGTTAAAGAATGCCGGGCATCTCTGAATGAGAAGGCGAGACATGCGAACCTAGGGCTCTTCTGGGTACCGGGACACGCGGGGGTGCCCGGTAACATTATCGCCGACGGTCTAGCCAAGGCTGGTGCCCGCCTACATGAAAATGACATCAACTGGTTAGTAGGTGTCCCACTAAAAAGCTGTAAAATACAAATTCAGCACCAACTATTTAGAGAAGCGCAAACCAGATGGACAAATGAAGTCACTTGTGAGGTTTCCAGATCCATCTGGCCCCTGTATAACTTCGCAAGATCTGCAACCATACTGGGGCTCAATCGTCAACAGCTGCGTATACTCGTAGCAGTCATAACAGGGCACTGTCTTATTGGTGTCCATGCCAGAAGATTAAATCTTCCTTTTAACGATTTCTGTAGAAGTTGTCAGAATGAGGAGGAGGAAGAAACTGTCAAACACCTCCTCTGTCGATGTCCAGCAATATATAGAAATAGGGCGTCATACTTGGGAAATCCGTCACTACCCGAACTAGCAGACCTGGGGGAATGCGACATTAGGGGAATAAATTCATTCATACGATACTCGGGTTGGTTTAACACCGACCCAACCTCTGGGATAGGCAGGGCACCTTTTTTAAATTTCCACAGGACCCAAGTGGGCACGTTTTTTAGAAACCGGCAGCCTGTTCAACCTTACCTAACCTAACCTTCATATCGAATATAATTCGGACTCAGCTCATCAAAGTACAAGGTAGGAAGGCTTAGTCATATGTACAGTAAACTTTTTTGTTTTTGTCTGCCGGTGTAGTTTTTGCATTAATGAGTTTATACAAAAGCCTCTGACTTTTCGTCTGATTTCAATATATAAAAGTGAAATATCGCGTCTAATATACAATTTTTAATTTTTCACCTGAGCTCAGTTGAAAGTAAAGTATGCTGCGTTTTTAAAGTAGAAAATAGCAAAAGCCATCCTAATTTCAATTTTGTTTAAATTTAAAAGTCGATTTATTCAATATTTTCAATATTTTGTGGCTTACCGAGTTATTGCACTAAGCCCCTCATATGTATTTTAATTAATGTATATGTATCTACATTAGGGCCATAACCAAATTTTTGGCATAGTACCACGGAGTGGCCAAGAATGTTTTAGTAATGAAAACAACTCTCTCCCGTCGTTTTGCTAAAAAAAAACCTCACGCAGGGAAGCAAATTTCTAAAACCTTCCAACAATTTTTTTTAGCGATGAATTGTAAACCGTTTAAATCTAAAGCAGTGGATAAAGTCCAAAATAGCATTTAAGTGATACGTAGAGGAATATATACAAATATCAGGTGTATATTTTTTAAAATTTCCGTGAGATAAAAATGGTTGTTTTCAAACTTCAACTCGATCCCTGCGAGAACTTTTTTAACGATCCGAAAAATTATCATATATTTTATTAATAACTTTTAATGTTCTACACGACTATACTATGCCGTTTTTGATACTCGCAAAAAGTGTGAAAAAGTTATGCCCTAATGTACATATACTATTTTTCTAAAAAATATACTAAAGATGTGATTTTGATATAAAAATTATTTCTAAGTGTTTCGACCTTTATATATAAATATCCTGCCTAATTTCTTGAAGCTCGAGTTATTTTTTATTATTAACCTGGCCTTTACACATGCAAGTGAAAGTTCGAAAAACTCAATACACTCAAACTTTTCTACGAACTCACTTTTTGTTCAGCTATGAGAAAGACAGAGAAACGAATACAAATTGCTTTTTCGTTGATAATACGTACACAGAACTTGCATGCAAGTACTTACATGTCTAAACGCAGGGTAAATCGTCCCTTTTTGTATTTTTTATATATTTTTTATATCTTTATGTTTTTATGATTGTGTTTTAATGTTTTAAAAATAATAAGCTCTGAAATTTATATTCAAAGAATATCGAAATATATGCATATAATTCTAATTTTAATTGACGACTTAATAATAAAACAGACTTCGAACTTCAAGAAATTAGGCAGGATATATACATGTGATTTTACTCTTGATTCAGTTAACCCAACAGTTGATCTCTTTATAGATAAGAATTTCGTTTATTTTGTGTAAAAACAGTGAATTTATTTGTTATGTTATTTATAATACATTATTCTTTTATAAAGCAGATTTCTCTACAAAATTTGTTTTATTAACCTTGAAAAGGGTGTTTTTTACTTTTGACGATTTTTAGACGATTTCGGATAATTATTTTGACGTTTTCGACGAATTCATCCCTATTTTATCTGGAAACTATGGGTAGAACCTCTTTTCATCGCTATGTTAACCTTTTGACGATTTATTTGTCTGATTATTTTTTACTCTCAAAAATAATGCTACCGTATTCATTTGTAAAGTCCGAGCTTTTTGTTTATTTTTTTTAATGTTTTGTATTGATAATTCAAAAATTAAAAATATATATATATTTTAATAAAAAAATTTTAATATATTAATAAACCTTTAAGAAATTTATTATTTGACATATTGTCATAATTATATTTTAAATGAAATGTATTTGTTGATGGTTATTAAGCAATTGTCTATATGCATTCCATTGGCGCTTTTACCAAATCGTCAGAAGACTTCAACCACAACTTTGAACAGTTACAGACCTCTTATTTTATGCACAGACTTTCAAAAACCATTTGAGAATTCACAAACGATAATATTTTTGAAAATCACAAATAAAATTCATTTCAAATATAATTATGACAATATGTCAAATAATAAATTTCATGGTAGAATTATACTACAGGTAGTAGCGAAGCTACAACAACCCAACAACAGCGAAAACAACACGGCTTTTTATTGTTGTTTATGTTCGAGGTTGTCAAAAAGCACAAAAGAAAATTTGAAAAAAATGTTTATGTTCACATGTGTGTGTTTACTTCGCCATGTTTTTTTCAGTAGTATGGGTGTGTGTTGGTATAACATAAACAACTTTTGACAGAGTCGAACTCAAAAAAAAAAAGTTCGTTAACGCTTCACCACTACCTGTATTATTCTACCATGATAAATTTCTTATGTAACCAATGGGTAGAACCACTCTCTCTTTTCGTCACCATTAACCTTTCGACGATTTATTTTCATGATTATTTGTTACTCTCAAAAATAGTGCTACCGTATTCATTTGTAAAATCCGAGCTTTGTGTTTATTTATTTTAATGTTTTGTATTGCTAATTCAAAAATAAAAAAAAATATTTTTTAATAAAAAAATTTTAATATTTTAATAAACATTTGTGGTTTTTATTAAGAAATAATAAATAAATATTGAGCAATGAGCTGCATGTATTTCAATTGCCCTAATACTAAGCATTTTAGCAAAGGCTCGCATGTGAAGTTTTTTCAATTTCTGTCAATACCATATATGCGGCAGAAATGGAAGGAAGCTTGTAATCTAGCCGATGATTTGCTACCAAAAAATCTTTTCGTTTGTTCTGTCCACTTTCGTCAAGAGGATATGGTTGTAAAAAATCATTATACGCGTTTGAACAGAAATGCAGTTCCTCTTCAAAGCCAACTACATACATTATATTACTTACATTATATTACTTTGAAGCAGTGGGGTCCACAGGTAAACTATCACATTCTGTGTTTGTGTTTCGCGGCTAAAAATATAGGTTCTGATTACTATCTATTTATGGCTCGATTTTGTATAGCAGCCGAATCTCAGTTGGGTTAAAAGTTGCTAAAAATTGTAATAGGGATGGCAACTAGAGCTATAAATTTCACTTACTATTTAGTGCTTTTTGGTTCCTCAAATATCAAACTTTTTTGATATATTATATTTCGCAATGCTCCATCGTCTGTATCGATGTTTACTATTTTGTTGTGTTATTTCGTTGAGGGCAGTCGTGCTGTGAAGTGCTTTTATATGAGTATATTTATACGTGCGTATATTTGATTAGGAGTAGTATATTTGATAAACACACAAACTGATGTTTTATTTATGCTGCCATCGCCGGTGTTAAAAAATGGTAGAAACAAATGTTGCTACTAATGTTCCTTCGTGTGTTGGCAGCATTACAATATATCACTTCCCTTTTAATTTTGGGTTCTTACACTTATAGCGTTTTCTTTTTAAAAAACTTTAATTATTGAAATTAAGGATTCTTTTGCCTTCGTATGGGATGATACAATATCGGTTTTAACTCTTGGTGATAAAGTGCCCTTGAAGATCTTGTTAATGTAGTAGGAGTAGTTAAAGTACTATGGCCGACTTCCTAAACGCTAAAATGCATTGCAGTCCTGCAAAGTCATGTGATTTTTTCTTACAATGACTTATAAAGATGCATCACTGTAATGCTTTTTGACGTTTACGAAGTCGGCCTATTGCTTACCATACGCAACAACAAAATGCACCAATAAGTTTTATGGCTAATAAATCTGTGAACGTTTAAACGCTAGTAATTGTACGAGGGCTTATATTCAAATAGTGCTATCTGCAAACACCAAACTTTTTAAGAAGGGTACAAAATCATTTCGTTCTCGCGTTACTAAAGTTTTGACAATCAATCTTTTAATAATACAAAGCCTTATAATATAAGCTGTCAGTATTGTGTTGATTCCTCAAAACTTTTATCAATCACAAGACGAAACGAATTTTTGTCCTCATAAAAAAATTATGTTTGCATATAACACTATTTGATATGCATTCCATATTTTCATTGAAAAGGGTAACATATATTTGTACAAAAGAAAACGCCCTTAGTTTCCTTTAAAATGTCTTTAATCAACTAATGTAAAAATATTTTTAGTCCGCAAATTCCAGTTGCTGAAAAGCAGACAAAAGCTCAAGAGCCACAAGAAGCATATGAACGGTATTTAGAGCACCTTAATCCATTGTGTATATCGGAAAATAATTATTATTTTTTAATTAACCCTAAGTCTATACCTGATATAATTTTATTATGACAAAAGTCAAACTTTATATTGGAAAATAATGTGTTTTATGTTAGCTGTTTTTCCTATATGGAATTTGACATTTGTCATGATAAAAAAAGTTTCCGTGTTGGAATACCAATTAAATCTGAGAGATCACAATAAAAAACTATTTATTTCAGACTTCGAACAAAGTTTACCTAGTGCATCAAAAAGGGGCTGTACAAATAATCGCCCAAGTGAAAATCGGCCAAAACAGCTAAATGAAGAAACGCACAAAATTGTTGGGTGATTCGTCATAGTGAAGAAATACCAAAAAATCAGTGCCCGATCGCCCAAAAAAATGAGGAATAACCCAAAAGTGTGAAATGAAGAATCGCCCGAAGTTTTTGAGTGTTTGTTCATTATGTAAAATCAGCCGAATTTGGAATGAATAATCGGCCAAACATTTTTTTTTTGGGTTTTTTAACATTTTACAAAAATTTGGCATTTATTCATTATGAACAAATACCCAAATATTTAAAAATGTTTAGTCGCCCAAAGTCGATGAACAATCACCCAATTTTTTTTACAACACTTTTTGGGTGATTCTACATTTTTGTTTTTCGGGCAGTTTTTCATTTGGGTTATTATTCATATAACAGTTTATCAATATAAATATAACCCAATTGATCTTCATGAAGAATCGCCAAAATAAAAACAATGCATAGGTTTAAATGAATAATCACCAAAAAAATTTTGGGGTAATTGGAAATTAATTAAAAATTTAAAGAAATTTTACTTTTTTTATTACTAAAGATTGTCTGCGTAGCCGGCCTTCGGCCGGGCTTATGGGTTTTTTCCTCTCAGTATTTCGAAAAGCGGCTTCGCTGACTAAAAGATTTTTGCATAGCCGGCCTTCGGCCGGTCTTAAGGATTTTCTCCTCGCAGTATATCGAAAAGCTGCTTCGCTGAGTAAAGAGTCTTATATAGCCGGCCTTTGGCCGGTATTAAGAGCTTTTCTCTCTTGGTATATCGAATAGCGGCTTCGCTGAGTAAAGTTTTTTGCATACCCGGCCTTTGGCAGGGCTTGAGGGTTTTCTCTTGGATAATCAGAAAATCGTAGCTCAGCAAAGCCGCTATTCGATATACCAAGAGCGAACAATTCTTAAGCGCGGCCGAAGGCCGGCTATGCGGGAATCTTTACTCAGCGAAGCCGGTTTTCGATATACTGAGATAAGAAAAGCCTTAAGCCCTGCCGAAGGCCAGCTATGCAGACATCTTTAGTCAGCGAAGCCGCTTTTCGATATACTAGGAGGAGAAAATGGTTAAGCCCGGCCGAAGGCTGGCTAAGCAAACATCTTTAGTCAGCGAAGCCGCTTTTCGATATACTAGGAGGAGAAAATGGTTAAGCCCGGCCAAAGGCCGGCTATGCACCACCATGGTGGGAAATAAAGTAAATTTAACTTACTTCCATTGATAAATATCAAGTCATACTAAAGATTTTCAACATTGCTTCATTCCATTGTTAAATTTCTAATTTTTACTTCCCAATTAAGTTGTGAACATCATGACGCTTTTTGTTAGACACTGCAGTTATGAACAATTTTTTTGGCGTTCATTCATTTGGCTAATTTAGATGATTTTAGTTGGGCGAATATTCATACTAGCAGAAAATGATATATGAATAATCACCCAAGTAAAATCGCCCGAAATAGCAAAATGAAGAAACGCCCAAAATAGTTGGGTGATTCGTCATAGTGAAGAAACACCAAAAAAACAGTGCCCGATCGCCCAAAAAAAGTGAAGAATAGCCTAAAAGTGTGAAATGAAGAATCGCCAGAAGTTTTTGGGTGTTTGTTCATTATGTAAAATCACTCGAATTTGGAATGAATAATCGCCGAAAAAATTTTGTTTGGGTTGTTTAACATTTTACAAAAATTTGGCATTTATTCATTATGAACAAATACCCAAATATTTAAAAAATGTTAAGTCGCCCAAAGTCGATGAACAATCACCCAATTTTTTTTTACAACAATTTTTGGGCGATTCTACATTTTTGTTTTTCGGTCGATTTTCACTTGGGCGATTATTCGTACAGCCTCAAAAAGGTATGAAGTTTCGTTTGCAACTTCCGTTTACTCAGCAGGACCACGCTGCTGTAGACTTTTGCGGCTTAAAGGATTTGTGTTGCCGTCACCAACAGCTTTACGCCGATGGGCATCTAAATTGTCGTTTAAGCATGGGGTTTTATTCTAAACACTTTCTCATATCAGCTCCTTGGATTTTCTGATCGAGAGCAAATTATGTATTTTATCTTTCGATGAAATGAAATGTAGAGAGGAATGAGCATTTGATCGCTAAGCTGATATTATAATCCAACCAAAGAGAATGGATTGCTTGAAAACAGCCAATTTTTTACAACTTCGGCTGAAAAATGGAAAAATCTTTGCTATTTCAGATCATAGCAGAGGTATACAAAATTGGTTTCACTGTTGTTGCAGCAGTAAGCGACTTGGGAACTGAGAATCAACAGTTTTGGAATAGCTTGAAGACATCAGCTAAAACTCCTTCGGATGAAAGGAAGTCAGTTTTTGTTTTTTCTGATGTACCACATCTTATTAAACTCTTACGCAACAACTTTGTTGATGATAGATTTTTGTATGAGAAAAAAAGTTTGAAAAAATTCATTATTGAGGAACTGCTGAAATATTACAGTTCGGATTTATATATAACAAAGAGTTTCTCGTTAGAAATGCTGAATGTGAAAGCTGCTGGTATGTATATTTGCGTATGTATGTATATGAGAAGTATATAAATTTTAAAATATTTGGTCTTATTTTTTATTTTTTGTTAGCAAGACAAAAAGTTAAATGTGCTACAAAATTATTTTCGCACACCATTTCCTCTGCCTTAAAACGATGTGCACAATTGGGTATTTGGAGTGATGATGAACTGTTTCTGAAATATGCAGAACTGCTCCAAATCATTTGATGTTTTTAACACAAACATGATATAGAGAGATACCCGACCACTAAACAAAGCATTTGGCCTTTCACTCTCACAGCAAGACATTGCCTTAGAAAAAATGAGTAATACTGTGTCAGATTTGTTCTCAGCCAGACTTGGTGGTAGACTGCAAAATAATAGTGCGTTACCATTACTTTACAAATACCTACAAGACAATTATAATATGAAGTTTATTTTGACTGGAAACCTGAACCAAGACTATTTGGAAAACTTTTTCAGAGCGATCCGTGCAAAAGGTGGCTAACACGACCACTTATCAACACTTGAATTCGAATACCGATTGCGGTCATATATCTTAGGTACTGTTAACCTTATTCACGTATTTACTGAACATTTTTAATAATTGGCCTTATAAACAATATCGTCACATAAAACGTAAAACCATGTACATAACTACCATTTTACAGGAGAGGAAAACAGTATATAAAATAGAACAAGTTAAAGTGGCTTTGTTGATTTCCTTTTGATTATAACGTCGCCGAGCATGACAGTAGAAACCTAAAAATTGGTAGGGAAATGGACTTCGATGTAATATACGATAATTAATTACAACAACGGTTTCAAAATGTTTACATGGTCTTACAATTTTTTGACAATATGTATATCGTTATATGATTGTATTTTTATTTTCTTTAATTACATTGCTTCCATAGGTCGTAATGAGTACATTTTATCAACTGTGACCAATGTCATGGAAGCAAATGATAATTTAGTTAAGCTGCAAGAAATTCACATAGAAAAAACGCTTACGGAATATTTCTTTGAACCTTTAAATTAAATACCGCTAACGGCAAAAGAGGAACTTGAGGCAAATATATTAATGATTATATATGTACCTAAAATGTTGTTTTTAAATGTATGAATATACATATAGCTTCTAGAAGTTCAAGAAACGAAAGAATTTATAGAAAACATGAGCCAATTAAACGATATCGTGTTTGACGAGCTCGAAAATTTTGCAGACTATTTAATAAATAAGATGGGTTTAACAAATTTTGTATTCAAGACTCACGAAGAAAAATATCAAAATTATACATACATACATATGTATGTATGTAAATTTGCTGTCAGAAGGCGGACTCTTCAAGCCTAATAATGATTTTTTAAAAGTAATTGAAAAGCTAAATTTGTTATTTTTAACATTTAATGAAAATTATTTGAATATTAATCCAAATTATATTAAAAATCTTATTATTAATGCTAAATTAATGTGTGAAGAAAAAATTGTTAAACGTTTCTTTTTGGGTAAAACATATTTTAGAATACGACTTTTAAATAAACAGTTAAAGCAAGATATACATTTAACGCAAAAAAAAAATAAAAAAAACTATAACATAAAAACAAATGATTACATTGCATCATAATTATGTAATCAACCGCTATTCGAATATTAAAATATAAAAAAAATTAGAGTGCATAAATAAATAAAACCATATTCCTTCTTTAAAATTGCTTTAAAACAATTTTTACCATTCAGACTTCGGCTACGAACGATGTATTAACAAGAATTAACTATAATACATAAGTATGTACATATGTATGAATTTAACAAATCTGTTTGATATTCTTTTGATAGTTTTAATAAAACTGCAATTAACAAAAAGGCAAAGAACGCGCATTTTTCAAGATGTTTTTTAATTATTGTTCACTAGGGTGTCCGTTATTCGTATGGGCAATTTTTTCTAATGGAAATGTTCAAGTATCACCTCTCAAAAAGTTGAGGCCTGATGCAAAAATGACTCTCCAATAATTTCGCGCCCCTGGGACTATGTCTTCCCGACCCGACTTACGGTTGAAATTTTATTCAATTACACTCATACAGCACGATGAACAAAAAACAAGAAAATATTCTGTGCAACCAAAAAGTACAATTTTAAAAGTATTTAAATTTCATAATTTTTATTTAACGTTATTTTGTTACAATTAGGGTAAAGTTTTCATGAACACATTGCATTAAATATGTCATCTGATTTTCATCCTTAGTAATAAGACCGTGATAGTCTTCCATTAACTTAACCGCCCTTTCAGCAGTATAATTCACAACCTTCAAATTCTTAAGTAAATTCCTTCCATTGATAAAGGATTCCACATTTTCCCATTTTTCAGGATCTTCTTTTAAAACCGTGAAAAAATCCATGCTTCTTCTTGATATAAAAAAAATCGACTGACTTTCCTGAAATCAAAAATTTCAGTAGTAATAATAGTTTTACAAAAGTATTTATAGAATATCATTTGATGTTTTACTGATAAACCTTTTATATGTGTATTTATATCATCAGCTTTTTCTTCGCAATAATTCCTGCCTCCATTTTTAACGCCTTAACCCTATTTGCTCTTGTAGTGTCATTTAATCTCTTATCAAAGATGGCAAAAGCCGAAGTTTCCTCAACAAGGTACCACAAATGGTTAAACAATTTTTTAGTAGCTGCATCTGACGTAATTGGATCGATACTTTCACACATTATAAGAGATTGCAAAAACTTAAGATCATCGGCGCAAGCTTCGGAGGCATTGGGGCAGTTGAACCATGCTTGTTCATAAAATTGTATGATGAAAATGCAAACATCAGCTAGTGCACCCTCCTGTTCTGCTGAAATGAAATATTGTTTTCGTAGCAGAAATATTTGTAAGCAATAAATTGCTCGAGACATCCACCTAGCTTGATGTATTGCACCAGGCGGTCGAACTGTTCCAGATTTTTCCTTAGCTGCGGTTACAAAATATTCCGTCAATTCTAAAAACTGACGATAGTCCTCCCGAATTTGAGATTTACTTAATTCTTTCGAAACAAAAGGCAGTATTTCTTCTGCCATGGGTTGAAGAATATTACGGTAATGTTCATTTTCCATTCTACTAGTAATATTTCCAGGATTTATCTTCTTCCAATAGTTTTTAAAGTTTTTAAAAACGGCACATCTAGACTCGTTGTTAAATGGGGCAACTTCTTTTCAAACACGGTTTTCAAAACCAACTCATAAATGTGATGGCGACAAGGAAGGTAAAGCAAGTCCCTACCGAGCTTTTTTCAAAAGCACACATGCTCCATTCAACCGACCTGTGTTTGAAGTAGTAGTATCGCAACACAATACATTCACTCTGTCTTTTAACTCCCATTTCTCCAATGCTTTGAAAACGGCTGTTGCCTGTTCTTCGCCATATTAATTACTAAGTCTTGGAATGTCAAGAATCTGCTCCATGTCGGTTCCAGTCACAATTATTAGTAGGCGTTCAACGGCTTTCTCATTAACATCTGAAATCATAAAAATGTGTTAATTTATAAATGAAGTTATGTATACTAAAATAATGATTGCACCTACTTAACGCGGGTAAAATCTTTCCATCCCAATGAACATCAATGAATGGTTGTACTGATTCCATACATTTTGCTTTAATTTTTTGAGCACGCTCACATCTTATTATCCAAGTTGTGGCCCAAAGCTTCTGCTACCGCTTGTAATATAAAAACTGAATTGCGGGCGTTAACATTATATCGATCTAGGACAGCGACTAATTTTGGCGTGATGAAGTGCTTAGTGGCCCTCTTGGTAACCGAAGATTGCTCATACGGTGGTATTGAAATTAACTCAGTCATTTCTTCCTCTTCTGTTTCTGAATCGTCTTCATATAAATTTTCACTGCAAATTCTAGGAATTCTAGAGGCAAGGTGATGCTGCTGACGGTTGATTTCTTCCTGCTTCCACTTCTCCCTTTTTTCTCAACTTCTGAATAACTATAGTCAACTCCACCCAACCTGGACGGCCTGGCTGTCTCTGCATAATTAGAAATTGCTTATCCTCTTCTATTTTCAATATTGACAAAGCATCTGCATGAGCAATATCAAAACGGTCGTTTAAACTATTTTTGAACAGGTTTTCTTTTTCACGATAAACATTTCCATCTTTTTTACTATTTTTTTTGCAAATAACACCATTCATCATATTTTTTTAAAACTTTTGATATGCAATGTTGACTTTGTTTCGTTGGTATTCGGGCTTTTTCCCAAAAAACCATTACTTCACGTATCACCAAATTAGCACTTTCACGAGTATTTAATTTTACTACTCTGATATTATAAAAAAAACTTAAAGCACTTGTCTATTGGATGGTAATTTTGATCCTATTATATTAAAATCAACAGGTCCAACCAAATAAATACTATTGTTATTTTTTAACAATACAGCCATGTTGATTTCAAACACTCTTGCTTAACATAAGTCACAAGACTAAAAGCATTGCTTGTTTTGATAGCGGAGTATTTTTATAAAGGTAAATAGCAAGCAGAGACACTTAAGTAAAATTACAGCAACAAAAAAGCAGCATGCTAGCAACAGCGCTAAGAATTCTGTTGTTGCTATGCTGTCAAACAAATATCACGGCAGACTCTCACGGTCTTATTACTTAGAATGAAAATTAGATGACATATTTAATGCAATGTGTTCATGAGCATCAAAAACTTTACCCTAATTGTAACAAAATAACGTTAAATAAAAATTATGAAATTTAAATACTTTTAAAATTGTACTTTTTGGTTGCACAAAATATTTTCTTGTTTTGGTTCATCGTGCTGCATGAGTGTAATTGAATAAAATTTCAACTGTAAGTCGGGTCGGGAAGACGTAGTCCCATGGGCGCGAAATTTTTGGAGAGTCATTTTTGCATCAGGCCTCAACTTTTGGAGGGGTGAGACATAGTATATTTCCACTTTTAGAAATTACGGACACCCTATTGTTCACCATTCGTTGGTGTTCCAATAACTGAGATAGAACTAACTTATAGAGTTGGGCAAAATCGTTCCTTTTGTGGAATCGTTCTGACTGATCCAAAAGACTAAAGGAACTAGGTCGTACCTTTCGTTCATCGTTCCGGTTTTTTGTTTGAACAGTGAATGAACGAGAGAATGTATCTGTCACTCCTAAAAACGCCAACAAACATTTTTCATTGCTTATTTCCATTTTCTGACATAATAACAATAAAATAATTCTTTCTTTTATTATTCAGACCGATTTAAAATAGGAACGTGCTAAGCAAGGTCTGCTTGTATTCCACATGTTGAAATTCAGAGAATAAAAAAGTATATTTATTATTGAAAAGCACAAATTACACATTTCCAAAAACATTGCTTAAAAAAGTTCTCCGAATTTGCGTGTGACAACGCTTTCCTCTCTGTTTACAAAAAATCAGTAATCAGATAATCGGCACTAAAGTCAAAATTTATTTTCTACGTCAAATGTGTTTCTACCTTTATATCATTGTATCATGCTTATAACACAAATTTTTTATGAAAATTTGTTTTATTAATCTGCTTAAGTCAGAAATTTTTTTGTGCATTAAGTCATTAATCTAGTTGAAAAGTTGACTCCTTTCCATAATAATATTCTCATTTTTGACGTGAATACTCAAGAAAGAATTTCAAAATTATGACTGTCTTGGCTTCCAAGATATTTTAAAGTAAGTGTTGCTTACTATATATAATATGCTGTAAATATTTCAGAAATATTGGTCAGCTGGTATTGGTTTTGAAAACATCTCAAAATAAATATTTGCTCTATATGAGAGCCGCCACGCCTAATTGTCAATGTTGAAACGTTTTCCAGACACAATGCACAATATCGACAGAATCATCCCTACAAAATTTCAAGGCTCTCTCTCTATATTAGTTTTTAGGATATCACAAAATAAATATTTGCTCTTTAAGGGAGGTGCCACGCCCTTATGTCCAATCCGGACTTGTTTTTGAACGACAGTGCACACTACAGAAAGCTTTGCTCACACAAATTTTCAAGTTTCTTGCTGCATTAGTTCCAAATATATTATAAAACTAATAATATAAAAAATTATATATAATATTTGTCTGACTATTTCTTTAGAGCAATGCATAAAATTAATGGAGGAACTCATGCCAAATTTTGGGTGTTTTGCCGCTGTAGTTCCCGTGATATGTTAAAATATATATTTGCTATATATGAGAGGTTCCACGACCACTTATCCACTCCTTAGCAATATCTCTTTAAAAGCATTATAAAAACAGTTACACAAATTTTTGAAATAAAAATTTCTTCTACATGGGAAGTGCCACGCCCACTTATAATATTTAAAATTTTTATAGTCTATTGTTCCTTCCAGATCATCAGTAATATTTTATTGTGAACAGTTTATTTTCGAATGAATAAGTAATAAAAAACATTAATCAAATACAAAATGCAATATAGGGTTCTACAAAAACATGAACATATAGGGTGTTAACTAGTCTTAACAATTTACTTCAATACTTTCCCTTGTTAAGAGTAGTTATTACAACCCGAAAAATCTATTTTATTTATTAAATATTTTTATATTGTTACTTGTAACGGCTTTGTCATCACATCAGCTAGTTGGTCTTCAGTTGATACTCGTATAACAATAATTTCACTTTCAGATACTTTTTCACGAATAAGGAAATGTTTTAAAGAAATGTGTTTAGTTCTTTTATGAAACTCTGGATTCCGAGCTAATCTACTTGCAACACGGGAATTTAATTTAGTCCTATTAATTCAGAATAAATTCCTTTTAACCAAATAATATCTTTGGTAGCTTCAGTAACTATTTGTGCAATACATAATTGTGCAATACATAATTGCTCCGACCGCTCGTCGATATGGAAATTATGATACATCCTCAACTTTCCCTGTTTCAGAATCTTCCATCGTCTTCGCCATTGGAATTTATACTGGCCTACAGTCTTTAAAATTAAACCTTTCTAATATCTTTTTGGAATAAGTTTCTTGATAAATTTTGATTTCTCCTCTTTCTTTCTTTATCTCCAATCCCAAAAAATAATCTGCCTCTTTTGCTATCATTTTGAATTCAGCTTTCAATTCTTCTAGTAAATTGTTAATGTCATTTTCATCAGTTCCAGCAATTAATCCCTCATCAACATATAATAAACAAGGACCACTTTCACAGACTTTAAATTTAATTTTTAACAAATAGTTAAACGTAAACTAAACGTTTGTTCCAACATCTTGGTGATTGCTTTAAACCATATAAGGTTATTTTTAATATGCATACCTGCTTAGTACCATCACTATAGCCTTCAGGTTGTTTCATGAATATTTCTTCTTCCAATTTACCGCAAAGAAAAGCAGTTGCAACATCAAATAGAAATAAGTGCATATTATTACCTTCTGCTATGCTTATTACTACATGTGTTGTTGCCAATCTTACAACTGGACTGAAAGTTTCTTTGTAATCAATCTCATCACGTTGCGTCAACACTTTTATAACTAACCTGGCCTGAAACTTTTCTATAGAGCCATCGGCATTCAACTTCACGCGAAATACCCATTTTGACCGCAAAGCTTTCGCATCTTTGGGAAGATTAGACATTTCCCAAGTTGCATTTTCCTTAAGAGAATTCATTTCGGAGTTTATTTCATCCTTCCACTGTTTAGTGTCTTTACTATTTATAGCTTCTTCATAAGTATATGAAGTTTTAATTTTATTCACAAAATCTTGAGCCTCCATTACAAAGTAATCATATCTTGAAGTTGATATTAATGTTCGATCTGTTAATCCCTTTATCATTGGAAAATCAGAAGAATCGTTCTTATCACTAATTCTTGCTCATTTTCCTCTTAGGCCTTTAGCAGTTACTTCTTTAACACCACCATCATTTATTTCGGAATCTTCTATGTCATCACTAAGTGGTACTTCTTCATTAAAATGTTCGGCATCTTCTGCCAATAGTGGTTCTTCTTCGAATATGTTATCGGTATCTTGTCTTTTATAACCTTGAAACTTCAGCTTAATTTCATTAGGAATATTGCTTCCCTCTATATTTAAATTGCTGTTAACATCTTTGCTATTATGATCACTAGAAACGCACGATTTCATTTTCTCCAAAAATTTTACATCTCGCCGAAGTACAACCTCTACCTTTTTTCCTATGTAAACACGGTAACGTACATCATCGTCATAACCAATGAGATATCCTCTTGTAGCTTTAGTATCCCACTTCCTTCTTTTTTGTTTAGGTATATGTACATAACATTCACATGAAATTATTCTCAGGTGATGTATTCTAGGCTTCTTCCCCATCCATAATTCATAAGGACTTTTACCTTCAACAGATGATTTTCCGGTTCTATTAAGTACGTATATAGCTGTTCTTGTTAATTCAGCCAAAATTGCATCCGGAAACTCTGCTTCAGAATTAGAATAGTTGAATGTACGAGCCATCTCAGCAACAGTACGATTTTCTCTTTCGCTAGCACAATTCTGCTGTGGAGTGTAGGGTGCTGTTAACCTTTGCGTAACTCCATTCTTCTTAAGAATTGGTTCATGGTTATCAAACTCACCACCATTGCCGATTAACAACTCCTTAATAGGATGACCACGAATGTTATTTAACTTCACAACTTCTTCTAAACAATATTTTACATCTGATTTTTGTTTAATGGCAAAACTAAAATGATACTTTGTAAAAGCTTCTTTAAAAATTAATAGGTACTTCATTTTAGAATACGATTCCTTAAATGGACCACAAAGATCAGTTGTCAAGAGCTCTCCCGCATGTGTAGCCTTCACTCTATGACCAAACGGCAATCTATGAGCTTTTCCATATATACAAGGTTCACAAATAATTTTATCATCTTTAGTTTTAACACCCATTTCTAATTTGAGTACCTTCTGTATATGGCGTTTATCTTGGTGACCCCATCTTTCATGATAAAGTTGAAGGAAGTCTAAACTCTGAACTGCATTAACTTCTTCCATAGATTCTTGTTTTACAGCTTTAATGTTGGCTTTATAAAGTGATCCACGTATTGATCTGGGACCATTTAAAACTACCTCGTTATCAACAATTAAATTACATTTAGTATTTGTTGATATAAATTTACTATTTGGTTGCTTATCCTGTGCAGCAAGAACAGCTAAAAGATTTCTTGATATATTTGGTACATACATATAGCGTCTCCATCTTATTTTTAATTTCGGACTCTATTTGTATTGTTCCTTTGCCTACAGCCTTTAGTACTTCTTTACCTGCAGCTCTTATAAAATTTGGCTTTGAAAACTCTTCAAAATCTCTAAAATATTGTTTGTTGTTGCTTATATAGCGTGTTGCTCCATTATAAATCCACCAGCATGTGGTATCGGCATCTTGAACCACATTTACTTCCTCACAAAACACAAGCAAGCATTTCTGAGACACAGCTTTCGCCTCATTTACTTCTTTAGTAGGCTTACCATCTGCTGCCCATTTACGACAAGTATGTACCCAATGCCCTTTCTTCTTGCAATAGTTACAAACATCATTCTTCTTTTGAAACTTGTTTGAATATTCAGCTTTCTTAAAATTTCCTCTTGGAATCAACGCCTCTTCATTTGATTTTTCATGACTTCTTCCGAAATTTCGTTGAAACATAGTGATTTGTGTGGATAATTCATCAAATGTCTTATCTTCATTTCTGCTTAACATCACCCAGCTTGATTTAAAGATATCAAAACTCGATGGTAAAATGTGCAAAATCTTACCCACTAGTCTGGCAATTGATTTATATGTTTCCCTTTCAGACCATTGTTAAATTCAAACTATAATCCTTTTAAATCGAAATTGATTATTAGGCTCAGGTTCGTAACGTTATATTCAGAAAGAATTGGGCATGATTAATATTCCAAGGAACAAGGGAAAAATTAGCATCAACTTAATTTTTCAACGTACACAGCAGAACAAGTAGCGCCACTTTCGGAAGCCGCTACACTTCCATCGTCAGTGCTCACGTGTATTTGCTTATCACCACTTGCGAGGTGGCTCTGTTGAATGTGATTTTAATTCTTATATATACAACTTTTTCGTGAAAATTGAATACGAGAATTTAATCACTCAATAATCAATTTGGATTCACAAAACAAATACGTTCGCAATAATCATATTAATGAACAATTAGCTACTGGATTGAGCTTTTCACATGTTTACATGTTCATATATACTTAAGTATAAAATCAAACCAAAAAAGTTTGTCTTGAGTAGAACAAAAATCAGAAAAATGGAAATGAAGAAAAATAAACCGATGGCAACGCTGGGGAAGTGCACTTTAATATCAGCTTGAGAGTGATTTAATTCTCGAAAAACGTTGCAGCAAGTCTGTAGAAATTTCCTTTTTTTAATTTTTGTTCGTAAATTTTGCAACACATACCAGACCTGGGGTCAGAAATATTGATCTGGTGCACACTAGCGGAAACTGGCGGTATAGGTGTGTAGGGGAGGGTTCGAGCTACAACATAGTGCAAGATCTTTTTGACGAGCTTTGACTGGAATGAGCTATGCACTATTAAATACGGGATTTTAGAGAAATTTTTACCCTTAAAAAAATAATATCCCTAAAAAACCCAAGTTCTTTATTTTTTAGCACTTATGCCTTAGAAGTCAAAAATTTTTACAAAATTTATTTCCGAACATTTAGAAAGAGTTCAATAATATTAGGTACGACTCGCCGCGAGGTGGCGACAAAATCTGTTAATTGAGCTTACTAAAATTAGTAGGATATTCGCTCAGATGTTGTAGCTGCCGTCGCTGGTAGTTTAGGTAAAGGGCTCTGATTAGAAGACTGTGGTGGTCTCGAAACAGCTGTCAGTTCAAGCTTCCGTACATCCAAATTTTTTTTGGATGTTCAATATTTTCAGGCTTTCGAATTTCTTTCTTAAATAAAAAAATAGTAAGTTGATCGAAAGATTAAATTGAAAACGAACTTAAGCCAAACTAATTAAATAACTTTGGATAAGAACTGTAGTTCGACTAAAAATTCATAACTCAGGGTTTGTTCCAAACGGTAGCAAAGTACCATTGCAAGTAAATTTTTGACACTTCTGAGGTGAATAAAATTTCACTAGCCCTGGTGGCTAGTACAATTTTTGACACAAGAGATACATTTTTGACAAGCGGAAATTAGAAGCATGGTATCATAAAACAAGGTAAAACCACCGCCGTCGTTTTTGAAAATTCGAGCCGTCGCCCAATACATCGATTTTTACGGCTCTTAAATGTAGTTAGACTGTTTAAAATGCATTGTTTTTTTTAATTTCCGAAAAATTGTACATCATATTATAAAATTTTTCGCTACAGCAGAGAATTTTGTTTTATATGTATAAAATTTTTTTTTTAAAACTTCTTGGTAGCCGGCGGGTTGTAGTAAATTTGCTTGCTTCGACGCCGCAAAATTTTATATTGTCAAAGAAGGTATCATTTCACACAGTTGAAACATGAATGTTTTTACAGACGTCAAAATTTTATATTGTCAAAAAAGATATCATTTGGCACAGCAGATAATAATTTGGAGATTGTAAGCTGTCCGATGAGTAAAGAATTTTATCGTGAAAATTGGTTTTATATATGTAAGAACATACATATAGCGCCCACAGTGTTAAAAATAGCTGTATAATTTTTACAAAATTTATAGTCTACATTCTTGCCTATAACTCATCCATACATTTTTGTAGATCAAACTATTAGTTTGGAAGATATGAGTTTTCCGAAAACGTAAGAATTTTATTGGTAAAATTGGTCTTATCTGCCAGCATATAGCGCCCACTGTGTTGAAAATAACTAATTTATTTACATACTTTATACTCTACATCCATTCAAGGCATACATTTTTTGGGATCAGACTATTAGTTTGGAAGGTATAAGCTTTTCGATGCTTAAAGCGTTTTATCAGTAAAACTGGTGTTATATAACAACATATAGTGCCAACTGTGTTAAAAATAGCTACCTTACAGCCCAACCTAAATCAGAACGTTGAGCGTCGCGTAAGCAACAGGGTACGTATATACAGTACATTTTTCCACAAAATATTTATTTTGAATGTACTGTAAATACGTACCCTGCGGCTTACTCGACGCTTCCCTATAATTCATCCATACATTTGTGGATCAGACTATTCGTTTGGAAGATATGATTTATCTGCCGCTAGATTGGCCTTTTTCCCAGTGTGCGCCAGGTCGATAAAGTAGTACTAGTGATGTTACGAATATAAATTTTTAATATTCGCGAATACGAATATTTGATCCAATATTCGCCGAATACGAATATTCAATATAAACGTATAGTGTCACTTGATATTTCAAATTTAATTGAAAAAAATCTACCCTTTGCGTCAAAAACACTAAATTGAGAAAAACTCTCACAAGGTATTTAACATTATTACGACATTCCGATGAGAAAAGGTAGCGGAAAAAAGGGTGGCAAATGACGTCGACCCACTCACATGGTGGAAATTAGATAAGGAAAAATACGAGCTTCTTTTACCTATAGCCAGGCAATATTTAGTGGCAGCCCCACCGAGTGTTCCGAGCGAGCGAATGTTTAGTGGTGCGGGGCAAGGTATATCAACACCAGGTAGTCGCAAGAGAATTCGCCGTGGAGAATTTACATTTGGGCTGTCAAAAAAGCTGATACATTAACACTGCTGACAGCCCAAATGTGTAAACATTTACGTAAATATCTGGGCTCTTGCGGCCACCTAGTATGAATTCGCCTTGGGTGCGGGGCTTATTTATACACCGAATCACAATAGGCTTGAAGGAGAAAAGACTTCAAAGCTTTTATTGTTTAAGTTCAACATTGCTCTATGAGCTTTGGTTATTAATTTAACATGATATCTACAAACAGGACTTTACTTTTTAGATACTACGTGGTTGTGAAATATATTTTGTTTGTTTTTACTTTACTAAAAGTAGATTATGATTTTGAGTAGAAACAAAGAGTTTTTTTAAGTAAAAATTATAAAAAATTATTATTTTTTGTTAAATTTTCTGTATGTTTTTATGTATTACTTTTTGGAACGTATGCGCGCGCAAATTATTCGTGAAATATTTGCTTGAATTTAGCGAATACGAATACGATTGTCATGAAAGAGGTGAATATACGGTGACTCGAATACAAATAAGAATATTCGTAACATCACTATATGTATGCACATAAGAATTGAAATCACATTCAACACAGCCACCTCACATGTGTGCGCCCACTGTGTTGAAAATAACTAATTTATTTACAGACTTTATACTCTACATCCATTCAAGGCATACATTTTTTGGGATCAGACTATTAGTTTGGAAGGTATAAGCTTTTCGATGCTTAAAGCGTTTTATCAGTAAAACTGGTGTTATATAACAACATATAGTGCCAACTGTGTTAAAAATAGCTACCTTACAGCCCAACCTAAATCAGAACGTTGAGCGTCGCGTAAGCAACAGGGTACGTATATACAGTACATTTTTCCACAAAATATTTATTTTGAATGTACTGTAAATACGTACCCTGCGGCTTACTCGACGCTTCCCTATAATTCATCCATACATTTGTGGATCAGACTATTCGTTTGGAAGATATGATTTATCTGCCGCTAGATTGGCCTTTTTCCCAGTGTGCGCCAGGTCGATAAAGTAGTACTAGTGATGTTACGAATATTAATTTTTAATATTCGCGAATACGAATATTTGATCCAATATTCGCCGAATACGAATATTCAATATAAACGTATAGTGTCACTTGATATTTCAAATTTAATTGAAAAAAATCTACCCTTTGCGTCAAAAACACTAAATTGAGAAAAACTCTCACAAGGTATTTAACATTATTACGACATTCCGATGAGAAAAGGTAGCGGAAAAAAGGGTGGCAAATGACGTCGACCCACTCACATGGTGGAAAGTAGATAAGGAAAAATACGAGCTTCTTTTACCTATAGCCAGGCAATATTTAGTGGCAGCCCCACCGAGTGTTCCGAGCGAGCGAATGTTTAGTGGTGCGGGGCAAGGTATATCAACACCAGGTAGTCGCAAGAGAATTCGCCGTGGAGAATTTACATTTGGGCTGTCAAAAAAGCTGATACATTAACACTGCTGACAGCCCAAATGTGTAAACATTTACGTAAATATCTGGGCTCTTGCGGCCACCTAGTATGAATTCGCCTTGGGTGCGGGGCTTATTTATACACCGAATCACAATAGGCTTGAAGGAGAAAAGACTTCAAAACTTTTATTGTTTAAGTTCAACATTGCTCTATGAGCTTTGGTTATTAATTTAACATGATATCTACAAACAGGACTTTACTTTTTAGATACTACGTGGTTGTGAAATATATTTTGTTTGTTTTTACTTTACTAAAAGTAGATTATGATTTTGAGTAGAAACAAAGAGTTTTTTTAAGTAAAAATTATAAAAAATTATTATTTTTTGTTAAATTTTCTGTATGTTTTTATGTATTACTTTTTGGAACGTATGCGCGCGCAAATTATTCGTGAAATATTTGCTTGAATTTAGCGAATACGAATACGATTGTCATGAAAGAGGTGAATATACGGTGACTCGAATACAAATAAGAATATTCGTAACATCACTATATGTATGCACATAAGAATTGAAATCACATTCAACACAGCCACCTCACATGTGGTGATAAGCAATTTATAAATGATCACTGATGATGGAAGGAAGGGTAGCTGCTTCCGAAAACAGTGTTGTCAACTTTTTATTACCAAAACGAATTTAGATAAAACCAGGTGCATATATTGGCAAAATCCAATATTTATTTAAAAAATAATAATAATTATCTACATATTTGTTTTTAAATTTCATTTAGGGAAAAAAATTAGATGAATACAACTATTAACAAAATATAAGAAGCTTAGAACGATAAAAAATAACTTAACATATTTAGGGAATTCACAATAGCCCAATTCACATTCTTGTGCAAATGGTCTTGCATCGTTGCATTTGTAAATTGGTATAGTATATTGATACTTACCACTTAACAATTGTTAGTGGCGAGTATCGATATATTCTACCATTTTGCAAATGCAACGATGCAAGACCATTTGCACAAGATTGTGAATTGGGCTAATGTGTATCTTAATATTTGCAAATAGCAATATCGTTTCACCTTAAAATTTCATTGTGAGCAACGATATAAAGCACAGCATATTAAAGTAATAAAAGTAACGACGAAGTTTACATGTATAGAACACGAACTCAAAATACACAACAAACAAAACAACAACACAAGCACGATACCCTGCAGACAAAGTAACAGGTATGTAGTTGGAACTATACTAGTTCCTTTTTGCTTCAGACTAGTTGCCTATCTATCCTTTTTTCATCTATCGAACTATCGATTTTAACATTGGGTTGTCATAGGGAACCAACTAGTTCATTTGTATACAGTTATATCCCAGTTGGAATCCTAGTTATTGTAAGCTAGTGCGCTTACTAGTTTTTTTATTAAGAGTTTTGTAACTCTTAAAAAAACTTTGGCTCAACCAGGGTACGAACACGCATTCTTCATACTTTAAGGCAAGTACTCTACCCACTGAGCCAGATTCTACTTATTTTTTAATAGCTAACAATTGGTTTTATATAAAATCGTATACCTGAAAATTTTGTCATTTTTTGACTAGTATCGTTACTAGTCTCGATACAACTCGTAATATGATTGTGCTTTTTTGACTAGTATCGTTACTAGTCTCGATACAACTAGTAATGTGATTGTTCTTTTTTGACCAGTAACGTTACTACTCTTGTTACAACAAGTAATATGACTATCGTTTTTTGACTACTACCATTACAACTAGTAATATGACTGTCCCAAAGCGTTACTAGATGTAACTTTAGCTGCTGGGTAGTGCTTGGTACCTATCAACATGCCAAAGAAACACCAATACACTTAAACCACACACAAATTCTTTATTTAAAATATTGCCGCATTGAAAAAACATGCTTCTTGGACATTTAAAATTGTAATCTGGTAGTAAATTTCATTTAGATGCAAAACAAAAACAGCAAACTTGTCAACCCATAACAAAAGACTAAAATTGAAACGGCTTTATATTGAGACACATTTTAGCACGCTGTTGCGAACTCCCTAGTTGTTTTACTAAAAACGCGCCAATTTAGCGCCTTTTTTATTAAACGCGTTAGGACGAAAAAAAACGCGTTTGACATACTTAAAACGCGCTAAGTCTAGCGCGAAACGCGCTAAATTGGCATCGCTCTTGACAAATTAAGTTGATGTTAATTTTTTCCTTGTTCCTTGGAATATTAATAATGCCTGATTCTTCCTGAATATAAAGTTACGAAGTGTAGCCTAATAATTTTGATTTACAAGCAAATTATTTCGAAATAATCGTACTAAATACACAATTAGCTACTGGATTGAGCTTTTCACATGTTTACATGTTCATTTATACTTAAGTATAAAATCAAACCAAAAAGTTTTAGTATAAGTAGCCTGCTGCCTCTATGTAGTTGATCAGACCTGGATTTTTGTACAGTGAGTCCCATATATCTATCCTACATGAAGTGGGAACCCACTAACCCCAGCTGCCACGGCGGGAGAACAGATTTCAAAATTTGAATATGTAATTTTAAATGTATTTGACTACCTCGGCCATTTGGAAATTTTAAAATATATTATTATGTATTATAATTGAGAAATGACATTGTCAGACCAGATGGTGACAGATAATTTTGAAGGTAGAAAAAATGGTTCCCACATCTCCTAGGGTGCCTCGAGAGGGGTAAAATGTATCAGCGACCCCTTAATTTTTTTATTTAACATTTTCTCCAAACATACCCAGCCCCTATTTCCATTTCTTAAGGGGGCTTCTATACAAAATTTACAAGACAGACTAGAAATATATAGAAAAAAGTCCCATAACTGCCTAGGAGTCTCCCTATGTGGCAAAATGTATGACCGACCTCCATTAGTTTTTCGTCGCAAACATTTTCTTTTAGTACGCTTGCCGTTTATCTCAACCCCTAAGTTAATTTTCTATATCTGTACAACTATGTATAAGAGCAAGGCTCTTTAAATTCGATATGTGCTATTCTTAGAATAACATGCAACTTTCAGCAAAATATTGGTGGAATAAGAGGGGGAAACTGGTAGCCCCAAACGAGGTAATTCGTAATATTCCTATATCTGTACACCAATAAAAGTAAAGCTCTCTAAATTGGATGTGTGCTATTCTTAGAATAATATTCAATTTCAAGCAATATAATGTTTATTATAAGAGGTAATTCTTTATTTTCCTATATCTGTACAACTATAAGAGTAAGGCTCTTTATATTCGATGTGTGTTATACCTAGAAAACGAGGTAATTCTTAATTTTCCTATATCTCCACAACTATAAGAGTAAGGTTTTTTAGATTCTACGTGTGTTATTCTTAGAATAGCATGAAATTTTCAGCAACATATTGGTGGTATAGAATGGGGGAAACAGGTACCCCCAATACGAGGTAATTCTTAATTTTCTTTTATCTCTACAACTATTACTTACTGCTCATTTCCCTGACTCGATTCTTAAGGTTCAAAGTGATGTTGACTCGACGAACGGCCCGGCCCCCTGTTTTGTATAGAGGACCGTTTAAATTTTCAAAATAAAATGGGCTATTACCTCTTTTCAGCCTCTTCAGGCTCCTAGTGGGGATGGTATCTTTCCAGCACTCTTGCAAAGCTGCACTGATCATTTTGCTTATAGTTTTTTTTTTTTTTTTAATTTTGCTTATAATTTGAGTCAGAATAAGTGAATTTCATCTCAAGGAAGTTAGAAATGCTTTTTTTCAGTTATGTTTGATGCCGATATTTTGGCGATACAGCAAATTTTCCGATACATCGGTATCGGCGATATTTCACTGTCGATACGACGATACTTTTTTTCAGAGTTTTATTTTAACAAATAATAATTTTTTTTTTCTAATTTTGAATTAAATTCAATTCTTTGTTTTTAAATCTTATTAATATCAAATTTATATATTAATAATATTTAACGCTATTATTTTGTAATTTTTTTTTTATTTTTTGTTATTTTTACCATGAACTCAAATTCAATTCGCTGTTTTTTTTAAATCTTATTCCCACCAAAAAAGACACTCCAAAGAAGTCATGAAAATGTAGAATTTGCGATCCGGAAGTACTGCAAATTTTGATAATTTCTAATTAGTTTTATATATGCTTGTCATTGCAAGAAGTTCTCTTTTTCAATTACCATTCACCGAATTTAAAGCGATGTTAGGAAAATTTCTTTTTCAGCGTTCTGTAATGATTTTTCCTCAAGGAATAAGGATGAAAAAGTACCGATTTTCGCAACTTGTTTCTTTTTATGCGAATTTAAACGCAAAATTTGTTTTCATGTAATTTTAAGTGAATAAATATAAACTTTTAGAAGAATTTTAAAAGTTAAGATTTTAAGTAATTAAGAAGAATATTAGTTGGTAAATTTCCTTTAAAAAATCGTTGTTTCAAAAAAGCATGGCGAGTATTTTTTAAAATTATAAAGGAATTATAAATATTTAAATAAACTAAAGTCTTTTACCCACATATGATTGTTAGTATATCTAGCTGTTGTGCCGTATAACAATTGAAGAAGTTAATTGCGGATATAAAATTCATAGGTTCATATTTAAAATAACTCAAAAAAAGGACATTTCTAACTTCATTCCGATGAAACTCATTTATCCTGACACAAACTATACATAAAATAAAACGCAAATGACAGGAAATTTTGTGAAGATTAATATTCTATGAAAATATATGATCATTTCGATGTTTAATTTTTGAAATACATATTTGAGAAAAAACAAAGGCCCTTATTATGAGTTGCATTCGATCTTCGGTGGCTATCGAACATCTAGTATCGAATGTCAAATTTGTATTACGACGCTGGCAGCACTATCGAAAATTTCGTTGTGCAACGAATTTTCAATCAAATACAATTTTGCTTTCGACGGTGTAGTGTATGTGCGAAATTTTTGAAAATTTAAGTAGTTTGCAACCGGTTTTTGCTTTTGGGTGACGAAGCAGTAATTTTAAACTGTTTTTGTAAATTTTGTGCAGACATATTTCGTGAGTGGCTAACAACAACTAGAAATACCTGTTTCACTGATGGAAGAAAATTTACAATTTTAACAAATGGATTTGATCTCAAAAATATTTTATGTATGAAATCATTATTTATTAGTTAAATAGAAGAAACTCTTATAATTTATAAGTTTATTTTTCTTTTATTTATATACATACGTATATGTAGTTCAACTTGCAAACAAATTGTATTTAGTTTTAGTAACAGCTGATAGAAACATACTATTGTGAACAATGACAATGAGTGATATTCGCAATAGTGCTATTCTTCATCGAATGTGCGTCATAATACCAAACGAAAATTCGTTCGATCAGCTTTTTCGATCACACTCGAAGATCGAATATTGTTCATAATAGCCACCAAGAAGTGCATATTTGACATGAAAATAAAAAAGTGCATATTACTACTAATTGTGACGTGGCGTAAAAATTATAATGATGCAGTTTTATGCTGTTTAGTGTGGCCAATCATGGGGCACGTTGAAAAGTCAGTTTATTTTTCGGTGTTGAGTAGTGTTACTAACCGACTTTCAAACATTCTGCAAGCAAACCCTTTCGAACCCAAAAAAAACAATTTCGAAAATCGGTTCACAAATGACAGAGTTATACGCAGCGGGGCTGGGGAGCAAATTTCCCCACCACAAAACATTGCGGGGCAAATTACATATACGTATATATTTCAAACAAAAACGGAATTTTGGCAATTGGTTGACAAATGAGAGAGTTGTGCTTGCGGGTGGTGGGGGGCTGGCGAATTTCCCCATCGATTTGCGAAAAAAAAGTTGTGGGACCAAACTGCAAACCCTTTCTAACAAATAACAAATTTTGAAAATCGGTTGGCAAATGACAGAGTTATTATGCCTGTGCAAACATAAAAAAATACACACGAATTGATAATCTTCTTTTTTGAAGTCAGTTAAAAATAAAGTTTAGAACTACTGTTTGTGTATAAAGTCTGGACCTCAAGATGAACTAAAATCTTTTTAAAAATTAATTAAATAAAAGGTTCTACTAAAATTACACAATAATTAAGTTTAGTACTACTTTCATGCAAGTAAATAAAATGCATCTGCTAATTTTTCTAGTTTTAGAAAATCTGCTCTCCTGACTACATTTTGAGCGGGCGGGTAAAAATGGAATGCAAGATTTATTATATTAAATCTAATATAATTTGTAAAGAAATTTGAAACACTCAATTGGCATTTTTTTTTGTTTCTTAAGAGATTAATTTAGAATTTTGTACAAAAATTCACTATATTTGTCCAATGCTGGATGAAGCATGCTTGCTTTAATCGATTTAAAATTTCAACTGCAGTAGTCTTTGAAGTAAGTCTATTCTTTTAAATATAAAAAAAGAAAATTTTTAATTCTGCAAGTTTTTGAGAAACACGTTCAACAATTAAACTCTATTTGTGTAAAAATTTAGCAATTTTTCACCCTCATTTCAAGGCCTTGAATTTGATTCCTTTACGCGGCTACATGAAATAAGATAACATTTCTTCTGCATATTATGAAGAATTTCGTTGAAAATCATAAAATATTTCATTGAAAAATTTAGTTACGCTATTTCCGGAGATATTTACGAAATCGGGAACAAAGTCGATGCCAAAAACCACAGTTTTAAGATTTAAAGCCAAATATCTCTGCAAATATTTCAGATATCTTAATGAAATTAAATGTATTTTTTTTGTCTATTTATAAGCTTTCACCATAGCTTTGTAAAAGCTATGAGGCCAACAAGGTTTTTCATTCCAGAGGTAGTCAACTTTGACATCCTGTAAATCACCGTGTGCATCAACAGGGTGATCCATGTTTCAAAATTCTTAAACCTTAGGTCCTCCTCTTGATTTTTACATACCTACACCGCAAGTTTCAAAGATACAGATATATTACCCCTTTTTCCAATTTGAGCCACTGTGCGCCATTAAATGAAAAACGCCTTTATTATTTTTCATAACAAATTTATTTATAGTTTTTAGTAAAAAAATTCTTTGATCAAAAACAATTTTGTATGGGGAATAATATCGTTTTTTACTTAATTGCTTACAACTTTTTTATTTTTTGTAGGATTTCCATGATTTGAAGCTTCGTTTATTTGGTACAAAGTTTTATTTTATGTTATAAAAAAAATTTCCGTTCTAATGAAACAACTTAGAACGAAATTTATAAAATTATTCCAACCTCCGTCCCAGGCAGAGGGGTAAAAGATTTGTAAATAAATATCGCGACCTAATTTCTGTAAGGTATGGGGTATATACATATGTTTTGAATACCCTCTTGCAGAATGTGAAACCTGTTTCGCAAAATTTTTTCTGGTTTCTGAAATATCAAGCATTCATTATGCCCAATATCATCAATTTTGATAAATTTTTTGTAAAAAAAAATTTTAAATAAAAAATAAATAAAAATCAGAAATCAAGTAAAATACCAAGTTTCATCAATATTGACTTTTTATTCCATGTAAATATCTTTTCTAATAACATTTATACGTTTATTTTCAATAAAAAGTAGAAAATTTCATATCAATGACAAGTTACTCAATATACAGCAGTTTGTATACACATGCAGCACAAAAAGCTACTTTTTACAAATAAAATAAAAAAGTTCACAAAAATTTATATTTTTCTTCCAAACATACATATGCCGGAAGCAGTGGTGAAAATACAAAAAATTCTATCGGGTATATTTTGAGTAAATTTTCTTTGTTGTTTTTCTCTATTCTGACTTTTAGGCATATGAGCTAAAACAGAAATGAGGTCACTATATGTCGAAAAAAAGTAAAAAATAATAAAGGAATTCACAAGGTGTACTAATGTCTTAGGTACTAACATAGTACAACATTTCAAATAGGACATATTTGAATATCCTGTCATATATTCAAATACTAAGCTATAAAAACTTCAGAAATTAAACATCAAAATATTAAATCAAAAATATTTATTTACATACAATAAAAGTACAAAAATTAAAATTCAAAATACAAACGGTTTTGTGCTAAAATTATTTAGCTGAACACCTAGCACACCACAAAAACTTGTCTAAATAAGTTGTAGTGTCATATTATATTTTTTATTGAGAATATCAACAACAAACATACAAATATTATACAACGTTAGTACCTACTACAGTTAGAACACTTAGGACCACCTTGTGAATTCCATTAATATTTTTGTGTATAATTTACAACATGCAAATTTCTGGAGGTAGTCGAAACCGGTTGGTTGATTTTTTTTTCGACTTCATACATCGACGCTTCACCCTAAAGTAAAAACAATTAAAATGGTAACTTTTTAAATATATTCTTTATTTTAGCCTACTCAAGATTTCATAAACATCACGAAAACGTATTTCTAAAAACGTATCTTTTCTCTGGTTGTATTATATGAGAATATACTCGTATTGCGTATGAATAATATTATTTATCTTTATGAAGAAATTAATAATAGCCTAAGTAGTTTCAATATAGAATGAATTTAAGAAGTTTTATGACAATTACATGTGTCCCTGCTCCAAATAATAATATAAAATACCGATCGAAATATAATATATTACAGTTCTTATTGCATTAAAAGTTTTAGTAGCTTATTCAATAAAATCAGGCCAAAGTAATAATATATTGATACACGGACGCACCTAAGGTTTTATTAGAATCTTAAAAAAATCGGAAGTTAAATAACTATCAATCATATGTATGTATATAAAATGAAATGCCAAATCGATTTTATGAAGTTACAAAAAGAAAAAAGTTAAGTCTTTTAGAATAATCACAAATGTCAATATAGCAGTCGTGAGAAAAAATTTTTATGCAGGAACAAGAGCATAATGAAACAATCTCTCAAGATAAACTGTCCTTTTGTGTAGCCAATACACTAGTCACGTAAACATATGTATTGTTGTGTAGCATTGTTGTGCTGTAATAAATTTTCTGATTATGAGTATTGATGGCACGATTAATCGAACACTTAATATTAATTATATTATTGCAATTAACGATTTCAATACATCTGAAGTTCCCTTAAGTATATCTACGGCTTACATTAAAAAGCCTCCATATCAGTTATCTCAATTTCTTATGCACTCGTACATAGGGTGTTTTAACATTAACACACATACAATGTGTGTGAGACTCACAGCCTATGTATTTAGCTGTGAAGCACATAAACAAACACATATTGAGATAGGTTATGTTTGGACACAACCAGCGTGACCGTTTTGCGACTAAAGTGGCAATTTGCCACTTTTTGAACTGCCTTGCCACTTTTAGTGCCCCCTTTTTAAAATTACCTAAATCTGCCACCTTTTATAACATTATGCCCCTTTTTTATGAAGTGATACTTTTTGTTTTAATATGAGTTTTATTACGGCACAAAAGTGTTTTTATAAAAAAATCTTAAGACAAAAATGTGTTTTTGAGTCCATTATTTATAAAGTCATGAAAAAAACTATTTTGAAATAGTTTAATAGTTGAGATCTATAAATATTCATTATTACACTAAAATTATTAGAAACTAAGACCCTGATTCACTTACACGAACAAGAACTAGCAACACGTTCTTGTATGAAAAGCAGCAGTTTTAAATATTCTTAAAGTGATTTTCATGCAAATTTTTGAATGAACGTTAGATTTATTTGAATTAAATCAACCCCTAAGACAAAAGTTATAATATCATATTGAAATTGTACGCAATTCGAAAAATTGGATTGACTAATTCTTATAATGAAACTAATTATCCGTTTCCCCATAATTTTTTACATTCACACGAATATTAGTGATAAAACTAAAAAAAACAGTAAAAAGTGTGTGACAGGACAACATTTCTTAGACATAAAAGCAAACGGAGAATACTACGAATTTGTTTGTATTTTTTTTGTATGCTCCCTCAGAACTCCGCCATCAGTAGACCATTTTGGTCCACTATTTAAAATTTTTATATTGAACTTGTTATCTGGCTGCCTTTCTCTTTGATTTACAGTCAGGCATAACCACGTACATATGCACGCGTGTGTTGTTTAATAATTCGATAGAAAGCGGCGCACTTCGTTGGTCTTTCTTTTTTAGATAGAAAAAACATCAAAATTTCTTCATTTTATTCCAAAATATTATATGCCCTAGAAGTTCATTAAATACTAGAATTTGGTTCAACTATTCCCTTTTTTAAAAAAGTTGCCTCTTCTTTCGAAGAACCCCCTTTTTGGTGCCACTTTTTTCCTCAAAATCCCCTTTTTGTGCCACTATTTAAAAATTTTCAACGGTCACCCTGGACACAACTGCTCTTTATTAAAAATCACAACTTTTTAGGAGAGCACAACAATTGTTACTTCGGTAACAATTTTAAAATCTTTATTCTATAATGTATTTTAGAATCTAGTAACTAATGTAGGAACTTTTTAATGCGAGTAAATTGTTATCATCCTGTAGAACACAAACTGAGTAACAAATAACATATATTTCCCTTCTTTATTTTCCCCTTTTCGACTGCGACTGTTTGCGACTTGCAAAAGCATACAGACTGGTTCCGCTTTTACTTGCGATAATAACTAAAAGCTATTCAAATTCAAGCTTTTAAAATTGTCGACTGTTGAAAGGGTTGTGCTGTTTTTCGTAAATCGTTTTCTGCTTCTGCTTCGACTGCGGCTGTTGTTCTTTTCATAAGCAAAAGCCTTTGTTCCTTTTAAACAGTTGGAAAAAGCCAAAGCATTAAAATGTACAAATTTTACGACTTTTGCTTCTTCGACTTAAGTTATTTAACCCTAGAAAGTCATACTTATTTTTATGGCGTAAAGGTTATACTTCGTCGAATCGACGACGGTGTTACTAAAAGTGGCAGTAAATATGACAAACTTATAAAAAATTTTAATGTTGAGTTTTTTTTAAATATTTGTGTTGTATATCATCGAAATATAACAAAAAATTATTTAATTCTTAGTTTGTATTTAATAATAAATTAAGTTTTCACCGCAGTACTTTACTCGGGATATTTAGTAAAACAGAGCTTAAAAATTATCGAAACAAAAAATTTGAAAGCATATAGACGACAAAATGTATTTGAATAATAAAATTGATATATTAAACAAGATCGGTACACGTTTTCAAAACATCAGTCGTTATTTTATGTAAGAGGCATTAAAGTCTTTTCGGGGCTCCCCATACCGGCTTTTATCACATTTTTTGATTGTCAACCGCAGTTTACAAGAAGGTGAAACAACAAATTACTGAAGCTTCTGGTATTTTAGCCCTAGTGGCATCATATTATTATTTTCTTCCTTATTCGGCGATTTATTTTTAATATTCTCGCGTTTCAATGTTGATACCTCAAGGCTATCAATCACCTAACTTTAAATGTTGACAAAATGTAAATTTTGGTGAATTTGTGTTGACTTAGAATCTTTGCCTTTATTTGCAATAAGTTGTAAGCGTAAATAGTATAAATATGTAGTCATTAGTCACATTAAGGATACTATAAAATTGACAGATTGCCCATCTGATGGCTATCCTGGAATATCAATTACAATACAATATTGGTTAATTAGTTTTAAGATATTTTCAAGTTTGTTTCTCTTTTAAAATGTTTAAAAATATATCGTCCTGAACTACTCTGGTGATATATTTTACTTAACATCCAATTTCTGATCATCTTTTGTATTCTTCTTACTCTATGACATATATGTCGTTATCATCAAGATCCAACTCACACTTCCCGTCATACATCGAAAAAAAACATTTTCATACTCTTTTTCGATCAAGCCTACTTCTCTTTTTTTATTATAGACTTAAAAACTAAGAGCTAGCTACTCAAACAACAAACAATGAAGCAATAGAAATACACATCTAAAAGTTCGAGAAGTTACACAAACGTCATACTTCGTCGTTTCGACGACGCGAATTGAAAAAAAATTAACTTTCTCAACGCAGAGCAAGCTAAAAATTGGCATACATCTAAAGCACGACAACATCAAGTCCTATACGAAAAATGGACATAAAATAAGTGCATTTACCAGGAAAAAACTAAAAAATTATAGCATGCGTCGTCGATTCGACGAAGTATGACCTTCTAGGGTTAACACTGACCTCGGGCATGAAAAACTTTGTTGGCCTCATAACTTTTACAATTATTATTTCATTTTGATGAACTTTAACTTATTGTAAAGCTTATATATAAACACAGAAAATACATTTTATTTTATGTAGGTCTCCTTAATACTTTCAGAAATATTTGGCTTTGAATTTAAAAATTTTGGTTTTTGACGCCTGGGCTTTGTTCCAGATTTCGTAAATATCGCCGGTAATATACAGAAGAAATTAATTTTTCACTTCAAACACCAAATTCCCTGAATCAAATGTAAATTTGTTCAATTTAGGTCCTATAAAGAAATTTGTAAATTCAAATGCAAAAATTTTTAAGAATTTGTTTGAAAAAAATTTTAATTTTTTCAATAAACAAATTTAATCAACAAATGTTTAACAGAAATTTAAAAAATAAATCTACGAATGTCATAATTTTATCAGGTTGCGAACATTGGCGGTAGCAAAATGAAATGAAATAATAAGTCAAACAGAATTATTTATCAAACAAAACAGAGACAATAATAAAGATTTAAAATCATTTTCAGAACATGTTTGTTTAAAAAAAGATATCATATTTTCTGTGTAGCATGGCTAAAATTAAAAAAAAAATTATGATTTTAAACAAGATCCTTGATAATATGCAGAAGAAATTTTAAATTATCTCAAATTATGTAGCCGTGAAAAAAATCAAATTCAAGACTTTGAAATGAGGGCGAAAAATGGCTAAATGTTGATAAAAATAGAGCTTAATTGTTGGGCGTTTTACTCAAAAAAAATTTCTGAACTCAAAATTTTCTTTTTCCATACTTCAAAAGAAAATTCTTCAAAAATTAATGCGGTTGAAATTTTAAACCGATTAAAGCATACTTGCTACATCCAGCATTGGACGAATATAGTAAATTTTACTACGAAATTCTAAATTAATCGCATAAGAAAAAAACACCCATCGAGTTTTCCACAATTTCTTTACATATTATATTAGATATATTTAATATAATTATTCTGGCTTTTAATTATTACACGCTCGCTCAAATATATGAACAAATTAATATAAATTAGTAAGAATATTTAAACGATCTTATGGAATGTACATTATTTATTTTTACAATAATAACCGTCATAACTTATTTTGTGGCTCTCCTAAGAGTTTACATTTTTTGAGATCGCATTTATTGAATATAGACTCTCGATATGTATTTCTAACACATTATTCAAATTGATAAGTAAAATCAAGAAGTTCGTAGTCCACATCTTCTTTACCGTTGTGTAAAGAAATATTTTGGTCTATACTTTTAAAGTTAGACAATTTCACCATTTCTTTAGATGAATCAAAAGTGTGACAACAATTTCGATTATTTTTTAAATGTATATTAATTCTCAACAGAGATTCGAGCAGTTCGTACAGTATTTTGTTTCTATTTTTTGTTTTTATTGAGTTTATTGCAAGCGCTGCTAGTTGATAGCAAATTATTTATTGAAATTAAAATAGTCCGTAAAATAAATAAAAATCCCTAAAGCATAAAAATCATCCCGAATTAATTCCACAATCTCAAACAACATTTTTTATCCCCATTTCAAAAAATCCCCGATTTTGGGATAAGTCCCATAACCTGACGACACTACCCGGCTGGGATGCGAACCGTGCTCTTTCATATTTAATAAATTTACAAACACATGTTACATGTTGTTTACTGATGTTATTAAAACATAACAAACTACTTTCAGGCAATGAGTTTTTGCTAGGATTCTTTCCAAAGTGTTTCGTTTTCTTTCTTACATTTTTGGGGCTTTTAATCAATCGTTACATTGTAATCTTTTATATACGCAGAGAAAAAAGAAAAGATTTTTAAATACAATTCATTTTTTTGTATGATATTTTTGTTAGATAATTGGCCAATAATTTTTAAGTAACTCTGTTGATTTTATAAACTTGTTAAGCTAATACGGTCTAGGTTAGGTTAGGTTGTACAAGCTGCTAATAAGGTCTAGTTTGGGTTAGGTTGTACTGGCTGCTTTTGCACACTTGGGTCCATGGTTGGTCCCTTTGTGTTACCTATAAATAGAGGAAAAGAGAGAGGAAAGGAAGAGATTAATTGAAAGGCGTGAAAATGAAGAGGAGAAAGAGTGAAAGAAAAGGAGGTATGGCAATCACACGCCAGAAGGGGATGGTTCAGGGCTGGAACCATCCACTGCGTCTTATGAAAAGGCTAAGTTTGTTTGCGTTCGTCGTTGCCAGCACAGATAGACTGACGAAGGACTGCTGACCGATTTGTGTCAGCCGCTGGCTCTCCAGCGAAGGGCAGAGGGATAGGAGGTGAAAAATCGTCTCCTCCTTATCCCGACCTAACTCTGCAGAAGTCGTGGGACGTTAGTCCCATTACCTTGGCATGGTTGCTGTATCTGCAGTGACCTGTCATCGTTGCGACGATGTTTTTCAGGTGTGATTTCTGAAGTCTTAATAGATTTTTTAAAAAATAAAAAGGTTCTTAAAGAAACACAAGAACATAATAATAACAGAAGCTGACAAAGGCTACAAAACGGTTTCAATTTACAAAGAACAGTATGATATTAAAATGGAGAGACTGTTAGAAGACAAAGAAATTTTGCAGTGTTATGAGAATAGATCCCACCAGCAAACTTATCAAAACCAACAATGTCATCGTTACGGAACTATACAAAAAGGAATATATAGACAAATAGCAAAAACGTACGCTAACATGTTCCGCTGGCACTGCACAAAGAATTTATAGACTGCCAAAAATTCATAAAATCGATATGCCTCTGCGACCCATAGTGTTCTCTCTTCAAGCACCGATCAACCAGATGCGACACGAACAGCAATCTATTGCCTACTCACTCTTGACAGACTGGCGTTCAAAAGAGAAATAAGAAAGTGTTGGTGTTCAATTTTGTTTTCTTTTTCGCATGCATACGTATTATCTGCAACACTTTTGTTTGGATAAAATGAAACAAGAACATATAATTGTTGTCTCTTTCTCAAACGGCTGCTCTCAAAAAATGATTTGGGCAATTTTTAACTGTCACAATTGTCGTGTCTGGTTGGTCGGTGATTCAAGTTCCACATTACCAGCTCAGCAAATATGTAGAGCGAATCCTCAAAAATATAAATCTAAAAGAATACAACGTTAAGAATTCTTTTCAGTTAAAAAATGAATTAAATAACATAAAACTAGATGAGGAAGACTCACTGGTATCTTTTGACGTAGTCTCCCTCTTCAAAAACATCCCCATACACTGCCATAAATAATATAATTGATAAATGGCCAACTAAAAAAGAAAACACTGCAATTCTACGATAAAATTTTTTAGATATACTGATGTTCTGCCTGTATGACAATAAGTATTTCATATACAAAGATAAAATTTACAGCCAAATCTTCGGTATGCCCATAGGAAACCCTCTTTCTCCCACAATTGCAGACATCGTATTAGATAACTTACTGGACGTGGCTTTGGCTGAACTTAAAAACAAAAACATTCATATTAAATACATAGCAAAATATGTCGATGATATTTTACCTATAATTAATATTGACGAGAAGGATGAGATATTAAAATCGCTTAAAAATTACCACCCGAAAATAATAAAAATAGAGGGGAACTAGCACAAATGTAACCGCCTGGTCAAAATTAGTAAAAATAAATAAAATTTCGGGAAGAAAGTTTGTACAGTGTATGTATATTATAAAAAAATTAACGAAAAATTTCTATTTTTCTCCGAAATTTGTACTTAATTACATGTTATATTTTTTATGTTTTAAATTTTTACATGAAATAAATTTTATTTTTGAAGTATGTGATGATTTAAACAATGACAAAATCTCTTCCATAATGTTGATTACATGCGGGTGAGATAGTTCCCTTAGCGCTAAAAAAGGGTTTGGGAACATTACACTGAAAGAATTTCGCTTCACAAATCGAATGAAACAATTTCGTTAGATTTTCTTTACAAATCTAATGAAATATTTAACAATTCTAATGAAATTTCACGAACATTGTGAAAGAATTTCATTGGAATTGCTTCGTTAACTTTCATATTTTCGTTAGAAAATTTTATTGGATTTATGACAAGAAAATTTTTTAATTATATGGAAACCTCTTTAAGTTTCTTGAAATATATGCTACAGTAAAATACGCTTATAGTAAACTGTCTTATTTGCACGCTATTTGTGGACTATAACGCGAATTGGACTATATATTGAATTTTATAAAAGCCAATTTTTGGCTTATATGCGAATCTCTATACAATTATTTCTTTTAACAGTAGAAAAGTAAAATTAACGCTTAGAAATTACTTCGTTATCTACTCAATTCATAAATATTGCAATTAAGATTGCTAAAATAAAAATAATTTCTACTTCAATGTAAGTAATCAGGTATGTGATACAAATCGACTCGATTTCAAATGAAATCTAAAGTTGAAAACGAATGAAATAGTTTTAGGTGTGATGGAAATCGTATCGATTTCATTTTCCACTTTTGTTTCTGTTCCATGTATTTCTTTATATAAAAACTTTTTTGACATAAAATTATTATTATATTTTTACAGCCAAATTTATAAAAAATTCTTATTTTAGGTTTAAGACTCACAATTGTTATTGAACAGTTTCACGCTAAAAACTGTTTAATATAAAATTGCATTCATAAACACTACAATAGACATTGTGTGTTTTAAGGAAATTTAGATATCTCGACTGGCAACACCACAATGTTTTGTAGCTAGTGTCGCTGTTAGCAAATTTTTGGGAATTTTCGCAATTTTTCCCGAATGTTTGGCATTTCTTACGGTTTTAGCGGTTTTTAATTAAAATTATGGCTCGTTTAAAATTTTGCAATTTTTGGCGATACGCCTAAGTTTTCCAAAGTTGTTGGTTTTTTTTAATATTTTGGGCTTTTAATCAATCGTAATATTGTAATCATTCATATATAAGCAAGCTTTTTTTGCGAATATTCGTAATTTCACGGTTTTTCCTAAAGCCAAAATGAGCTTCAAAGTTGCGTAAACCAAAAACTTGCTGATATAAAAATGCTGATAAACAGTTAAAACTTAGAAAATTAGTAACGCGAAAACTCGCAAAAATATTGCGAAAGTCCAAAATCAACAGCTAGTGACTAAAAACTAATAATAATGTAAAAATTATAAAAGTTCGGAAAAAACTGCTTTTACGCCGAAAATTTGCGAAAAACACATTTATGACAAATAGCAATATCTAATATTGATTAAAAATCGCTAAAACTATAAAAAATGTGAAAGCTTGCAAAAATCACTAGTTCCACAAAAGTGGCGAAAATCCCTAAAAGATTGCAAAATAGAAAAGAAGTCCTAAAATTGATTGAAAATAACAAAAAGAATAAAAACTAGGAAAAAATAAAATTTTGCGCGAAAATAATTCGCGAACAAATCGGGAACAAGTTCTAAAATGTATTAGAAATTTCTAAAAATAGAAAAAACCTACGGAAATTTTGCTAAAGTGCTAGTGAATATTTATTAAGACACCAAAAATTATATATCAGCAAAAAATATGCTTAAATGTCAAAAAAACACTCCAGTGGCAAACTAATTTAAGATTTTAACAAAAATTATTGCAAAAATATGTGTGAAATACATGCATATCATAAGAAACTTTTGAAATCGTCAAACATATTCTACTCGATTTGAAAACAGTAAAACAATAGAATTTTCGTTTTCTATCACATCTATTTTTTGTTATTTTCATAGAACAAAAAAGAAAATGAAATCGAATTCGATTTTAAGTAAAATCGATATGAAAACAATACTTCAAAAGCCAACACAACTTTCTTCGTTTTTGTGTCGATTTTCATTCGAAATCGATTTCCATCACATACCTGAATATTTTTATAAAATGATCATTAAAAAGTCTATTATGTTTGACTTTTGCATTTTGGATTATATCTGCCATAACTTGCATATATTTAAGATATCTCAAACCACATCTTGGTGGCGTATAAGCGAAAATGGACTATAGAGCTAATAGACTATATAAAAAATATTTTGCAGGTATTTTACTTACAGATGACAGAAAAATTAACATTTTGGAATGTATCGCAAATTCTACTATAAGCGGTGTGGCTTATAAACGAATTATACTGTATAACAAATTAAAAATAATTAAAAATTATATGTCCTTGAATGTCATAATTTTATTGAAATGTATTTCATTGTTTTGATGAAAAGTTTCATTGCATTTATGAACTAAATAAATCACACATATATTTTGTTTTTTAAAAAACATATCATTATTTACTTCAACAGTTGGCAACCAAAAGCGAACAACAAAAATAGTTTTATATGTTTTTGTTGTTGTACTCTTTCTTATTATTATACAGTCATACACATTGTTTTGACAGTGCTGTTGATTGAAGTGGTTAAGACTAGGGACGTAACGAATACCGATACCGATACCGATATATCGGCGATACTTGAGATTTTCCGATACATCGGTATCGGCGATATATTTCTGTCGATACGACGATACTTTTAAAACTTTTTTCAGAGTTTTTTTTTAACAAATAATTTATTTTGTTCGATTTTACCATGAATTAATTTCACTTCGTTATTTTTTAAATCTTATTAATATCAATTTTAAAAATTAATAATATTTTATGCTTTGTAAAAATATTATTTATTTTTTGTTAATTTTACCATGAATTAAAATTCAAGTCGTTGTTTTTTAAATCTTATTCCAGCAAAAGAATTCATGAAAATGTAGCATTCGCGATCTGGAAGTATTGCAAATTTGGATAATTTCTAATTAGTTTTACATATCCTTGCCATTGCAAGAAGTTCTGTTTTTCGATTACCAATCACCGAATTGGAAGCGATGTTAGGACAAATTTCTTTTTCGGTATTCTATAATGATTTTTCCTCAAGGAAAAAGGATAAAAAATTACCCATTTTCAGAATTTTTTTTATGCGCATTTAAACTCAGAACTGTGTTTTCATGTAAGTGAATAAATATAAACTGATTTAGAAGAATATTAGTTGATAAATCTCCTTTAAAAAATCGATTTTTTAAAAAGCGTGCTTTTCTACTAATTATCTGCATATTTTTAATATAGATTTTTTGGAAGCAAAGAAAATGTAGCTCCTTAAAAATTACTTCCAATGTTTTATCAATTTTAAATATTCTCTCTTATAATGTAATTTTGTATAATAAAATAATTGCACTTGAGTTTTGTTAATCTAAGCTTGAACTCAATTTCAATAGTCGTATCGGTATCGGAATCGGTATCGGCGATATTTATTTTTAAATATCGGTATCGGTATCGGATCGGCAAAACGGCGTATCGTTACATCCCTAGTTAAGACGTTGCCTATAAAGCAAATGATGAGAATCAACAGTATACGTTCTATAATGTCAGCGGTCATCAACATTACAAATTTTTCTGATGTGTATTGGCGTCAATCGTACATATTTCAACCATGTAGTTGTCAATAAATTAAAACAGTCTATAAAAGAGTTAAGCTAATGGGGCTACTAAAGGCCATGTCAGATAAAACTTTTGCTTCGCGTTGCGTTACAGATTCGCTTTGACATCTAAGATGAAATGTACATACTTATACGAAACATGCTACATAAAGCACTTTTAACGCAGCGTGAAGCGAAAAGTTCGGCAACTCTCATCTTTTTGCTTGCTTTGACAATCGGCTGGAATAATTTTCTTTTATTATATTGCCAAACGAAACATATTGCGTGTTTGAATCTGTTTTAATAAGAGGTAAATATGTATGTGGCATTTATTTATTTATAATAAATCGTAAAATAACATAATTGACTTTTATTTTTATAAAAAATATATATATAAATAGCAAAATTATCAACTACTTTTTTGGTAAACGATCAATGCGCGAGTGTTGTCAAAGTTTTCATTGTGTCATACACCTTTTGCTTTACACTTTTCTATCAAAGTTAGAAACGTCACGCAAAGCGACAAAGTTGTATCTGACACGGCCTTAAGTTATGTATTAACTTCATCAAAACAATGAAATAAGTTTATTAAAATAATAACGGAATAGTACTTAATAGCACCTTCGTCGGTATTGTAGCAGAACCGTCGGCGAAGTAAAAGAACTAAAAAAATGGATACACAGCTTAAGCAAATCTATGTCTCTACTTGACACCAGATGGGCTTGCAACACTGCTCTACAAAAAAAAACGCGCAATAGCAGGATTGTAAATGAATTAAGCTTTCTATCTCTCTACCACTTCACCACCTGTTCTCACTATACTATCACTTTCCCAAAGAAGGTAACACATTAATTAATTAACTGGTAGGCATTAATTGCCTGACTGTGTTACTTCTCTTTTAAAAAAAATAAGGCCAGAATTTCATTAAAATGGGGAAATAATTTCACTAAAATAAGGAAATAGTTTAATTAAAATGATGAAACAGTCTCATTAAAACGATGAAATAATTTCACCATTATAATGAGATATGTTCATTGGCTTAGCGAAATTATTACATTGGAGCAATGAAATTATTTCATATATTTAATGAAATTTTCATAAAAATAATTTTAGCGAAACTTGTTTCATGAATCCAACAAAGCGTGACGTTGGTTGAGTTTTAATTAAAATTTTCATTGGATTAATGTCAAAATTCACAGAATTTATCAACAAAATTTTTTTAGTATAGGACAGTTATCACTTTTACCAATTATAGTTATATGAGGAAGAACGTACATAAAACTTTGGTATATTTAAAGAAACATCAGAAAAAAATTAGCTGTGTTTGGTGCGGCAACTTGTTTGCAATTTTAAAATAAAAATTACCATGGATCTTCTTATTTTTTTATGCTCTGTTCGACTATGCTATGCCATTTTTCCCATTTGCAAAAATTATAAAAAGTTATATGCCTAATGTAGATATCTCCCTATCATGTCAAACTATCCAATATGCTAAATTCGAGACATTGAAATTGTTGTGTAATTAGCAAAGAAAACAAAAATACCAGAAAAAGCATGTTCTTCAATCAAAGGCACAAAATATAATAAACAAACAAAATGGGCTGTATATTTGAGCAGACCCACCTACCAACATGTATTTCGACGCGCTGAATCCGAATCTGATTAAATAATCGATTAATATATTTTTTCGAACACTAATTGTGAGCGAATGAGCGAATATTACAATGTTATGCTTCTTTGTCTACTGTTAAACTCAAAATTTTATGTTGTTGATGTTTGCAAGGAATAGATGAATCGAGAAACAACAACACATTATTATGCACACATGCAAACAATACAATTGGAGGTGACCTAATCCAGGTACTGCAGAAAGTGAATTCAGTTACTGTCTTAGTTCTGAGTCGCATAGTATCTGTCGGAAGCCATTGATGTTATTGATTTTCCACGAACAGGTTGCAAATTGACTTGTTTTCTTTTTGCGTGCATGAGTAGACGAGTGTGCTGGAATGTTCGCGGTAAAAAGTTCAAAAATTAACTTCTCCTGCGAAAACCATTTATCCTATCCATCCATTTAATGGTTAAGAAAAATAAAACGAAAATGCCAACTGTTCGTTCTGTTACGTGTATTTTAAGTTAGAGGCATTTCTGAAGTTTGTATTTATTTTTGTAAATTATAAATATTTTTGGGTTACATTCATTTTCTGCCATACACAATCGGTGTCATTTGTTACATCTTTCGGTATCCATATAGGAAGTGCATTAAAAGGTATAACAAGCTAAAGAGTAATAACTGGGACCGAGAGTGAATAGAGCACAAATTGGAGAACAAATGGTTGCAGAATTGCACATTGACAGCTAGCCTGCATGAATCATGTGCAATTTATAAATAATCAATATCACTGGGTGGGAGACAGTATATTTTATTTTTCAACATTTTGAAGCGTCGATAAACTAAAAAGCCATAATAAATAAAAATGAATACAGAAGTGTAGTATTTAGTGTATGTATGAGTGTGAGTTTGCATACTCATAAATACATAAATAAAAATATACCTGTGTACGTGCATCAAGTGCGGATCCAGCTAAAGCTATTGGGAGGGGAACTTCCATATGAAACATACCATTTTGAAAAATTTTCTTTTAGAAACGATTAGAAATGAGCTATATTTATTGGTTTTTGGAGGAGAAATACCCCTTTTTCCCCTCCTCTGTATCCACGCCAGATGTGCATGTACATATGTATGTATATAGAATGTCTGTGTACAAAATAATTTAAAAATCTGTTTGTGTATTCACGAGTTTATAAATAAATTGTGGTTGTGTGGTTTTGGAGTTTAGTGTATGCATCCAATACCACACTACCCTTGCCACATCAAGCACCAATACTATTTGAATTACTGTAACTATGTACTTGCTACTGCAGGCTTTTTAGTGCTTTAATTTTATAGCATCATCGTAGGTTTTGTTGAGTAGCTCGATGGTAGTTTAATTGTTCAAGTTCTTACTAACAGAAGAACATACGGATGAGGAAATTGCAACATCGCCTCTAATCCTTTTGCAGGGATAATATCGTTATAATTGCTTTAGTAAATAAAATAATTGTAAATACTCGTTAAAAATATTTTAATTTGTGTGCTTTGTTTTCTTTGCTTGATAGTCCCTGTAGTCCCAGTTGTTACCGACGACATAGCCATCGATGTTGTCCTCAAAACAATCTTTGATTTGTCGCCTATAAAACACATTCAGAAAAATATTTGGCGACGTGGTGGTATACGTTGCCGTGTATAAGGAATTCGTTCTGACAAGATTATGAAAATTTTTGCTACAAAGTCTTTATTGACGACAACAACAGTAACAGCTGCATCGAAGTTGTCATTTGTATGGTCTTATTGACGACAAACCTTAGTAACAACTTCATCGAAGTTGGGGTCTATACGGTTGTAATGAAGACAACAAAAGAAACAACTGAATCGAAGTTGTCGTGCTTCCATTTATGAATATTAAAGAGTGTGTAAGTTGCCCACAAAACGTGTTTTTGTATAAAGTTTTTTGAGTACCTCGGTCTGCTAATAGGTAGCGCGCCAGCCTACCAGTGTGGAGGTTATGGGTTCACTTCGATTATTACATTTTTAAATTTTATTTTTATTCATTGACGACAACTTTAGTATCATATTGCCAGCGCTGTCATCAACGACAACTTTAGTAGCATGTTACCAAAGTTGTCAACAACGACTTTTGTGCTTTTTGCTAGAAATTGTCGTAAATTTTTGGCTTGGAGTGTCGTCAATTTGTCGTCAGCGATAGATACTTGTTTCGAAATTGCATCGATGATGTCTCGAAGACTTGCATTGCAGGAGTGAGTGACTATGCATAAATATGTATGTATATGTACATACGTTATAAAAACTGCATAATTTAAAATTTTCATACATATTAATAAATAGGTTTGAGTTGTTTGCTTATGCTGACTTTAGACGACATGTTTTTTACATATGGCTTGTTAGGTGTGTGAGACATATGTAACTTCGCATGTTTGTCAAAATTGTCAATTTACAGACGGTTTATAATATTTGCTTTCACACGTACATGTGCAATTACATCTGACATAACCTCTGAATGTTCACAACAGCTGAGTTTTTGCACAATTTTCGTAAACATATAAAGCGCTCTTTGCTTTTTAATGTTTTTTCAGCCAAACCACACTTTTGGTAATTTAATACAGCTGATGTCAGATACCTTGTCAGATGAAAATAGAACACGCTCTAATTGAAAATTTTTCATCTTACTTTGCATCTGCAAATGTCATCTGACAATGTTTCATATGTTTCACACGGCATGTATCACTTTTGCAGTGGGAAATTTAACAAGTCAGATGTAAAATACATGTCGTCTAAAGTCAGCATTAAGTTGCACATCCACATGGATGTGTGAACCATAGATTGTAACCAGGACAATACAGCTGCAATGCTTTGAAAAGTAGAGGCTGTTGTACCTCTTAAAGCCCTCGGCCTTGCGTTTATAAAGTCAATATCTTCTCGCTACACAGTAAATCTGGCATATAATACAACTACTTTTGGAATAAATACATATGTACATACTCTGTAGACCCAGTTGTTACCGACGACATTGTAATGGATGTTGCTTGCAAGACAATCAATGATTTGTCGCCTATAAAACACATTTAGAAATAAGTTTAGTGACAAGGTGTTATAATTAAGTTGCCGAGTATAAAGAATTTGTTCTGGCAAGATTATGAAAATTTGTGCTACAAAGCCTCATTGACGACAAGAATAGTAACAAGTGCATCGAAGTTGTCGTGTGTACAGCTTCCCTGCCGACAGCAAAAGCAACAACTGCATCGAAGTTTTCGTGTATATGGCAGAGCAGGAAAATGAACAAAACGACCCGTTTGCTTTCGTTTTCCATTTTTTTTAACGAGTGTTTAAATGAATTAAACAATCTACGAACCTCTGTTTTACGAACTAATGTTTTTTTTTTGCTTATTTTAGTATTGTAATATTTTTATTCAAATCTAAATGAATTATTGTATCTACGTCTGTATGTAGAGACGAGCTCCATATTTTGCCCTTGAAACTAACGAATTGTACTTTTCATCAATATCGACTTGATTATAATCATTAATCAAGTTAATTCAGTCTCATCTCTAAGAGTTGTCATTGTGAATTAATTTCGAAGTCATACTTAACGAATAGTTAACGAAAGAAAACTTGAAACCGTACGTGTTACACTTGTCATTTTTAGCGCCTTGTTATTTTTGATTTCAACAGAAGAAGACGTCTCGACTCTCTACATACATACAGCACCCGATTGTATCCCTTTTTGGTCTAAAGCTGAAAGTCCATAACACGCGTTTCTTGCGTTGCGCGCTTTGTGTGTTTCATACTTTAGACGCCTTTCTAAATTCAAGTTACATGCAACGCTTTTTGTGCGCCAATGTTTATGTTTTGATCAGCTGTAGTGTAAATATTTTTATCAAATAAAAATAATTTTTGCAAAAATGTTAATTGAAATTAAAATGTTAAAAGAATTTGTGGAATTTATTGAGTTTATAAATATAATATTTTGTGCAACAAGGGCATACTCAAAGCTCCAAAATAAAACGAGACGGTTTTGGGTGCGTCCCTTGTATTTGGAACGGGAAGTGAGTGGTTTCTTGACTTTAATGTAAATTTAATTGTATCAGTACAATATTGAATAAAGTATAAAGATAAATTGATAAAATTAATAAACATAACAGAGATGAAACTTATTACATAAAATTAATCGATAAATAAAATGAAAGTTTTGTTGATGAAAGAATTGTGTCAAAAAATTAATTTTAATGTATTTTATTCTTGAAAACATTTGTAAACTCTATTGCGATAGGGTTTTTTTTATTAAAGACTTCTTTTTTGTAAAAAAAAATTAAAGAAATAATCCACCATACAAACATATTTATCGATAACATTGAAAATATAATATAATTTGTCATCCCTGGCTATCAAAAACAGCTGTCATTTTTTCATGGCGCATGCGACGCATACAAAAGTAGAAAGTAAACCTACTTTTCGCGCATAGCTGCCAGAAATGACGATTTTTTACGATATGGCAAAAAACGATATGACATACTGTGTTGTCATATCGTAAGTTTCTTACGATATGACAACACTGAGAAAGCCATACACTGTGAATGGCTTCCTCATTGTTGTCATATCGTAAACAACTTACGATATGACCACACAGTATGTCATATCGTTTTTTGCCATATCGTAAAAAATCGTCATTTCTGGCAGCTATGTTTTCGCGTCAAGCGTTTTACGCTTTGTGCTATGTAACATACATTTACACATATTCTACTTTTTTAACAGCCGCTTGTAACGCGTTACCGTGTGTAACGCGTGTTATGGACTTTCAGCTTAAGCATCATTAAATAAATTGAAATATAAGTTGAATTTTTTGAAGACATTGTGTTCTATTTTATTTCTTGAGTACGGCTTAACGTTTTGTATTTATCAACATCCTCCCGAGTCTCTGCAATTTCCCCCTCAATTAGGGATTTTTGGGTTTGGTTTTGATTAACTCTAAATCGACTAAACCTCCCTTATCCCTGCCTTTTCCTGAAAATAATATCTTGCATCAAAGTCAGATTGTATGCCTTTCTTTATCCTCACTTGTCAAAAGCTTAGTTCTTTACGTATATACAGTCCATTGATCACACAATCTTAATCTACATTTTGTACGAGTTGCACACCTACATACAAACACATTAGTGTATTCCCAGTAGTTGGAAAAGAGGTTAAACCTATTTATTTATTTTAATTGTATGGATTAACTTACAATTAAACAACGAGTAAAACATAAACAATGAGAACGGTTGTCCCATTTAATTTTGCATTGTTTTTGCTTGTGAGCACTCAATGTAATTTTCACGTACGCAGTTAGAAAAGAATGATAACAAAATTGAAAAGTTTTAAGAAAATACGTTTGCAAACGTTTTCCGGTTGATTTGCTCATCATAGTAAAAAATAAGTTTGTGTATTTATGCTAAATACAATGAATCATAAAAAAATACGGTTATGCTTTGTTTGCAATTGTACGATTGAAACAGGATATTGAAGCAACCAAATGACTAAAAAGCCAATTGTTCTGTTTGCAATCTTTGTCATTGCAAAAATATTTGTTTTGCTCATGCACAAAACGATTAAAAATATTTTAAAAGTTAGTGTCTTCGCATGAAACGTTTGCAAAAAGTTTTGTTTGTTTTCCGACCCCGGTGAGAAATGAGTAGCAACTGAATCGAAGTTGTCGTCTACCTGGTTTTATTGCCGACAGCAAGAGTAGCAACTTGTAATGGGTGTGGTGTACTGAATAAAAAAAAATACGTTTATGCTTTGTTTGCAATTGTACGATTGAAACAGGATATTGAAGCAACCAAATGAGTAAAAAGCCAATTGCTCTGTTTGCAATCTTTGTCATTGCAAAAGTATTTGTTTTGCTCATGCACAAAACGATTAAAAATATTTTAAAAGTTTGTGTCTTCGCATGAAACGTTTGCAAAAAGTTTTGTTTGTTTTCCGACCCCGGTGAGAAATGAGTAGCAACTGAATCGAAGTTGTCGTGTACATGGTTTTATTGCCGACAGCAAGAGTAGCAACTTGTAATGGGTGTGGTGTACTGAATCCTACCTGCCCGATTATTGCCTGCGCTATTGAATGCCAATGCCTCTAAGCAATCTAGGCAGATTTATATGCCAGAGATTAGTAAAGCAAATGTATTGCTTTCGATTTTATTATTTTTTTTTAACACCGCGTCTTCACGAGACATTAACCATAGGGTACATAGAGGCCAAACAGAAACTTCAAAAACCTAAGTGTTCTGTCAAAAACCTAAGTCTAAGGATGTTTAGTAGAACATTTTGTATTAGTATTGGTTTGAAATAAAAATTTCCCCACAGCACTAAAATCGCACTTGGTTGTAACAAAAAGTACTCTAAACTATTTATATTTTTTATACATGAATTTTTAGAAGTTTATGCAATTATTGTTGTATTAATTAATGAAAATATGAATTTAGAATGTTTTTTAATACATTCGAGCTCAAAAACATTTTTCTATTTGGTACCAAAAATTTCTATCCCAAATAGGAACAAAAATACAATACTGTTTAATGAAAAATAGGGTTGAAAACTTTGATAAATTTCAACACTCAAATGTCAACAAAATTAAAAAAAATATTTTAAAATTACAGCAATAAGAAATCTAAAATTTATATTAAAACAAATAAAAAAATTAAATAAAACTTAAAAGTGTTTGTGCGTGGAAAAAAAGTTACGATTTAGTGCATTTTCAAATGGAAAAATGATAGTCTCTCAAGGCGGCACATCTAGGTCTTTATGAATTCGCTTGTTTCTGACATACCATGGGGCTGCTGTAATCGTACGGAGTATTTTATTTTGTTGCCTTTTAATTTTTTCTACATTTGATGCCGAGGCAGTGCCCCATAACTGGATTCCGTAGGACCATATTGGTTTTAGAATGGAGTTGTATAGAAGAAGTTTACAATCTAGGCTTAGAGTAGAGTTCCTTCCAATGAGCCAATTCATTTGAGCTGCTTTTAATTTCATTTGTGTCACCTTTGCATTTATGTGTGACTTCCATGTTAGACGACGATCAAGATGAACACCGAGAGTTTGGTTATTTATTTGTATAGGTGAGCAGGTTTCTTTGCACAATGTAAAAGTAATGTGTAGACATTTTTGTTCGTTAATTTTTATCCGCCATTGTTTTAGCCATTGTTCCAACTGGGGTATATAATCTAGCAAATTGCGGGTGGCTTCTTGATGGCTTTTGTGAACACTTAGAAAAGCTGTATCATCAGCGAATGTTGATATGTGTATGCTACTGCTTGCCGGCAAGTCAGAGGCATATATAAGATATAATACAGGACCGAGGATGCTGCCTTGAGGAACTCTGGCTTCAATGGGTTGCGGAGGGCTTTGAAAATTACCTTCTTTAACAACAAATTTTCGCTCAGTTAAGTAACTTTCTAAAAGTTTAAGGATGTTTTCGGGTAGGTTTTGCTTTAGTTTATGTATTATACCTTTGTGCGATACTTTATCTAATGTCTGAGAAACATCGATGAAGAGCACAGAGCAATATTTCTTTTTTTCGAAGGGTTTTCTAACCCCGTTCACGAGTCTATGTGTTTGTTCAATCGTGCTATGTTGTCTCCTAAAACCGAATTGGTGGTCTGGAATGCATCCAGTACGATTTAGTATGGGTATTACCTTACTCATAAGTAACTTTTCAAATAGTTTTGACATGTTAGACAATAGGCTTATAGGCCTATAGGATTCCACCTTCGTATGATCTTTGCATGGCTTAGGTATCATGGTAATCAGCGATACCTTCCAGTCTGCGGGATAGCATTTGAGGCGCAAAATATTGTTAAAAATAATAAGAGCATTTTATTGCTTATTTTATCGACGCCTGGAGCTTTTTTCGAGTAGGTCCGATTTCCGTAAAAAAAATATTTGAATTTATGAATTTAGTAATAGAATAGAATTATAGGAATAATTTTAGTTGTGGCCATACCAAAGGAGATTACTAAATGGGCTGTACATCAAATTGAAGGTAATTCGCTCCCATTCAGTAATCTACAACCAGTGATGCCAAACGGACGGAAATATCCCTCCGTGTAGGTAATTTAGATACATATACATTTTGTGTTGGTTAAGACGAAACATTTGAGACACCAGTGCTTCCCAGGAATCTTCTTTTGCACGAAGTGGCCATTAAAAAAACATATACTGGCAACACTGTCTACAACAATATGTGCGAATACCAACATTTTGTTTAACTAAATGGACAATTAATGAACCCCTGATTCTGGCAAAGAATAATTTTAGTTGTGGTCATACCAGAGGAAATTACTGAATCTATTATACGTCAAATTGAAGGTAATTCACTCCCATTCAGTAATCTACAACAATATTTGGGAATACCATAATTACCTTCAATTTGATGTATAACACATTTAGTAATCTCCTTTGGTATGGACACAACTAAAATTATTCCTTCCCAGAATCAGGAGTTGAGTAATTTGGCCATTTATTTAAACAAAATTTTGGTATTCCCAAATATTGTTATAGATTACTGAATCGGAGCGAATTAACTTGAATTTGATGTATAACACATTTAGTAATATCCTTTGGTATTCCTTCCCAGAATCCGGAGTTCAGTAATTTCGCCATTTATTTAAACAAAATTTTGGTACTCGCAAATATTGCTGTAGATTACTGAATGGGAGTAAATTACCTTCAATTTGATGTATAATACATTCATTAATCTCCTTTGGTATGGCCACAACTAAAATAATTCCTTCCCAGAATCAGAAGTTCAGTAATTTGGTCATTTATGTAGTTGAACAAAATTTTGGTATAAGCAAATATTGTTGTAAATTACTGAATGGGAGTGAATTACCATCAATTTGATGTACAACCCATTTAGTTATCTCCTGGTATGATCACAACTAAAATTATTCCCTCCTAGAAGCCCAAAAAGGGAAAATTTTTTCACATTGTCACAAATTCTAAATTTGCAAATATATCCCAAATTAAAAACATATTTGGCAAATACGCAATGACGTAAAGCTTTACGTCAAAAACATATTTAACTTGGCGTATTTATCTTCACTCACTACAAAAAAATTGCATCCTATATGAAATACAAAGTTGGTTCTTTTATTTCTTAGGTATATCCCTGCCTTTGTTCCTAATTGGAACCACAGGACACTATACATATATATATATATTCTATATGTATCCTTGCCATACTTTATCCTATATACATTTTGAAGGTTAAATATATAAATAGTTTTGATAACTCTAAAATTCTCCCCTTGGTAGAGCATTTTTGGGCTTTGCCCATATACCACTGGAAAGTGAGTGTTATCCTCTTTTTAGATTTATGAAAAAATGTTACCCAAATTTTCAGTATTTAGTCACTTTTGTTCAAATAAATGTAAACATAAGGCCAGCGTCCGATCCAAAAATTTCAGCCGTAAATAGCACTCAGATCAAAATGACGACTGAGCTCGTGATAGGTACAATACAATCTCATTTCTAGGCAACCTGCTAGCTGGGCAGCATTTTCCCCATAATTCTTTCCCATATTAGAAACGTAAAACAATATTGCCAAGCTAATGGATTGCTTAGAAGTGAGATCGTATTGTCAAAAGTTTTAGTAAAACTTCAAAGTTTTTTTTGTATGTTTACTTGAAATTTTTTCAGAAATTGAATGATGCTCTTTAAATTAAAAACGGACGCTTAGTAAAAAAATTATAAGCAAAAAATAAAAAATTCTAAACGCAAAACTAAAAATTATAATTTCGAAGTGAAATATCTCTTAAACTATAAGACATACAATACAAACGCTAATACCAATATTTGTTGTCTTATCTAGCAAAATCTAAAACGCCTGAAATCGTTAAAATCGGCCGGTATAAAGTTTTTCACACCAGAGATACTTAGCTTTCTTCCACTGTAGCTCCGCCCCTAAGTTTAGATACTGCCTTCAAAAGACATGATTCTGAAAACTTAACTCCTCCGATACAATTGTTTAAACATTCAGACAAATCTATTCATTACTTTAGAAGTTCCATACTTGTTACTTTTTTAATTGACCATACTGAATTGCACTCTGGGTGACGTTCATCATGATATAAATACAGCCCGTGTGAACAGTAAGTAAAATACAAAATGAAAACTGTGTTCCATTGGCCGTATGTTAAGTTAACAAACATCATCATGTCGTTTCTCAAACAAAACAACAGTTACTACAAGTTTAAAGTTTTTAGTTCGTGAAGTAAAATAAAATTTTTCATACCGAAATGATGATACCGGTATGATACCGGTATTGCATAAAACGGTATTTGACTACCGGTATTTTTGAACCGAAAAGAATTACGGTATCGGTATAGATACCGGTATTCCATTTAATACGGTATTGAATAGGTAGCGGTATTTATTACGGTATCGGTTGCCAACCTTGATATTTTTATATTATTTATTTTGTTCACCGAAGGCAAATTAATGCTTGTTTCTACTTCGAGAGTAAATTGCGAACTCACATACGTACATTATTAATATTATCAATTTCGAATTCATTGGAAAATTAAGTCTTTTTCGGCTTTTCTGCAGAAACTCCCAGGGTCTTGGCAGGAATCGAACCTGCGACCCCGGCCAATAGTCTAGCACACTATCCACTACACTATGGGGGTACCCAAATTTAGTGGAAATTAAGTGATATTTTAAATAAACAAGTTTGGGTGGAATAATGTAATACTAGTAAACTATCACCCATGGGCTGAAAAACATGCGATTGTTAAATCACTTGCGAGTTTAAAATCGCAAACCTCACTTTTGCATGTGCTGAGGCTCGTGCGTTCTGTTTATTTTTCGATATAATCTTCGAAAAAGGTTCTTATATATGCTCTTTCTTTTTTTAAACCGTAGTATCCACAAAAGAATTTTTCAACAATTTTTAGTTTTGGCCTTACTTTTTTTCTTGATATTTTACGTTTTATGTATCTGGCAACAATATTGGTTGACAAATCTGATAAGTAGGTGTCTAGAATAATGACGCGCATTATAAAATCGCCATTTTTAAAGTAATCAAAAGTTACACAATAGTCGAAATAAAGCAGCATACGTTTTAATTTCGTATTTTATATAAAACTAATAAAACTTTTGTATTTTCTTGAGTGGTATTAAATAAAAACAGATTAAATTTTATGGAATGCTTTTATTTTTGCTTTTGATACTTAATTTTTGTTATACAGTCATTTTGACTTAGCTCGTCAATCAACTTTTCACGATTTGGATACAAGGGGGCGAGATATTCCCCCCTAAGGGAAGACAAATATACCTAATTTCTATTGAGTTTCCGTTGATATGGTGTTTGGCCAGAAAATTCAATGAGTCCGGCGCAAGCATCGGTTTATAAAACCTTGAAGTTTTTCAAATTGGACTGTGTTATTTCCCATGTAGTAGAACCACACAATAGTACAGACTTTGCACTACAGTTAAAGAGTCGGAGTTTTACTGATTGTGTTGGTTTTCCATACCTTGTAGAGCTGCAAAACTATCGATAGTCGCCCCACTCGATAGATTCGATAGTTCATTTGTAAACTAGCGATAGTATCGAAGTTTTAGAAGAATGCTAGATTTTTTACCCTTCATCCATTAAAATACTTGATTTATTTAACAAATCTTATATGGGAATTTATTTAGCAATTCTTTTATAAAATAATTTTTTATGAATCTATAATTATCTGGTATAATATTTTATATAGTTACCTTAATATACATAGAAACGCCTTAATTCATTATTTTTTAAAATCGAACTTTTTGATTAATCTAGCGAAATAGGAAAAAAACTCGAAATGAAAAAAAAAAAACAAGTAAGAGGACTATATTCGGCTATGTTAGGACAAAGTGTATTTATCATCATAATTTTGTTTATTTCTCTTAACTTAACTGTTGTTTCATTATAAATTAAATTACAAATTAATATAGTATAAATTGCTAGCATTAGCTTAATCTAATTTCCCTGATTTTACACACCGATTTTAAAATTCTCTTTTGACCACTTGCCAAAATCGAGTTTAGTCATTATTCCTTGTGGGCACAGATACATGTACTTGCAATTATACACGAAATATCTATGCAATAATTTCCAAATAACTTTCTTAATTACTGTTTTCGTAATATATGCAAACTTTTGTATATATGTAGCTATTACGAAATAAAATATTTTGTAATACATACATAATTTATTCAATTTAGAGTTTTTTTAAATATCTCATGTGTAATTTACGCATCAGATACCTATTTGTTGAGATTACGTGTATTAGTTGTACGAAAAGTATATTACAAAATTGGTATTCTTACACAAGAATTTTAAGATTACATATATACAGTTCATTTCGTATTAATTTATGCAAATATAAATTTAAAATCATTTGAGCTCAACAAATATTGATTTTCTAAAATTTTTTTTTGCAATTTTTCTATTTGGTACTAAAAAATTGTATCCCAAATAACTATTTTATTGACTTCATTTATTTACTATTAATTTATTTGCTATAATCTATTTTTTCTGTTACTAATTTTAATACCTTATGAAAAATAAGTATATTAACATTAAAAGAAACATCTAAAAAAATAAAAGTTTCAGGCACCGTGATGTGAACCCAGCTCCCGAGAGGAAAGTAACTATAGGGAAACCGCTTATGCTGACTTTAGACGACATGTTTTTTACATATGGATTGTTAGGTGTGTGAGACATATGTAACTTCGCATGTTTGTCAAAATTGTCAATTTACAGACGGTTTATAATATTTGCTTTCACACGTAAATGTGCAATTACATCTGACATAACCTCTGAGTGTTCACAACAGCTGAGTTTTTGTACAGTTTTCGTAATTATATAAAGCGTTCTTTTCTTTTTAATGTTTTTTCAACTAAACCACACTTTTGATAATTTAATACAGCTGATGTCAGATGCCTTGTCAGATGAAAATAGAACACGCTCTAATTGAAAATTTTTCATCTGACTTTGCTTCTGTAAATGTCATCTGATAATGTTTCATATGTTTCACACGGCATGTATCACCTTTGCAGTGGGAAATTTGACAAGTCAGATGTAAAATACATGTCGTCTAAAGGCAGCATTAGCGCTCTCAGCCAAACAGCTACAAACTTCTTTGGGTTTAATTTAAAATACATATATACTTAACCAGTTTCTGGCTTGCAGGGTGAGTCACACAATGCCTCAACTATTATTATATGAATCGTCCTACCAAAGATCGGATGATAAAGGTGGTTGCCAGATTTGATGATTTATCTTTTCGGCGTCAAAAATAGGATTTTAACGACTAAACGATTTTTACCTTAAATTTGACAATTTTTAAGAATTATAAGTAGTTAATACAATTTTTTAGAACTTTTAAAACAGTTTTGAACTTGATTAAGAACTTTGTAGCTTTTGCTACAATATCCAATAAAAATAAGAAGTAAAAGGGATAGTTGTGCGAATAACTAATAATATTAATGTTAATATTTTTAGTATTACATGGTTTTTAAAACCTCTTCTCTCCATAATTTATCAACTGCTGCATACATACATACGGATGTATATCAAATACAAAAATGTTAAACACTAAAAAATAACGCTCAGTTATAGCTTTGCATCCTATGCGAAATTTTTTGATAAATTCTAATAACCATACAATCGGCCATGTCACAGAGTTCAATTCCGTTCGGAAAAGGAATTCAATCAACCCTAATATGTTAAGCCCTAGCTGGAGCATACCGCACCATAATAGCGTTACCAACAGTCTGGACACACCTGACAAATTTGCGTATTTTAGTTTTCTTTTTTAGACACCAGCTGCTACAAAAATGGGGTAGGTTGAATTCCGTTTCCGAACGGAATTGAACTCTGTGACATGGCCGAATGTTATATTTTGACTAAACTTAAAAGTTGATTTATTCAATATTTTTGTGGCTTACCGAGTTACTGCACTGTACGTATATAATTTTTCTAAAAGCGCAATTCACTAAACATGTGATTATACTGTTTATTTAGTTAAAACAACAATTGATAATTTTATTGATAAGAATTTCGTTTATTTTGTGTAAAAACTGTGAATTTATTTGTTATGTTATTTATTATTAATTATCAATCTGTTTATGAAGTAGATTTCTATACAAAATTAGTTTTTAACCTCGAAATAAGTGTTTTTTACTTTTGACGAATTTTTGACGATTTCAGATAATTATTTTGACGTTTTTGCCGATTTTTCGCTCGAAATTTGACAAATTTATCCCTATTTCATCTGGCAACTATGCCTGTTCCTCGTTTCTGTTATTTGTGAGAATTTCTTCAATCGAGAAAAAATTAACAATTATACCTATCATCATAGTTACATTTTGCTTTTAGAAAAATAATATACATACAGTGCAGTAACTGGGTAAGCCACAAAAAATATTGAATAAATCGACTTTTAAGTTTTTGGACTTTTTTACTTTAAATAGGCAGAATAATTATTTGAATTATATTATTACAATGGTCACACTAGGCGCCAGGTGTCAAAGGGCGCCAAAAAGCCAAATGCGAAAAGCAATTTCTAGTGCATTTGCATATTTTTATTATAAAAATTTATAAAATGTGAAAGGTGAGCGTAGTTTTAGTAAACCGAAGCTAATAAAAACCTACTTAATGCTAGGAACACAACTGAGCCGAAAGACGCATTTCGCATAACACGACGAATTCGTCAATAAATTTTCGCTGTTTAAATTCGTCGTATGAAGCAAAATAGCGACGAAAACGTAACAGCTGTTGTAATTGATAAAGTTTTTTACTGTGTGTTCAAAGTGTGACCATATTAAAATAATACATACTTAAAAAATTAAACATTAACAAAAACACAACTAAAAGCAATTCTTATAGTTAATTATTAACTATAGGTATATTTATTTCAAATGCTATAAAATAAAAATAAAACAATACTCGTAATTAAAGTAAAAATTAACTTTATTTACTAAAATACTTCAAAGCACTTGGCGCTGATTTCTTCGTCGTTCGCCGGCGTCAGAAATAGAAAAAAATCTATTCAGAGTTCGCCGCGTATGACGAATTTCCTCTGACGCCGTTGTTGTGTGTATTTTCATATACATACACAAAATGTTTTATTTTTGACGACGAATCAGGGATGATAAATTAAAAAATTCATTTCGTACCAATGAGCCTCTAAAATAGTACTTTTTCGGCTCACATAGAACTAAAATCTTTTTGAATTGTTGTTCCAAGTACGCCACTCGATTTTGATTGGTTTTATGTGGTCATTGTGTCAAAGATCCAAGTATGACTTTGTTTTCTACAAATATTTTTGATAAATTCTTTTTCAAATAATGGTGCCAAAAATCAAATAATTTAGATGTCAATTCTCAATGAAACTTCATATGACAAGGGACCTACTTACTAATTTCTTTATTCTCATAAACTTGAAGTTTGCTAAAAAAATTTTAATTCGTTCACAATGGATAAACAATCCATTTCTTCGATTAAAATTTGAAATCCGTCATTTCTGTGGTTTTCTTGAATAAATGCGTAAGTCGACTTACGTAGATTTTAAGTTATTAATGCGAAATAGCTCTATTTTTAGCGCTCTTTCTATGAGAGTAAAAAGGTTCGGTATATCATGGATTAGTCTCGATATTTTTCATGCAGAACAACCTGACTTCTATATTTATTCCATAAAACGACTTAAGTATTCCTGTGTGATGGACTATTTAAACACACAAGATACGATATCTAAACACATTTTGAAATCTTTATAAATATTTTGTTCAATTTTGCTTAGTAAATGTTAGTTATGTCGACATATACGGTTTTATGCAATCTTGCTACGGTCTCCTTCTTACGTTCTTTTTGTCTGAAATTTTTACACAAAGTTATTTAATATATGACGAGTGTTAAAAAATCAAAGATGTTCATACCGTGGACACAATTTCAGAAATATTTTGTTTTTGCTCTTCTGAAAAGGTCAGGGGGCGAATCGTCGCATTCGATATCGAGCAGAATTGATCGAAATTTTTCCTTTTGGGATTACGGCATACGATAATCGAGTAGCTGCTGTTTAAATTCCACTCGATAGCACTAGAGCGATCGAGTACAATATTTTCTTTTATTGTGTTTGTTTTGCAAAAAAGCATGGAACATTGCCTATAACCCTTATTACAGTTGGCCAATCGACTTGGTTGTTGTACTAGCTGCTAGAAACACAAAATTTTTCTTTAATGTATTACAAATTTTTAGTCGATTCAACAACCGGTATAAAATAAACTTGGTACACTTTGTAAACATTTCGATTCGATAGGTATCGAATGCGGTAATCCATCCATTCGATACGTGTCGAAATTTTATAAAATGATAATGCTCAATCCATAAATCAAGATAATTTAATTGTAAAATTTGCCAAGAAAGGTAACCTTTAATAGATTTATTTAAATCTATAACGACATACCGAACGTGGTAGCTTTAATTAGTTATTAAAATACCTACATAGATATACATTTTCTAGTGACTGATTGAAACAGGAGTGTAATAATTTGACTTATTTAATTTAATAGGAATCGATAATTAAAATATATGTTCCTAAAATGATCGACCCTTTTCTGTAACTCAAGTCGATTAAAATCGGCTCGATTTGATAAAACTAATGCCGCTAATGGCAAAATTGTTTGCCTTTTTTAAATTTCGTATTATTTAGGGCCATTAGTACAACTTGGTAATAGTTAAAGGCAGGGTTTTGTCGAAGTGATAAACAGTTTATCATTCTTACAAATTTACTTCAACCTACCAGGAAAGATTAATTTGCCTTTAACTTATGGCTCACCTGCAGCAAAAAATTTTTGTTTTTAATTTTACCACAACTTTAAGATTTAATTTATTTTGAACTGGAAAAACTCAATTAAAAATATTGAAAAAAGTAAATGATGCCTATAGTTAAAAAAATAGTCGCCAGCTTCAAAAATTCTTCCTTATTTTGTATATAAAAATAGGAAGTTATTAAAAATAAAAAGGGTTTTCATAGTTTTAGCTGGCTGCCAATATTGACGATAGATATGTAAATGAAAAGAAATAATAAGTCACCCAAAATTATTCATCAAGACAGATGAAGACAATAATAAAATTTCAAATCAGTTTCAAAAACTTGTTTTTTAAAAATAATATATCATATTTTTTTCTGTCGACCAAATGCCCCCGAAATCAATTCTCGCTGCACCCCGGATAAATGGTAGGGCCGGCGCTACATTCATATGTAGCAGTAGTTGATAAATTATGGAGAGAAGAGGTTTTAGAAAACATGTAATACTAAAAATATTAAAATTAAAATGATTAGTTAGTGGCATAACCATCCCTTTTACTCCTTAGTTTTATTACATATTGTAGCAAAAGCTGCAAAGTTCTTAATCAAAATCAAAATTGTTTTAAAAGTTCTAAAATATTGTATTAACTAACTTATAATTCTTAAAAATCGTAAAATTTAAGGTAAAAATCGTTTAGTCCTTAAAATCCCATATTTGACACCGAAAATTGTCAAAATGACAATAAATCATCAAATCTGGCAACCATCCCTATCATATGATCTTTTGTAACAGCCAGCTGTTAAGTATTTATATCAAATTAAACCCATTTAACTTTGTGGCTGTTTGGCTGAGAGCGCTAAGCGGTTTACTAATTGTTGTTTTTCTCTCGGGAGCCGGGCTCAAATCACGGCGCCTGTAATTTTTATTTTTTTAAATGTTTCTTCAAATGTTAATTAATATACTTATTTATTTTCCTCTTGGGAGCCGGGCTCAAATCACGGCGCCTGAAACTTTTATTTATTTAGATGTTTCTTTTAATGTTAATATACTTATTTTCATAAGATATTAAAATCAATAACAGAAAAATAGAATATAGCAAATAAATTAATAGTAAATAAATAAAATCAATAAAATAGTTATTTGAAATACAATTTTTTTATACCAAATAGAAAAATTGCAAAAAATTTTTAGAAAATCAATATTTTTTGAGCTCAAATGATTCTAAACTTATATTTGCATAAATAATGCGAAATGAAGTGTATACTCTTTTGGTTTTAGCAAATAAAATTTTAATCTTGCATTTAATTCTTTTTAATAATTTTCAATATTATAAATTGGTTCAAAAACTGATATTTTATCATTAGGTAGGTTTGGTAACCTTCCAAATACTAACGCGTATTGAGTATAGTTTGTATCCATATGTGGAGTTGTATTATACGCAAAAGAGAAACAAGGGATCTAATGGTCCCATTCATCATTTTTACAGCAGTTGAAGAGAAACTCTTTATGGAGCCTAGAGTTTTGTGGTGATATGGAATACTGAAAACTTGTCTCATTTCCAATAGCTTACATACAGGTAAGCCTCAATTTACGCGGTACTTCAGTTACGCGGTATCGATATAACATGAGTCAATAATAGTAACCATTTTGCAATTACGCGTTTTTTTACGTGAATTTAATATAACACGCTTAAAAAGTAATGGTAACCATACTCTGTGCGGTAAAAAACAATGTACTAGTACACAATTAATATAACTAAAAATATTTTTAGTGTTTTTATAAAATATTTTAGAAATGGCTCAACCAACAATATAATTACGAAACGTAATGTAATTTCAGATTGTTGATTAAATAATCTTCAGCTAATAAGGCCTAACGCAGTTTATGTCAATAAAAAAATTTCATTACTTATTGACCTAACGTTTCGTCAATTCTTTGTTGACTTTCTCAAGGGTTTCGTCTATTTTAAATTAAAAAACTTGATATTATTACAAATAATACCAGTTAAATACAATATTAACTTACAAAATGATATTATATCACATTACATGTAAATATTGTTTTTATAGAATATAAAAACAGTTTAATTTTATACAATATAAAAATTTTTTTAAACTGTTTAATTTTATACAAAGGCTATAAGTCAAAGTTGAGGTTTACATTGCTTTCTCTGTTTTTCTCACAGCTGAATACTTTGTCCCCAGCGACATCACCCTAAAGGTGGAGGTACATACCACGCGTTACGCGGCAACACTTTTCTTACTTTTCGAACTTTTAACGCTTTAAGTATGGCAAGTTACACACCACGCTTTTGATGCTCTTCTGCTTATACAATTTCAAGCCTTTGCCGGCTATATTTTGTCTTGCGTTTAAGTTTTATTTTTCTTTATATATTTAATGCAGTTTTCATCCATTTTTTAATAACAAAAATTAATTTCTAATAATTTATTTCCATTAAACAAACATTTTAGCATATGAACCTGTCATTTTGTATACGACGCGTGAAAGTTGAAGAATGTTCAACTTTTTGTGAGTTACGCGCGTCGCAAACTTCGCTTTGTATCTTGCCTTATGGAAACACACTATTTCAACTTTTTCGACAGAAGTCTGTAACGCATTAGCGTATTTAACGCATGCTATGTACCTTCACCTTTAATGTAAACCCTCTCAAACACAACTTAAAAATTAATATCACAGCTAAAATTTACTAATGGCAACGCTACACAGAGGAGTATTTGGCCCGAAAAGCTGGCCAAACTTATTAAACGTGTTTTTTGAATTAAAAGTTTGAGTTTTTTGATAGTTTAAGGTTTAATTTGACATAAAAAATCTAGTGGCAGATTTTTGGTGGGTTCGTGTTGTTTTTATTATAGCAATTTTTTTTTCAAAAGGAAATCTTTTTTTAATTTCTTGAGCGCTTCGTATATAAAATTTCTTGCAATCAGCTTTAAATTCATCTAATTTGGGTATTGAAATATCCATGATTGAAAGACTTGCGATTACTTTACCGCATAAATATATTTTGTCTAGCGTTATGTGATTATCATCATCCTCAAAATTCAAATCTTGCCACAAAGTGCCGTCGAACAGCCATATTTATAAATATTTAAAAGAGGGTAATAAACTACTTTTAAGCAAAATTTCATAAAATTGCATTCATAAATGTATATTACATGAAAATTTTAAAATAGGTTTATAGATGGTATGCACATAGTATAAACCTTCAATAAATTCATATCTTCGAAATATCAATTTTAACTTCAAATATCTTTGCAAATTTAGCACACAGGAATACATCATATACTTTAAATTAAAGCTTGAAGTCTTCGCTACAAGCGTTTAAGTATGTTATTTTAAATTTGATAGAATATGCCAATAAATTATTTAAGTTAAACAAAATTCGCAGCAAAATTAGCAAAAAAAAACCCAATCAAAACACATAAAACTAACAGACCAACCTAAATTGCGACGCAAAGCGTTGTCTGGCTGTCAAAATTTCTCATGCCCATACAAAATGTATGAAACCAACCGATATAACGCGGCGCCAACGCTTTGCAATTGGAAAATCCAATTTTGACAGCGCGTAAAGAAGTGAAGTTGGCTGCAGAAGTACTGTTGTTTATTTTGTTAATGCTCACACATACACATATCATTTTGTTAAGTAATGTAAATTTAGCTACTTTTAGGTCAATTAAGCGTCTTCATCTCTATTTCTTATTTCTATTTAGAGTTTTTTATTAATCAAAGTGAGTAAACATTACTGTTTCTGGCGCAACGCTAGCGCTCTAATTTAGGTTACTCATTTCAGCGTAAAAGCTAAGCGTTAAATCACGTTGCGCTTTGCGTCGTAATTTAGGTTGGTCTGTAAAAAGAAATGTTAGTGATGTAGAAACAATCAACCCAAATAAAAATAGGCTCGTTATTCGAATACCTTTTTCATATATGATGTAAAGAGTCGTGTGAACTCTTTTGTAATAATTTCACATTTTTGATTTTACTTCATAGAAAACTTGTATTAAATAAGTTGTGAAATATATGTGTCGTTTATTGTAAAAGTGGGGTAACTCCATATGTTTAATAAATAAATATTTTTGTAGAATAGTATCACATTTAGTCATATCTATCGTAGTTACAGTGAAGCAACTCCAATATTTGCACCAAAACCCCATAGATTGCGTTACTTGTTTACTCGCGGAAGTAAAACTGCAAAATATTTACTATAAAAGGCTCGTTTTCTTGAAATTTAATTACAAGGAGATAATTCACTGTTACAATGAACGATACATATTGTACAGAGAGTTCAAAAAAACTTAACTTGACGAAAACAAAAAAAAAGCTATTCATTTATTTCAATATCCGAATGAAATCATATTCTTTTTATTGCAACACTGTTGAAAGATAGTAATCTTAATAGTGAATTTAAAAGTGATGGCAACACTTTTTCCTGTTATCTTGTTTTCTTATTCTCTTACCCTACGTCTTCAAGAGCCATCGACTTGAACAAAACATTAACATGACGCCGGCAGAGCAACTAAAAAAAATTCATCAACTGGTTTGTTGTGGTGAATACGTGCGATGTACATGTTCTGCCTTATCAATGTATTTGGTGGTAGTGCAATAGAAATGGAATATTTAACAATTTCTTTCTGTCTCTTTTCTTTCTATTAAAAATGGTTGTTGACAGCAAATCTCATGGCGAACATTGATGCTCAGCCATATGTTCGGGCATCGATGGCTGAGCATGGACGAAACATGGACATGAGCGGTTTACATTAGCCATATGCGATGTCCGACATGATGTTCATACCAACTTCATGGCTAATGTAGACTCCCAGTTATGATTTTGCAAAAAGTATCTTTTTTCATATGTACGTTGTTAGTTCGTCTTTGTCAAATTGGTTACAGAACGGTCTAGAAGTATAAAACAGTTACAGTCTCAAGAATTATACTGAAACGTATTTAAAAACTTAACTAATATTCTGAATTAAATAAATAATAATAAAGAAAAACAAATTGAATTGAACAAAAGAAAGATAAAGTTTATTTAATTATTCCATCACTACCATTCGAAGTATTCACACGTAAAGTATCAACTACACTTTCCAACAGGTTATGGGCCCAGTCTCCCAAGAGTACAAAGATGGAAGAAATTAAAGTTATAAGTATCAAAAGGTATGGTTTTGAAGTATGATGCTTTCAAACAAAGGCACTGCTAGAACGTATAAATGCCTGGGGCATTGTAGATGGTACTGAGCTGCAGCCGGCGAATAATGATGGTGCGAAAAAGGATTTCGAGTTGAGATGTGGTAAGGCAAAAAGATTTTTGGTGTCTTCATTGGAGCCTTCAGAGCTAAGAAATATTTTAAACTGCGATACACCTAAAAAAATTTATGACAAGCTATGTTCGTTGTATCAACAAAAAGATGAAACCCAGCTGCAGTTTTTGATGCAGAAATTTTTTAGGTTAGAATTTTCAAACAACGTGAAACATTTTTTAGCAGATATCGAATGTCTTCTAGCGCAAATAAAAGCACAAGGTGAAGAAATATCTGATGCAATGGTTATTAATAAAATTATTTCGAGCCTTCCAACAGAATACTCCAATTTTAGCACGGCATGGGAAAGTACAACTACAGCGGAAAGAAATTTAAATAATTTGACGAACCGCTTACTTAAAGAAGAAATTAAATTGAATCAAAAAAAATTTTCCAACAATATGTCTCAATGATGCGTTTCGGTCAAGTTTACAGTGCTATAAATGCAAAGGCGATCATAAAATTAAAGATTGTCCTGAGATGAAGAATGTCAAATGCTATAAGTGTAATATGTTTGGCCAAACGAGTAAATATTGCAAAAATAAACATAAGGGCAATAAACAACAAAATAATTATGGAGGTAGTCGTAGACGTAGAGGAGGTGGTAATGCCAATTGTGCTGATTACGCCCCAATCACTTTCAATTGTGTAGTTGCAAACGACGAATGTAATGTAACAGGTAAATTTATCCTGGATTCAGGTGCATCAAATCATATGGTGAGTGAAAAATGGTTTAAATATATGAATGACGTGTGCCAGTTGAAACATCCCTCGAAAATAAATATTGACAAAAAGGGAGAACATTTAATTTGTAAAAGCCAGGGGAATTTATTGCTGAAAACTGAGGGTGGCCCAATTTGACAGACGTTTTGATGGTACCAGGTTTGGAGAAAAGTTTAATCTCAGTTAAGGCGATAACCAGAAAGGGATGTCATGTGAGTTTTTATGGCAATATTGTTGAAATAAGGAGCGATGAAAGTGGTCAGTTTTTCACAATTGAATGCTCCAATACGTTTGAAATTGAGGCAAATCCAGACACAGACGGATTACATAGAAAATTTGGCCACAGTTGTTACTACAAGAATAGAGTTGATTGTGAAATATGTTTAGGTGGGAAAATGCAAAAATCCCCATTTAAAGGCACAAGAACAAGAGCGACTTGTTGTGGGCAAAAGGTACATAGCGATTTAGTCGGACCTATAAATTGTTTAAGCCATGATAACAAAAGATATTTCGTCACATTCATTGACGACTACTCACATTTTTCGGTTGTCTATACATTACGTAATAAATCCGAAGTTTTTGAAGCATTCAGAGACTACGCCGAAAAGGTATATAACAAATTTAACCGCAAAATTTAAGTTTTAAGAATTGATGGTGGAACAGAGTACAAGAGTAGAGAATTTGTTAACTATTGTTCGAGAAACGGAATTAATATAGAAACAACTATACGCTACCCATCACAACTTAATGGAGTGTCTGAAATGTTCAATAGAACGGTGGTAAATAATGCTAGATGTGCATTACTGGATTCTGGCTTACCAAAATATTTATGGTGTGAAGCAGTTCAACACGCTACGTACGTGTTAAATCGTTGTCCGACAAAAGTAATAGAAAAGGGTAAAACACCAGCTGAGTTATGGTATAATGAAAGAATAGACTGTAAAAATACATCCTTTCGGAAGTGAAGCTTTTGTTAATATACCAAAACAAATTCCAAAGGGCAAATTTGAGGCCAGATCTAGAAAATGAAGCTTGTTGGTTATTCGACTAATGGTTTTAGATTTTATGACGAAGAAAATCAAAAGGTAGTAATGCTGACTTTAGACGACATGTATTTTACATCTGACTTGTCAAATTTCCCACTGCACAAGTGATACATGCCGTGTGAAACATATGAAACATTGTCAGATGACATTTACAGAAGCAAAGTCAGATGAAAAATTTTCAATTAGAGCGTGTTCTATTTTCATCTGACAAGGCATCTGACATCAGCTGTATTAAATGATCAAAAGTGTGGTTTGGCTGAAAAAACATTAAAAAGCAAAGAGCGCTTTATATATTTACGAAAATTGTGCAAAAACTCAGCTGTTGTAAACACTCAGAGGTTATGTCAGATGTAATTGCACATGTACGTGTGAAAGCAAATATTATAAACCGTCTGTAATTTGAAAATTTTGACAAACATGCGAAGTTACATATGTCTCACACACCTAACAAGCCATATGTAAAAAACATGTCGTCTAAAGTCAGCATAAGTAGTCGAGATGTAAGATTTTTAAATTACGAAAAAATTAAATACTATGAAGAAGCAATTACAGAAGAAGATAAAGGTGAAGATAAAAAAGTGGAAGCTACAGTCGATTTTGTTAATGAAGTGATAAGAGATGGTATAGGTGATAATGTTGTAGAAAATAATGAATATCAAAGAGATAAACGCATAAGAACAAAACGAAAATATCTGGAAGACTATAAGGTGTATGATGATGCCATGAGTGCTTATTCAACAATTCTATCCAAAGTACCATTCGAAGAGGCTTATAAAGACGAGGAATGGAAAAAATCAATAGATGAGGAAGTAGCAGTAATCATTCAGAAAATGACGTGGACGCTTGTTGAAGACAAAGGCCAATATAGAATTGATGCTATATGGGTTTTTAACATTAAAAAGTGCAGTGATGGCAGTATACGCTGAAAGCCTAGATTAGTTGCGCGTGGCTGTAAGCAGAGATTGGGTTCCTTTAATGATGTATATGCACCAGTTGCTAACAGTGTTACGGTACGTACATTCATATCAATGGCATTTCAAAATAATTTCAAAATTCAGCAACTGGATGTTAAATGCGCTTTCTTGAATGGAGAGTTAAAGGAAGATATATTTATGACAGTGCCGCCTCCATTTACTGGCAAACTACGTAAGCTGAGAAGATCGATATACGGTTTGAAACAGAGTGCTTTGTGTTGGAACAACGAATTTAATTAAAAAATTTTGAGATATGATTTCAACGTTCCGAAAATGACTATTGTCTATACAAAAGAAAAAATATATTTTTACTTCTATATGTCGACGACATTCTTTTATGTGGAGATGATAAAAATTAAAACAAAAACGTTATCTCGTATCTTGAGAAGCAAATTGAAATTAAAGATATGGGTGAACTGAAGAATTTTCTCGGCATGCATATAACCAAAGTGAAAAATGAAAACTTGAAAATATATCAAACTGATAACATAGTTGCTCTATTAAAACGTTTTGGGTTTGAGAATTCCAAATTTAAAGATACGCCTATGGAGAAAAATTGGAATGAAGGAGAGACATCGCAAGACTGTGCCGAATGGGATCAACAGAAATATCGCCAGGCGATTGGCAGCCTACTGTACCTGAGCATATGGACACGACCTGATATAGCATATGCAGTCAACACTTTGAGTCGATATCAAGAGAATTTCCGTAGTGTACATATCAATGCTGTAAAAAGGATTTTTCGTTACCTTAATGGCAGAAATGAGGGTCTAATATACAGAAAATCAAATCAAAGTTTACCTTTATGTGGTTATTCAGATGCCAGTTGGGGAGATGTCGAAGATAGGAAGAGTACAACTGGATATTGTTTTAAAACGTGTAAAAATTTGTTGTCTTGGAAAGTTACAAAACAGAAAACCATAAGCTTATCGTCTAGTGACGCCGAATATGTTGCTTTGAGTACTGCTGCACAAGAAGGTATCTGGTTGAAAAGACTATTAGATGAATTTAAAGTAACTCTAGAGAAGGATTCATTTGTGATGTATATTGATAATCAAGATGACAAATGCGTGGCTCAGCAGGTGGAAACAAGGCGATATAAACATATCGACTTAAAGTATCATATCATAAGACAGCAGGTTCAAGAAGGAAAGATAAAGTTGCAGTATCTACAATCAGATGACCAAATAGCAGATATATTTACTAAACCTCTTTCTGAATAATAAAGAAAAACAAATTGAATTGAACAAAAGAAAGATAAAGTTTATTTAATTATTCCATCACTACCATTCGAAGTATTCACACGTAAAGTATCAACTACAATTTCCAACAAACACTAACTACAAAACATGGTAGCGTTGCCAGTATCGAAACCTCAAATTCCTTAAAACACACAATGTCTATTGTAGTTTGGAACGATTTTCCGTCATCCCAAGTCAAATTTGGTTTGTAAACAGACCGGTTTCGGCTATGTGCCATCTTCAGTATTCAATAGAACACTGAAGATGGCACATAGCCGAAACCGGTCTGTTTACAAACCAAATTTGACGTAGGATGACGGAAAATCGTTCCAAACTCAAAAAAACCCCGTCGGAAGAAAAACACAACACTATATTGTAGTGTTTATGAATGCAATTTTATATTAAACAGTTTTTAGCGTGAAACTGTTCAATAACAATTGTAAGTGTTAAACCTAAAATAAAATTTTTTTTATGCATGTGGCTGCAAATGTTTAGAGTCAATAAAATTGCTTACGATTGTTTTGAATGTCAAAGATATTCGATTATATAAAGTATGAATTTTAGCCGTTTAACTTTGCATTTCTAAATTTAAATTTGTAAATAATGGCAACACAAATTCCAAATACAATTTGTTTAAGGGATCGTCAAACGATTCAACTATCTTTACAGCAGAACATACTTTATTAAAAGTTTCTTCAACCTTAAAAAACATCTTTAAAGCTTGAAAGTTTTTTAAAACACGCCTCACACATTCAATTATTGAAAGCATATCGAGTAGTACTGGGATGTGTAAGCTTTTGAAATGCTGTTAACTCAAACGTTCGCTTTGGACTTTCATGAATGTAATTGTATATGTTCCTTGAGCGTTCCATCCATTATACAATATTATTGCATATGTTATTGTACATATTATTGTCGTTTTGGCCTATACTATGCAATAAATGGCACAGCGTTTTCAAAGCAAATATTGCCCAATTTTCCTGGCAGTGAAAAAGTAAATATAACACTAAACAATATTGCCACCACATTACACAACTTTCTTTATTGTACAATAAAAATCAAAGGTCTTTTGATTTTTGCCAATATATTGTGCAATCTTCGAATATGACAGACACATTGGCGATATTATTGTACAATACGAAAAATTGCACAATTATATTGCAAGTGGGTGGGCCGCTTTAGTCCTTTTTCAACACTGTTTGGTAAAACTGCACATGCATGAGAAGCAACCAAATTAAAAGAGTGGCATACACATTTCAGACTAAAAGCCTTGGTATTTCTTTATGAAATCGAGAATTAACAGAATTAAAATTTTCGAACATATTATTAGCTCCGTCTGCCGCAAAGCCAATCATATTTGTTTTGTAGTTGTTTGTAGAATTGTACAATTACTTTAAAAAGATTTTCAGCGGTTGCATCCGTAACTTAATTAAAGCTAAAAATATGCATGTCTATTGGCTTAAATTGTGCTTCATCAAAAATTGTGGTTCGAAATTCGTTCGTTGTTTTAAATTACCAACATCAGTACACGCAGAGAAAATACATGGTTGTGGCATGGTTACGTCAACAATGTCATGTTTCCCGATATAGTTTATTATTGTGGCAAATAAATTATTCACCTTTATTCTATTTGGCGTCGGCAACATCGTCGTCAATTTTGAGTCAACATCAATTTAACACAACGTCAATACTAATTTTGTATTTCGTAACAGTCTTATGACGATGTTGCCTGTTTATCGATACCTACAACACACATATCTAATATTTGAGTCAGCTGATACATTTTGTTTACTATTTTCAGTAAGTGTTTTTGAATAAATAAAAAATTGTGCATACATTAAAATAAAAATGATTTTTCTTCTCGATTCGGACTCCAGTGACGAAGAAAATAAAAAAAAAATTGATAGTGGAAAGAAGACTGCTTAGACAGAAATCTTGTATTTTTAACTTACCCGATGAGAAGTAAGTAACAAATTTGAAGCAATAATTTCCCAAGTAATGGATTTTTTATCCTTTTTAAGATTTGAAAGTTATTTTCGGTTAAATAAACCATCTTTTAAACATGTCCTACAAATAATAGAGCCTCATTTAAGAAAAGGGACGAGGTCAACATATGTTCCAAATACCATAAAATTGGCAGCGACATTGCGATTTTTGGCTCAGGGGTCGTACCAGCTCAGTGTTGGAAATGATTTCAACCTGGGACTGTCACAGCCAGTCGTATCCAAAATTTTGTCCGACGTTCTGGTTGTCATGGAGAGGGAAGTTTGTCCAGAATGGATAAAGTTTGATATGACGGATGCTAAAAAAATGAAGCTAAGTTACATTTTTTTCGAAAAAACACAATTTCCAGGTGTGATTTGGTGTGCGGACGGAACCCACATCAAAATTTTAGCCCCAAAAAAAGAAGAGCAGCATCTATACTTCAACCGCAAAGGATATTTTAGCTTAAATGACATGATAGTAAGTTTGTAATTTTTTTTATTTTCTTTATATTTATATATAACTATTTTATACTAACATAGGTTTGTGATCACAAAATGCGGATTCGATTTTTGGACGCACGATATCCAGGCTCTAGCCATGATTCATTAATTTGGAACGTGAGTCATGCAAAACGAATTTTGAAAACACGCTATGACGCAAATGACCATAATTCGTGGCTTTTAGGTAACATTATAATATTAATTTAGATGTTACATATATGTATATTAATTTAACTTTTTTTAATCAGGTGATGCTGGCTATCCTCTAGAGCCTTATTTGATGACGCCATACCGCTCGGCTTGTGAAGGAAGTGCAGAGGCTGTTTACAATTCCAAACACGCTAAGGCGCGAAATGTAATAGAAAGAACCATAGGTGTCTTAAAAAACAAATTTCGTTGCCTTCTCGGTGCACGTCAACTTCACTACAGACCAGCAAAAGCTATTAAAATTGTAAATGTTTGTGCTGCACTTCACAACATTTGTATTGAATATGGATTGGATATGACAAATGAAGAAACGGAAAATTACTCAAACGACATGGAAGGGAATGATGGTCATGAAAGTACACAAAGTACTGAGGCATATCAAAGAAGAGAAGAAATAAAAAACAGCTTCCAATAGTTTTAAATCAGTCTTTTCAATTCACTTTTATTAAATTATTTTAACTTAAAAATTTTGTTATTTTATCTATCCATTTTTTTAATTAAAAGTAATAAATTACACAGACCAACAAAATAAAATTTTTTATCTAAGGTCTAAGGTTTCGTAGTCAATTTGTATATACTTGATACTGAGCATCAATGCCTATACATTACTTTTTTTAATTGACTCTGTACCTCGAGAAAAAAAAGAGGATGCTGCATTACATAATTTACATATACTCGAGAACTAGTTATTCGATTAAATTAAAAAAAACAGAAGGATCGGAATCAAAATAACCTATAAATTACTGCCTTATTAATTTTCCAACAGTCTAATACAGGCAGTAATTTAAAGGTTATTTTGATTTCGATCCTTCTGTGCTTTTTAAATTTAATCGAAGAACTAGCTCTTGAGTAAATGCAAATTATGTGATGCAGCATCCTCTTTTTTTTATAACGGAAAATCTCGAGATAAAGTCAATTCAAAAAAAGTAATTTATAGGCATTGGAGCTCAGTTGACCTGTGTTATATATGTATGTATGTAATACTTATGAATATAAGGCACAAACGTTTATAACGAAATACAAAAATTCTTATTAACAAAAAATAAAAAAAATTTATTTCATAAAAAAATTCTTATTAAAATTCTAATTAACAAAAAATAATAAAAAAATCCGATTAACAAAAACAAAAAATTCATTTCATAACAAAAATAAAAAAGAAATACATTTTATCAACTTGAGTTATTTAGTAATTGCAGCTCCTTTTCCTTAATTGATAGCTCAATTCAATTTTCATATCGGCTATGTGCCGTTCCTCCTCCCGTTTGCTTCTCTCCACTTCTAATTTCAACCTTTTGGCTTCAATATCCTTAACTTCCCTTAGGCTACGTTTTATTGATGCTATGGAACTTGACAATTCTGTCAATATTCTGGCTTCGTCAGTAGTATGTCTTTCAAACAGTTCATCGCGGTTGGCGGAATTCTTTTTTGGCGCTGAGCTAATCTTGTTTTTTAAATGGTTAAAACTGGTTGTTGATTTTGATGGCGCAGAAGCTGTTGATGGCACAGAAGCTGTAGATTTTGATGGCTCAGAAGCTGTTGCTGTTGATGGCGCAGAAGCTGTTGATGTTGATGGCACAGATGCTGTTGCTGTTGATAGCGCAGAAGCTGTTGATGTTGATGGCACAGATGCTGTTGATGCTGCAGCAATATTGCCACTGATGGAAGGTACACTTTCCTGTAAACAGTAAAATATTAATTTGCCGCAAGAAAGTAGACATATTGAAATAATATGGCTTACCAATTGCATTGATTCCAACATGTGAAAATCAACACTGACATCAGTATCTGGAACTCCCGAACCATACCCTCGGGATTTATTTGTTTTTCAAACTGCAGCAGATTAGCCACAGCTTCCTCTAAGGGGCTCAGTATTACCTGCTTAAATATACCACCTCCAGTAACTTTACACTCTGCTCTGTTTGTCGCCATTTTCCTTCTGACTTTGAACTTAAAGTCCCGCCAAATCTATAAAAAAATTTCGTTAGACAACATATTTTTTAAACAAACAATTTACCTTACTTTTTGCCATCCATCGCCAGTTCTAATTGGTGGACCAAGCGAATTTAGCACAGTAGCAATACTCTCCCACTCTTCCTTAAAATTAGTAGGAGCAATGCCCCTGCGAAATCCTCTGGCTAGTGATGGATTCTTTTCAAGTTTCTGCACAAGCTTCTCGAATTGGCATTTATTTGTTATTTTAATTTTTTCCATTATTTCATTTAAACCAAAAATCAACACAATATACCAAAAATTCAACACAAATATATAAAAAAATACCAAAAACACAGAAAGAAAGAAAACTGTAATGCTGAATTTTTCAAAGTTTTTAAACATAACAGAAAGCAACGCAAGACAACACCAAAAATGGCGACGACAAATTCAAAGGCAATTAGAGACAACATCAACGTCAATTTGGCTTGCAAAATACCAAACATATGTTAAAAGTTATCGATAAATGGCAATACTGCCAACTAGAATACAGATTTGCAATAAAAGATAAAAAACGGCGTTGTTTTCTATTGCCGTTGTCAAATAGAATAAGGGTGATTATTGTTTTAAATGTCTGAAAACCTTAATTAGTTTACGACAACAAACTCATGTTTACATTTAATCATGACATTATTAGCATCCATAAAAATTAAAACATGGTTGCATTTAGCAATTATACTTTGTTAAAAAAGTTTTGCCTACAACCAACAATGCAATAATAGCATGATTCTACAACAATAAAATATTGCAAGAACTATACTAATTTAAGTCAGTTTTGTTTTCAATGAAACTATGGTTATAAAAGAGACATGGCTGGCTGTTTTTTAAAAAGTTTTTGTTCTTAGCTTTGATTGAATATTTTTCAGTCAGTTTTATATTTTATTTTCAAGCATTTGGTTTAGTTCTGTGCGCTTTATTTTAAAACAATAAAATTAAAATTTTTAAAAACCGATTTTCTTCAAATGTAGGATAGAAGATTTTCGATCAAGGCACTTTTCAAACACCAAATAACTAAATTAAGATCGGTCTAGCCGTTTTGGGAGTTAGGGTGCCACAGACACTCAAATTCAAGAGGATACAGCTAGAAAAGAGAATATAACTCCACACGGCTAGACCAATTTTCTTCAATTATGGCTAAACACACTCTCGATCAAGTCATATATAAAAGAAACAATGAAAATCGGTCCTGCCGTTTGGGCCTAATAAAAGCTAAAAATAAATTAATGAAACATGTGTCAACATATGTATATGTATGTGAAAATAAATAATGTATTTACTAATTTTATCTCTTATTTCAGACCAAAACATTTTATTTTATATTTAATTTCAAAAATATATTTTTCTTTTAGCTGCTGTAAATTTTTAATCAAAATATTATTAAGAAAATAATCTATATATGGTTATTTAGAATCATATAATTTTTAAATTCAAATATAATATGATTAATTTAAATCATGTTTTTTCTTTGCGTGTAGATTCATCTATAATTAATGATAAAATGTTATCCTGCAAGCGCTTAACTATACATTCCATTCGACTTTCCCAATTACATTTTTTGTAATCATTGTCGCTTTATATCTTCCACATTTCACGTTTTGAACATCTGCGTCTTTTATAGCCACGCGCTTCAGTAGGATACAAAGATCCGCCGCCAAGTTGAAAGCCAAATTATGTTTTGCAATAAAACAGGCCACTAACAACTCTAACTCATTTGAGCGCGACTTTTTTGAACTACTTCAACTAAGGAGCTCTGATTCTTCATCGATGTTGAAATTTTGAGAGGCATTTCCATCAAAATTGCTAATTCTACAGTGATAGAAAAATTTGCTCTCGTTACTTTTTGTTATAAAATAAAAATTTTTTCCCATGAAGAAAAATAAGTTTGCTTCCTATGTCCAGCTGATTTCTTTCTGGTTTTTGCATTGGAAGGATCAGAGCTGTCAGTATCCTATAAACATTACAGAATTATAATATTATATTTACATGACATTTATTTGCTGGTGTTTAAGCATTCTTTATATGCAGCATTTCATTGGTGCTTTACCAAATCGTCAGTAGACTTCAAACACAATTTTGCAAAGTTACAAAACCTTAATCTTATGTACAGACTTTCAAAAACCATTTGAGAATTCACAGATATGTAAATGATTTTCAAAAATAAGCATAGTATGCTTTGAAAATTATACAAAACCCAGCAAATAATTTATATTCGATATGCATCTATTTTATTTTTCTACACCTTTATACAATTAGAGATCCATTGGATAATAATAAAAGTATTCATAAAGCAAAATGAAAAATAAAATCCAAATTAAACCCTAAAGAAAATTATTATTTGACATATTGTCACAATTTTATTTTAAATGAAATTTATTTGCTGGTGTTTAAGCATTGCCTATATGCAGCATTTCATTGGTGCTGTACCAAATAGTCAGTAGACTTCAAACACAATTTGGCGAAGTTACAAATCTTTAATCTTATGTACAGATTTTCAAAAACCATTTAAGAATTCACAAATATGTAAATGATTTTTAAAAATAAGCATAGTAGGCTTTGAAAATTATACAAAACGCAGAAAATAATTTATATTCGATATGAATCTATTTAATTTTTCTACACAATTCTATACAATTAGAAATCCATTGGATAACAATAAGAGTACTCATAAGGCAAAATGAAAAATAAAATCCAAATTAAACCCTTAAGAAATTTATTATTTGACATATTGTCACAATTTTATTTTAAATGAAATTTATTTGCTTAAGCACCAGCAATATTTGCTGTTGTTTAATTATTAACAAAATTTTTCTATTTTTAATGAATAGACAACGACTCAGCTGTTTAGCCGTAACACATACTTTATGCCAACAATTAAAGTTAATTTTCTACAAAAATATACAAATATATAAAACATTTACGTTTAAATAACTATATTTGTATTACTTATGCTGACTTTAGACGACATGTTTTTTACATATGGCTTTTCAGGTATGTGAGACACATGTAACTTCGTATGTTTGTCAAAATTGTCAATTTACAGATGGTTTATAATTTTTGCGTTCACATGACATGTGCAATTATATCTGACATAACCTCTAACTGTTCACAACAGCTGAGTTTTTGCACAATTTTCATAAATATATAAAGCACACTTTTGTTAATTCAATACAGCTGATGTCATATGCTTTGTCAGATGAAAATAGAACACGCTCTAATTGAAAATTTTTCATATGACTTTGTTTCTGTAAATGTCATCTGACAATGTTTCATATGTTTCACACGGCATGTACAACTTTTGCAGTGGGAAATTTGACAAGTCAGATGTAAAATACATGTCGTCTAAAGTCAGCATTATAGACTACATTTACATGATGAAATATTTCGTGAAAGCTTCTTCATAAAACTTTTTTTATTTGCTTATTGCAAGCACGGAAAAGCAAATTTGGCAAAGAAAATTGACAAAAACCAACTGAAATTGGTTTTTCTACCACTTTTTCCACATAATTTGCTTCACTGTCCATTCTTTTACGAAATAAAGAAAGTTTCATGACACAAATTCGATGAAATATGATCGAAGGTGAAGGGGGTCGCGTCACAAACTGGCCGATTTGGCATGGAATGCCCCATGTACATCCGCATGAATGGATAAATGGTTTTGTGCCCAAGTGGGTTAGCAAATTTCACTACTTATATTTATGTTTATTAGATTGTACATACATTCATTTGTATTTATCTATGTGTGTGCTCTACTTTGAAAAATGTTGAAGATATTAAATATTTCAGGCATTAAAGAATGATAGGGTTTGGTTGGTATTGTATTAAGTAGCTTGTTAAAACATGCGTACAATTTACGCAATCCACTAATCGAGTGTTTGTTCGTAAATGCCCGTCTTATTTCCCAAACATTCAATTATTTAAACACATAATTTTGAACGTTTTTTAATTTTGTTTTAAAAAGTGCGTGTGCGAATGTGTTGCCAGGTATTGTTTTTCTTCTCCCCCAAAAAAAATTTAAACCTCCTAGATTTAACCTATTTTGAGAATAAAACCACTAAATGCAAAAGTTTAGATAATAATTTAATAATAATAATGTTTCTAAAATAAAAATAATTTCCACAATGTACAGTTAAAAGTTAACGTGGACTTTAACGGATAGTACGGCATACAAAACTTGTCGTTAAAGTCCACGTTAACTTTTAATCGTACATCATGAAAATGGCCGTTAAGCTAAACTAATTAAATAACTTTGGATAAAAACGATAGCTAAACATGAATGTGTACCGTTAAAAAAGTTGGGCTGAAATAAACATTCACAAAAACTCCAGCATTTGAAAGAATCGATTATATTTAATGCTGGTAATGACAGACATCAAAAAGCTTAAAGTTGAACTTGATAAGAATTACAGTAAAGTACCGAACCTTTTCCTATAATAGTTGGGAGAAGAGTCACGTGATGGCGATTAGTAAAAAGTAAGTAGGATTTTCCGCTCCTTAGTTGTTTCTGCCTTCGCTAGCAATAGCGTCGTTAAGGCGGGAAAGAATTCTGATAAGACTGTGGTGGTCTCGAAACATCTGTAGGGATATTCTGTAACTTTTAACAATAACAACAGTTGTTATATTGTCAACTTCTTAAGTTTTTTGCACTAACGATTTTACGATTCAGTGACTTCTTGTTAACAACATTGTTTAAATCTGACATCATGTGGCATCTCTGTTAAAATAAATGAAAAGCGCAAAGAGGAATATAACAAAAACAAATGAATTTGTGCCAGTGTACAGAAATTTGGTTTCATTAATTTCGTTATTTGTGTGAAATAATTGTTTAAGACTAAATTTTAATAACGAATAAATAGACAGTGATGTAAAATTATAATCGTAAGTTGAACTATGTGTTACATTACAAACATTTATATTTTTTAAAAAATTTATTCATACATACATATGTGAATATATATTTAAGGGAAAAAATTTTTTTCTTCAACAGAATTTAATAAAATTCATCTCCTGATGAAGTCGACAAACCATCGACGGAACGTTGAGATAAAGATTAAATAATTGGTTTTATTTACATCGCCAGAAAAAATTAACATTGACCAAAAATAGCCCAAAGATATAAATATATGGAAATATAAAAATCTTGACAAACTAAGTATTACTTCATAATTGGTCACAAATACATTAAATATAATTAAAACGGAGGGCCCGCCGCAAAAGATTATGTCGAAAACTATTTTCGTAACGAACATTAATTTAATGTTCGTGTTCAACGACCTCAAGTTTCTTTTAAAAAATATAGTTTGTGGACTTCGTTATCATTTTAAGTATTGTTATAGATAAATTAATAAAAAAAATTAAATTTAAGACCCTCGAAAAAAAAATCAGATCACGTCTTGAAATTTTTCTAAAAGGTGCGCAATATAAAGTAGTACTTTTGGAAATTTAAAAAAAAATCGATGTAGTCGTACTTTTTGAAAATGTCGATTACTTTTCAAAAAAATCGATTTTTAAAGGACATTCATTAACAATATTCTTCAAAATTACTGAATAGCTTAATTGTTTAAATTCCTCTAAAAGTTTATATTTATTCACTTAAATTTGCATGAAAACACAGTTTTGCGTTTAAATTCGCATAAAAATAAACACGATGTGAAAGTAGATAATTTTTTATCCTTCTTCTTGGGGAAAAATCATTATAGAACGCCGAAGAAGAAATTTTTCCTAACATCGCTTCCATTCAGTGATTGGTAATCGAAAAAGAGACAATGCATATGTAAAACTCATTAGAAATTATCCAAATTTGCACTACTTCCGGATCGCCAATTTTACATTTTCATGACTTCTTTGGAGTGTGTTTTTTTGCTGGGAACAAGATTTAAAAAATAAAGAATTTATTTTTTTATTTATTTATTTTAGCCAAATGGATTACAATATCCTTACAGGCTAGCAATATAAAATCTTAGTCTAACAATACATCCACTAATTCCTTATTTTCTAGACACAATTTGAAATCATCTTGAGACAAAGAAAAATCTAAATTAACAATATTATTTAACTTATTTAAAGTACTTAAAGCTCGTATCATAGGCTCATTCATAGCGTAATTAGTACTATGTGTAGGTACAAAGAATAAATTATGGAACCTGAGAGATCTAAAAGGTATACAAAAATAAATCAGCTTAAATAAATATTCACAATCAGTGATACCATTGATCAAATTAAAGACAAATATAAAAGAAAGAAGAGTTCTTCTCAGGTAGAGTGGCTTTAAGCCCAAAAGCAGACAACGAGCATAATATGATGGAGACGAAAAATTTACCCGATTACCACGAAGTACAAATTTAACAAATTTTTTCTGAACTCCTTCAATTCTATTTACATGGACAGCATAAAAGGGGCTCCAGACAAAGGAGCAATATTCTAACTTAGACCGAACCAAAGCAGTATATAACATTTTCAAAGTCAAGGGGTCTAAAAATTCCTTGCTGTTCCTTCTAATAAATGCACATGCAGAATACGCTTTTGGAATTATATAATCCAGATGAGACTTAAAATTTAATTCACTATCAAGTACAACGCCAAGATCTAAAATTTGAGTAACAATTTTCAACTTTTCATCACACAACTTATATTGGAAGGTCATATTAAAACGCCAATTAGACCTACAAAAAGTCATTTGGTAACATTTATTTATATTTAACGACAAATTATTACGATAGCACCATTTAGACACCTCATCGATGCAATTTTGCAAAATAAAGGCATCACCCTCGGAATGAATTTCCTTAAAAATTTTTAGGTCGTCGGCATATAACAAGAACTGAGAACCTGAAATGAAATTCCCTATATCATTAATGAAAATTAAAAACAACAGAGGGCCCAATATACTACCCTGCGGTACCCCAGAAGTAGCAGTGTAAGGCAAAGATATAAAATTTTCCACGACAACTGTATATTTTCTATTAGACAGATAGGACTTTAGCCAATTAAGAAACATGCCATGAAAGCCCATAGCTTGAAGTTTAAGGCAGAGCATGTTATGCGATACCTTATCAAACGCTTTACATAGGTCCATGAAAACTGCATCTACCTGATTATGTCTATCAAAGGCAGAGATACAGAAATGGTTAAAAACTGCACAATTTGTAGCAGTAGAGCGTCCAGGAAAAAAACCATGCTGTTCACTACTAATATAACGCTTAAGTGAAAAAAACATTTTTTCCTTTATTATATGCTCAAAAACTTTGCAGATATTGGACAACTTAGAAATAGGCCGATAATTAGATATATCAGTTTTATCCCCACTTTTAAAAATTGGGGTAATAGAAGCAACTTTCCATCTGTCAATAAAACAACCATCCGCTAGAGAAATATTAAAAATAAGCTGAAGAGGTAAAGTTAAACATTCAGCCAAATTCTTGATAAAAAAGGAACTCATCCCATCAATGTCGACACCATAAGAGTTTTTTATACCTTTTATCCCATTTAAAATATCATCACCAGTTAATTGAATAACGCCAAAATCAACAAGAGGCTCTATAATTTGTAAGGCAGACGGATCTATTGAACAATTACCATTTACAAAATTCGATTTGAAAAATAGAGCAAACGAGTTAACAATTTCATTACCCGAACTCAGAAGCGTATCATTGAAATGCATGGTAGAAGGATAATTTGAACAAGATTTTTTAGATCTTATAAAACTCCAAAATTTTTTGGGGTTATTTTTAATAGAAGATTCAAAATTTAATATATACTGTTTATACAAAAATTTATCGAGAAAATTAAATTCCCGCATATAGTGCTCATAAGCCGCTTTATGGTCTAATTCACCCGTTTCTCTGAATTTAATAAGATACTTGTTTCTAAGATTTTTTAATTTTTTTAAACCTTTAGTGTACCATGGAAGCTTATGAATCCTGTTCGATAAAAGAGGAACAGAACGTTTAACAATATCATTTATAGTATTAGTAAATATATCATATATCATAAGAATTGAATTTGATTTCATTGTAAAATTAACAAAAAATAAATTATTTGTGAAAAAAAAACTTAAAAATTTTTTTAACTATCATCGTATCGACAGTAAAATATCGCTGATACCGATGTATCAGAAAATCTGAAGTATCGCCGATATATCTGTATCGGTATATATAACCACAAATAACATAAAAACTTTGTGAACTGTTCATCCAACATCTTTTATACGTAACCATTGCATTAATGACTTGTAAATTGACAAATGTGACATAAAAAACAGATTTTTTGAATGGCGTAAGAAAAGAAATATATAAAGTATTTTTTATATGCAGTGAACTCGCGATAATATGAACTAATTAAAAGCAGAGGTATAATCACCGCATACCATATAGAGCAGAATTGATCGAAATTTTTCATTTCGGTTTCATGGCATTCGATATCGAATAAAAAGTATCGTAATTTGAGATGAGAGCATTCAACATCGAGTAATTAAACATCTACATCTATCGACTTGTCGTTCGTTAGGTAGGAGTCCATCGTATACACAATAATCTAATATTTCGAGACAAAAATATATAAGAATTTCTAGTTCCCAAGTTTGTTTTTATAAAAAAGGGACGAAATATAAAATTTTAATTAATGTGGGATATGTAAAATAAAATGAATAATAAATATTTCTACAATACAATGCAAAAGGAGCTAATGGCAGAATTTATGACCAAGCATCCAAAGTTGATCAAAATTATTTAAAGAAATTGTGTTTTGTCGTAAATTTAGCTGACAAAGGCTACACATAGTGATCCTTTATTAGTGTGAATCTTATTTAAAATCTTTAAACCACCGTCATGTGGAAAAAAGTGCGGCTGCTACCGGCAAAGAAAAATAATAGTCACTTTTAGCTCTTATTTCTTTCCTAATACGTATCACATTCCTTGTTTGATGAAGATAAATACACAAAAATGAAATATTCACTTTTAAAACACTTTAATTTTAATTAAAAACTATTTTTTCGCAAACAATTTTTGTTTAAGTTGCTTGTTTCTTTTCATTTGCTTACATTTGGAAAACATTCTCGTAAATCTCTTACAATTGGCTAGAAAATTACGATTCGATTCGTATCGTATGCGGTGATTTGCTTACTCGACACGTATCGAAATATTATTCGATACGATAGTGTACTCGATATCGAATGCCGTGATTATACACCAGTCCAGTTCACTTTTACAAGATTGTTCATATTCACGAATGGAATCTAATTCCTATTTACAAACGTTTTCTCCATAGAAATAAAAGTATCTTATGTTAAATTTTTTATTTATTGTTTATTGGATTTAAAAAAAACAATAATTTGTTTTGAAAGAAGAAAAAAACGCTAAGTTATTGTGCGAAAAATATGTGATTATCTTTTGCTTTTTCTTTTGTTCAATCACATTTAAAACGGGCCACTCTCTTAACTGTCTCAATACTTTCAAATCACGTTGATCAACCATTTCACTTTTAGCACATTCCAATACTTTATTAAAAAATACGACAGCTTCTCCGGGCTTAATATAACTCGATTTGTTTTTATAGTCTAAATAAAATAACTTTTTAATAGTTTTATTTTCATTGCACCAAAATGTATTCCTCTGCATCTGGCAACACTAGCTGTCAAAACGTGCTTAACGCGAGAAGAAGTTGAAAGTTGCTGAACTTTTTGCGGCGCACGCGTTTTAAGCTTATTTGTGTAACTTGCTTTCACCTTTTTTGACAGAAGTCAGTAACGCGTTGACGCGCGCAAAGCGTGTTATGTAACTGTACCTTTAGAATTTAGCCAGTAACCTATTAAATAGATTTCAGCACTGTGTAGGTAGATAAAAACCTTTAAAAAAATACAAAAATAAGCTGCTTGCATTTTAAAGCTTTTGCATTTTGTTCATATTTGTGACCTTCTCCGAGAAAAGGGATCTAGTGTGTCAAAAAACGGGTTTGGACTTAAGAGTGGATTCTGGTACCTAAAAGGGTGTAGAATAAGATGAAATGAGTTTTCTCAAAACTTCATTTTCACACACTAGGTCCCTTTTCTCAGAGAAGGTCACATATTAGAGGAGTGAATGGAAGGAAAAGAGCGTTCATATATTGGGGTGTTCATATTACAGCGAGTGCACTATAATGCACAATATCTCTGAAACGATATAATAATAAAGCTATTTTCGTAATGAGCGGACGTAAATACATGAGGATCAGTTATTTTAGTTTCAAAAAATTTAAATAACAAAGGACTAAAGCTAAGGACTAAACCAAAAATACACGATTTTTAACATCCTTGAAATAACAGTAAGATATCCTGAGATACTCGTCAAAACTAATGATGCCATCGTAATCAGAAGATGAAGGTACATAGGATCAGCTATTTTTATTTAAACAACAAAACCACTGTTCCGCTTTGTAATTAATAAAAATGTTTTGGTCAAAATTTAAAAAAAAATCTATTACCCTATACCTGAAAATTAACGAAATGGAAGGGGGTCAGGTCACAAAATGTCCGATTTGGCATGGAATGTCCCACATATATATGTACAAACATACATACATGTGTGTGAGATACTCGCAAGCCATCGTTCATTCTATTGTATGTATGTAACGTTCTTATTTTGTGCTTACTAAAAAGCTTTACGAGCAATAAATGTCGAGTTAAGGCCTTTATATATTTTGCCTAAAGAGGCTGCACAGAAAAAAATAGACAAGAATTATATTCAATAAGACCATGTTATTAAAAAAAATATGAATTTCAATAACATTTATCTTTAACATAATAAAATATTTCGTTGTAAGTATTTCTTTTCGATGCCGGTTATTTCTTTTCTTTTTATACATAAGTACTTAAAACAAGTTGTATCCCATAAAAAAATAAATAGGATATGGCTCAGCTAGAGAGTGTATTCTTTACGTCCGGAAAGCCCGGGTTCGTATTCCAGCCATGTCAAAATTTTTTTAATTTATATATATATTTTTTTATTTTGAAATAATTCTGTTATCAATATAGGGGAATTCTTTATCACAGGAAATTTGAAAAAAAAATTATTGAATACCGGGATTTTTGTTATCAAAAACGAAACTTATTTTTTTCTGTGTGGTCAACCTATACTATTAATTATGAGCAACTAAATCTGATGGATAAACAAGCACAAAAGCAATTCTCACACACAATTTAAATTACTTACGGGACATTCATACATTACGTAACGGTATTTTAGGCGTTTTTATATCCTGCCTTGGACCTTTTCGTAATATGTGAATATCCCCATATGTACGCACACGCACAATAGTACTACTTGATGAAAACGAAAAAAGAAAACATAAAACAAAAGCATGTATTTTGGGCAGCAATCAGTACATGCAGGGATATAAAAAAAATGTGAGACATCTCCAGCTGCCGTCTAAGATGATCCAACATAAAAATATCTTAGGAAATATATTGGTCAGCTAGTCATCAGAATTACAAAACAGAGCAAGGCATACCGTCAACCGGTTTGTATTACATAATGACCAAACCGACGGATATGAAATATACTAGCTTATCGCTGTCATCGTTGGTCACATCTTTAATGTCCTGTTTTGTGCTCGTTAGCTGTCTGTTGGAGAACCTAGTATCGTCGACAGCGAATGCTACTCTGTTTGTAGTTGACGAGGATGCTTTGAATTGGGATCATGTCGTCGATTTTAATGAGGATTTTCGTATTTTATGGAAAATCATCAATCAAGATATCACATTTGAAATACAAGCACATACACTGGGATATGTGGGTTTCGGATTTTCACCCGATGGCAACATTGCTGGCTCCGATATGGCCATTGGTTGGGTTGACAGAGGCCAAACATACTTTCAGGTAAGTTTTAATTTGTATCTTCGTTTGATATTAATACGTTCAAACCGTTTTCAATATTTTGTACATACTCATGCATTAAACACATTCGCCACAGCAGGCTACCGACTACAACCTGTCAAAAATAGAATACATGTGTTAATATGAAAATGATTATTTTTACTACTGCACGGCTACACGACTGCAGGTTGCTGTCCATGCTACTTCTGTCGTGTGGTCAAATTAAACTAATTTCTATTTTTGTTGGCTACAAAACAAATACAGTGTTGACAATATAACAAAATATGTAAAGCAAGTTAGTGATTAGAAATATTTTTTATTGTAAAATAAAAAAGAAAATTACAAAATTTAAATGTTATAATATATATGCATCAAGAATTTTTAAATAAATAAATTCATTTATTTTATTGTTATAAAATCACAGGGTAATAGCCCTTTCTAACCTAAAATTTTTAGTGTAATTTTTTAGACGCTCTCTCCTGATTCCGGAGTTACGCGGCTCAAAAATTTAATATATTATTGATCACATGTCCTACAATATAGAACGGATATAAACTGTAAATTGTTGCCATATAATTGTTTTATTGCGACTTATTAACTCACGAAATCTATTCACGATTAACGCACTATTTGCAAATAAAATGTTTGGTGCTGACATTTTAAACAAATAATTATTTGTTCTTTTATACATTTCAACAATTTTTTTTTTTGTAAAAATCCAATAGTCTTCTAAAGAAGTGCTAACAAGTTTTTATATTTTGCTGTGCCATATAAACAGTGAATTAACTTATTTGCAAATATTTTTATTTGCGAATAGTCCGCGTATAAACGTAGTAATAGTTATCATTTCAAAATTCGCTAAAACACCTTTGTACTGGTATATAAAATTTTGAAATCCATTAACCCATTGCGAGCAAAATGAAATTAAAAACATTTTATATGACTTCTCACGTAAAAGCACAGAGATCTTCAAAACTGGCTGATACAATGGTACTTAAGCATGTATTTAGTTTAATAGAGAACATTCCAAGCTTTCATTCGATGTATACTTGAAAGCTATCATCGAAGAAATTCGTAAGTTATTTCATAAACGGATTAACTCAATTAACTCTTAAAACCATTTTTAAAGTCCCATAACTTACGTATTTCATAGGTGACAGCTTTCCAGTATGCACCAAATAAAAGCATGGAAAGTTTTCTATAAAACTGTACACATTCATACCGTTGTATCGACCAGTTTTTAAGATAACGGAGTTTCTGCGTGAAAAATCAGATAAAAAATTTTAAAATTGCATTTCACTCGGAATGGGTTAATCCTTTAAAAAAAAATTGTATACCAGTAGAAAGGTATTTTAGAGAAGTTTAAAGTGATATACATACCGCTTATATCCGTCCGTTCTATATTATGGGAGTTATGGCTAATAAGAAATAAAAGTTTTGAACGCCGTAACTCCGACGCCAAAAGAGATAAAAAAAATTATATTAAAATTATAAATTAAAAAAAGGAACTGCCTCATGAGTTTTTTTAATTTTCAACGAGGCTGGTATTATTGACTTAAGCCAATATTCTATTTTGTTAAACAGAAAACCCCATAAAAAAAATTTAGTTATTACAAGTGCCATAACAATCAATAGGTTTTAAAGAAATAAAATGATTTGTTTTTACATTTTGCGAGATGTAAGAACATTTTGAATAAGCGATTTTTTTATACAACTAAAACTTTTGAAAGTGACACCATTGAAATATGTACTGCAACAACAAAATGTCAGCTAGTTACGATGTAGCTGCCGTGTTCAAAATAATTAAGTAGCTGACTACACGACGACGATTGCTGCCAACAGCATTTGTAGTCGTATAGCCGTGTAGCCTGCTGTGGCGAATGTGTTTATAGTATCAGTTTTAAAGGTACTTTTACACATTATGTATTATACAGTGTAGTGTGCTTGTCAAATTTCCCACTGCAAAATGCATACATGGTGTATAACATATATAGCAAGGTCTCGTACTGTCAATACAATACACTGTTTTAAAAAAATTTTGTTGTTCTTTTAATTGTATTTTTAAAATATTTATTTAATTTTTTTGACATTTGTATGTTGAAATTTAATGATGTTTTAACCATTTTTTTCATTCAGCCATATTGCATTTTTGTTCCTATTTGGGATAAAAAATGTTTAGCACCAAATAGCAAAATTGCAAAAAAAATGTTTAGCAAATCAATACTTTTGAGCTCGAATATATTGAAAAGCATTCTAAATTCATATATTCATTAATTAATAGAAAAATAATTGCACGAACTTAAGAAAATCATGTTTAAAAAATATGAATGATTTAGAATACTTCTTATTGCAACCAAGTGCGGTTAGTGCTGTGGGGAAACTTTTATTTTAAACCAATACTAATACAAAATGTCCTACTAATACATTCCTAGACATATGTTTTTGACATTAGACTTAGGGTTTTTAAGTTCCAGGTTGGCCTCTATATACCCTATCGTGTATAAAAGCTAAATAAAATTTGCTTCTGTAAATGTCAGCCTTCAGTAACAGTGTAAAATTTTTCAGTTAGATCGTGTTCTATTTTGAACTGAAAAAGCACTTGACATCAGCTGTTTTCCAAGTCAAATGTTAGTAGCACCAAGAAGATAGTGAATGTGATTCGACAAATATATGTATATTAAAATTTATTTATTTATACCAGGGGCCGAAAATAATGATTATTGCACAAATTGTTCACCAAAAAAATCATAATGGTCCCAGAATATTAGTAACATGTTGTTAAACAATAAAATGCTTTCATGCTTTCCATTTATGCAATAAACTGTTATTTTAAATTTTTACTAAAAAAATCAATTAATAAGAATTATAATTGAGTTATATTTTTGAGTTTGAGATAAAAGTGAATGGAGTTGTATAGAAGTTTACATTCTAGGCTTAGACTTGAGTTTCTTTTCTATGAGCCAATTCATTTGAGCTGCTTTTAATTTCATTTCGGTCAAATTTGCATTTATGTGGGACTTCCATTTTAGACGACGATAAAGATGAGTGTATACTTTATCAAATGCCTGAGGAACATCGATGAAGAGTGCAGAACAATATTTATTTTCCTCGTAGGTTTTTCTAAATACATTCATGAGTCTATGTGTTTGTTCAATCGTGCTGTGTTGTCTCCTAAAACCGAATTGGTGTTCTGGAATGAATCCAGTACCATTAAGTGTGGGTGTTAGCTTACCCATAAGTAGCTTTTGAAATAGTTTTGATATATTAGACAATAGCTTTATATAGGATTCCACCTTCGTATGATCTTTCACTCGCTTAGGTATAATGGTAATCAGCAAAACCTTCCATTCTGCGGAATTGCATTTGAGCTGCTAAATACCGTTGAAAATAAATAGAATCATCCTTTTTACAATATAGGATAGCTCTGAGAGCAATTTATTGCTTACCTTATCAGCACCTGGAGCTTTTTGCGAATTTAAGCCTGCAATACACTGTTCAATCACACAGCTCAACTATAGTATTTGGAGAAAATACTGTCTGCAAATGGTTCACAAACAGAGTACCTTTTTCCGCGTCAGCTCTTGCCCAGTATCCATTCGAAGCTCGCAATGAAGGCTTATATATCACTGGTCCTTTGACCAGTGGCAGCTCAACTATAGTATTTGGAGTAAATACTTTCTGCAAGTGGTTTACAAACGGAGTACCTTTTTTAGCGTCAGCTCTTGCCTAGTCTCCATTCGAAGCTCGCAATGGAGGCTTATATATCACTGGTCTTTTGATGCCTCGGGCTGCTCTAGTAGAGTATTAAGCTATTTAGTACATTCCTTTAGCCTAGATTTTAGCTGAGGGAGTCTGTAGCGTTACCATTCTTTACGAACTCTTCTTTTTTCAGATAAAAGCCGTTCTACATCTGCTGAATAAATTTTACTATATCTCACCTGAAGATTTGTAATAGTAGCATTTAGAGCTGCTTGCTTAACCCTACGTCTATACTCGATATAATTTTATCATGATAAATGTCAAATTCCATGTAGGAAAAACAGCTAATATAAAATAAAATAATTGAGTTATGAATTTTTAGTCGAACTGTATGGCTTTTATCCAAAGTTATTTAATTAGTTTGGCTTATACCACGTTCAGACTTACAGTGTTAATCATCTCAATCGTTATTAAGTGCTAATCACCACAAAAACGAGAGGTTTATCCATACACATAATCACTTCAAATTGATATGATTAAAATTTAATCATTTCGTTAAAAACATAAAATTGCCTGAACATACCTTATACAGACTATAGTGTGGCAACGGCAAAATAAAAAATTTTGACATTGTGAATAATATTATGGAAAAGTAATAACAATTAAACGATTTTAATTAAAACATTAAACAAATGAAAAATAAAATACTCTTTTCCATTTTTAATAATGTACGAATTATAAATTTGCCTACTTTGTTGTTATTTGCAAGAAGTGAGCTGTGAAAGTGCCAATTTAATCATCTTAAGTGTACTGTGAACGGGTTTGATTAAATTTTTAAACTTTTTGCTTAAACATGAATTCAAAACTCAGGTCTGAACATAGTATTAAGTTCATTTTTAATTCAATCTTTCGATCAAATTATTTTTTATTTAAGAAAGAATTTCTAAAGCATGTAAATATTGAACATTCAAGGAAAAATTTGGATGTACGGAAGGTTGAACTGACAGCTGTTTCGAGACTACCAAGCCTACTACTCATCAGAGTCTTTTACCTACACTACCACTGACAGTGGTAACAACACTGTAGCGAAAATCCTACTAATTTTAGTTAGCTCAATTAACAGACTGTCGTCATCTCGCGGCGTGTCGCAGCAATTAATGAACTTTTTTCTAAATGTTCGGAACTTCACTAACTGTCTTTTCTTAGCATTCTCAACTATTTTTAAAGCTTTTTCATTTCAGTCTTACCAGCGTGGAATATCATCGATATTCTCAATTCTGGGATTTTTTGAAACCGCAAAATAAATTTGGCGGTCACTTACGCCATTTTATAAATATGTTTGTCAAATAAGTCTATATACATATTTATGAAATAACGTGTAATTAATATTTGTACGTAATTATTATTTGAACTGAATAATAACTTCCGACTTATAACGTGTAATTTTAATTTCCCATTTAGCGTTGTAGACACCAGTGGCCAAAAGCTTGGGCCTAGTGAATTTAAAAATCTACTATATTGATTTTCTGTAATAGAGTACCTGGGAGGAGAGTAAATTGATGAAATCACCAGGTTTTGATGAACAGCTTCAATGCAGATGTTAGTTGCTTGAAGATAGTCTTCACAATGATCACCCATTAAGTAGTGTTTTAATCGCGATTTTATTAGTATAGCCGAGCCACTACAAGCTCTACTCTGGGTGTCCTTTGTATCGTAGAGAGTATATCCGTTGATTTTAAAAAAGCTTCTAGCCGTAAAATGCGTCTCAGAGATAAGCATGACATCAATTTGTTTATCCATCATGAAATGCTGGAGTTCGCTTTTATGTTGGGGGATGCCGTTTGCGTTCCAGAAGTTCATGGTTTGTTTAATGCAGCCTGCAATAATGTAGACTGCGTTTTCAACACTTCCTGTATCATGCAGGTAACGTGGGCTGTAAAAAAGTTTACTGTATGTATTAAATTTTCTATTGAAGCCTCAATTCGATCAAAATTGAAACCAGTATTTTCGTTGGCAAGAGGCCGTTTTTAAGCTGTGGGCTGGTTAGACTTCAAAATGGCGATGTTTCCGTGATTCAATAATATAAAGAGAGAACCACTTTTGATTCTTTTTGACTTTAGTGCCGATTATTTGATTACTGACTTTTTGTAAACAGAGAGGAAAACGTTGCCACACACATAAAAGGGCAACTTCAATTTAGGAATGTGTTATTTGCGTTTCGAAGTTATATGAATGTACATTTTATTACACATTTTTTAATTCTATTTTAGTTAGACATGGGGATAAAGGAATCTGTGTGTTACATGACCATTTAAAAACTCTTTGGTTTAGTATTGAAATCATCATATAATATAAAAACCTCTCAGACAATACAAAACTGGATATTAAAAAGTCTGGGCATAGGTACGCACCATAAGAAAATACTACGCTAAACTTGACCTAGCATCCAAAAATATTGTTACAGTTAGCCATAAAAGAATTCATATTATGGGACATTTTCAGGTACTGCAATTCAGTGTTATTAAAATAGTTTTAAATACAAACATATATTAATATAAACGGGGTTTTCTTCAACTATGACCTTCATACATATGGACGTGTTAAACATGTTATTGCTAAAAATTATTGGAATAAATCTGTTGGTAGAAATCCGGCAGATATCACGACTAGTCCATACACGCATGTAAAACATAGTCCATAGAGGACAAGGATTAGTTCAAAGGTAACTCAAATGTACTATGGAGAAAATATGGTATATTTAACATTACAATATCCTTTAATTGGACCATATAACCCAGCTTTGGGTTACATCGGACTAGTCTCAAAGCTACTCTACGTCACTACTTGATGGAGTATTCTATTGTTCATGTTTTAACGATTGCGTATACTATTTGCAATAGTTAAAACACGAACACTTGTCGGTTAACTACAAACTCTTGTATGCAAATGGCATTGTTCATGACTGCATTACGTATGACCATATCGCTACTAGTCCATTTCATCTTAAATAGACTAAGTAGTTCAATATTATGTACAGAAAAGCTACACTTATCTAACTAAGTATAAGTAAAAACCTGATTTCATCACTCATGCAAGCAGTATGTAAAATATATAGATACAACACTTTGGCCCTAGAAACTCCAAATCAATTTATGGGCGAACACCACAGATATGTATGTAAAGCCGCTGTAAATAGATAATTTTTTAACTTTTTTATTTATTTTTTGATTTAAAATACAACGAAGATGAAATAGTAAACAAAAAACTCGGCTTTTGTATATGAGTCATGATATAATAAAAACAGGTACAAGGTCTATATATTGAACAGGTAGAACTGTCCCTACAACAATAAAAAAAGGCATTTTGTTTGTGTAAAATGTTTCCTAAATGTCAAAAACAGAAAATTTTTTCATAGAATTTTTTCTCTGATAAAGCGAATTTGACATTCGTGAAATAGAAACCCACAACTACAGCTGCGCTGACAGTTTTGCCTTGTATTATTGTATCATGACATGAGTACGGTAGCGTTAGTTTTAAGAGAGAGAAATAATCGGAAAAAATGTCAGAAGGCTAATATGGCGACGAAACGAGAGAGTGGCTCTACCTTTATATTATTGTATCATGGATGTAACGATACGCCGTTTTGCCGATCCGATACTCAAAAAGATATATCGCCGATATCGATACGCATATTAAAATTGAGTTCAAGTCTAGATTAACAAAACTCAAGCAGGGCAATTTTTTTATTATACAAAATTACAGTGTAAGAGATTATTAATATTTGAAATTGAATTAACGCAGTATAAAAATTGGAAGTAATTTTTAGGGCACTACATTGTTATTGCTTCAAAAGAATCTATATTAAGAATATGCAGATAATTATTGGAAAAGCAATTAAAAGTCTATTTAAGTTATATAATAATTTGTAATTTCTTTATAATTTTAAAAAATACTCGAAATGCTTTTTAAAAAATCGATTTTTTAAATGAAATTTATCAACTAATACTCTTCTAATTAACTGATTAGCTTAATTGTTAAAATTCTTCTAAAAGTTTATATTCATTCACTTAAATTTACATGAAAACAAAGTTTTGCGTTTAAAAAGAAACAAGATGCGAAAATAAATAATTTTCCATCCATTTTCCTTGAGGAAAAGTCATTATAGAACACCGAAAAAGAAATTTTTCCTAACATCGCTTCAAATTCGGTGATTGGTAATTGAAAAAGAGAACTTATTACAATGACAAGGATATGTAAACTTTTGCTTCTGCAACTTTCTTAAATATTCTTTTGAATTTGTGTCCATATAATGAAATTCTTGTTGCGCAGCTTTTGTTTTTTACATAGCTTTTGTTGTTGCTTAATATTACGAAGAAGAAAACAAAAGAGAGTTGCTTGTACATCTTATCACCTCTCTCCCATATACTCAATAGTTGCGCAGCAAAAGTTGACTCGTATGGACATAGACTTAACATGCACATAGACAGTGCAGCCCATGTAGTTCGCAATAGCCCGATTCACAATCTTGTGCAAATGGTCTTGCATCGTAGCATTTGCAAAATGGTATTGTATATTGATACTCACCACTTAACAATTGTTAGTGGTGAGTATAAATATACTATACCATTTTGCAAATGCTACGATGCAATACCATTTGCACAAGATTGTGAATAGGGCTAATGTGATTTTCACGGCATTTGCTACACTTTTTAATTTTGGAATCATCTTTTGGCTTATCACAATTGGCAGCGCTGTGTAGTTCACCACAGACGAGACAAAGGGTGCGCAACTTGCAATATGTTTTGGTGTGGCCATATTCTTGGCAATTCAGGCATTGAGAGTATTTTGTATGTTAAATACACGGCCTAAAAGTATTTTGTATTTTGATTACAGAAGATAATGAACATGCATTGCCCAGCAATGGGTACAACGAATTTTTATTGACGAAATAAAATCTAAATTCTTTTCTACATAATTGTTGTTTTACTTATACATACTTTACAAATGTTTAAAGTCATTTCTTTATGCATAAACATTCAACCGTTTAAAGTAAAAACTAAAGAAAAAGTAAAAGAAAACTTTAATTCTGGCAGCTACCATCTGATCGGAATATTTTTGATAAGAAAACGATAAAATTGGATTTTCTTACACCACATTCTGATTCGAACAAGAAAACGATAATATCGATTTCTATAACACCAACATAATTTTTTGTCGATTTCGATTCTGATTGTGATATCAATCAGTGCCTCGTTTCTGTAACTTGTGAGAATATCTCACATCGAAAAAAAATTTTAAAATTAAAATCATTCAGCATAGATATATGAGCCTTATGTCACAACGACAGTTTTTTTTATACATACAAGTCTCTGGAATTCCTTGCCAAATTACGTTAAAAATTTAAGCAATGTAAATGCGTTTAAAAAGGAGTTATATAAAATTTTTTCAAGATGTAATATTTCAGTTTTAATCATTAAAAAAACATTGTCACTATTTGATGCAGTTTCTTAAATTTATTTTTCTGTTCAATTATATTATTTTAAACTATGTATGTACATTAGGGTGCGCCTTACCTCTATGGACCTAAATTTTTTCAAAATTTCCGGTGTAACTCGCCCTAAGCCACGGCGCAAAAATATACTTTGGAAAAAATTATCCGGATCGCATAACGTGAAGGCGTGGCTCAAACGGACTGAAATTACGGAAATACATCTTTAAATAAAATCTGGTGGCGTGCAATAACGTGCATGGAAATAATGTCCATGGCCGTTATTTCCACGTTGAAAAGGAAAAAATGGCCATCAAAAAAATGGAAATCATATCCATGAAAATAATATTGCGCAATAAAGATTTTTGCAAAGCCGTCCTTTGGCCGGGCTTTAGAGTTGTCTCCTCTGGGTATGTCGAATGTGTAGTTGCTTCGCTGTGTAAAGATTTTCTGCCTAGCAATTATTCCATGGACGTTATCTATAACCCAAAATCTACAAAAACCCCTAAAAACTTACCACAAGACAATGTTTTTCCAAAAAAAAAAAATTTCATTTCACAAAAAAGGTTATTTCACACCATTAATACACCAAGTTTAGACTATTAATTACGGATGCATTAATGCGCCATTTTGTCGATACGATACCGATACTCGATCAAAAATATCGATGATACAGATACCGATAATCTTAGTGAATTCAAATTGAACATAAGTAAACCAAACACAATTTTAGTATTTTTTTAATTTCATTCAAAATTACAGCGATAGATAGCGAAGATATTATTAGCATTTATATCAATATTGATAACATTTTTGTTTAAGAGCCAAAGTCTCCTAAAATTTTGCGGATGAAGACCATTTCGCCTCTAGAAATAATAGAAGGTCTTTGATGTTTCTCGAGTTCTTATTTCGAAGAGTTACATCTTAGAATGTAGAGTGGTTCGTCTTCCCAGGATACTGTTATAAAAAATATCTTTTAAATTATTATAACTAGTAGCTATAATTGTCGTGTTTTTTCTTCATGCTTTTAAGCAGAATTAAAACACGAACAAATATGTTCAAAATAAGACTTCTAAAAGTTTTCCACGAGCGATGTGTTTAGTTTTTGCCCACTATTGCGTCGTTAATTCGTAACCTGCACATATTTGCAAAAAATATGAAGTGAATATAGCTCCATATATATTGATATTTCAAGTTTCAAATAACTCTAATAAGTAGTTTAGAAATTATGTATTACTAGCTTTTACCCACGGCTCCGCTCGCATTAATATATTTGCATACCCCGTCCTGATCCTATTTTTGAAAAAAAATTTATAGCCTATGTGTCCTTCCCGACTCAGGTCTATCAGTCTACCAAATTTCATTCAAATCCATTAAGCAGTTTTAGCGTGATAGTGGTTCAATAATACAAACATCCAAACTTTCACATTTATAATATTAGTAGGATTTACCATTTATAATGTGAGTAGCTTCTACAATACACTGGTGCACTATTTTATATTAAAATTTTGTTTGAAAATTTTGACAATTCCCAACCGATTTTAATCACTTAAAGCCATTCCAGACTATAATAAGAGTATTAATACTTTTGAGGAAAATGAAACCATGGCATGATAAATTGTTATTTGTTTTTTTTTAATTTTCAAACAAAAATTAGATCAGGGAGGCATTTACTTCAAAATTATTAATACTTGTAATGTCTGAAAAGGCCTTTAGGGTTTATTTTAATCGCTATAAGATACACTTTTTAAGAAAAAATTGTGTAGGGTTTAAACAAAGTGTTGAAAAAAAGAATCCAAACTTTAAAAATCAGAAAAAAATTTTCTTTTAATAATATTTCCACGAAATGCAAGCCAAAATAAAATATTTCAAATTCACACGGAAAGCTTAAATCCTCCTATATTCGACACCGTTTAAAAATTGGAAATTAGATGCAGAAATAACGCAGTGAAATTTTTTGTCCGTATTTTATCGATAACTTTCGATTTTTGGGGGTGTAATAGAATTTCTAAAAATGGCAAAATTATCAAGTTGGCCTATAATCTACACTAGGTCATTTCAGAAGTATACTTTCACAATCACATAGTGTAATTTTTTTGGACAAACGATCCAAAACCCACTTCTTGTAAATGAATTTGGGTTTTATGTCGATTTCCAAAAGTCAACTCTTTTATTAAGAACAAGTACCAAGCCAGCCACTTTTTTCGCGATTCTGAATTATTCTCCCTTCTGTTTATGGGTTTTTCATGCATTTAATAACTTTAGAAGACTTAACTAAATAATTGCGTCAACAAAATAAGCTTTAAAATAGCTAAGCAGTTTCAAAAACTGACTACTGTAAACGTTAATTAAAAAAAAAACTTGGAAAATTATAGTTCTATCGACAATAAAACAATGCCGATACTGAGTTATCTCGGCAAACCCGAACAAAGTGGTATCAGATGCATCTCTTCTATTAATCCACGAAGTTTAGAAATACAGCTAAAAATTTCAAATTTGGAAATTGTTTAAGAGTTCGAAGAAAATCATAAAAAAATTTCCTTTTGAGGCAAGGCAAAAAACTTAAATTCCTCCTTCCTCTTGGTCCGTGTCTGATTTATTCGATCAAATCGTATTTTATGCTTTACATTTGCTTATGCTCTAGTTTATTGCATTAGTTTACTTGAAAATAAACCCATGTGGAAATTGTATATTATATTGGCATATTAGGGGCGGATGAGCCACGCCTTCCCGTTATGAGATCAGTCTAATTTTTTGCAAAACATATTTTTTCAATGGGAAGAACATTTCTAGGGGGATTTACGGCACAATTAACCAAGTTGAAAAATAAGGCGCACCCTAATGTACATATGTATTTTTCTTATTTTTATTAATGTCATTATTTGTATTTATACGCTTTGTTATTAATTTGTTTAATTCACTAGCGCTGTCATTTATGTGCTAGGTTACAATTTGGCAAATAAATACAAATATCCAACAGAGTGTCAGGTTGGTTTTTAGGAATGCATAAAAAATAAATATATAACAACGAGTTTATTTTTGATATAGTAGCATGTAGCTAAATGTATTTTATGCATAATTCAGTAAGATAACTGAATTGATGAACATTAAATTTTCATACAAAAGCAATTTCTGACTTTGTGTTTGCTACTGTTGTATGGAAATTAAAATTTTATCAATTCAGCTCTGCCACTAAATTGTGAATAAAATCAAAAGTTGTACACCAATTTCAATGAAAAAGGGCTCAATTCTTTTTTAATATATTTAGCTACATGCTACTGAACACAAAACAAGTCATTATTGTATCTTTATTTTTTTATAAAGTTTTAAAAACAAAAATGTAAAAAAATTTTATTAAAAACTATTTTTACGATATCCCCAAAGCTACTGTGCAGATTTAAAAATAATGTTTGTACGCCTTAAATATTATTTTGTTGTCGATTTTTTAATTTTTTACTAACTGAAAGAGCATGGCGTTCTCAAGATATGATCATATATGTCCTGCAAGTGCCTTTATGTTTGACATAACGGTATATCTCGTAAACTAGAGCTGATAAAAAATTCTAATTATATATTTAAAATCTGCATAACATATGTAGTCGGTAACGGCTAAAATTTTTCCGGAACGTGATGTATTCTAAACATGTGCTATTAGTTGAGATAACCATTTTAATACGACAATTATATATGATAGGTATTAACAAATATTTTTTAATTGAAATATATGTTCAATTCACAAGCTCAGTCGTATGTCTTATCGTTTAAAAAAAGACGACACTTTCTTATGTGCTTGTGAACAGATAAATTTGTTGTATCGTTATTTTGTCGTATTTTAAATGTTAATTCAATGTAGTCAATTGGTTTTCAGTAAATAATTTATGCCGAAAAACGAATTTTATTGCTTTTCACACCTTTAGTGATTTCTTTAATTTTGCGAATTTTTCGCGATATATCCGAATTTTTTCATATTAACGGTTTTGGCGATTTCTAATAAATTTTCGGGCTTGTTTCCGATTTCGCAACTTCTCGCGAATTTTCGCAAAGTTCGCGATAAAAGCGGCTTCTTGCAAGTGTTCTGCTTCCTTACAGTTTTGCCGATTTTTAAGCAATATTAGACTTTGTTAGCAAGTTTTTGCGAATTTTCGCTATTTACGCGATTTTTACCAATTTGTTTGCATTCCTCACAGTTTTAGCGATTTTTAATCAAAAGTATTGCTTGATTAAAATTTTGCAATTTTGCGCGACAGCTGTAATTTTCCCACTTTTTTGCTTTCTTACATTTTTAGGGTGTTTTAATCAATATTGCACTTTGTAATCTTTAAAATTGTAGCAAGTTTTTGCTAATTTTTATAATATTTGCCTTTTTACCGAGTGTTTGACTCTCCTTAAAATGTTGGGGCTAGCTTCCAATATTGCAATTTTTCGCGAATTTTCGACATTTTCGCGATATGCTTGAATTACTCCAAGTTTTTGGCATTTTTAGAGCTGGAGTCACTTTTAATCTATTTCAAGCCTTGATATCGATGTTTGCATTTATTTACTTTTAATTTTGCAAATAATCATAATTTTGCAAAGTTTTTTGAACAACTCTTCTATAAGCTGTTATAGCTGGTTCCATTTCTATACCTTATATTTGTTTACAAATTAATCTAGCAAATGAAATACAACTATTTGGAAAACATATAAAAATGAATCTATGAAAATTGCTAACAACAAAATTACAATATTGTATAATAGAGCTTGTGAATTGAACAATAATTTTTATTTTAGGGACAAATTTTTGGGATTTTTCTCATTGAAGTTGGGACACGAGGTAACATTTTTCTGGAAACACTGTTTACAAATTACATTTCCTCTTAAATATCTGTGGTTTTCTTGAATAAGCGCGTGTGTCTAAAAACCAAATTTTTCAGGAGAGTCTAAATACTTTATTTTTGATACTACGGACTCTGTGTGATTTTTATCAAACTTTTTTTTGACAGTCATGTAAACATATGTGGTAAAAAGTTTGTGTACAGATTTCAGCCAAAAATTCCCTAAGGGTAAGATCCTAAAGAATAATAAAAAAACAATTTGGCAAGGACACTAAAAGTGTGTTCAGAAAAAAAGCTTATGTCGATAACAGTTGTTTCTATTGAACTAATTCAAGCACACAAGATTTTTTTACATAAAAAATGCTTGCTCACAAGTTACTATAAGTTTTTATTAACTGAGCCATAACCAGAAAATATTTCGGAAATGTGTTCAATAGTAACAACGCATGTCGATATGTGTTTTTTTCAATGGCAATAAATTGCCAGCACGCAATTGTAAGTTCATTAGAGCTGAAAAATATTTGAAGTAATTAGGAAGTTACTTTGTTTTTAGAAAAAAAATTTCGGAATGGGTTCGTGTTATTAGCGAAATTTTTGGTCCATGTAAAAGAGCATATAAAATAATGTAATTTGGCATCAGTTACTCAAAATCGAAAAAAAATTTACATACGCGCTCATTCTGGCCTTTGCACAAACTAGAAATTCCCTATAAGCAAATTTTTAAGAGCACAAATTATTTGTGATTGTTCGTTTAAAATCAATTAAGTTCATATAATAAATATGTTATTAAAAATTCTTATATAAATTATATATTATTGTTAGGTGCCAGTGAAATTTTTTTTTTGTTACTTTAATCAAAACCCGCACTGATTATAGTGGTATAAAGCTCACGTGGTGAAAATTTTAGTCAAATCGGATAACAAAGGTAAAATTTGGTGAAAAGACTGTTTTTGGAAATTATACTTTATTTTTGTAAATTTCACAATATTATATTTTTTACCAGTAGAGGTCAGTCTTTATTGTTATCCGAATTATTCCAAAATTTTTACCACCGCTTAGTGAAATATTATTTGAATTTGGAACGATTTTCCGTTATCCCACGTCAAATTTGGTTGATAAACAGACCTCTTTCGGCTATGTGCCATCTAAAACCGGTATATTTATAACCAAATTTTACGTCGGATGACGGAAAATTGTTCCAAACTCAAACAAATACCGTCGGAAGAAGAACACAACGCTCATATCATTTTAGCTTAATTTTGGTAAATTTTACAAAATTTGAACTTTGACATCAATCGGGCACGCCTGAGAGTTGTGCAACTTGATTGAAATTTATACCATGCGAGTTTTAGACCAAGTGCCGTAATAATCCGCATGGTTTATTTTTTGTTTTCGTTGCCACGCTAATACCTATAAATATATATGTATGTTTACTTATTAATTGACTATAAACAATTCGTAATTCCTCTTTCTTATTTAAGGATCGTCATTTAAAGGGCAATGGTAATCCGGAACCAATTGTTGACCCCTCCCAGGACTATATGCTTATGCTAGGGTATGAAAATAAAACTCATACCGTACTAAGATTTCGAAGAAAACTTGATACTTGTGATAATATGCATGACATATCAATAACCGTAAGTCACTCTTATAATAAATATATACATACATATGTACATGAAAAATTTACTTGAGAACAAACCTTTAATGCAAGAATCAGGCGCGGATCCATGGGAGGAGAAAAAAGGATATCACCCCAAATAGTAAATGATGCACCTCATTGCTATTGAGATGCCAAAATAATTTTTAAGAAATGTTATGTTTCATTTAAATGTATGTACCCCAAAGGCTTAAGCTGGATCCGCACCTGACAAGAATGTTTGAAGGATGCTTACTCCATAGCAATGCCCAACGTTAAAATTTTTTTTCTTTGAAAATTTTTAATATCTGTGGTCACAACCCTTAACCACCTAAGATGAGTTAGGACAAAATCTAATAGTTTTCGTGAATTTTGAACATTATTAGACTTTGCTATTATGCCGATGTTAGCAAGGTTTTGCAAATTTTAGCCATTTTCGCGCTTTTTACCGAATTTTTAGCATTCCTTGGCTCGTTTAAAATTTTACGAAAGATGTAATTTTTTCAACGTTTTTGGCTTTCTTTATTTTATTTTAGCGACATAAAATTTAAAATTTTAGCAAGGTTTTGCGAATTTTCATAATATCTCGCGCTTTCTCCCCATTTATTAACTTACCTGATTGCTTCCAATATTTGGATTTTATGCGAATTTTCAACATTTTCGTGATAGATGTGACTTATTCCAATTTTCTGTCCTATTTAGAGTTTAAGCGACTTTCAATCAATTTCAAAACTTGATGTAGATTTTTGCATTTATTTGTTTTTTTTTTCAAATAATCGTAAGTGAATATTTATATAGCTTGGTGTTAATGGGCTACGAAAATATCCATAGCAAGCACTGTCGCCAGAAATGCAGATTTATCTGCATTTTGCAGATTTTACGCCTCTAAAAAGGCGAAATGCAGATTTGAACATTTTTGGCTTAAAAACTCAGATATCTTAATATATAATAATATGTCATTTCTTTTTTATGTCAACTTTTAATGTGCCAACTGTTTTACATTTTGTTTTTTTATGTGAGAACGAAAATACCTACTAATATTTTCGAAAATTTGCAAAGGAAAACGAAATAAAAGGATTTGGACTCGGAGCTTAGAGTTAAAATTTTTTAACTTTAGATATACAAAAAAAAGTTTATGGAAAAGAATATTTAAAACAAATTAATCTAATTCTCATTAAGTTGTTCCAACGAATTTTCAGTCAGGTAAAGATGAGTAAAACAAAAGTTCAAAGTCGTTTGGAGCCTGAATCTTAAGCAGGTCTTTTGTTTACATTATATCGCCTAAAAAATTAAACAAATTCTCACTGTTTTGACATATTGATATTCCAAGTTATGCTAGAAAGAATGTATCGGATATTTATACAATAAATTAAATACCTTTATACTTAATGAGACTTTAAATAATTTTCTCAACATGGCTAAATTTACACGATGAAATGTTTAATTTTTTTGGAAGAGAAGTAACTTAATCAGGCAATTAATGCCTAACAGTTAACTAATTAATGTGTTACCTTCTTTGGGAAATGGATAGTGTAGAGAAAACAGGTGGTGAAGTGTGGCAGAGGCAGAAAGCTTAATTCATTTACAACTCTGCTATTGCGCGTTTTTTGAAGAGCAGTGTTGCAGCCCCTCTGGTGTCAAGTAGAGGCATTAATTTGTTTAAGCCGTGTAGCCATTTATCAGTTATTTTACTTCGCCGACGGTTCTGCTACAATACCGACGAAGGAGTGTGCTGTGAAGTGCATTAGTATATGTTAGTATTAATCGCTGCCGGTACTACCAAAGTGATCAGTGCTATAACTTCATCACTTTAACAGTCCAACAACAATAAACACAATAACACACCAATGCAAATGAGAAAAATTCATGATGTTGTTGGCTTGCCTGAAACTAGTCCTGAACTTAAGACCTCAGGGTTTGTAGTCAAACGCGCTAACAACTCAGCCAACAGCATTAAAATTCTTATCGCAAATAAGATGAACAGGGAGACATGGCTGGTGAAAAAATGGCCTGAAATGAAATTCCATATAGTGTTTGTGAATTTTCCTCACTACATTTGTTCTTCCACCCCAGCAATGAGCAACTAAAAAATGTTTCGTGAAATATTTCATCGTGTAAAGTTAGTCCATTTAGATATGTGTGTATCTTACACGTAATAGCATTTGTTTTATTTTATTATCGATGTTTATGTTTTTTATGAAAAAAATTCATGAATAAATAGTTAATATGATTAAACAATACTTAAAAAACTGGTTTTAAAAATGATTTTGAAGATTTTTTGAAGATTTCAAAAATAAAATGCACATATTGCGGATTTTTTTACTGAAAAATTTTTAAATTTTGCAGATCTTAGCCCTAAAACTTCTGACAACACTGATAGCAAGGCAGAGATTCGAAGTAAAACTTTTAGTTCTTTTAATTTAATTGTGTTTCAAAAGACGAATTTACGCAGCGAATTCTTGCCGACAAGTTCGTGGAACTATGCGAAGTTCGTCGTTCGCCCCAATATTGGTAATGCCATTAATTAGGGTTTTCCCGGGATTTCCCGTGCCGGGTATTCCAGGGAAAATCGCTTATTCTCGTTTCCCGCTTTCCCAGGAATTCCCAGGATTAAAATTCTATTTATATACATAAAAAAGTAGGTACTGATTTTGGCACCCAAAAATTGTTAATTTTCTTTATATTATTGTCGTTCATCAGGAAGTAATCAGCCTGATTGTGTAAGGCGTTGGCGTAAACGCCCATGTCGTTTTTTGTAATAGATTAAAGTAACACACAACCCGTGCTTTTTAATCTACTACAAAAAACGACTTTGGCGTTTACGCCAACGCCTTGCACAATCAGGCCCAATATCTATGTAAGAGGAAGGAAACCAACGAAGGCTCAAAGTGTATATTGAATTATTTTGGATTGAAGAACGAAGAGAAAAAAGTTTTCTATTTAATTAATAATTTAAAAGAACCAGATTTTTTAGTAAAAGCAACTGCAATGTTTTTCAGTATGCACCGAAATGCACGGTAATTAGATATGCGTAAAATCTTTATGCACGTCTTTTGATGCATTTAATGACGAATAAAATAGGAAAACAGATGTTACTTTAGATGACAGTAATGTTTTGAAAGAGAAGACTTTCGAGGAAACCTTAAATGTTGAAATTATTTGAAGATATGGAAAAAAGGCCAAAAATATTCATAATTTATTCAACGCCCACTTAACCATACGGGCGACTTCTGCCGAGAGTGAAACGCTTTTTTAGCAACTGAAATTGTGTTACTTAAATAAGAAACCAATTGTGAGATGAAACAATAAATACATTGACTGCATACCAAGAAATAAACGATGAATTTAATATTCTAAGACTGCTGTTTATCAGCAACATTTATCCTAGATAACTTTTTAATCGTTCACTTCCGACCTCTGACAACCACGTGTTAAAATCATTGATGATGGTCAGAAATAAAAGTACTCTGATTGCAGTTCATCAGCGATTTTACTAATGATTTGTATGCTCTCTTTTTACTCGGTCTAAAATTAGTTTTTAAGTACGAACTTTCCTTAAGATTTGGATAAAAGTATTAGTGCAGTTCATGCAACATTTAATATCTGTTTACTCATTAAATCGGCAAAATTTTCTGTATATTTGGTGCTATAAAAATTATTTAAAAAATATTTGACAAGAAACTTTATGAGAAATTTTACCAATTTAACGAGTAAGCAATTATCGAATGCTGCTTGTTCCATCGTTCTTTTTTACCTAATTTACTTTGAATCTTTTTATTTTGTGATTTGTTAAGTGTTTTGCTTTTTTAAATCATTTCTTTAGAATCAGAGTAGAAATACAACCTCACGGCTGCGGGCCCGGTTTCCGTTTCACAGAGAAACCGCAAATTATATGAATTGCTGTGGCGGTTGCGTTCATTTTTCTACAAAATTCCAAATTAATCGCTTAAGAAAAAAAAAACGCCGATTAAGTTTTTCAAACTTCTTTACAAATTCTATTAGATTAATTTGGTATAATTAATCTGGCTTTTAATTGTCACCCGCCCGGTCAAAAATGTGGAAAGGAGAGCAGGTTTTTTAAAAACCGTCAAATTTACAGAAGCATTTTATTTACCTGTGTGAAAATAGTGCCAAACTTAATTTTTTAATTTTTATTTCTTTACTATTTATTAAAAAACATAGCAATACGCTTATATTAAAAAATTGTAAAGATAGTATTACATACATATATTGAACGGGCGTTTTTTACGAACTTTTAATTAAAAATAACGTGAAGAAAGTGCGAATTTCTCATTTTTAGCAAAAAGCTGCAGGCGTATGAGTAATATCCCTGCGGAAAATTTGGTCACAATTGATCCAAAAGTACTCGTCCAATGACTTGAGAAAATGAGACTGGTACCAAAAATAAAAAGTAGTGAATGGTGAAAAAAGACATATTGTTTAAATGGTCACATATTAACAATTTTGAGTAAATTTAGTTGGTACTCCGGCTAGTATTGTAGTAAATGCCACTGAACAAATTCGATGCAGCTAAGGCCTATCAAATAGTATCTATATAATATTAATTGTCTCCCTTCAATGAGACTGCCACTCAGGAACCTGTTCGGTAATTATATTCAGATATTAACTCCAGCTTAACTAGTATTTATAACATTGAAATATTAGTTCCCCTGTGGTGGAGTGGATAGTGTACTAGCCTGTCATGCCGGAGGTTGTCGGTTCGAATCCTATCAAAAACACCGCTTAAAAATAAAATACAATTTCTATTTGGATTTGTAACAATAAAAAAATTAATTAATCGATAATTACAGCTGAATTTTGGAATAATATTTATACGCTGAAAATAATCCATGCAACATTTTACGAAAAAAAACTTTCGTAGTTATTTTTTTCGTATTATATACGAAATTTTCGTACATTCCACGAAAAAATTTTAGTCTATAATTTTATTATTTTATGAAAGTGACGAAAACCATTCGCATTTACTTTTTTCGTAGAATGTACGAAACTTTCGTACATATTGCGAATTAGGTAGAGTCTAGAATTTTATTATTTGACGATAGTAACGAAAATTTTTCGTAGTTATTTATTTTTGTAAAATATACGAAACTTTCGTACATATTACGGAAGAAATTTTTACACCAGAATTTTATAGTTTTATGAAAGTAACGAAAACATTTACTAGTACGTTTTTTCGTAAAATATACATATTACGAAAACAATTATGAACTATATAAGTTGTTCTAAAATTATTGGATGATATAAAATTGGGCGCTAAGTGACCCGTATACATATAAGTTGTAAATAGCGTTCCCGTTGAAATTTTTCAAAAACGGGCACAAAAAGGGGATTTTTATAATAAAAGGGGAAAAAACTTTAATAACACGGAAAATGTAAAAAAAGTTGTTTAATTTTTTCGTAAAACACAAAAAATATTTAGTAATATTCTCTAAATATTACTTTTTTCTCTTTTCTACGAAACTCTTTCGTATTATATAAAAAATTATTTCTTAAAACACAAAACATACTTCGTAAAATAAACACAAAAAGTTCGTTCGTTTCGTACATTTTACGAAAGAATTTCGTGGTGCGAAATTACAAAATATTTCGTAAAATATACGAACGATTTCGTTCATATGTTGCATGGTTTTTTTTCAGTGTATATAGCTTATATTATTCTACACCGACTAGGACACCATAAGATAGTTCAGAGACAAGTTACAAGGTGCATACAAAGTATCAATTAGCCCCATCCTAGGCCATCCCCATATAAAAGTGGCTGGTCCGCTTCATGGGAAGTGTTAGAACTCCAACTGGTCCCTATCACCTGGGGATCGGTCACGTGACTTGTTTTGTGTCAGTTCCATTTACCGTAGGGATTATATACTATCATATGAGTAATGTGATATACTATCATATTACTCATACGGCATATGCACATGTACTGTGTATGCGTGTCAGCGTTGCCAGTTTTAGACTTTTCGATGCTAGATTTATTTTGTCTTTTATATTCGAAAATTGCATTTTAGCTTCGCGGCTTCTTTTAGCCTTTTTTTATTTTTAATTTAGCCTCAAAAAGCCTAATATTATTCTTCGCATTATAAAAATTTACTTCTAGTTTTCTAATTTTTAACTGGACATTTTTTTCTTTAATATGATAGCAAAATTTTTTTAATACTCCTTTTAGTTTCGATGATATGTAGTCTTAAAGAAAATTTCGTTTTGATTTTCAGTTAAAGTACCTTCTTATTTAATAATAACACAGACTAGCGAAAAAAACATTTCGAAACAGATAAATGTGCTAAAAAATACTGTGTTCTCAGTTTTTTCCTATCACCTACATATTTTTTTTAATTGGCCTGTATAATATTTTCGCTAGGTACATAAGTATATTTCATTATAACTCGAGCATGATGCTGCCGATATGGATAAAAAGAAAAACACCAAAAGATGCACTACAAAAATGTCTTTAAAGAGTGCTGTCATAGTTTTCGATTTGCCCAATGCTTTCGTAGGCATTCACAAATTAGTATCGAAAAAAGTGTTTTTTTATAAAAAGTTAAAATTTTTTTTAAAAAATTACAAACATTTTAAGATTGCATGACCTGTAATTTTTAACTGTTGCTCTAAGGACATATGTCTTACGACCAAAATAAGACATATCTCATGAAAATCTATTGACAACTGACACTTAAAAGGCACTTACACTTTTAATTTTTGAATCCACGTCAATCGAGTTGGTTGCTGACCGGTTCTAGTACTTGTCTTTGAATTCCTTTACATTTTTTTTATTACAATAAATTTTGTAATAAAGTAAGATTTTTTTTATTTAAATAAAGGAAGGATAATTGCGTTTTGTATTGAATCCTGGCACTGGGTGAGCATATCCTGGTAAATACTATTATAAATACCTTTTACAAAAGTCTGGGTTCATTCACTTAATGGGTAATAAAATCAAAATTTTTCCATAGATTTCCATGATAGATTGCTTATTTTTTCGTAGACCCCTGTCTTTAAAAACAACAGTGACAAATTAAGGATTTTAGAGGTTTAAAATTTTCATGAGTTTTCAGAATGAATAGATTTGTTAATTTAGCATGAAAAACGTTTTTTTATCCTAATTTATGAATAACTCCACTCCGAAAGCGTTGAGTAAATCAAAAAAAAACTATGCTAGCACAGCTCGATGTAAATTTTGTAATGCATCTATTGGTTTTTTATCGGGATCGGGATCGGGCGCTATGGTAAAATATATTGATGTATTCAATAAAACCTGTATTTGATTCATATATGATGTTTGTTAAAAATACAATTTTTAAAAAAATATTAGAAAAAAATTAAAATATTTTTAACAATTTTATTTATCAAAGATACAAAAAGTCTTTACCACAGAAAACTTAACAATGTTTTTTATTGAATAAACACATTTCCATACACTAATCTTTATCGCAGGATATTTAAAAAATGTGATAGGACAAAACTAATACCAGATTCGGTTCCAGCACTTAAAAATACATGACATTAAGGCAAATTGTACTAAAAAGTATTCAAAATACTTGATTTCGTTGGCCTGTGCAATTAACATTTTATGTAGTTTTACTTGTTAAATAATAAATTATTATTATATATTTGCTATATTTAAATCAGGGACTGAAACCATGAAAAAAATGGGTCCAGGTTCGGGTTCGGGTTAATCAAATTAAAAAGTTCAGGTTCGGGCTCGGGTTTAAAACCAAAAATTTAAACACGCGCAATTATTTTGTTTAATGTTAAAATATATATATGTAAATCAATTTTACATTCACGTTTATACGTTTAAACAATATATGTGACCCGGTCTATGAAAAGGTGGCTTATGACTCAAAAAATTACAACTACCGAGAAACTGACGAAATGCATTGTTTATCTTTAACAGCTGATTTCTCGAAATTTTGTTTTTGAGTCACAAGCCACCTTTTCATAGACCGGGTCACATATTCTTTTTTTTACTTTAATTAAACTTAACTTATTTAGCTTTAAAAAAAACTTTTTTTAACTTTGTAACGTAAGTACCGCATTGACATAAGAAAGTATACTTCAAATTAGAAATTATTAGAAATACCCAGAACAAGAAAAAACAAAAATTTTTGCAATCATTCGGCACTTAAAAATTGCAAAAAAATAGTCAGCTTTTGGGGTGCTGCCACCTGGTATGAATTTGCGTTGTTCGTTATTTCATTTTGATTTTTTTTAAATTTTTTTTGCATGCAAGAAATGTAATGTTTTTTATTATTCTTCTATTAAATATTTCTCTATTTTTTATATTTTTGAGCCCGAACCTTGCTGAATTTTTGGGTTCAACGGGTTCAGGTTCAAAGTCTTTATAAACAGCGAACCTGAACCCATTTAGGTTCAGGTTCGGGCTCGGTTTCAGTCCCTGATTTAAATAAATTCTTTAAGAAAAGGTACTAACGACTAAGCATTTAGAACCGAAATTAAATAATGAAGAAAACATTACGTTTTCAATAAAAAGATTTAGCATTTTTTAGCTTTTATTTTTTTCGATTTAGCCTTTTCTAGCCTTTTTGCAAAGTGCAATTTAGGTTGTTGTTTTTATCAGCTCTTGGCCACACTGGTTACAATTTTTTAAATCTTTTTCCCATCTAACTGAAGGTAAAATGCTGTTTAGTGCTGATAATAAAAAAATATTTACGCTATCTCCTAACATACATCCATACATATGATGGGCACAGGAGGAAAAAGATGAGGTTTCATGAAAAATGAGGTTGTGATGACATCGATATGCCATATGGGAGTAGTAACGGTACCACATATCCGAAAAAAAATGTTTTATAATTTGGAAGTGAAATACGGGGTCTTATCACGGCATTCGATATCGAGTACACTATCGCATCGAATAATATTTCGATACGTGTCGTGTAAGCAAATCACCGCATACGATATGAATCGAATCGTAATTTTCTAGCAAATTGTAATATTTAGATTTACGAACATATCGAATCGTTAATTTTTATTTATTTATCTTCGCCAAACAAGGAATGTGATACCCATTAGGAGGTAAATAAATGATAAAAGTGACTATTTGTCTTTGCCGGCAGCAGCCGTACTTTTTTCCACATAAGGGCTTGCTTGACGATTTTAAATCAGATTTCGACTAATAAAGGAAAAAACTGTTCACTTTCTTTGCGACACAATCAGGCAATTAATGCCTACCAGTTAATTAATTAATGTGTTAACTTCTTTGGGAAAGGGATAGAGAGATAGAAAGCTTAATTCATTTACAACCCTGCTATTGCTCGGTTTTTTGTAGAGCAGTGTTGCAAGCCTCTCTGGTGTCAAGTCAAGGCATCGCGTTGTTTAAGCTGTGTACTCATTTTATTAGTTATTTTACTTCGCCGACGGTTCTGCTACAATACCGACGAAGGAGGGTGCTGTGAAGTGCATTATGATATGTTAGTATTAATCGCTGCCGGTACTGCTAAAGTGATCAGTGCTAAACCTTTATCACTTTAACAGTCCAACAGCAACCAACACAATAACATACCAATGCACATGAGAAAAATGTATGATGTTGTTCGCTTGCCTGAAAGTAGTATTGAACTCAAGACCTCAGGGTTTGTAGACAAACGCGCTAACTACTCAGCCAACAGCTTGATGTAATTTTTAATATCAATGCTAAATGTTCTTCAATTAATCTGGAGGCTTATTGCTTATTGAATTGCGATGCGAAAGTCAATGCGATGCGTATTCTATAAGACTTTCGCATTCGTATTCGAATTTTATTTCAAATCGGGGCAACACTGGTCAAAAAATAACAAATAACGTCAAATTTAAAATTAAATTTTTTTGTTAGTTTGGATTATAAAATCTATCTACTTTAATTTATAAAATAGTTGCGTAATTCAGATTTTAAATGCGAATAAAAAACGAACATCGTAACAGAATAGCAATTGTTCGCATTTATAATTTTCGAATCGCATTGACTTTCGCATCGCAATTCAGAATAAGCCTCCAATTATAAAATCTATCTACTTTAATTTATAAAATAGTAGCGTAATTCAGATTTTAAATGCGAATAAAAAACGAACATCGTAACACAGAATAGCAATTGTTCGCATTTATAATTTTCGGATCGCATTGACTTTCGCATCGCAATTCAGAATAAGTCTCCTGGTTGGCTGACATTCATCTTCATTTGTGAAAAAACTGTTCACAAATATATGTGCTACCAAACATGCGCATCACAAAATATCGATTTGCTTTAATCCTGCGAGTGTCAGTAAAGATATGACAGTAGTCAAAATTTAATATGGCGGCCAACAGACGCCATTTTGTGAGAACGAAAAAAATAAAATTCAGCAAACTATGTATATTAAAATCGGTATCATTGAAAAGGTATTTGAAAATAATCTTTACGCTTCTCTTATCATTTTACATTTCGAATGACCATTTGAAATCTTTGACAGTTTAAAGTTAGTTAATAACCAAAAAACACAATTACGTAAAAAGTGAATTTTAAACAAAGAATCTAAAACCAAACTGTGTACGGAAACTAAAAGGAAAATAAATAAAAAGTTAAATTTAAAAAATCATAAAACCCAACTGCGTAAAAAAAACTAAAAGAAAACAAGTCCAGTGTGCGGAACTTAGCGACTTTTACAGTCGGGAAGCATTAAAAATTTAATCTTCAAATTTTCACGATAATGGTTCCCTGATGTAAAAGTCGCTATGTTCTGCTCACTGGATTTGTTTTTTTTTTTTTCTTTTAGTTTACGCATTTTTTTTTAATTACTCTTTTTATTCATATTTGTTAAATTTTAATTATCGATATTTGAGCAAAAGTGTGTTACAACTAGAAAAGTTTGGTAAATTTTCTTTGATATGTTTTTGTTAAATAAGTTATTTTTGAATTTTTTTATGAAAACAGTATGGAATTGAGGAAAAGTGTTGAGGGCCGCATAAAATAATGCCGAGGGTCGCATGCAGCACGTGGGCTGTGAGTTTGACATGGCTGATGTAGATACTTGGTTACTCGATATCGAATGCTATCATCTCAAATTACGATACTTTTTATTCGATATTGAATGCCATGATGAAAAAATTAAAAATTTCGATCAATTCTGCTCGATATCGTATGCGGTGATTAGACCCCAGCACTTTTAAATAGACAGCACAGGGGAAGAACAATGATATTTTTCAAGTTTTCAATAGAAAACGAGAAAACCTTTTTTTTGGTAAATTCTTTAACTCTGTATGGGCGCAACAGTGCTCACTTTTCTAATCACCATGTTTTATAGTTACAATGTGCGTGATAAGTTTCATGAGAATCGGCTAAATAGTATAATTAGCTCAAAAACAATATTTATTTTAACTGGGCATGGTACTCCCTCCCCACTTTTTTCATAATTATTTTTTAGTGTGACGGTATTTCAATGTGTGCACAGGGCTTCACAAGAATTGGCTAAATATAAGTAACTGAAAAAGAAGATTTACTTTGAATGGGCGAGGCCCTACCCACTTTTCTAATTATAATTTTTTATTGTCACAGAAACCCAATGTGTATGCAAACTTTCAGAAGAATCGGTAGAGTGGAACAAGTAGAAAAAGCTGTTACAGAATTTGCCATTAACAAACTAAAATTGCGAGTTGAATAAAAGGTCTTAAAAAGTTTGCTTTGATTTTTCTCGAAATGAGAAAAAGTGGGACCTCGTGGTTTTTCTCCTGTGCCCTTCCTACAATCGCGACCTCATTTCTGTGTTGGTCCACCGACCATTTAAAAAAAATTGAGTTAAGTATGGGGTGTATATATTTTGAGTATCCTCTTTCAGAATCCGTAATCTGTTTCACGAAATTGTTTCTGGTTTCTGAGATAGCAAGCATTCAATGTGCTCGATATCATCAATTTTGATACATTAAAAAAAATAATAAATAAAAAAAATATAAAAAACAGAAATCAAGTAAAATACCAAGTTTCATCAATATTTACTTTTTATTTCATGTAAACATCAATAACATTTATAAACTTATTGTTAATAAACAGAAGCAAATTTCATATCAATACTAAGTTACTCAATACACAGCAGAGCAAAAAACTACTTTTTACAAATAAAATAAAAAAGTGGCTAGTGCCGCGCAAAACAAGATTTTTTCTGTAAAAAGATGTTAATTTTTAATTGGATTGATGAAAGTTCACAAAATTTTACATTTTTCTTCCAAACATATGCTGGAAGGCAGTGGTGAAACTACAAAAAAAAATTTTATCGGGTATATTTTGAGAAAACTTCATGGAGATCTTCTTTGTCGTTTTTCTCCATTCCGACTTTTTGGCATATGAGCTAAACCGGAAATGAGGTCGCGATATGTATTTATATTTCTTTTATATTTCAAGTTTTGTTCGTACATATGTACTTATGTCTTTTCTCTTCGGAATATTTAAAATTTATTTAATGCATTGCTTTATTATTATTTTTTTTTAGAATGACACAATGCGTGTTTTATACATGTATAATGAAAAGGATCCTCCACGTGGATCTGTAGGATCTAGTCCTCTTCCAAATCCACAGGTATCAATACATCCATACCGACCGATGGTACTAACACAAAGACCACACTTTCACCACCGGCATTTGGAGCATGCTCGCATACTGGAGCTTCGAAATGAAGATGTTGAACTGCCGATGTTTGATGACTCTCTCATTTGGTGTAAAATGTTTAAATTAGAAGATATGAAGCATAAACACCATCTTATCAGAGTATGTATTCATTTACATATATACAGGTGCGGATAGAGGTTGATTTGTTATATTTTTGTTGTTGTTGTGGGGCGGTTAACTTTTAACTAAAACATACAAATTTTGCAAAATTTCTTTAAGAAACTCTATGGATATGAGGTATATTTTAAAACTTTTTGGAGGGGGGATGCAGAATATGCAAATTTCCTCTGCTTGTGTCCGCGCCTGTATATATATCACTATTATTAAATTATTACCGGAGTTCAGTGTTTGATGTAAATGGTCTTGCGAAAGTTCAAATGCAAAATATAGTAGCGGTACTCAGTGTTTCGTCTGAATGGTCTTGCAAAGGAGCCACTTACGACACTTTTGCAGCTTTGCTATACCAAATCGGTATAGCTTTTTTATTATTAATAGTAGTTATTAATTTTTATTAATCGTTTTTATTATTAATATTATTAATTGTTATTATTAATATTAAATAATATTATTAATATTGTCCAAACGAGTTTGGATAAATAATTATTGTTGCATTTCAGATTTATAAGTATCATTCTTTAAACAAATGTCCGTTACCAACGTCTAAATTAAAATACAAATTGAATTGGGCCTGATTGTGTAAGGAGCTGACGTAAACGCCTATGTCATCTTTTGTAATAGATAAGAGCAACACACAACCTTTGTTCTTTAATCTACTACAAAAAACGACTTAGGTGTTTACGCGAACGCCTTACACAATCAGGCTGATTATAACACTTACTTTTATCGTAAATTATAACATTGTCTACATTACTAAATTGCCAACCATGATCAGGGGTGTTAAATATGACGATTTTTTACGATATGACATACTGTGTAGTAATATCGTAAGTTTTTTACGATATGACAACACTGAGAAAGCCATGCACGGTGCATGACTTTCTCAGTGTTTTCATGTCGTAAATAACTTGCGATATGACAACACAGTGTGTCATATCGTTTTTTGTCATATCGTAAAAAATCGTCATACTTAACACCCCTGACCATGATTTACTTTGCGACGAAAATATAAAAGTAGTCTTAAAATCGTATTGTAAAATGCCGAGTCCAAAACTTATAATAACTTTATAATAGTCACTGGCAAAATGATCTTTGAAGCATTACCATTGTAATAAAACCTGAAGAAATTATTAGATGCCTATCTTTGAATTGTAACTAAAACTAAAGAGAAACGACTCATTGAATTAAATATGTAAACCTAAAATAGAAATTTGAAACTTAACTTTCATTGTCTTATTGGTTTCCCTAAAAAAGGCGAGCGTACATCAGATTGGCTAAATAAAAGACAAGCACTAATCACTTTCTCTTATTCCCTTACACCCTAGAATTATAATCACTTGTCTAAAAGTGATTCTAATTAGCATTTCCCTTGTAGGTTAACACATAAGTTGAATCAGCATTCACCCTATCCGCTGACCTACTAATAAAGAAAATTCACAAGTAATAATAACACATTATTACAAATATTAAATAAAATATTCTACAAAGATTAGGCAATTTATTCAAGAAATATTAATGAAAATTAAAAGAAGCATATAAAAGTTGGATACACAAAATAGTCAAATTTGCTTGGAATTTGAATGTAGCAACAGAAGTGCATATGTATGTTGGTATTTAAATGTTGTGTAAATTTTTATTTATGATTTTAAAGTAGGGTATTCGCTCGAATAATATTTGCTCCATTAATCGAAGAATTTTAGTCAAATAATGTTCGATCAAACAAAAATTTCCAAGTTCGACTAAAAATTTATTCGAATAATTTACGTCGATTAATCGAATAACTCGTGCTGTAAGACAGCTTGATTTAGCTATCAAAGAGTGTAGTCAATTATACAACAAAATTAAGAGGGAGAAATGACACACATCTTAAGTATACTCATCTTGTAAAAAAGCTCGGGAGTATTGTCATCAGAACTAACTATTTGAAATAAAGAAGAGATTTCCGGTGCAAGTAGTTTACTAGCTTGTCTCAAACTAAATTAAAAGAAAACGATAATATAACGGATGATATTGGTGATCGAGAAATTGGTTGAAATAGTCAAAAGTAATCTAATGGCAGAAATAAATGAAAAAAATCAAAAAAATATATTTTTTTCGTATTAAATATTTCGTTATGCATCTACAACAAAGAAATAACTGATAGGATAAATTAAAAATTCTTTCTATGTCCCCGTCCAGACTTGCAATTTTTGTTACTGCAATGTTTTTTTAATTCTGCTGTAAAACTGCATTAGTGTCCACTGCATGAAATTCTAGTTTTTCGATTTTTGTATTTCACAGAAAAAACTAAATTTCATTTTCTGTACAGCAATTCAATGAAATAGTAAATATTTTGTCTAGGAACGGACCTACAAACAAATTTGTAAATATAGACAAAAATATCTCAAAAATTTCATTGAAAAAAACGTGTTTTTTCAGTGAAGAAATTGTTTAAACAATTTGTCTAAATATATTTACAAATTGTAAGCAATATAATTTATTAAATCAAACAAAAGGATTTACTAGATTTTCTGGAAAAAAAAATTTTTTTTGGTGATCATTTCTTTTCTTCAAGTGCTTTGAATAGTGAAAAATTATACTTTTGAATACTTTGAACAGTGAAAAGTTTACTTTTAACAAATTTGCCCAATCTTACCCAAAAGCGTTTCAGATGACAAAAAATCAAGAAGTGAAAGAGGTCATGAGAGTGTAATTCATTTGTCTTCTTGCCCAAAGATTTAATCAGATGTTTTTTGTTTACATAAGCAGCAATTGATATACAGAAAATAGTTTAAAAAATGAATAGAAGTGCTCAATATTTAAAACTGCGCTTCAAATACATGAAACGTATTTAGTTTATTGAATTTAAAACTGTAAATTAGTAAATTAACATCAATGAAATGTTTTGCTTGAAATATGGTTTGTTGAGTTAATGCAGTTTCTGGTAACTTTGATCATTTTAGATAGTGAATATGTTTTACTCCCATTTATCCGACCTTGCCCAAAATCTTCTGGAACAAACAATAAACGTTTTAATTTTGTTTAGTTATATTATAAATTATGTACCTTGCAAAAAATTACATTGCAAATATTATGATTAAATATTTCTCGATGGAAAAACATCTCAAAGCGAAATATCACGATCAAATTGTGACCTAATTTATGTACAAATGTTTTTCTTTTGTTTTTATCAATAAAAAGTATAAAATGCTAATAAAATTGTATTTAGTTTATTTATCCATACAAAAATTAAAAAAAATCGAAGTAAATTTGATGGAACATTTTCTAATTAACTCGAACAATTTTTAAGAGTAAAAATTACTCGAATAACTCAAACGTAAAATTTATTATCATTCTCTGAAAAACAGGATGAGTCAGAAAAAAATTAATATTTCTTAGGTTTCCAGGGTTATTCATTCAAATAAAAAGTATAAAATGCTAATAAAATTGTATTTAGTTTATTTATCCATACAAAAATTTAAAAAAATCGAAGTAAATTTGATGGAACATTTTCTAATTAACTCGAACAATTTTTAAGAGTACAAATTACTCGAATAACTCAAACGAAATAAAAGTCTTGCTCGATATAAAAACATAAATTTCGGTTAATTGATTAATCGAACAATTGAAAAGTCGATTAAAATGAATTCAAAGTGAGTAAAACATGAGCTCACGAACAGTAAAAAGAAATGTTGCAATTACGAAAAGTTGCTATACAAAACGCACCAAACATCAAATACCGCTAGTATATTTTTTATGAAATCCAACAACAAAATAAAGTTAATGAATGCATTAAAATCGGCTATCACATACAAAATTCGTACATTAAGCCAACATTAACTTTAATAAATATTTATGAATATGGGGGTTAGCATTTCCACTTTCGCATCAAACACTGAACTTCGCTATTAATTGTATTGCAATTTGGGAATCATGCTGAATCATCCATTTACTCGTATCCATCAGGCCATCTCCACACACAAATGGATTTTTTTTTTCTTTTATCTTTAGACACATAGTACATACATATATACATATCGTCACAAAAAATAAAAAAAACCCTAACATTTTAAAAGTTTTACAATTGAAGCTTGATTAAATGAAAAATATATTGACAATTAGCTCAAAATTTTACAATATATTTTTTTTACAATTTTTCTTTGATCTTTCATTATTGTTTAATAACCAGTGCCTGGTTTCTGTGACAAATCTGAGAGTTTGTCGCATCGAAAAATTTATTATCATTCTCTGAAAAACAGGATGAGTCAGAAAAAAATTAATATTTCTTAGGTTTCCAGGGTTATTCATATAATAACGCAACTAATATTCTCTGAATCGTCCTACAAAAGATCGGGTGTCAAGTATAATTATTAATTTTTCTCGATGTGAGAACTTCTCACAAGTTACAGAAACGAGGCGCAGGGCTCGGACTTTCCTGCAATTAAAAATTGATTTTAAGAGCTTAACAACTGAACCTAAAAATTAAAAATATGCGCAAAAATATGCATTTACTTACGAACAAAGTACCAAAACTAAAATAATATGAAAATATTTTTTTTTAAATTTATTATGATTATTATTAGAGCAAAAACCTAAAAAAAACTATAATTGGGTCTATTATTTAATGCAGTCGAACTTTAGTTGAGTTGCCGGTTGGCAACTGAAAATTAATGGTTGCCAGAAAGGCACTAAATAGCAACTGAAATTGACAGCTCTCAGTTGCCAGTTGAAATCAGTAGTATAATTTTCAGCAACTCTCAACCCAACTGAGTGCCGGTTGCCATGCATAATCGGCCTATTAATATATTTTAAAAAATTTTAAAATATGCATTTAAAAACTGTTTATAACTCCAAAAATATGCATTTATTGCCAATATATGCAAAAATATGCACTCACCACCAAAATATGCAAAAATATGCAACTGCAAATCGATGCCAAACTATTTAAACTTTTATGATTCGCATAGATAATTAGTCAATACGTCTTTATCTATAGCCACAAAAAAACATGCATTTGCATAAAAGTCCAATTTCTATTTAATAGAGCATACAATTACACAGTACAACAGTCCAAAAAACACACGGACTTGACAGTATAGGTTCGATTGTACTACCACGGGCTAGTATACTTAGTTTGACGAACTTGGTGACCAATTTTGTTATATTGACCTCCAAGTTTTGGAAAATCAGCGGGCCCTCAAGCAAAGGTGTCATCAGTTTTTGGCCAACAGCTAATTAAACTTGGTGATACCGCTTAACTACTCGTATATATGGCAATAATGTAGCTAAGAGCTCGCTAAACAGATTTTATTAAAATTTTTTATTAACAATGTTTGGCAGCTACGGTAAAGCTGAACAACTTTTGTGAACATGTCAATACAATCTGAACGTATCTGGGCACCCTAAACAGCCCAGAAAAACTATTCTGTATCTTAAAAATTTTCGTTTTTTACGAGTTGGCAATATTTCTATTGCATTTTTTTCCTGTGTTTGTTATTGTTCCACTTCTTATGTTACTGATTCTAGTATTTGCTATTTTATATTGTTTGTTGTTGTTTTGCCAAATATTGGCAGTGAAACATTTGGAGTCCCTATAAGTTATGCTGAAAAAAGTGAATAAAATATTTTTTTTCAATATTTGTTGAAAAAAAAGAACAGGAACATATTATTTTTCTGGGCACAAAATGTTAATGAAACACAACATAATACAAAAAAGAAGTATGCACTTGAATATATTATTTATTTAAAAAATTTCTTTTGCATAAAACAATAGTGAAAAATTAAAATTTTTAAGGTAAAAAGTGGTCTGTATGAGCTATTAGGGTGCCTACACGCAAAGAAAAAACATGGTTGAGGCAACCATAATCGAAGAGCAACATACTATGATTGAATATATGGTTACAGTCAAACCATGCTATTTTGAAACTAAATTTGTTTTAAACATAATAATGTTGTCTAAGTTAACAATAACATTGTTACATAACCATGCATATGATTCCACTTAACCATACATATGGTTTCATTAAGCATACATATGGTTGAATTTAATCATGTATATAGTTCCATTTAACCATACATATTGTTCGTTTAAACATACATATGATTCTATTTAACCATAAATATGGTTCCATTTAACCATACATATGGTTCCATTCCATATGTATGGTTAATATGGTTCCATTCAACCATACATATGGTTCCATGAACCATAAATATTAATGTAATAACCATACATATGTTTCCATTAATCATACATATGGTTCCATTAGCCATACATATGGTTCCAATTAAGCACAGATATGGTTACATTAACCATACATATTAATCTATTAACCACACATATGGTTACATTTAACCATACATATGGTTCCAGTTAGCCATACATATGGTTCCATTAACCATACATATGATTCCATTTAATTATGTATATGGTTCCATTAACCATACCAAAGTTGCAAATCAATGCGACAGTTATACAATACAACGATTGAAATGTGTAGAAAAAGTTCATGAAACTGAAGTAATGCCAGTTTCCTGCTCCGTTTGCATCTACGAAATCTGGATTATGTATATTATGTGTGGACAAACTCATTAAATTCCCAAAAGAAAAATTTCAAATATAGCACTTTAATTATATAGAACTTACCTTTTTATTTTATTTATTAAATTTCTATATCTGTTTTTTTACAAAAAGCTAACACAAATGAACCGACCGCTTGAAATTCAAATACAGAACTGATAGAAAAGCATACAACCAAAGTTAAGAACAAAAACTTTTTTAAAAACAAACGGCCATGTCTGTTTTATAACCATAGACTCATTGAAAATAAACTGACTTAAGATAGTATGGTTCTTGTTACATTTTACTTTTGTAGAATTATACTAATGTTGCATTTTTAAATAAACCATGATTGTAGTCAATACTTTTTTAACAATGTACATTGTTAAATGCTACCATGCTGCAATTTCTATAATGTGACGATTGAATGTAAACATGAGTTTATTTCTCGTAAACTAATAAGGTTCACAATTATTTAAAACAATAATAACTTATTTGCCAGAACTATAAACTATATTGAGAAACATGACATTGCTGACGCAACCATGCCACAACCATAAAATTTCTTTGCGTGTAGACTCGTTCAGAATGTATTGATGTGTTCACAAAAGCTGTTCAGCTCTACCGTAACTATTGCTTTGCCAAATATTGTTAGTAAAAAATTACAAGTCCCTGTAAGTTATTCTGAAAAAAGTGAAAAAACAATTTTTTTCTTAATTTTTTCAATAAAAAGTTGACGAAAAAATTTTTGCCATGAAGTGTTAAAAAAAATCTGTTAAGCCGACTCTTAGCTACATTATTGCCATATATAGTTAAGCGGTATTATTAAGTTTGAATTAGCTGTTGGCCAAATACTGATGACACCGTTTTTTGAGGCTTCGCTGATTTTCAGAAATTTTCCATAAAAGTTTCCAGAAAAGTTCCATAAAGTTTTTCTTTGTCACCAAATTCGCCAAACTGAGTATAGGGTTTTACTACCGCGTGGTAGTAAAATCAAACCTGTACTGTCCAATGCGTTTGTCTGTTGGCGCTTTGTCTAGGTTCACACACAGCAAGTTTTCTTGGGCAAGTTTTTCAGTTAGGAGAAAAAAAGGAAATGGATTACAATTTATTAGGATTAGAATTTTTAAGAACAAGTTGTTAGGTATTTTTGTAAAATTCTTTATGTTTTCCCATTTACTAATTATTGTTTTGATTGTTATGTGTATTGGAATATTTGTGAAAAGAGAAACTATAGCAAATGATATTAAAATTTCATTTTCATCGACTTTTTTAGTTCAGATGAATTTTTAATATTATACTCGTCCGATATTACATGTTTGAGGATTTGCCCTACATGTTTAGATAATTGATAACATGGTACTTTTATAGACGATACAATGGGCCTAAGAGGAGTTCCCACTTTGTGGATCTTGGGCAATCCGTATATCCTCGGAGCTATTGCTAAAAAAAATTGTAGTCTGCGCTTTTGGTAGTAGTCAATACATTATTTCTTGTCTAGGTCGGCAATTATGTTGTTGTTTTCTCGTTGCAATTTTGTTGCTGTGTCCAACCTCATAGGTAAGTAAGTGCCTTTGTTATCTAGAAGCATTTTCATTTTTGTTTAATATTCATCCTTTATACATTAAAACTGTCTTATTTCCCTTATCTGCTGGAATAATGACAACATTCGTGTTTCTTAAAAAGTTTCCTCGTTTTTTTCATAAATTGTGAGAATACATTTTTCTTTAGGTGTATTTCTCATACTTTTCCCAAAGGCTATAATATTATTAGCTACTTTTGTTCGAGCTATATCTTCCAAATATATATTATATTATTTTTTTGCCACGCCCATGGATACCGCACTTTTTATTTTTTGTACGCTGCGTCGCCATTTGTAGTCCGATCATAACTTAATGCATGGCTTGACTACAGCTACATTTTTGCTTCGCTAAATTTTTGTTCCGACATCAAATTCATGGGGCCACTTATGACATCTCTAATCCTTCCTCCAAAATGTAAAACTTTTTTACGTTGGAAGAAAGCTCTCTTGAAACTTAGTATGTCTATCTTTTAATATTCTCACTTTTATGCCACACCCAAAATGTAAGTCGCCTTTTCTTTTTCAACCCAGGTCAAATAAAATAAAATAAAATAAAAAATTACATCGTAGAATGAAAGTTATATCAATGACGTTTCTAAGACTGCAAAAAATATTTTTGACACGCCTCAAAATATAGCACTTTGTATTTTACGTATAGCACACCCATTTAAAGTCCGATGTTATCATGTCTCATATCGTTGTTTATATCTTGACTGTCACTTCATTTTTGGTTCTGGTGACCACTTATGACACCTCGGATCCTTCCCCTCTTATGTCCACTTTTTTAGACTTGGCAAAAAACCCTTCTAAAACTTTGTATGTCTACCTTTTAACATACTCACTTCTGGCTTAATATTTTTTTCGGTTATATTTATTTATTGTATCTTCAACAAAATTGAACTAATAACAAGTAATAAAATTTTAATTTTTTAAGTCCAGCCAATGCCAGACAAAAATATTTGTTTCAGCGGTTGGATATGTGGTTGTCTACGTCTCTCGTGTTCGGCTGCGAGCAAGACTGTCCCTCCCTTTCAGCCGATTGTGGCCTCTAAAGTTAATGATGTTTCGGGCTGGGGGATTTGGTTGCAACTCAAGTTTTTTTATGTATCTTGTCAAGTGCTTAGAAAACACTGTCTTAACCAGCGGCAGATCTAATTCTTTATGAATTCGCTTGTTTCTGACACGTGTGGTTGTCACCGTTAAATCACAAGTGGGTGAAGAAGTTGTATGTGAATATATAGTGACAATAGTTGGTGAGTGATCTGAAGACAAATCTAAAGATGCTTCAAATTTGATAATTTCGCTGGGCACACCCATTACCACTCCAAAATCAATAACATCAGGTATTTTTCGGCGATCTGTTGGCCAGTAAGTTGGCTGCCAACTTGATATAACATTCAAACGCATTTTAGAAATTGTGTCAAACAAAACGCGACCCTTTGGTGTGATGAGGCGAGATCCCCAGAACGTATGTATGCTTAGCGTTGTAATCACCGGCGGCCAAAAAGCGTGGGCCTAGTGAATTTAAAAATCTACTATATTGATTTTCTGCAATAGAGTACCTTGGAGGAGAGTAAATTGATGAAATCAACAGGGTTTGACGAAAAGCTTCAATGCAGATGTTAGTTTCTTGAAGATAGTCTTCACAATGATCACCCATTAAATATTGTTTTAATTGCGAATTTATTAGTATACCCGACCCACCACAACCTTGAGGGTCCTTTGTGTCGTATACTCTCTACGTTGATTTTAAAAAAGCTTCTAGCCGTCAGATGCGTCTCATAGATAAGCATAACATCAATTTGTATATTCATCATTAAGTATTCTAGTTCGTTTTTTGTTGGCGGATGCCGTTCGCGTTTCAGAAACAGATTTTTAAGTTCATGGTTTGTTTAATGCAGCCTACAATAATGTAGACTGCATTTTCAACACTTCCTGCATCATGTTGGTTGTAAAAAAATTCACTGTTTGTATTAAATTTTATATTGAATTCGATCAAAATTGAAACCGCTGTTTTCGTTGGCAAGAGGCCGTTTTTGAGCTGAGGGCTGGTTAGACTTCGAAGCGTATGAGAACTGGCTGTTTAGTATGTTTTGCGCTATGAGTTGGTTAGCCTTAAAAATGTTGGCGTATGAAGGCCGGCTGGTAGCGGGTTGGCGCACCTGGGGATAATTTGTATTGTCGAAAGTAATAGGTTGAGCATAGGTGTGATTATGTCTGTTAGACAAAGACTGCTTAACATAGACAGGGCAGCCACTGTAGTTTGCAGTATAATTTTGATTTTTAATTTTGGAATCATCTTTTTGCTTATCACAATTGGCAGTGCTGTGTAATTCACCACAGACGACACAAACGGTGCTCAACTTGCAATATGTTTTGGTGTGGCCATATTCTTGGCAATTCAGGCATTGAATGGAGCCTGCTCGCTTGTGTGGTTCCTCTACGGTAACTCGTCGGTGCAGCAAATATCTTAAGCTATTAATAGGGTGTACTTCACTATTTTTTTAATTTCGTGTCCCCTGGTTCCAGTTCCACACGAAATAGAGGTTGGGGACTCGCTCTCTATTTTTAATGCTAGTAACATTTTGCACTTTAAAATTAATATTCAGTAGACCCGCTTTTACCTCTTCTGGATCCACGTATGAATCGATGCCTTTTATCACTACCTGGAGGCCTTTTGCACTTTTGAGTTGGAAGGTGTAAACATTTTTATTTTGTGTTTCAAACTCCGAAACTACTTTTCTTGTGTGCAGGTGTTACTAAAGATTTTATTAATCTTTCTACTTTGTTTAAAAGTTGTATTAATAACTCAGAAACCTGTAAGAGTACCACAGAGTGGTTTGGTGACGACATAGTGGAGGACAGGGTTGTCAGATTTTTTCTGACCTATTTCGCCAAATTGATTTTAAAAATCGCCAAAAGTCGCCAAAATCTGTTTTATGTAGTTTTTCTTAATACATATTTTATAGTAAATTTGGTTTTATATAATAGTTTTTTTAATACAAGTTTTTATAAAATATTCGTATAAAAATTTAGCAGAAAATCGCCAAAATAGAAATAAAATCGCCAAAAACTATTTCATGTCAATTTTTCACATCAAAATTAAAAATCCATTAATGACTGTACTTAAGATAAGAAAAAGCATCAAAATTACATTGTTTTAACTTCTTCCAAACAAGTTTTGGTGCGATTTATTTTCGAAAATGCTTTTTCAACAAATTAATTTTAAATTTTGTTGAAAAATAGCCATAAAAATCGCCAACAAATTTATTTATCGCCAGAAAAATCGCCATGTCGTCAAGTCAAAAATTTTGTCGCCAAACAAGTTGAAAAATCTCCACGTTTGGCGACAAATCGCCATATCTGACAACGCTGGTGGAGGAGTGAAACATTAATATATGTATATATTTTTTTGAAATTTTTAAAAATATATTTACTTAGTTACAGCATCATGAACCGCGGATTCTGAAAAAACAATTTCTGTAACTGTGATAACTTTTTTTAATGTTATATCGTTTAAACAGTATTAGAATACCTTTAAAACAAAACATAAATCATTCGTCTAGCTTCGATATTAAAAAAGTTATAACCAGATATATGAAAGCAGTTTAAAGCAATTTTTGTAATTTTTCATATATTAAATGCATCATAATTTGGGAACAACTGCAAATATTCCTCAAATTTTTTTTGGCGAAATATTATTTGTACCATACCGAGTTTGGTTCGATTCGGAGGGGTCTGTCCCAAAATCTTGATTTTTTCGTTGGTTTTATATGGAAGAAGTCATTTCTGGAATTTTTTCAAATAATCTTTGATTCTAGGGGGTGACTGTATTTATTTTGTATGGAAGCCGAACCACTTTAGTTCTTATCTCTCTTGACGAATAACACATAACGGTCTTAATCTCCCCAGAGAAAAGGTTGTTCCCATTACTTAATTGCGAAACAACTGTTGAAACAAATCTTAATGATAAGTCGTATAACATATGAACTAAAGTTGAATCAAACAAATTGTTGTAAAGTTGAATATGACTGTTTTTTACTGGTATCATTAAAACTAGTAATATGACTGTCCCAAAGTGTATCTAGTTATAAATTTATCTGCTGGGTTATTAAATAGTTATAAAATTTTACAATATACGTAAGTAAAAAAAGACCAACAAATTTATATATTTATTGTGAATTTATGCTTCTCCTGCAAAACGTTGAAAATGTTAGATAGGGATTGTTGCATTTCCTTGACGATATATTTTATATTATTTCTGTGTTTTGTATTTTTTGTTAGTATGAACCCATATACGATTCGTCAGCCAGTATTCATTACTTGCAACGCATTACTTTAAGAGAATGTCATGGTATGCATCAGGAACTTGAGGAAATGGCACGTCAGCAAGGAAGACAGTGCATGGGTGCTCGTGATATTCCATTAGCATGTAATGCTATAGTTGCCTCATGGTCACGCGGAACTCATGTAAGTTTATTTGTCTAATATCAACTTAAACGAAAAAAAATTATGCGTACATACATATATTTATATTAGGTATGTAACTGATACCGATATATCGGCGGTATTTCAGGCTTGCCGATGTATCGTTATTGGTGATATTTTACTGTCCATACGACGATACTTCTTAAATTTTTGTTCATTGTTTTTGAACAAATACCGCTCTGTTCTGTAAACCGAGTCGATTTTACAACGACCCAGCAAAAACTTTTTAATGTGTTGTCATTACCAAACAACATACTTTTCTACCACAAACTACATACCGTCTGAATTATTTTACAGTAGTGATTCAATTACTTACTAGTGAATAAAGAAGCCATTTATTCTCTTATTGGCAGAGTATCTGATTATCAAACGGACGATAAGTAAATCAACCCCTGCGGAAGCAAAATGGATTATTTTTTTAGTTGTGTTCATGTTTGTGAAAACAAGTTTAAAGCCCTAATAAAATAGTTGTGCAATAGCCTACTGAGCAAAACACTTGGCATAAAATAACACAACTGAAAACGGCATGAGTTCAATGCTTAGCAGAGACATTACAATACATACACTCGCAATTTAATTTTGTAATTTTCGATATTGTACAATATTATCGCTATTAGGTATGTAACATTAGAAGGTGGCACAATATATTAGCGAAATCAAAAGGATTTTGAGTTTTATTGCACAACCAAGAAAAGTGCACTATACCGTATAGTGTGTAGGCAACATTAGTGTAGAAATACAACCTCACGGTTGCGGCTGGGTTTTTTTATATGAATATTTTACAACTTAAAACTTTCAGGAAAACCCCAAGAAAATAGAATCTATTTTAATTTCATTGCGTTTTATGTAAAGTTCTCATTTTTTCCCCAAATTGTTGCGATAGTCAGGAATAATTTTCATGTTTTTATGAACAAAAAATTGAGTAGTCCACTTGCAAACACCGCTATGTTAATATATCGAAATTTGTAGAAAATCGATCAAAAGTTCAAACAACAAATAAAATGGCGGCTTTTACCAAATTTTTATTTTTTTCAACTTAGCGGTGTTTGCAAGTGTACTACTCAATTATAAATTTGTATAATTTGCTGTGCATGACTACGAAAGAGGAAAAACAGAATATAAAAATAAAATAAATAAACATTCAAATTTGAAAAATATTGAAAAAACATAAAAAATTTGTTCATTGTTTTGATTTATTAAATAAAAAAATATATTTTTTATAGTTTTCAATTGAAAAAAGTGCGAAATGTGTGCAAACCAGAAAAAATAAACGCATCCGCCACCGCAGCTCATATAATTTGCGGTTTCTCTGTGAAACGGAAACCGGACCCGCAGCCGTGAGGTTGTATTTCTACCCTTAGACAGTGTTTACTTTTTCACTGTGAGAAAAATTGGGCGATATTTTATTTGAAACCTTTGTGCCAATTATTGCATAGTATAGTATGTCAAAAAGACAATAAAATGACACAATAACATATCGTCGCCATTCTCGTTTTTCAGAAAACGAAAAAAACTTAATAACTTTTTAAATGTGTTTTATAACAAAATTTTCTTTTTACAAAACGTGGCTTTACGACTCTCTGAAGAGTGTAGCATCATTTTTAAAAAAAATTTATTACTAACAAGTAACTGTATCCAAATTTGTCGCTTACGAGGTTTTGCAAAATTAAAAACATAAATCTCATTGTGTAAATTAGCATTTATTCTTATATTTTTCAAAGAAAATGTTTATTCTCGAAAAAAAGCAACGAAAGATGTTATATAAAATGAATACAAAGAAACTTATTACATATTATTTATTTCACTCTTAAGCTCACATTAAAAATTCAAAATATTGTGACGCTGAAAAAATTTAACAAATAAACCGAAGAAACATTCCATTGGTAAAAAATAGTTTTCTTGCGGCACTTTATACAATGAGTTAACGTGGACTTTAGCGACAAGTTTTGTATTTCGAACTTGGCGTTCAAGTCCCCGTTAACTTTTAATCGTACATTATGAAAAGGGCCGATAACTAATTAAGCTTAAAAAAACACTTAAAAAATCTTACTATTTATTATTAATAGCGAGTTGTTCAAAAGAATGGTCAACTATTTGCCGGCATTACTTTTTTCGAACTTATCAAATCTACATATTTTCCTTTTTAATGCCAATGGAGCTTTTGCAAAGTGAAGGCAACGTTATATTGAGACCAACATAATTTTTGTTATGGGGACACAAAAGAAATTTATTTTTAAAATTCAATTTGTAGAACATGCCATGTTCGTTATATTGCGTAAAAAAAAATAATAGCTCAAATTCGATCAATTTCATGTTTTTCCGTAGATTTTACGGTTTGTATGGGAGCTACTCTAAGGAGTACATATAGCGCTTTGAATCCTTTGAAATAAATGTTGGTTATATCAAAATAATTGGGGTCGGTTAACCCCTTAGGGTCCGAAAACGAACTTCAGCTCAAAACGGCTTTTTGTACGGCAGCCATGTTTACATATCGAGACAAAGCTTTCGCATACAAAAAAAGCTGATTTTATTAAAATAATGGGGGTTCGAGGAACATTTGTGCTGTTTAGGATATATAGTTCTTGAGTTACTCGACGAGAATTATCGTTTTTTCCAAACTTACTGACTTTGACCGCACCAAGAATGCTCCGATTGCCCTGAAACTTTCCAGATTTTTTCTAATCTCAAAAACAAAGAATTTGTTGGGTGAGACTTAAATATTTCCAGCTTTAAATATAAAAAGAATTCTATTTTGCATGCAAATGTCATTTTGTCTGGCGCTTACGAGGTTTTCGAAATGGCTTTAATGTCTTTTTTTCATACAATGTTGTCAAGATAAGAATGCAATCGGGTGGCAAATGTTATTTTCTACCATAAAAACCAAAAAAGTCAAGTTCGAAAAAATGGCGCTTACGTGGTTTAAGAAGAAACGCGACGATATATAATAATATTGTGAATGTATCGGCCGCTAATTAAAAGTTAAAAAATATAATAACACTAAAATAGAGAATACTAAATGCAAATACATATTAAATACATATGTATTTTCTTCTGTTTTCACTACACAGAGAAAACACATTCATATTGATAATCGAATTCGTTGCCAATCGAATCTTGTCGGTTATATGTACTATCCTAAAATGCAGTTGTATGTTCCGATTGAATTCGGTTCACCGAACTGAATATACCAGAAAACTCAATGAAATAAAATACTTTTGTGAATAAAATTGAAAAAATTTAAGATTTTTATTTATTTTACTTCAGGCACAAACCATCTTCACAATAAAATACTACGCAAATACATAAAGAACTGACAAAAATATATAAAATTACATGCAGAAAATTAATTATCCATTGGTAGAACGTCGTTTGTATTCCATTTCCTAACTTTTCAAGGTTGCATATAATTTGTACAATTAGTTATCATTATAATTATCAAAGTACTGAAAGCAGCTAGTTTTTTACTTACCAATCTTCACAATTCTTTTCAACTTAAAGTAGGGATCATTACTATTACTGGCTTTCCTTAGGCAGTTACAGCAAACTGTCCACTTGGAATATCGCTACAGACTTGCGAACTCCTCTTTATATCCACCAGATATAGCCAGGCCATTTCATTGTTGAATGGTTCAAAAGTTGTTTTAGCAAGAATTCATCTATTTTTTGCGAGCTGCATTAGGAAACACGAAATAAATCACTATTCATACAATGGACTTAGCAGTGCATCGATATTGTTTAGAGATGGGAAAATCGTTCCTTTGTGGAATCGTTCCGACCGATCGGAAAGACTAACGGAACTAGGTCGCTCCTTTCGTTCATCGTTCCGGTTTTTTGAGTGTGTCTCTGTCGCTCCTAAAAACGTCAACAAACATTTTTCATGGTTTATTTTCATTTTCCGACATACATAATAACAATAAAATAATTCTTTGTTTTCGTAGAATATTTTTAAAAAGGAAGCAATAGCCCACAACAAGCAATAATTTTTTGAAAACGATAAAATCTATGATAAACATAAATAAATAAATCATTCTCTATATAAAAAAGTGAACACAAATATGCAAGTGAACGAAGCAAATGTGTTGTCTTGAACGTTTGTCAAAGCAAATTAATTACTCCTCAAGACGGTTTGCAATTGCTGAACGAGGAACGATAAAAAAGATACGTTTGGATCGGTCCATACAGTTCCTTTTAGGGAAGCGTTCCATGGAACTAGATCATTCCGGAACGACACAACTCTAGTTAGGTATTGCTACTGAAATTATAATTCAGTTATATTATTTCAGTCATAAGCAAGTAATTATGACTGAATTCATTAAATTTCAGTACTTATACTAAAATATTGGTTCATCTTGTTGAATTTTCGTAACTATAACTGTTTTCCAATCAATCTGTTTTCTCTGTGTACCTATAATAATCATTGGAAGAACTTGACCGACACAAGTACATATCGATGCTTTTTATTCATTGCCGAGTAGGTATCGATACTTTGGAGCCTATGCCGTATTAAGTAAAAGTATCGATACCTTAGAGGTACCGTTTCATCCCTAGCCATATGGACCACCACCCAGCTTACTTAGTCTCCATCTTATGTATAGTACGTATTAAGGTTTTATTGAACAAAATTTGAGCTTTGGTAAAATACATGCAGTCTACCGGCCACTGACTCTTATACCAGCGTTGCCAGAATGATGACTTTTATCATATTTTTGATGATTTTTAAAGCAAAATATGATTTGGTTATTTTCTTTCCCAAATCATGATTTTTCTTTCTCCCAAATTATGTTTTTTCATACTTGATTGGAAATATTTTAAATGGCTATTTTAATTGTTTAGATCAATTAATTTATAATTTTCCATAGTTTTTAACATAAAAGTTACTCTGACTGAAGTATTTTGAATTTTGGATAAAAATATTTCTCTGTTCTCCGAATTTAGTTAGTTCTTCTAAAATAATCACTTTTCCATTTTAGCGACTTTTAATGTGTAAAGCAGTGTACATATTATCGAACTTGAGTAAAATGGATGCACTTTGTTGATAATTTTATTTTTTAATTATATTTAGCAACTTCTGAGATGCTTTTGTTTTAACATCACGCATTACACCCTAATCCTGTTATATCCCAAGACAACGTACCATATCATAGCACCAGAGAAATTCTTTTAACAAATCATTGTTTATAGCAATTTATAATTGTTATGCCACAAATAAAACTCTTGACTGGCACTTTTTGGTACACACTACCAGACAAAACCAATATGGCCGCTGACTGTTCATCAATCATATTTTTTTTTTGTAAATTAGTGCCCACACTATCTAGCGAGGAAAAATTTGAGCAAAACTGTCACTCCTGCTCGATACTGTGTACCCTGCTTAGCTATTCCCCGCGATTTTTTTATAAAGATATACAGTGGTGGAAGAAATAATAGGGACAATTTCTTTTTTCACAATAACGTCTCATAAGCTTTTTTGAGCTAAAGTTTTATGGAGCGGCAGTCCCAATCACGACACTCGAATCCCATAGAGCACCTCTGTGGAGCTCTAAAAAATAAAAAGCTGGAACGTAAAAACTTACAAATAAACAGATTATGTGGGACACAATTCAGTAACATTAGTACTCCAATTCTCCGGATATCTGCGCCAATCTTATGTTTCATTGATTTCTTCAGTTTTTGGCTGCGTCAAAAATATCAAATAATATTGTGATGATGCAGTTTTAGTAAAACAGAGCAACAAAAACATTTATTTGACATAAAAAATCGTTACATACATACATACTTTAAACATTTGTTTTTGGGCACTTTTCGGAACTTGTTTTTTCGTTAGATATTTTATGAAATTAATTTGTTCGAGGAAATTCGTTAACATTTAAAACTTTTTGGAAACTCGTGCAGATATAGAAGCTAATATATATAGTTGTTGCATTTTTGCGACTTTCATTATTGATTTAAAAAAGCTTTGCGAAAATATAAATTTTTCATTTTAGTGATATTGATCAATTTAAAGCTTTTTTCTGATATTAGCATGTTTTTGATATTTACTCGAGTTATGTTTTCCAATCTTCTTTATAATTTTGTGCGTTCATTTGACCATTTTCGCGGTGGAAGTGATTTTGCCACGTTCTTATGTATTATTACCGTCAATGCAATTTTTAAAAAATTATTAACTCCTATCTAGAAGGAAATATAAATGTAAGAAAATCATATAAACTTTTAAGAATGCGTTTTTGTTTTATATAAAAGTTTTATTATTTGTCTTTGCTTTGAATAATATTTTGGAATAAAATATTTATGATGATTTTTTATTTTAAAATATGATTTTTATTTCGTCAAATGATGATTTTCTTCGGAAAGCTTCTGGCAACGCTGTCTTAGACTATAAGAGCTGCAGAGGAGAATATAATTCAAAAAGACTTTAAAATTTAAATGAGATTAAATATAGATAAACCTCTTCCCAATTGTGGAAGTACGAATGATGGAAACACCGCCAGAAAGTTTTTTTTCGCAATTTTGAGAGAACATGAAATATAACTGGACTTGATAAAGAGTTACTTCGAAAAACCAACATTGTCTTAACGGCAATAAATAGCAAACATAACATTAATTCTAACCGATTTGGAGAATATGCTACCGAAATATAAAAACTTTTTGTCTCCTTATATCCATGGAAAGAAATTACGCCTAATAATTGAATCCAATATTCTTCCACTTATAGAAATAACAGAAGAAGCTCAAGAAGTAGGGATTTTAAGCATATTCAATTATTCAGTTTTAGAAAATGCTTTAGACCATAGCTTGGGAATAATGATTAGAAATCCTAATGATTAGCAATTGGATTAGAAATTTTAATTGTGCTGAAAAATTTATTAATTATGATTAGTTAGCCATTTTAGACGATTACTAATTGATTAGATTAGAAATAATCAAAAATCTAATCACAATTAGTGACGTTTAGCATTTGTAATCAAATCTAATCAAAACTAATCCAAAAAAAAATAATTGATTAGATTTCTTGATTATTTTTGATTAGATTTGATTAGATCCACTATTTTTAACTATTTTTGTGAAAAGAAAATATTTATTTATCACATTTGTTGCTAAATTTACATAATAGCCCAATTCACAATCTTGTGCAAATGGTCTTGCATCGTTGCATTTGCAAAATGCTATAGTATATTGATACTCACCACTAACAATTGTTAAGTGGTGAGTATCAATATACTATACCAATTTGCAAATGCTACGATGCAAGACCATTTGCACAAGATTGTGAATAGGGCCAATGTAACAGTTTTTGAATATTGCATAAAAATGCATACGGTGCATATGTGCTGATTCTGCTTATATATAATTCAAAAAAAAATTGACATTAGACTTCATTAATACCAACTTTTCAAAAGAAAAGTCTGACAATGAATTTCGTCTTGGAGTATTGATGATGCCTGCAAATAAGAATAGTCGTTCAACGGGTGCTGACGACGTCAGTGGGGTGTTACACAATAGGAATGCTTCCTTCTAAACATTATATTTGGTCCAAATTTCAGGGCCGGGATCCGGGTCATTTAAGTAAGCGTAAATCTGATTGCTTTTGGCATTTTTGAAACCGTTGGACTCGGTTGGTGTTACCGGGGTTTTGGGAACGTCATCTTCTGTAAGGAAAATAATATAAAGTTTGAAAAATCATGAAATACTGATAAAGTTACCGTCATCATCGAAATCATAAAATGAGTTGTCATTATTCAAATTCGGCACGTCCGTTGCATTATATGAAAAACCATTTTTGAACAAAGTGCATATGACTTCAATCACCCTTTTGCTGATCTGCTCCTCAGTACAGTCAGGCGATGTTTTTTGGATAAGCCGCAACCGTTTCATTTTCACATTTGGAGTCAATACAGCTGCCGCTATTGCCATGTTTACCTCTGGAGCCAATGTGAAATACAATTTAAACCTTACTCCCAATTGCTGTTCTAATTGCACTGCTATTGAGCTAAGTTTTCCCAAAACGTCGAGTTTTCTGGATAATTTTAGCAGCTTGTTGCTCAAAGAAAGTAACGTAGGAATAATACAACCATACTTCACATTGGTTTCACCTTGGAGAAAGTCCAAAGTGTGGGCAATGGGCTCCATTAGCACCTTGTACGTCTCCAAATATTGAAAATCACCACCTGAAAAAGGAGGCAGAGTCAGTTCATCGGCAAGCTCATTCAATTTCTCATTGAACTGTAGTAACTTCACGATTGCATCATATAGTGAGTTCCACCTATTTACTACTGGTACAAGAAGAGCTGAACCTAAAATGCTCTGGATGAATTCGGAGGACTTCGGCCATTTGCACTTTTTCCATAACTGATGGCACATTTTGATCGTCTGTAAGAAATCAATGTAAGTAAGTGAAATGTAAGTTGCATTTCAAATAATTTATGTATAAATTTTACCATTGTGTGTTGAATATGCAGTGCTGGCTGCTCTCGAAAAATCCTCTGGAAATCAGTGGTGGCCAGTAAATTCAGTGTGTGACTGGCACACCTTTCGTGCTTCGGCAAATATTTGTCATTTTCGAAAATTGGCATTTCGTCTTCGCTGTCTTCCTCTGCCTCTTCGCCATCATAATCACTTCGGCTCAACCCATGGTCACGAAATGCCTTGACAAAGTTCGACCCGTTGTCCGTGATGGTCATTATAATGTTGGTCGTGTTGAGGCCAAAGAAAGTGTTCATACCCCCGATCATTTGCGCGATTTTCTCCGCCGAGTGGACACCAACTATTCGCTTACACACCAACGCAGCTGACTTCCTTTGGAAATTTTGATCAAGCCAATGACAGGTGTAACCCAAGAAACTCCTGTGATTACCCGACCAAATGTCCGCTATGGTGCAGAAGTATTTCGATGACGACATGGCTATCTGTAGCGCAGTCACCATCCTGTTGTATGTTTCATCGAGTCTTTTAATGGCGGTTTTCTGACACATAACTTTTAATCCAGTGCCACTAAACAGGTCTCGAAATGACTCCTTTTCTACAACAGAAACCGGTAACGCGCAGTCTACCAGAAAGTGAATAATTTTTTTTCGAAAGCTTCCTGCGACGTGCTTTCATCGGAAGGACCTGCTTTCATCCTCATATACTTTTTGTGCAACTCGCTGTGCCGAACTTTTAAATGAGAGATGAAGTTGGAGGTAACTTCACCTCTGCCTTTTATTAATTTGTAACAGCCCACACATTTAGCGGTTGTACTTCCATTTGTCTGTCACAACAAGAAGAAAAAATTAATATATTGATTTAAAATGAATATCAATAAAAATTTTATTTATCACAAGTATACATCACCATATACAGCAAACCTAATGGAAGATAATGGGTAAAACTTACATACTTAACCATTGCCACATAAAATTCACGGTTGAAAATTAATTTGGGCGAACTTCCGGTGCTACGCATTCTTTTAGCACTCACTGCCGGCTCGCTCTCCGAAACTATGTTCCGGATCACCTTCGTCGGTACATAATTTGGATCACATACATCATCGTCTGCGAAGAAGTTTTGGTCTTCGAAAACAATTGGATGCATTACGACGAAGATTTTACTTTCAATATTAAGTAAACAAAAAATTATACTTGTACTTCCACAAAACACGTTGAAAATTAACATTAATAATAACACAACAACAAAGTGGACCAGCTGTGTCTAGTGTTTATTTAAAGAACAGGGTGCACCGTATTCAACTTTATGCAATATTCAAAAACTGTTACATTATGTAAATATAGCAACAAATGTGATAAATAAATATTTTCTTTTCACAAAAATAGTTAAAAATAGTGGATCTAATCAAATCTAATAAAAAATAATCAAGAAATCTAATCAATTATTTTTTGGATTAGTTTTGATTAGATTTGATTAGAAATGCTAATCGTCACTAATTGTGATTAGATTTTTGATTATTTCTAATCAAATCAATTAGTAATCTGAAATTTTTATCAAAATTCAATTCTAATGATTAGAGAATTTTATTTCTCTAATCGTAATGATTTCTAATTCTAATTGAAATTCCCAAGCTATGCTTAGACAGACAGTAACAAAACGAAAATATTTTCAACAGCCTTTTGTTATCGTCTGATCCTGTGTTATCATCAATGTGAAAACGATGGAATTATTATGAACCTTTATCATCCAACAACACGTATGAACTAAAGGACTTTTATATTATCTATTGGACATACATATATAATGATATGACAGATTATTTTGGAAAATAAATAATAGGGTTTAAAATTATATGTAAAGTATGTATATATAAATATAGCCAACCTAATTCACAAAAAACTTTTTGATTAATAAGAGACTTATTAAACAAATTTTTGTATGAAAATTTGTTTTATTAATCTGTTATAAGTCAGAAAATTTTTTTATGAATTAAGGCAAATATATTTATGTATTTAAGATAATTTTAAGAAAATGTTCATAAATAAAAATGAAGTAAAATATAGTAGCTTGTTGTCAAAGTTTTTATTAAGTGGCTACAAGACAGATCAATATTTAGCTCCAATATTTGTGTCGGTGTGGGTTTGTTATGCATTTTGATATTCTTCAATATTTCCCCTCCGTATATGTGTACATTTTTTTTGTAAACAAACGCACACAAACACATACATATATTGAAGCTAAATATTGATCAGTCTAGCAGCCACTTTAAAATGACAACACTTTAAAGGACTAAGTGCCATTTTTACAACTTTCAGTTAAAATGCACGTTAGTAAAATATCACTTTAGCTAAAGTGAAGGATAAATTTACCTTTAACAATTTTCGTTATCAGAACCTCCCTGTCAAATAAAATTTTATTTCTGAGAATATGGCAGTACCAGAGCAAAAACCAATTACTTTTGACATGAGTCAATAGTGTGAGTAGTAAGCGCGTTTGACTACAAACCCTGAGGTCTTGAGTTCAAGACTAGTTTCAGGCAAGCCAACAACATCATGCATTTTTCTCATGTTCATTGATGTGTTATTGTGTTGGTTGTTGTTAGACTGTTAAAGTGGTGAAGGCATAGCACTGATTACTTTGGCAGTACCGGCAGCGATTAATACTAACATATCCTAATGCACTTTGCAGCACCCTCCTTCGTCGATATTGTAGCAGAACCGTAAACGACGTAAAATAACTAATAAACTGGCTGTACAGCTTAAAAAAGCAACTCAATGCCTCTCTTTACACCAGAGGGGGTTGCAAAACTGCTCTACAAAAAACGCGCAATAGCAGAGTTGTAAATGAGTTAAGCTTTCTATCTCTCTCCCACTTCACCACCTGTTATCTATACACTATCCCTTTCCCAAAGAAGGTAACTGGTAGGCATTAATTGCCTGATTGTGTTACTTCTCTTTAAAAAAAATAAGTTGCGTAGTGTCAACTAGGGATGGGTAAAAATATCGATATTTCGATATTTTCTCAAAAATATATCGATATATATTTTTTTTGTTATATTTATTTATTGTATCTTCAATAAAATTGAACTAACAATAAGTAATCAAATCTTAACTCTAAAATTTTAGTTTTTAAGTCCAGCCAATGCCAGACAAAAATATTTGTTTCAGCGGTTGGTTCTTTGCTTGTCTACGTCTCTCATGTTCGGCTGAGAGTAAGAGTGTCCCTCCTTCTCAGTCGATAAAGTTAATGATATTTCGGGCTAGCGGATTTGGGTGCAACTCAAGTTTTTTTATGTATATTGTCACATGTTTAGAAAACACTGTCTTAACTAGCGGCACATCTAAATCTTTATGAATTCGCTTGTTTCTGACATACCATGGGGCTGCTGTAGTCGTACGGAGTATTCTATTTTGTCGCCTTTGAATTTTTTCTACATTTGATGCCGAGGCAGTGCTCCATAACTGGATTCCGTAGGACCATATTGGTTTTAGACTGGAGTTGTATAGAAGAAATTTACAATCTAGGCTTAGAGTAGACTTCCTTCCAATGAGCCAATTCATTTGAGCTGGTTTTAATTTTATTTGGGTCACCTTTGCATTTATGTGGGACCTCCATGTTAGACGACGATCAAGATGAGCACTGAGATATTTTACTTCAGTGTGTTGCGGTATAGTTTGGTAATGTGTTGACATTTTTGTTCGTTAATTTTCATCCGCCATTGTTCCAACTGGGATATATACTCTTGCAGTTTGCGGGAAGCTTCTTGATGGCTTTTGTGAACACTTAGAAAAGCTGTACCATCAGCGAATGTTGATATGTGTATGTTATTGCTTACCGGCAAGTCAGGGGCATATATCAGATATAATACAGGACCGAGGATGCTGCCTTGAGGAACTCCGGCTTCAATGGGTTGCGGATGGCTTAGAAAATTACCTTCTTTAAGAAAAAAATTTCGCTCAGTTAAATAGCTTTCTAAAAGTTTAAGGATGTTTTCGGGTACGTGTTGTTTTAGTTTATGTATTAAACCTTCGTGCCATACTTTATCAAATGCCTGAGAAGCATCGGCGAAGACCGCAGAACAATATTTCTTTTCTTCGAAGGTTTTTCTAACCACGTTCACGAGTCTACGTGTTTGTGCAATCGTGCTATGTTGTCTCCTAAAACCGAATTGGTTGTCTGGAATGCATCCAGTACGATTTAGTATGGCTGTTAGCCTATAGGATTCCACCTTCGTATGATCTTTGCATGGCTTAGGTATCATAGTAATCAGCAAAAGCTTCCATTCTGCGGGAAAGCACTTGAGGCGCAAAATAATGTTAAAAATAAATAGAATTATCCGTTTTGCAGTATAGGGTAGCTCTAAGAGGATTTTAATGCTTATTTTATCAGCGCCTGGAGCTTTTTTCGAATTTAAGTCCGCAATACAGTGTTCAATCTCATGAACATTAAACCTCAAAGTAATATCTGGTATAGCGAGGACTGGTGGCAGCTCATAGTATCAACCGTATTTGGAGTAAATACTTTCTGCAAGTGGTTTACATATAGACTACCTTTTTCAGCGTCAGTTCTTGGCCAGTCTCCATTCGAAGCTCGCAATGGAGGCTTATATATCACTGCTCTTTTGAGGCCTTGGGCTGCTTTCCATAGCGAATAGTCTGTTTGAGGCGTTGCGTCGAGCGCATTCAGAAATTTTTGAAGAGAAGCGGTTTTTTGATATTCTACTAGAGTTTTCACCTCTTTAGCCGTTGTATGTACATCTGCTGAATACATTTTATTATATCTCACCTGAAGATTTGTATTAGTAGCATTTAGAGCAGCTTGCTTATGGTTTGCTTCAAAAATTCTAATAGAGTCATCTATGTAACCAGGCGTTTTTAATGGCATATTTTCTGTGCAATTTTTTGTATTTCAACCAATTTATACGTGTTACTTAAAAATAAATTTTTTTTTCAACTTAAAAAATAAATATTTTTCAACTGGAACGTTAGAATTTCATGAACATTTTTTTAAACTCTTTGAAATTTCGTGTCCTTACTAACGCAGCAAATTAAATTTTTTTAATCGGTTGATATTTCGATACGATATCTGGAATATATTAGAGCAACATTTTGAAAAAATTGAGAAATGTCAATTTTCAAATGAGTATAACTGACTAACTATACCAGATAAGTATACAACCAAACATGGGTCTTTTAGATTTTGTTTTATAAATATTGCTCTGTCTAGCACCCGCTTTATATGGCCCTTCCTTCTTGGCAAGTTTTTACGAGGGCTTTTGTTGTAAAAAGCCCGCTCTTAACTTCTGTTGGTTCTAGTACCCATAACTGTTTGTCCTCACAAGCTCCCTCCATACGTGTCCATATCACTGATTGAGACTGTGGTGGTATCGTCTGGTTTTCAATTGCAATTATTTAGTTTCCTTACGTGCGCCTGAATGTCATATCCAACATCAAGCGGTTTTTTAACTTAACGCCAAATCATTCATTGTTGCCCTATATGCAGGTTGATGCCATAGTTTATCACAAACTCGCCTCCAATAATAACCTCGTCGACAATGTTTGACGCTGATATTGGCAACAGTCACCTGCGCTTCAGTCTTACCGTAGACAGTGGCAGGCTCCCCAGTAGCTGTGCATAGTCGTATATTAATTAAATGTTCACATTTCCCCTTCACTATATCGGAGCTGATTATTGACTGCGACAAAGATGTGCTTTTTACCGTTGATGTATCGACACGCAGTGAGGGTGCCATGTTTCTGATATAGGGATTGTGGGGCCCTCGTTTGTGGGAGATAGCTCTTGCCTCTTAGTTAGGGTTGCCAATCGTACTGTTTTTATCAGTACATTTACTGAATTTTTTAAAAATACTATTTAATGCATAACAAGCAAATCAGTACGCAAATATACTGATTTTCTCATACACATATGTACTTTTTTTGTACTGTTTTTTTTGCATTAGATTTTTTACGTTTATAAAATAGATAACCTTATAGTTTTTAACGTCTTTAAGTAATGGAGTGGATTTTTTGTGATTCAAAGATATTCGATGACGTCAGAGGACTAGTACAGGCTTTTAACACCAAAATGAAATCCAAACTATATAGCAAATAGTCGTCAGAATAGCGCTACAGAAGAATTACATATATTATTATTTATTGCCGTATTCCATCAGGAACATATGCTATTTACATAGAATCTCCATTGTTGTCTATCAGTAACTAAAGAACATAATTCGTTGAATGAGTTTCCGGTTTCGCTTTGACCTGCTGCTAAATAAAAAAAAATAATTTAATTGAAAAATTAAATTAAAACCGAACTAAAGCCAAAATAAATAAATTTCTCTGAATATAAACCCATACAGTTCGACTAAAACTCATAATTAAATTGTTAATCTCTAAAGGCATCTAGCATAAGGATGTACATTAGGGTGGCGCGAAATTTTTTTTATATCATTGAGTTTGGGAGCGAAAAAGTTGCTACTGTATACCAGTAGATTGTGATTAATTTTTTTTTAAATTTTGCCGATTTTTAAAGGTGCCACAACGACCTTGATTGTTTCATAAAATGAGGTTAATTGATATATTGTATTAATTGTTTTAATTACTTGTCGATATCACATATAGTTTAACTTGAGCCAAAAATAAGTACTCAAAGCTATGAAAAGGACCACAGAAAAAAATTAGGACAGTTTCGTCGTCTTTTGAGGTGCCACAAAGAGATCCAAATTTGGTAAAAATAAGGAAAATCACATTTAATTAAAATGAAGTTTATATTTCTTTTACGGAAGATAAGCTCTAGCCTAACTCTTATAACTTTTATTTAGAGCTATTAAACTAAACATAGACATATTAAACGACAGTGGCGTACATACATAAAATATATAAACTAAATTAATGAGAAACAAAAGATTTCAAAAATCGCATTTTTATCATTTAACATTTAAAATAATAAGTTTAGACTACTAATAAGTTTGTATTCCGATTTCTTATTATATCGTGGCATGATAAATCTAGACATCAGCCTCGATCGAATGTAGCCATCTCTTTCTAAATCTCCTACATCTGCTGCAGCTTCTGTCACCAAACGGACGCAGCGTTCGACGGCTTGAGTGTGACACACAAGTTTGGGAAAAGTTATCATTAATTCGCCGTTAGTTATGTAATTTTTAATTTCGGCTGTTGTAAGTGATCTTATTAAGGGAGGTTCAATATTTTTAAAAGACTCATGATCCATCATCTCGTAGTATTCTTGGGCATCAAAATTTAGCACGGGAACTTTAAACCGTCGTATTGAATTAGGCCTCTGTTGCTCTCTTGTACGTATTATTCGACAAAGGGCAAGTTTCCGAATATTTGGTATTTTATCTTGAATCATAGCCAATAATAAGTTCTTCGGGTGCGCGAAATAGGCGTTTCTTTGGGTAACTGGATCAACTACATCCTTCAAATGTTTTGGAAGATATCTAGTTAAAAAGATGAGTTTCCACAAATGTCTTGGACCTTCCCAGCAAGCTGATTTAACTTTAATACTAAACCAGACCGGTGCATACATACTACATATGTAGCTAAAATGATCAGATTTTGTGAGGGTATGTTGGAGGAGACATATAAACGAAGTATTCGACTGACAGTTGTGAGCCAGCGGGAGTGTGATATTGGTCCAAGTTGAATATTGGCCAGATCTTTATTACATTCACCCGATATAACAGCAAGAACCATCTTATACAGATATTTCTGATCATTGCTTAATTCCTTTAAATCAATTTCCGGCAGTGGAGATCCTTCATGTCCTTCAATTGGTTTAAATTTTATGACGGGCTGAGCGCATTCTTTTAAAGATTTACCAATTGGACCACCAAATGATTTAGGACCATGTGTTGCGCCGTCTAGACTAGTGAAGAGATGTCTTAGCGGAAGTTCATTTGTGTACAGCAAGCACACAAACCAATGCAGAGATTTGTTGTAATGGAGCTCTAACTTTCTTATCACACCATTTTCATAACCGGTATTGACATTTGTCCCATCACATCCTATAGCAATTATATCTTGAGTATCATATTTTTTCAGTAAACAGTAATTGGTAATGACGTTTGAAATATTAATAGCATTTCCAGACGGAGGAGTAACATGTCCTAAGTATTCGGAATTTGATTCCCGAAGAATGGCAATATGTTCTTCAATAGTTGTTACCGGATGATATACTCCATCTTTTATAATAGTTTTTGTGGATGGATCTTTCCTTCCATCGAAATAAATAGATCTTAGCAACTCACATTCCTCGGAATCACACTGTAATTTACTCCGTCATTTCTGTCTCTCACGTCTAATTTTACTGCGATCGATAATAGACGCTTTATCGTTTTCATGAACAATGCCTAATCTTGTAATAACGCAGAAGAAACAGCAGCAGCACCACGGTCAGAAAGACCCCATCGATCACATTCACGAGCTAATGTTGGCAGAGTTTTACGCATTTGGCCATACGTGGAAATACCAGATGAAGTAGAGGGGGTGGTAATATCTTTAAGTAAAGGCAAGTCTGAATTCATAGTTAGATCATCTAACAGACTATCACCTAACTCCACGGATGTGTCTTCATCGGGTTTGTCAAATTTCTGCATTTTAGAACTGTTGGCTTCTTGTAGGGATTGTTCTTGTTTCAGTTTTCTTTTTCCCCGTTCTTGGAGCTGTTTTGTCGTTTTGTTATCAATATTTCCTATCATAATTTTTCTTGCAGTTCTTTGGTCTTTCCGTCACAGGAACTTTTTAGTTTTTTTCGCAAATGCACTTTTCGCAATTTTTACATTTGCATGAAGCAATGTCGAACAAAACTTTCGATTTATCTTTAAATTCTTCGGTTTTCTTTATAAAACTGGGAATATTGGATCGTTGTTTGACAGGTTTCATAAGATTTCTGTATTTACAGTGGTAGTCACGGATTCTTTCAATAATGCGTTCAGTAGATATTATAGGTATGGACGCTTTCTTCCAAAGAGTTTCAAGAGAAGGAACTATAATTTTGACTACTTCTGAAAACGTAGGCTCCTTTAACTGACCTTCCAATTTCAAGTAGTTACGTGTAAATATATACTGCCTCAATATATCACCATATGTGGGTAAAACATTTTCATTGAATGGTACTCCAACTCCAAATAACGGACAGTTACTATCTTTTGCACGCGTTAAAGTTATCATTTTATTTGTTATATTACTTGCCCTAATCTGAAACAAAACAAATATAATTATAAAAGAAATATAATTATATAACAAAAGAAATATAATTATATAATTAAGAAAACGAAAAACTAGAAAATATGTGTGATTTTGGTGGTAAATCTTCGAAACTCAGTAATATTGTGGCACCTCAAGAAATCTGTTTGATAGCATAAATATTTAATTTTTGGCTCAAGTTCAATCACATTTTGAACGAAACACAAATTGCATAAACATTGATTTTTGCTTAATTTTAATCTTTTTACAATTTTTAAGGTCGCTTTGGTACCTAAAGATATAATTCGATTTATTGCAAGTTCTAAGGGCACAATCAGTATACAACTTTTGACCACCCAAGTCTTATCAAATTTTGAAAAAAATTCAAAACGCTACATTTTCGCTCCACCCTAATGTACATGTTCAAAATAAACTGAACAGACAAACATTCACACACTAGCACTTGTAATTATCAATGATAATTCAACAAGAAGTTTAACACAAGACATAAAGAAAAAAGTGAATATCAATAACTATCAAATGAAATACAGCTCTAAGAGTAACAGTATGAATTGATTAAAGGTACATGATATTCAACTCTTAACTGCCACCGACTTAGGTCGTGTGATCCAAGCATTAGAGAACTCTGAAGAGATTAGCGGGAGCTATCGAAACATGTCATTTCAACCCTCCGTGCAGTCAAATTTTTCGTTGTCTAAATGCATCACATTTATCTCGAAAGAAAAATATTGAAAAATTAAATTAAAAGCGAACTCAAGCCAAAATAAATAAATTTCTTTGAATTTTTATATAACTTAAATAAGCTTTTACTTGCTTTTCTACTAATTTGCTGCATATTTTTAATATATTCTTTCGAAGGAATGAAAATGTAGTTCCTTAAAAATTACTTCCAATATTTTATACTGGATTAATATCAATTTTAAATATTAATAATCTTTTACACTGTAATTTTGTATAATAAAAAAATTTCCAGGCCTGAGTTTTGTTAATCTAGACTTGAACTCAATTTTAATGTGCGTATCGGTATCGGAACCGGTATCGGCGATATTTCTTTTCGAGTATCGGAGCGGCAATACGACGTATCGTTACATTCCTAGTTTTCATATCCCCAGATTTGCTGGAGGGCTCCCCCACTGCAGCAGGGTTGTTAGTAAAGCTGCGTTTAGCGTTTCTGGATTATCGTTTTACTTGTTTCACCAGTGTTTTAAGCTTCGTATTAAGCTCGTCTTTTTTAACAGGATCTGAGTTACTCATGATTTGAATATTTACAACTCTCCTATCTTCGACCAGTTTCCAGAAAGAAGGAGTTAACCATTCTTTTACTCCGTGCTTGGAAAAACCGACGGTCTCATGAGCTGTGTTATGCAGCATTGTTTTGATTAATATCCACTGCAGGTTTATGTTGTTTTCTTGGTTGGGCAATAATTCGTCCCTACTTCTTTTCTCTACAATTTTTGAGGTAAAATTATCCCTGATCTGCTTGACGGTGAGTTTCTTAACGTTGTGTTTTCTCCGAATGGTGTGAGCTGTTGGGTTCTGCATTTTTTTTTAGGGTGAGCTTCATTTCGGCGATTACCAAGAAATAATCTGATGCTATGTCGGCACTGCGTTTTACCCGTACGTTCTGCAGAAGTTTATACCATTACTAATGCAAATGTGGTCAATCTGCCCCTCGATAATTGAGCGGGTGTCGCGTGATCCCCAAGTGATCTGATGCTGTAGTTTGTGAGGGAAGTATGAAACGCTGATAAAAAAAAATCTTCGTTGCTGCAGTTGCCGGGGCTATGATTTCCCATAATATGCTGGAATCCTTCGCTTTCGCTACCAATACAGGCGTTCAAATCTCCCATTAACATTAAGATGTCGTTACGTGGAGTATACTGAAGCATGCGGTTTAATTCTTCGTAAAACTTCTCCTTGATAGTTAGGTCTGCTACATCGGTGGGGGCGTAGCATTGTACGATTGAGATTTTTCCAATATTGGTATTAAGACGCGCTGTTACAATGCGCTCAGAAACAGGAGACCAGCTGATAAGGCAGTTGCGAACTCGTCTACAAAAGAAAATTAATACGCCGTGTATATGGGGATCGCTGTCATTTTGAATTCCAGAAAATATTATTCGGTCGCCTCTACTGTTCGAACGCATTTCGCTTATACCAATAACTGACATAATTCGGCTATGTTCTGTAAACCGAATCCGAGTAAATTTCTCATTTTCCAAAAATAAATAATGCCCCCATTGATGTACTTTAAATCATATATGCCAAATTAATCTCAAAAAAGTCTGAACAAATTTCGCTGTTAGTGGACTTAATTTGTCCAAATCGAGCGTTTTCAAAACCACTTGGTTTACAGAACAGGGGGATTACTCTGTAATTCGAAAGGAAAGAAAATGCTTTCGAATTGCAATGTAAATAGCATACAAATTCGAAAATTTTTCTTTTCGAAATGAATTACAGAGTAACCTCCCAGGCAGGATTAAGGGCCTAACCATAATATGCATGTCTTCCCTTAAGCTAGCTTATGGGGTGCTAGACGGATCAATATTTTAGCTTCAATATATGTGCTTGTGTGCGTTTGTTATGAAAATCAAAAGCGTTTTGATATTCTTCAATATTTCCCCTCCGTATATGTGTACATATTTTTTGTAAGCAAACGCACACAAACACATGTATTGAAGCTGAATATTGACCTGTATGGTATTCGCTTTAAGCAACGGTGCGAATGCATAGAAATTGTATGTTTCAAACTATAATGTACTTAAGAAAAAGTTTCGGCAAGTTCTCTCAATTGTCATTTGCTTAAGGCCCCTTTCACAGTTGAGACATTTCTTGCAGACATTTTTTTAATTATCTTTTGAACTGTCCTGAAACTTTCACACTTCGTCAAGAAATGCCCGATTTGTTTACTTGATGTGTGTGAATTTGTGTTAGTATTGTGGCTTTTGTGTGTATGTGTTGCGAAATGTAAAAAACGAAAAATATCCAGTACAGATAGTCGTGTACTGCACCCTCTACCTTTTCTTCCCCTCGCCATCAAAATTTTTCTGTCCGGAAAGAAATGTCCCAAGTGTGAAAGGCCACTAAGCAAAGAGCCAAACTGAACGCACCTTCCGTACGGAATCAGCTCTTTGTAAATTGTTATTGTATTTTTTTTATTTATTCATACATACAGTGTTGCCACGACCTAAAAATTTCTTTAGCCAAAATGTTAAAAAAAAAATGATTACATACATGAGAAACAATAACTAAAATGTGAAAGCTCAAAAATAATTTCTAAAATATGTATGTAATAAAAATAACAAAAACCTACCCCCGTGCTGACTAACAATAAGGCAAAAAAGAATTCAAAATAACGCAGCAATATTGGTTAAGGCCATGATTCATTACAAATTTATGGCGTTATCTCTTCTACAAAAAAAATTACCATAATTAATTTTTAATAAAAATTTACAATATGTACAATAACTTTTCAAGGCCGTTAATTTGTTAGAAATTATTGTACCATCTCTTATCGAGGTAAATTTTTGCTTTAAAAAAATCTGAATTCCGATTTATTTAATAAATAATAAAAAAGTGTTTAGTTTTTTGTAGAAAAGAAAATGCCATTAGTCCTTAGATCGGTAAAAAAAAACTCACGCGTATTCAAAAAGTATGATAGTGTGGCTTATGTGAATATTTGTGACAGATTTGTTGACAAGTCTGTCCGGTTTAAACATTTTTTGAAAAATTTCCTAAATTAATATTATCTATCCGATCAGAGTTGCACTTTTTGGTATAGTTGCAAAAAAAACAGCAATGTCTGCTGTATTAATTAGACATTTGCTTAATATAGCTGTTCTATGAATGTATGTTATTGTAAATTAGTTGACGAAATATGTAAAATAGCATAAATATTTCAAAACATTTGTTTTTTCATATTTTTTGTGTGATATTATGACACCAACGACATACTTAGCTTCATTCACAAGATAATCTGGCAAAATTTTATCAGATTTTCCTGTGAATGAATCGCATTTAAAAATAACCAAAATATCAACGCTGCATACATACATTCGTGTAAGTTCAATATAGTCAGCTAAAAGTGTTCTCTAATTTGCTTAAGTATATGACAGGCTTTTCGTTGTTTTTTGATATTACCTTAAGCTAGCTTATGCATATTATGCTTGGGCCTTTAGTTGTTTCCATTGGAAAGTAATCCAAGTGTCAGTTAGAACTAGTTGCGAAATATTTATCTTAAAGTTAATTTAAAGTTAGCTACATTTCCGATTTCTTTATAGTTCATAATATTTATTTAATGAACAAATAAAATATTTTTACAAAACAATGAACGTTTATTTCGTCGGTAGCCCTACTGTTAGAGATATTTTATCTGTAATTGATTGAACTCTTAATTAACTTCGGGTTCTCAGTTGATGAGGAACTACTTTTTAATAAATTCTTGTGCTATAAGCTTTCTTGAAAACTGTAAACGGCGAAACAATAAGCTTAAAAATTTGTTCCCAACATTTTAAATGATATTTGAAGTCCTGATAAATATATCGTCAGCTGAAACTCAAAAAGCCCTAGCTAACATTTTCAATAAATATACTAGCTTATGTAATTGCACGGTTTTTTTCCTTTAATATTTTTTTAGTTATATCGCTATTTTTGTTCGGGTAAGTATGATTTTTATAATAATTATGTGTGTTGGTCAAATACATCGCAATTTATCAAATAGCCGATTTGAATTTGTTGTTAGCTAGGGCTTTTTCGGTTATATTTAACATATGTAGAGCATAAACTTCGATTTATGGAAATATGTACATATTCTCAAATGTGCATGTATGTATATATTTATGTACAACTTAGTGCAAACATGTCGATGGTGTTGCGTAAAAAGCGCCAATCTGCTATGTAAAATGATGCGAGACTGGCCCTTTTTGCGCAACACCATCGATATGTATTTAAGATTTTATTGGTAGTAAAATTATTGGAAAAAAGTTATTACGTTTTATTTTTGAGTTCTACATATTTAAGCAAATGTCCGGGTTTCTTTCATCTGGGGGTCAATTCTTCTTCTGTGAAACGGTGAAATGAAAAGATTTTTCAACTTTTCGTAGTTGTCTTGATTCTCGTTTAATGAAACAATGAAAAGTAATTTCAATATTTTTTCATATGAAAAACATTGGAACGAAACAAAAGTTTTTCACAATTACACATCACTGCGATTCTTGTTTTGTGTAGCAGTGAAAATAACTGTCAAAACCTTTTCATATGAAAATTTATTTTACACAGAAAATTTATAAGTGAAAAATAAACATTTCGAGAATAGTAAGGTCAAACTTATAAGGGAATAAATGTTTTGAGTTTTATAATTCGTTTATTTATTTATTAAAGGATGATTTTGATCTTCCAAACGATAATTAATGATTTAAATATAAAAAACACAAGAAGTTATATTTCCGCACACGGACAGACACACATGTACACAATTCACACTGCAAACGAATTTTCATTGCTTTATTGTAAAGAACACAAAAACTATTATTAAAACAAATTTTTTTAATGAAAACCATAAAATATAAATAATTACAATAATATATGTACAATTTCATTTCTTTGTAAATATTTCATTTTGATTTTGACACTTGATAAGATAGTACCAGCGTTGTCAACTCGATGCTTTTCACACCGTTTTTAGTGCTTTTTCAACATTTTGAAGCAAAAAATTTTCAAGTTAGTGCTCGATGCTTTTTTTATTTAACTTTTAGTGCTTTTTATTTGGGAAGGTTGCACTAAACATAAAATTCAAAAATAAGTTTATTTATCTAAAAAAAATTTTTTCAAATAAAATTCTAAAGCAACACTTTGCTGAACATACTTGTTTGCAGCCTTGTAGAAGAATAAACAAATATATTTGGTTTTTTTCAAGCAAAATATATATATTCAGTCGATATAAGCCTTTTTGAGTCATTAGCAAAAAGTTTCATCAAACTTTTGTCTCTTCCTTAGTCTAGGTTCACACACCACAAGGTTTTTTGCGCAAGTTTGTAATTTGTATGTGAAAGATGAAATAAAAATAAATACAATTTGTAATCCTTTCTCTTTTTTTTTCTCTGAATTAAAACTTGCCCAAGAAAACTTGCTGTGTGTGAACCTAAACTTATTCAAACGCAGAAGTTGCACGCGTTCTTAGCTTGATGAATCTATTTAAATGAGTCTAAAAGACCTATCAGAATGTTCTTACACGCTTCTTCCTTGCTTCACATAAAAAACGGCATGAAGGGAGAAAATTCATGTTGTGAAAACTATGATGTGCCTCGATTTAATTACGCTACGCAAAAATTAAAATGCTTCGAGATCAAAATAGCAGATCATTATACATACGGGCAAATCCCAGAAATGGTCCACCTATGGCAGAATTTTCGAGCTGTTAAAACTGTTTATATATTTTGATGGAATAATGTGTTATATACTTAGGGTGATATTTTTTATGTATTTAGTTACACATGTGACCGTAAGCTTAAGTTTGAATTTTCGAGGTCGGAGGTGGTCAGGAACGCCACCTATGTATCTTGAAAATAAGTGAGTGACTATTTTTTAGATTATCTCGTAAACTATAAGGAAAATGTCTGAAATTTATTAATCACAAAAAAGTTTTATATTTTAATATGTGGTTGAATTACCGCATTTGTTAGAGAGTAAGCTTTTGCATCGAATAAAATTTCGTCACGTGTCGAATGGATGGATTACCGGATTCGAAAAGTGTACATACCAAGTTTGTTTTTCACCGTTTGTTGAATCGACTAAGAATTTGTAATACATTAAAGGAAAATTTTATGTTTCTTTAAGCTAGTTGAACAACGAAGTCGATTTGACGACTGTAATAAGGTTTATTGGTAATGTGCCATGCTTTTTTGCAAAACATACAAATAAAAGGAAATATTATTTTCGATCGCTCTGGTGATAGCGAGTGCAATTTAAGCAGCATGTACTCGATTATCGTATGCCGTAATTCCAAAAAGAAAATTTTCGAACAATTTTACTCGATCACGTATGCGGTAATTCGGCCCCTAAATGTAGCGTTCGTCAGGTCGGATTTGTCCATATGTATATTTTTATCCGCTGAATTCAGAAATGACCATAAAACTTTACGAGTTTCAAATATATACTTTTATATTTTCATAAATTACAACAATTTTGTTCTTTTTTATTTATGTGATTACTCCATTATATCGCCCATGCACTTCAAAAGTTGTACAATTCAAGGAGTGCGTTTTTAGAGTCAATAGTACAATATTAATTGTCATATTGCTTTTCATATAGCATAAAAATCATACAAATATGTATCTTGTATACTAAACTCTTGAGGAGAGAATACATTTATATTTTTCCATGAAAGTGTGAGTAAATTAAAAACTAAAACTCGTTTTCTGGAAAATCAGTATTTTTGAGTTCTGTCACTTTTAAAGTGCATGTGCGATATGTCCTTTAATACATCAAAAATTGTGTATTTTACTTTATGAAATGATAAAATACATATTATTTTTAAATAAAATTAAAAATTTTTAATTTAGAGCGTTTTTTTTTCAGAAATAAGCGTTTTTATTGCGTTTAGTACTTTTTGATATGTAAAAGCTGACAACGCTGCATAGTACCAAAGTTTTCACAGGTACGCATGGAATGAAACATTTTTTCATAATTCAAACGAGAATCAGAAAATGTGTAATTGTGAAAAGATAGAGTGAAAAGTAATGATGAAAACGAACATGAAAAGTTTTTTTCATTTCACGTTATCACAGAACCAGAATTGAGCCCCTGCTGTCCTCTTTTCATTACTTAAGCGATAACCACCCTAGCACAGACAGACACACAGATACACGGGCACACACTAGAAACTTACAACACCCCTCTTTTTTGACGGGGGCTAAAAATAACAATTAATTAAAAAACAAAGTAAATATATTATATTTATACATATATGTATATCGTTTTATAGATAAATAATTTCATTTTAAAATAAATAATCGTTATCAACAGGCCGCAAAGCAGTTTTAATGAAATATGTGCTCACATCTTTTATAAGTTTGATTTGAATTCATTTTTAGGCGAACACCTAAAGGCAATTTGGAATTTCAACAACAATCTTTTTCTTGTTTCATACCTTATTTAATATGCAATAATGTATTAGATGAGTTTAAAGAAAGTCGATTTCTAAAAATTAGTTAAGCTAAATATTCCTTCGACTTCAGCATTTGAGTAAAAAAAAAATACTTAAACTGAAAAAAGAACAAAAAGCGCCACAAAAAATTTTTTTGTCAAAAATGGAAAGAGCGTAAAAAATACCCTTTTTTAAAAAAGGGTAATCGGAAAAAATAAGAGGGTAACAAGACCAAAAAAAGCGTTGTAAAATACCCGAAAAACATCAAAATGGCAACACTGCTTACAAACCTGCTTCCGGTAAAACAGGGATGTAAAATAAGATTTTACTTTTTTCAGTATTAAATTCTTGATCTATTATTTTTAAATGTGTTTTAATCAAAATCAATAAAAAAAGGTTCATTGAAGTGCACTTGCACGAAATACTTATACGTGACGATCCTGGTGAAATCAGACCTTCTTCAGATCTTCTTCAGGCCGATATTGAATTAGCTAAATTTCCGAAAACTAGATACAATTTTTAAAGGAATGCCAGTTTTCGTTATTTTTGCGAGTGAAAAACTAAAGTAAAGAATAAAATCTTGTGTATAAAATAGCATATCGTAAAAGGGATCCTAACTTCCCCAATACATTTCATATGAGGGAAGTTAAGTTTCCTTTCGCTCTAAATGTAGAGGTTGGGAAAAATCACTTCTTAAATCATTTCGCTAGTCAAATTAGGGACAATTCAACTTGTAAAGAGGGGGAACAGCTATTTTGGTTCTACTGAAAATTCTTGCTGGGAAGGCCAAGTATCATAACATACATATGTTGATAAACTTAATAATTAATAACTTAATTAATACTCATATCAAATATGAATTGTTTGTTGGGTTTTGTTTAACTTTCTATGGGCCATTATTACAACTAGGCAATAGTTAAAGGCAGGATTTTGTCGGACGAAGAAAAGGTTTACCTTTATTAAAACTTCACTTTAAATGAAAGTGAGTGATAAGTTAAAGTCAGGTGCATCCTACCTGGTAAGTTAAAGTAAATTTGTAATAATGATAAACTGTTTATCCGCCCGACAAAAGTCTGCTTTTAGCTATTGTTAAGTTGTAATAATTGTCCTAAGCCTACTACGCTTATTTTATTCTTTTGTGATTTTCAAAAAAATTATATATAGTTATTCTGTTTTTTTGACCTTCGTTTATTAATTTTAGTATCTAGTTTTTAAGCAAAAGGTCTCTTTTTTATATCAAAAAACAATTAACAAAAACAATTGTATTTTTATTTCAATATGTAGCATCGTCAGGAAATAATTAATGTTGAAATTGATAATAATAATATTTGGAAAATAATTTGTCATATAAAAATTTGAAATATATGCACAACAAACAAAAATAATACAAAATTTAAATGCAACACAAACATTAAATATTACAAAAAATTTAAAGCCTAACAGCCTTATGCAAAAAAATCTTACCTGAGGTTTGAAGTTCATGTCAGCTACTAGCGACATTAACGCTAACATCCCTATGTTAAAAAATAGTATGCAAAAACACTATGTTAACTACTGTAAGCTTTAATAAATTTGACATGTTGATACTGGCAATGCCATCATTCTTTCTTGTCTCTTTATAGTTAACGATGCAACAAAACGATTATTAATTCATCCGGATATTCGGATATATTAATAGTGTTTTGTATAGTTTTATTATAAAATGAAGTTTTTCTTTATTTAAGATGTAATTTAATATTTATACTACATAAAAACATAAACTAAATGCATTTATAGTAATGTAAAATAATAAATACGTAAATTTTGTGTTAAGGATTAAAAGTACTTCAAATAATCGGTTTAAATATTAAACCGATTGTTTGAAGTACGAGCTTTGTTTACTTGTGTTGATTGTATGTACATCACTATAAAGTTTTGTAGATTTACAAAATTTTGCCAAGTAATTTTTGGTAATTTTTTAATAAAAAAAGAGGAAAAGATCCGAAAATTGGAACGAAGAGGACAAACTAAGTATAGTTATTGTTATAGTTGGGTAACATTGTTGTTAAAAATACTTTGGATGACCACTTTGAAGTGGTCATCTGGAAGGGAGAAGCCATTAATCCTCGTTTTATAAGTTCGTTGCCAACAATAGCCCGCGAATTGGTTTATACGTTCTAAATGAAATATTACACATTAAAAAATAATAATAAATTAAAATTAGTTTTACCAATTCTGTTCACTAAATTTAAAGTGTCCATTTTTTATATCATAAATCCATATAATTTAAAATTAAATCATTAAATTTTTTCACAAAAACTTTATTCGTCAAAACAATAAAATATTTTAACATCGCTTTAAAGTAGGTTGGTAGGTGCTTTAAATTATTTGATTTCAACATCGGCTTACATGACGTGTGTTAAGGTAACAATTTTGCTTAATATAGGTTTACCAACCACTGTTAATTTTTTTTTTGCATAAGGCTGTAAAACTATACTGTAAATAATGTATTAATATTTAACACAAATATAACAGAATATTTTCATGTTATTTATTTTATCAAATGTTAATAGTACAAATAAAAAATAATAAAATAAAGCTATTTTTTGTATTAAATGCCTATAATAATGAGCTACAATTTTCTACATCTGCCTTAACATTAATTATCTGATTCTGATGGTACATTAATTACGTGTAACAGTTCCGATATACGTTAATCTACTTTACTGTAAATAAAGTATTACGGCCGCATGCTAAAAAATATTTTACTTTGGCTTTGAAGTTCATAGTAGTTACCAAGCACTTTAAGGCTAACATAACTTTGTTAAGAAATTATATGCAAAAGACAACTTTAATTATTTTGTGATTTAATAATAAATACTGGCAACACCACCGTGTTCAACAACCACTTCATAGTTTATGATGTACAAAAGCGAATACAAATTTCATTCGAGTAGTCAAATAACTTTTTATATTATTAAATAACTTTTTATTACTTTGAAGTAAAACAACTTAATTAAAAAAATATGAGCTTCTGACATTGTAGTAAAGCATAAAAACATTTCTATTAAGTAAAAGTAAAAAATATGATGAACGTAGAAGAATTAACACAATTTCTTTTACTCGAATGAAATGAGTATTTGAATATCTAACTTTTTTCGATCTGTTTTGATTTTATATACATCACTAAGACATTTTTTTATATTTGTATTTTTTTTAATGAATTTTTCTATGTATTTCGAATCAACTAGATAATTTGGTGTTGTTTCCCATTACATGAAACAAATAATGATTTTAAGCTAAGAGATAAGACTTCAAGCATCATTTTCATATGTAACATGAATCAATATGTGCTATATTAACGAACATATTTGAGGTAAAAAATACACATTTTGGAAATATCAACTTAAAGTAGTCTTAACAAACGTGAGTGCCTACTTTAAAATTTTGATATAATAATTTTTTTAGAATACAACTTTACTCAACATTGCTTGGCAAAGCTACTTTAATTATTTTTGCATACAGCCGTTAACATTTAACACAAATATAACAGAATAAATTCATGTTATGTAATGTATCAAATGTTAATAGTACAAGTACAAATCAATACATATGTATATTCATGTTTTTTTTTGCGTATCAAATATCTGTAATACTGAGCTACGTTTTCTACATCCGTCTTAAAATTAATTCTCTTATGTGGTGGTACATCAATAATGTGCAACATTTCTAATATAAATCTACATTTATAATTCTGTTCTGTATTTAAAACTGAAACATTTTCAAAGTTAGGATATTGAGTTAATTGTGAACAATGTGATGATAATGCTGTCTTTTGTGAATTAATATGTCTGTATTTCTGATCAGATCTATGACCATCAATCCAAGTTCTCAATTTATTCTTTGTTGTGCCTACATACACCTTATCACAATTATCTAAGTCATTCCCATTACAAGGTATCTTATATACTATGTGCGACATGCCCAGTTTCGGTAGTTAATCTTTTGTCTTACTAAAAAATCTGTTCAATGTGTTATATGTTCTATGAGCGACTCTATATTTATAACTGTAATATATACTTGATCTTTTTAATCGTTCAGATATTCCAGGTATATAAGTCATAGACTTGAAAATCTTCGGTTCAACCACATTTAATGTATTATTTATCCTTCTGAATTTATAACTACCTATTAATTTATAAATAAGCTGGATAGGAAAATTATTCTAACGAAGTATATTCTTAATCATCCTTTCATTCTTTCTATGAAACTCTCTGTCACTTAACGTTAGTACTCTCTCTATCAAGTTATTTGCTGTGTTAATAATAGTCCTCTTATTATGCTTGGAATAATAATTAAGAGTTCTCCCTGAAGCTGTTGGTTTTTGATACCAATCCGTTATCAAATTGTTACCTTTTCTTATTACTAGTGTATCCAAGTAAGGAAGCCTAGAGTTGCACTCTTTCTCTATTGTAAATCTAATAGGATTAAATCCATTAATTTTTTCTAACATATTATCTATACCGCATTCAGAAATAATGCAAAACAAATCATCTACATATTTGGTCATTAAATTTGGTGTTATATCAAGTTTCTCTATACAAACGTCCAGTAATTTCTCCATCACTATATCAGCAACAATTGGAGAAGCTGGAGATCCCATTGGAATACCCTTACGTTGTAAATATATATTTTTATCATACCGGAAATATCTATTATCTTCTATACAAAATTTTAAGATACTAAAAAATAAGTTCCTGTCTATTGTTGTAAATTCCTTGATCAAATCCCACTTATCTTCTATTGTACTAATTACTAAATCAACTGGAATGCTGGGATATAAAAATACATACTACATCAAATGAAACTAATCTTTTATTATCCAGTATACGTTTGTTAAGTAATATCTTCTTAAAATCAAGTGAGTCTCTAATATTATAGATAGAATGTGCAGTAATCCTTTTTAATATATTCATGATATATTTACATAGTCCATATGATGGAGAATTTACGAAAGAACAAATTGGTCTTAATGGAAAGTCTATTTTATGAATTTTCGGTAATCCATATAATCTAGGTGCAATAGCAACATTAGTTTTTAGTCTGTTTCTATCTATATTCGTAAGAATTTCTTTCCCAAAATGTTGATCAACAAACCCATTATTGATCTTTTGAAATCTGTTCGTTGGATCTCTATTAAGTAGTTCATATTGCTCATCATCACCAACAATATTATTAATTCTAATATTGTAATCATGTCTATTCAAAGCTACAGTTGTGTTAACCTTATCAGCCTTAAGAAATTTTCTGCTTCATTAACCTTATCAAATATGTATCTATCTCTATTTGTCAATCTCATCTTATTAACATGACTATCAATCACAGTTGTCATTCTTGTTCTAGCTATTTCCTGTTCCTCTCTATTCTGTATTGTCTGTATTAAATCTTCTCCATCTGTTATCATCTTTAACATGGGAAATTCTTCTCTTCTAACTGGTAAAGCAAATTTATGTCCAAGTGATAGTATCCATTGTACGTCTATTGGAATATCAATATCAGTTCTACTGTTAAACCATTTTTGGTTAAATCCTATTCCTAGTTCTTTCTTTAGTAAAATTCTTAAACTATCAAACTTTTTCGTATGAATTCTTCTTAACTTTTCATTAAACGATGCTGCTAGTCTGTCCTCATATCTTAGAAATTCTTCCATATCCCTTTCTGTAAAATGTCTTCGTAAATGCATTTCTATGAAACCTATCTCACCTCGAAAATGTTTAAGCAAATCATGTTTTTGTCTTATAACTAATCTTAAAATTTTGTTGTTTATATCTAATGTGTACTTAAAAATAATACCATCGATAACCGGAAGCAGCTCCATCTTAAAAAACATTTAGAACATTCTTCGTTGAACTTGAAATAAACTTTGGAATGATACCAGCACTCCTGCAACGTATTAGAAGCGTTATCGTTGACTTCACTTTAATAATTTTGTCTCTTATCGTCTTGAAGTTATTTATAAGACTTCTAAGTTATTGATTCCTCTTAAATCGAGTATAATAGGCAATTCACTCTACCGTGTTTTTGGCAATTTTAAGTGTTTACGAGCTAAACAAGTTAATTTTTAGATGTTTTCCCATATAACCAATTGTCCAAAAATGTATGTGTTTCAAAATTAAACTCATTCAAAAACCAGTAAAAGGCAGGGTTCCAAGTAGTTCTTGATGTATGTTCAGTTGATTATTTGTTTTAGTGCTTATAGAACACGGTTTGTAATGGTGTCAAAATATGTAAACAAAGTCGAAATTAAAAAAGGTTGTAGAATTTCTATAGCAACAAAACAGCGTATTCTGAAAATTATGATTTGTGTTGGTTGAAAAGTATTAAAAACCTAGTTTTTGGTTCAAGTTTTCAATTCAAATAAAAAATGTACATACACATTGTAAAATGCTAGTTAATAACTTTATTAATTTTAGTATCTAGTTTTTAAGCAAAAGGTCTCTTTTTTATATAAAAAACAATTAACAACAACAATTGTATTTTTATTTCAATATTTCGCTACTCCTTTGTGTAGCATCGTCAAGAAATAATTAATGTTGAAATTGATAATAATAATATTTGGAAAATAATTTGTCATATAAAAATTTGAAACCTATGCACAACAAACAAAAATAATACAAAATTTAAATGCAACAGAAACATTAAATATTACAAAAAATTTAAAGCCTGAAACTATACTGTAAATAATAGCTCAATTCACAATCTTGTGCAAATGGTCTCACATCGTAGCATTTGAAAAATGGTATAGTATATTTATGCTCACCACTTAAAATTCTTAAGTGGTGAGTATCCATATGCAATACTATTTTGCAAATGCTACGATGCAAGACCATTTGCACAAGATTGTGAATTGGGCTAATGTATTCAAAAAAATTATTATATATAGATTCTCAAATGAGACTTTTCAAAAGTATGGTTGAAGTCAAGGTAGATTGAACAGGTACCACTACGAGATCAGCTGTTTTAGTAAATTTGAGAATGTGTGCGTCACACAGACAATAGAGTGATATTGTGACAATTGAGCGATATTGTAAACAGCGCTACCGTTTAAAAATTTCAAAAAGGGTATTTCTGAGAAAAAATGGTAACTTTAATAACAAGAAATATTTTAAAAAAGGTTGCTTAATTTTTAAAAATAAAGCTTAGCAAGCATAAACTGCCATTCATATGATTAGGTTTAACATTTTAGCAATAATTTTTGACAGTTCTATCAAAGACTATTGCTCAACTATCGTGTTAAGCATATCCTAATCACCCTCAAAATTGCATTAGAAACTTTATATATTTTGCTTGTAAAGTAGTGTAATGTAAAGCATTTCAAAAAAAACACGACTTAGTTCACTGCGTAAGGAAAATTGTCTCAAGTATCTTTTCATTTCGTAAAAAGTATCAAAAAAGTGGCAAGAACTACAAAAAGTTTCACATTTGGGTGAATTTTGTAAAAGTAGCAAAATAGTATCCAAGCAGTCGAAAAAGTGGCAAATTGCTACTTTAGTAGCGTCAACGGTAACGCTGATTGTGAACTAAAAAGTGTCAGTCAAGAGTTATTTTTTGTAGCATAAACTACACAGCTTGGACGCGGAAAATTATATTTTTACAGAAGTCATATTATTTATGAAATGCAGGATTGCTGTGTGAGATGTTAAGACAAAATCGTCGTAGTAAAAAATCGTCGGCCGTTTGATTTAAATGTTACAAAATCGCACCCCACGCTTTTTTACTATAAGTGAATTATTTTGTTATGTATTAACTTGAATTTTATTTCAATCTTATTCTAAATTAATTAGTCAAAATTTATTGTTAGGATTGATGTATCACAAACTCTTCATACCTAAAAACTATTTTCTAATTTTTAGTTCCGTTTGCTATTAAAGGGTGTTTTTTAGTTTTTTAAACTACAATTTATTTTCTGAATTTTAAGTCCCAATACAATATCAAAAGCCTCGACTTTTAGCATATCTTATGTTTAAACTATAATTTATTTAAAACGAGCTGCTGTCAGGATTGGTTTACCTACCTGTTGAATAGAAGACTATTTTTCATAAGTCGCTTTTTTGTGTGGTTTTATGCATTAAACATATTGGCCACAGCAGGCTACCGACTACAAACCTGTAAAAAATAGAATACATGTGTGTATATGAGAATGACTATTTTCACGACTGCACGGCTACACGACTGCAGGTTGTTGTCCATGCTACTTCTGTCGTGTAGTCAAATTAAACTAATTTCTATTTTTGTTGGCTACAAAACAAAAACAGTGTTGGCAGTATAACAAAATATGTAAAGCAAATTAGTGATTAGAAATATTTTTTATTGAAAAATAAAAAAGAAAATTACAAAATTTAAATGTTATAATATATATCCATCAAGAATTTTTAAATAAATAAATCTATTTGTTTTGTTATATAGAATATTGACTTAAGTCAAAAATACCAACTTCATTGAAAATTTAAAAAAAGCACAGGGTAATAGCCCTTTTTAACCTAAAAATTTTAGTATAATTTATTTCGGTGCTCTCTCCTGATTCCGGAGTGACGGGGTTCAAAACTTTAATATATTATTGATCATAAGTCCTACAATATAGAACACATTTAAACGATATATACTACGTTTATACGCACGGGTTATATGCAAATAAAACTGTAAATTGTTGCCATATAATTGTTTTATTGCGACTTATTCAGGTATGTGATGGAAATCGATTCCGAAAACGAAGCAATTTTGAAAGGTGTTTTTATATAATATTTATTTATTAAAAAGAGTTTTATGACATATATTATAAAAATATTTCTTTATTATAAAAGAGTTGTATCACAAAAATAATAAAAAGTTGATGAAAAGTGTTTTAAAAGGGACTTTCAAAAGTGCTTCGTTTTCAAAATCGATTTACATCACATACCTCATTAACTTACGAAAACTATTCACGATTCACGCACTATTTGCAAATAAAATGAGTGGTGCTGGCTGCCCCGCTTTATTAATAAAAAGCAATAAATAGAAAAATATTTCGCGAAAAATATTGATAGAAGAAAATAATGACAATTAAAACAAATAATTGTTTGTTCCTTTATACATTTCAACTATTTTTTTTTTTTGTAAAATACAAACGTCTTCTATAAAAGTGCTACCAAGTTTTTGTATTTTGATATGCCATATAAACAGTGAATTAACTTATTTGAAAATATTTTTATTTGCGAATAGTCCGCGTATAAAATTTCAAAATGCTTTAAAATACCTTTCCACTGGTATATATAATTTTTAAATCCATTAACACATTGCGAGCAAAATGGAATTTAAAACATTTTTTATATGACTTCTCACGTAAAAGCACCATTATCTTAAAAACTGGCCGATACAATCGTAATTAAATATGTATTTAGTTTAATAGAAAGCATTCCAAGCTTTCATCTGATGTATACTTGAAAGCTACCATCGATGAAGTTCATCAGTTATGGCACTTTGAAAATAAATTAACTCATTTAACTCTTAAACTCATCTTTAAAGTACCATAACCTACGTATTTCATTGGTGACAGCTTTCAACTATACACCAATAAAAGCATGAAAAGTTCTCTATAAAACTATACACATGAATATGTACCGTTGTATCGACCAGTTTTTGCGATAACGGAGTTTCTGCGTGAAAAGTCAGGTAAAAAAAATTAATTGTTTTAAAAAATTTGTATACCAGTAGAAAGGCATTTTAGAGAAGTTTAAAGTAATATCCATATGGCTTATATCCGTTCTATAATTTAGGAGTTATGGGTAATAAAAAAAATTTTTGAACTCCGTAACTCCGGATCCAAAAGAGACCAAACAAAATTACACTAAAATTATAAGGTTAAAAAAAGCTACTGCCGCATGAGTTTTTTTTTTTAATTTTCAACGATCCTGGTATTATTGACTTAAGTCAATATTCTATTTTATTAAACAGAAAAAAACATCAAAAATTTAAGTATGAAAAGTGCCATAACAATCAATAGGTTTTAAAGAAATAAATTGATTTGTTTTTACATTTTGCGAGATGTAAGAACATTTTGAATAAGCGATTTTTTTATACAAGTAAAACTTTTAAAGTGGCACCACTGAAATATGTACTGCAACAACAACATGTCAGCTGGTTACGATGTAGCTGCCGTGTTCAAAGTAATTAAGTAGCTGACTACACGACGACGATTGCTGCCAACAGCATTTGTAGTCGTGTAGCCGTATAGCCTGCTGTGGGGAATGTGTTTATAGCATTACAGGGAAATAAAGACGTATCACCAAAGCCAATACAATAAAATGGTTTGGCGTTGCATTCAGTCCACACAAATACGTTTATTATCTGTTACATTTATCCGTTGATAATATAGCTTATTCAATTGAGTTATACGGAGTAATAAAAATGATAATATTTTTTAGTTTTTGATTTTATATACATACATATATATGTATGTATGTATATACATATGTATTAAAAATGAATTTTGCACAAAAAATAAATATCATTGCGACCTGAATAGTTCCTCAACCGTTGAGTATATAATTAATTAAATTGTTTTAGAGTTTTTTCCAACAAAATTGGACAATTAGTTCTCTACTAATGATAAAATCGGTAGAGCAGACTCTTCAAATATCTCAAATTAAAAAAATATTTATTCATAGAATTTTAAATTTCGTCTGTTTTCGTAGTAAGACGACCATAACACATCACAAAAATTATAGTGGTACTATTTGATATTTCTCTTGTTGAATAGTGTAATTATTAATTACTTTGCATGAGGAGTACCCCTACCCCCACACCAACCCCACAAGGGTTTTACCTATCTTCGTATATTTTTTCAAATTAACTCGTAACAAATTTAAGGACTCATACTATCATAGCTTATCCCTTCTCTCGCAGCTAAACTGTCTGTTTTTAACCTATGTTTGTACCTTGTCTTTAAATTAGCTCATACTTAATTTGAAGACTCTTGCTATTATAGCTTTTTAAATAGCTCGTAATTACTATTTATGGGTAGTACCCCATTCCTCGTACATACCCCTCAGTTTTTTACCCATCATCGTGTTTTGTCTTCAAATTAACTCACACAAAATTTAAACCCTCTTACTATCATAACTTTACCACGTAATTACGAATTACTTTGCATGGAAAATACCCCTTCCCTCACACCTACTCCACCAGTTTCTTACCTAGCTTCGTATCTTGTCTTCAAATCAACTCATACCGAATTTGAAGTCTTTTACTGTCATAACTTTCCAGATATCCCTTTCCTCGTATCTATACCGCCAATTTTTTACATATCTTGTATCATTTACACCATACCAAATTTTAAGACTTTGTGGAGTGCCCCTTTCCTCGCAGTTACCCCGTCAGTTTTTTACCTATGGTTGTATCTTGTGTTCAAAGTAACTTACACCAAATCACTTGCTATTATAGCTTTCCAAATATCAAATTATTATTAATTACTTTGTATGGGGAGTACCCCTTCCGACGCACCTATCCCACCAATTTTTCAACTATTATGTATTTTGTCTTCAAATTACCTCATACCAAATTTGAAGACTCTTACTATCGTACCTTTCCAGATATCACATATATACTAACTACTTTGCATGGGGAGTCCTCCTTTCCTCGCAGCTATCCTGCTAGTTTCTTACCTATGGTCGTATCTTGTCTTCAAATTAGCTAATAATAAAATTTCAAGGCGCTTGCTATTATGGAGTTCAAGATATCAGATTATTATTATTTACTTCGTATTGGGAGTACCCCTTCTCCCGCTCCTCTCCTGCCAATTTTTTTACATTTTCTCAGCTTGCTCCCAAAATAGTACATACCAAATATGAATACTAGAGGGCTGCACGAATATATTCGAAAGTACTCGTATGTATGCTTGTGTGTGTATGCATGTATGTTTTTTGTACATATGTGTGTATATATTTCTGTATATATGTATATTTGGTCGTGGCTATGTATGTACACACATATGCATGCATGTATACATAAGTATATACATAAGTATATACATAAGAATATACATCTATGCACACACGAAATTCATACGAGTACATTCTACGAATACATTTGTGTACACTTTGCAGCCGTCTAATGAATACTATGACTGCTATAGCTTTCAAGATATAAGATATTTTGTTAGAATGGGCGTGGCACAGCCCACTTTTATATCCATGAGATTGTGTTGTCATCCGAACCTAATGCGTGTGAAAGGTTTCAAGTTGATCGCATGTCTTGATGTTGGTGAAAATTACGTTGAAAGTTACCGTTACACATATACATACATACAGGTGAAGCTAATAAAAGCGTGTTGAAAAAGTGCAATTGTACAAATTTTGCATCCCTGCAGTAGAATATAATTTTTGCTGAGTACGAAAAAATGTTTTTGTTAATATTAACCCTACGTCTTCACGAGCCATCGACTTGAACATGACATGAACATGACGCCGGCAGAGCCACTGTAATTAATTCATCTACTTCTTTGTGTGATGAATACGTAGATTCAGATATATTGTCCATTATATTGAAAAAATACTTAAAATTTTTCTTTTCTTACGGCACCTAAAGAAATTTGTTTTTTATAATATTAGTTCGCTGATTTGAAATCTAGCCTCTATTTTTCGATACGTTGTAATTATATTCTAATAATTTTGTATTAAAATTTAAATTTTTCTTCAAACTTTTTTTTTTAATTTCGTAAAAGCTGCAAATTTCAAATATACGATATATTAACTACAAATTAGGGATGTAACGATACGCCGTTTTGCCGATCCGATACCGATACCGATATTTAAAAATAAATATCGCCGATACCGATTCCGATACCGATACGAATATTCAAATTGAGTTCAAGTTTAGATCAACAAAACTCAAGTGCAATTTTTTTATTATACAAAATTACATTGTAAGAGAGAATATTTAAAATTGATTTTAACCCAGTATAAAAAATTGGAAGTAATTTTTAAGGAGCTACATTTTCTTTGCTTCAAAAAATCTATATTAAAAATATGCAGATAATTAGTAGAAAAGCAAGAAAAAATTTTTAATTCCTTTGTAATTTTAAAAAATACTGGCCATGCTTTTTAAAAAATCGATATTTTAAAGAACATTTATCAACTAATATTCTTCTAAATAACTTAGTAGCTTAATTGTTAAAAGTCTTCTAAAAGTTTATATTTGTTCACTTAAATTTCCATGAAAATAAAGTTTTGAGTTTAAATTCGCATAAAAAAATTGTGAAATGGGTAATTTTTTATCCTTTTTCCTTGAGGAAAAACCATTATAGAACACCGAAAAAGAAATTTGTCCTAGCATCGCTTCCTCGGTGATTGGTAATCGAAAAACAGAACTTCTTGCACTGGCAAGGATATGTAAAACTAATTAGAAATTATCCAAATTTGCAATACTTCCGGATCGCGAATTCTACATTTTCATGACTTCTTTGGAGTGTTTTTTATTGCTGGAATAAGATTTAAAAAACAACGACTTGAATTTGAATTCATGGTGAAATTAATAAAAAATAAATAATTTTTTTACAAAATAACAGCATAAAATAATATTAATTTTTAAAATTGATATTAATAAGATTTAAAAAATAACGAAGTGAATTTAATTCATGGCAAAATTGAACAAAAATAAATTATTTGTTAAAAAAAACTCTGAAAAAAATTTTAAAAGTATCGTCGTATCGACAGTAAAATATCGCCGATACCGATGTATCGGAAAATCTGAAGTATCGCCGATATATCGGTATCGGTATTCGTTACATCCCTACTACAAATAGCACAGTAAATTTTCTGGGCTGGTCCATACAACATTTTTTTATACGTAATAATTGCATTATTGACTTGCAAATTGATAAATGTGATATAAAAAAAATTTTTTGGATGGCGTGAGAAAAGAAAATTTTAAAGTATTTTTTATATAATGTACAACATCTGTGACACTAGAGGTGATAGAAAAATAATAAACCTATTTTCGTAATTAGCGGACGAAAATACATAAGGATTAGTTATTTTAATTTAAAAATTTTTAATTAAAAAAGTGTTAAGGAGTAAACCAAAAATACGCGATTTTTAACATCCTTGTAATAACAGTAAGATATCCTCATCAATGTGGCTCTACTCAAAGGAAAGAGATTAATAATCCAGAAATTATTTTACAGTGAAATATTAAGCGAATAATACAAAAAGTGGTGTAAATTATGCAAATGCTGCTAGAGAAAAACTAATGATGCCATCGCAATCGGCATTTGTGTTATGGAACTCATGTTTTGGATTTGATATTTTTTCAAACGTTTTATTCATATGAATTGAAGTTTAATATAATTTCTCTAGTTTCTCTATGGCTTTTGGATAAGCGTTCCATGATGATCTGCATTACGCCCAATGTAATGCGTATAGGAACTAATTAATACCCCTCCATAATCGGTTTTACTGTACATACATATGTATATTAATGAAACATTTAATATTTTGAATAGCAATAAATTTAAATTTAGGCAAAAGCACATTATAAAATTAAAATTTATTGTATTACAATAATCACCAGGGCAACCAAAAATATGCTCTAAAAATGGGTTTTAAGCGCATAAAAAATATTGTAAGAAACAGAAAAAATGCTCTTAAAATGTGAAAAAATATGCTCTAAAAAGTTCTTATTTTTCAAAATAGAAAAATTTATTTTAAAAACAATGAAAAAATTAAATAAAAAATAAACATATTAGGGAATTCATAAAGCTAAGAGTAGAAATACAACCTCACGGTTGCGGCTGCGTTTCTTTTTTTTATATGAATATTTGACAACTTAAAACTTTGAAGAAACCCGCAAGAAAATAAAATCTATTTTAATTTCTTTGCGTTTTCTCATTTTTCTAATAACTCTCTTCCAACTGTTGCCATAGTCACCAAAAATGTTGATGTTTTTTGTGAATAGAAAAAAAATGTTAATAATTTGTTGTGAATGACAACGAAAGAGAGTAAATAAAATATGAAAAAAATAAATACAAAATTAAATTAGAAAAAAATGAACAAAAAAGTTTAAATATATATTGAAATTAGACATTTTTAAATTAAATTAATATATATTCTTACAAATTTAGAGTAAAATAAGTGGAAATTGTGTAGAAATTTTCCAATAATGGCAAGAAAAACCGCAACCACCACCGCACCGCAGTTCATTTAATTTGCTATTTCTTTGAGAAACGGAAACCGGGCCCGCAGCCGTGATGTTGTATTTCTGCCCTTACTTGTTAATTTAGGAATATATTTCGTGTGTTGTGCGTGCTATGCAGCATATACATATGTAAGTACTAGGGTATTCATTTAATCGGGTTTCTGCATTAATCGGTTAATCGATCGATTAATTAATCGAGGTTTTGGCTTAATCGGTTAGTTGCGGTATTAACCGGTTAGCCGATTAATGAAGTTTTTTCATATATCAAGTAATTTTAAGTAATTCGCAAATAAAATTGCATAAATTATCTTTTGAGTTTATTAGTAAACAAATACAATAACATCACAAACATAACAATTCTTGAACTTAATTAATCAAGCAAAAAAATCCTAAATAAGTACTCATTAAAAAATTAACAAGTTTTTGAGATCATTATATCAGTTATTTCAATAGTTAAAGGAGATCTTCTAAAACAATCTTTTAGAAAAATCCTTTCATTTATCATAGATGTTGAAGAAATCGAAAGCAATCCATAATACAAAACATCTAGTTTCTCAGTCCTTTTCCTGGATTTCTCTAAACTTAAAAATTTTCCATTATGCCATTAGAGTGCTGTTTTAATTTTTTTTTCAAATTCTTAACACCTAATTGTTTCGGTTAATTCTGTTAAAACATTTCTTGTATTACTACCGATAGTTTCTTCTGTTGTAAGTCATCATCTAATTCATGCTACCAGAGCTCAGCGAAAAAAAGTTTATTTCCGAATTCCTTAGTATCCGTTTTTGTATTGTATATTAAAACACTGTTGCTAGAAGAAAATATTCTTGAGTGGAGGTATAAAATAATTGAATTCGTCTCTTATTAAATCTAATCCTCAGATTTTTAATTAAGTCGTTGGCAACAGTATTATTAGATTTTATAAAACTATTAAACAAAAAATTAATACATAATTCCCTCAAGTTCAATTAGAGTAGCAGAGTCTTCACTAATTCCTTTAATAGGCACGTCCAAAGATTTTAATGTTTTGCTTAGGTTAAAATCACTGAACACATTTATTTGTATTTGGAACGATTTTCCGTCATCCCACGTCAAATTTGGTTTGTAAACAGTTCTCCTACTCGCTACTGTGTTGGTCTTTAGTTTTATTCTAGCGTATTTTGGTGTGACTTTCAATGCGAGGCATTGTTTGTTGAACCAAATGCTTGCTTTTATTGTAAGTATCTTTCGTTTACGTAGTTTGTAAAGGTTTAAAAGTCCGATTGTGTCCAAGTTGTAAGCCTGACAGGCATTTGTTGAGTGTTGTGTTTTTCTTTTTGGTTTGTAAACCAAATTTGACGTGGGATGACGGAAAATCGTTCCAAATTCAAAAAAACCCCGTCGGAAGAAAAACACAACACATTTATTTGTTTGTATGAAAAGTAATTTCTAAACACATCGGTTAATCGACTGAAAATAACCGGTTAACCGATTAACGTTTATCCGAATGAATACCCTAGTAAGTACATACGTACTAATGTATGTAAGATAAAATATGAATTAAAATTTACTTTGTAAGCAAATTTGTACAAATAAGTCTAAGTTTGTAAAACATTGTAGCTTAATTCATGTTGCAATTGCAATAAATTACGACGTGTTGACTTAAATTCTCAAAAAGAAAATTCTCAAATTCACAAACTCTATGAAGACCATAAGCTAAACATGTTATATTTTTTAAAGAGAAGTAACACAATCAGGCAATTAATGCCTACCAGTTAATTAATTAATGTGTTACCTTCTTTGGGAAAGGGATAGTGTAGAGAGAAAAGGTGGTGAAGTGGGAGAGAGATAGAAAGCTTAATTAATTTACAACTCTGCTATTGCGCGTTCTTTTTTTTGTAGAGCAGTGTTGCAAGCCACTCTGGTGTCAAGTAGAGGCATTGAGTTGTTTAAGCTGTGCAGCCATTTTATTAGTTATTTTACTTCGCCGACGGTTCTGCTACAATACCGACGAAGGAGGGTGCTGTAAAGTGCATTAGGATATGTTAGTAGTAATCGCTGCCGGTACTGCCAAAGTGATCAGTGCTATGCCTTCATCACCTTAATAGTCCAACAAGAACCAACACAATAACACACCAATGCACATGAGAAAAATGCATGATGTTGTTGGCTTGCCTGAAACTAGTCTTGAACTCAAGACCTCAGAGTTTGTAGTCAAACGCGCTAACTACTCAGCCAACAGCACCCTCAACATCTGTCATTTTTGGGTAAAACATTTTAAAAACTTTGGCAGCTTTCACCGCGTCTGCTACAAAAAGTAAAAACAATTCTTTATTAAAGTTAACATCCAAAATTTTGATAGAATCATCAAAAAGTGTTGCGATGGTCGAATGAATAGTTTTATTTAGGATTGCGGTGCATAATAAAAACTTTTTTTGTGGTTTCTTCATCAAAACTCAATATTGCAACCATGACGTTTGCTACATTTCTACCTTTTAGTCCAGTCAAATAATGGTTTCACTGCGGAATGAGAGATAATAAGCTGAACATTCGTATACATCTTCGTTTTGGTGCTCTGAAAGTTGTCTCAAAAGTCTCACAAGATCTCGTGTCTGCGTCGTAAGTTATTCAAGGTCAAAGGTCACGAAAATCAGTTTTTCGGAATTATCTCGGTTTCTATACTGGATTTTAGCTGTCGTTCTTTCTATACTGAGTTAGCTGAGTTGTATATGAGGCGTTGGTTTACAAATATGATGAGTTAAGTTCAATACCAGGAATGACAAAAATAAATTTTAATTTAAAACAAGTAAGTAAAAATATTAAATTTAGCTAAGTATTAAAAATATATGTAATATACATCTCAAGTCTGTTCTTGAATTAAATAAGTAAAAAAAGGGATTGATTAAAGTACGCAGTAGAATTGATTCAAGTATGCGGTGGAATTGATTGAAGTATGCAGCGAGAAATGAAAATAAATAACAAGAAGAGCACATCAGTGTATTGTGGCTATCATCAAAGCAAACAAACACCAACACAGTACGAATACGACTGTGTATAAAGTTTATAAACATTGTCGTATTTAAAATAATTTTTTACATGATAAAGCCGAATCAGGCTAAAATTAAGTGATTTGCATTTGAATATTCCGCAATTGAATCAACCTTTCTGTACTTGAATTCAGGAAATCCAGAATTACCGTACTTTTGACACCGTTTGGGATTAATTTATGTACCGATCGATTAAAACTCATTATTTATTGTATATTCTAATTTTTATTAATTTATTTATAGTAGACTTTAAGAAGAAATAAAACTTTATACAAGGTATTATTCACTGAGATTCACGGTTGACCTTGCAATACATTGAGTATGGCTGAACGCTGCGGGCTCTCTGCCCTCTATCTCAGAAACGGTTGGGCGTATGAAAAAATGTTCAATACAAAATCTGTCGAGAATTTTATGCTCTACAATTTTTATAATAACTGCTAACATCATTGGAGCTATAGAAACCGAGATAATTTCGAAAAACTTATTTTCGTGACCTTCGACCTTGAATAACTTACGACGCAGACACGAGATTTTATGAGACTTTTGAGACAACTTTTAGGACACTAAAACAGAGTTGTATACGAATTTTCAGCTTATTATCTCTCATTCCGCAGTTGGCCCATTTTTTCTGCTTATTTGACTGGGCTATTTGCCATCCACTGTTTCGTCAATCTATACCCATATACACATGGGCATTTCGCAAAAAGTCATCTTTTGTCACGTTCGCGCTCTAAGTGTTTGGGAGCGAACGTGAGCTTTTTTTAAAGAAAAACTTAATGTTTTTTTATTCTTTATATTTTTGCGTAAAACGGAATTAGTTCTAAATTAATTTAAAGAGAACAAAAATAAAGAAATAAAATCCAATTTTTATTTGTATCTAGTGTAAATAACGAAATTTATTTGTTGGTAGTTAAGCATTGTATATGTGCATTTCATTGGTGATTTACCAAATCGTCAGTAAATGGATGATTGCTTCAAAACGCCTGTCCGATTTCCCTTAAACATAAATTAGAAGATTTTAGATTAAGTCACCTCTGTGCCACAGACACAGATATTGAAGAGGATACAGCGAGAAAAGAGGTGATAACTTCTAAACTCCTAGACCGATTTTCTTTCAACATAGCTAACAACACTCTCCAACAAGTCATCTTTCAAACAAAACTAAATGAATAACTCAAAATTGGTCGACTCTCTACGATGGCGCAGACAGACACACAGATAGACAGACACACACTACAATTTTATAACACCCCTCTTTTTGACCGGGAGTTACAAAAAAAGAGAAAAAATTGGGTGAATATTGAGCCGCTGATCAGCCGAGTAATTCGCCTCGGATCCTGCGTTAAATGTGTGTTTCACATAGTTGTTATATTTTTACACTACATAAAAAGACGCTATAATATATTTTCTATTCTTAAATTAGCAATTTTCAGTTACAAGTAAAAATAATGTTTTAAAGTTATTTTCAATACAACAAAAATTTTACGAAAAAAATGCTATTAACACAAAATATGCTCTTAAAAGGAAAATATGCCCTTAAGGGCAAAATATGCAAAAATATGCTCTAACAAATCGGTGCGAAAATTCTTAAAAATTTCTGAAACGGATAAAGAAGTACCTTATATGTTTGTAAGACTTACAGAAAAAAAATATGATATGCCATATTTTTGGTTGTCTTGACAAGAACACAAAAAAATTAATTTTTAGTTTTCTCATGAAATGTAAAATTTATCGAAAAGAAAAACCGTTAGACATAAAAAGTATTTGGTAGAAACTTTTGATAAATGCAAAATAGTTTTGTAGGTAAGTCTAAGTTTATACTCTTACTATTTAGTTAATTAAATAAAATTTGTTTCAATTAAAAATGCAATTGAATGATTTCTTTTATTTATTTAGAGTTTTACTTTTCCCGATGAGACTGGATATCCAATGGAGACTCGTCGTGCGAAATATTATCTTATGGAAACTCATTATATTAACTTACAACCTGATATTGCACATATACCAGCTTGACAAATGGCCGACAATTCTGGACTAAAAATTTATTTTACTCACTTGTTACGACAATATGATGCTGGAGTGTTGTCAATCGGTAAGAGAATTTTTGCACAGAAATAAAATATACTAGCAATATTATGTACATATATTCTGAAGGTTCCCAGATCTTACAATATTTTCAGGCATAGCCATGTTCTAACTGACAATAGCTTACTTTTTTACCCGACTACGCGACGCAAAGAAGGGTATTGTGTTTATCAGCCTATGTATGTACATATGTTTTTTTTTTATTTGGCGGAATGGAATCATCGATAGACTCTGGCTCTGATGGTATTTGCTAGAAGTGCGAGACTTTAACGCGCTAGTCCACCCCGATACACTGACCCAAACATTCCCTGTGGCACTGCCTCAAAGCTTTCCGTCAGGGGGGGAAAGGTACTATTATCCAATCTATTGGACTTCTGCCCTATTAGGGACCCTCTCTAACCTATGGAGTTCAGTAAGAACCGATTTCGCAAATTCACATAAATGCTCCCATTATTGCAAAGACGACAACATAACGTATACTATATTATCCGGACTAATACTACAGCTTATGAAATCTTCGACATATGCCCTTTCACTATTAAAACGTCCGCAGGAGAAGAAAATATGTGCGGCATCATCAGCCACGTTACCAACACAACTCGGATAACTGTCCTGTCTAAATCTGTACAGGCATGATCTAAAGCACCCATGTCCATTTAGCATTTGCGTTATATAATAGTCCAAGTCACCATGCGTACGCCTAAGCCACGGAGCTATTTGCGGGATAAGTGAATTTGTCCACCTTCCCTTTACGGATACAGACCACCTTCTCTGCCGTTCATCAACACTGTCCTCCTCTATTGTTTTAGCCGCCGATCCGATATATTTGAAATTTGTTAGACACCTTTACTGCGTGTTGCCGTTTTGGTATTTTCGCGGATTTCAGTGTTGCCCTTGTTTTCCGTGGAACTTCTGGGATTTTGGAGAGATTTATAAAAATTTTTGGAAATCCTGGAAACTTCTGGGATTAAGAAGAGGTTGTTTACAAGTTTTTGGGAATCCAGCGAACTTCTGGGATTTTAGGGAGATTTTTTATAAGTTTTAAGGAGATTTTTGTAAATTTTTTGGGAAGCCGGGGAACTTCTGGGGTTTTGGGAAGATTTTTGTAAAAGTTTTGGGAGTCCGAGGAATTTTTGGGATTTTGGGAAGATTTTTGTCCCAGTTTTGGGGAATTTTCAAACTAGTTTTGTGTCTAATGGTGGTGTCTTTGCTTAGTGAAGGTGTCTCGGCTAAACACCAGATGTCTCGGCTAAGCACCAGGTGTCTCTGCAAAGTAACTTCCAGGAAATATTTAAAAAAGTAGTTATGAGTTACCGTGAATTGTAATTCAAATGGCTTGTTGCATGTGACTAATAAACACATAAAAAGTAACAATTAAAACCTAAAATAATGATTATTTGTAAGCAAAAAATAAAAATCAAGAAATAATCGTTACATTCGAGCAAAAAAAATAAAAATTGAAAATAGTTGTTATTTTTGAGCAAGGCTGAACCCGCGCCAACATACGACAAAACTGTTTTTTTGACTAATACGACAACAGTACATTAGTTCTTATGACACACCCACACCAAACAAAACAGCCGCAATACTGTCTCTTTGACTTAGGCTGAACCCACACCAACAAAAGAAAAACGTTTTCGTCTTTCAAGTCAAATAAACTTGTTTGATCCTAACCCACACCAAATAATACGTCTTATCAAGGTTATCAGGTCGCTGGCGAAAATTAGAAAGAAAGGGTTCCAGCCCACTTGGGTCCAATAATAATGGTCCCTTTGTGATACGTCTTATCAAGGCAACCGGTAATCAGACAGCAATGCGACTATGTTTTTAGTATTTTTTCGTTTTTTTGACTTGAAAGACGAAAATGTTTTATCTTTTGTTGGTGTGTTTCAGCTTAATTGATTTTTTTATAAAAATTTAAAATAAAAGTTTATTGCATAAATGGAAAGCATGTCAAAAATAGTAATTTTATTGTTCAACAACATGTTAAGCGGCCCACCTACTTGCAATATAATTGTGCAGTTTTTCGTATTGTACAATAATACCGTCAATGTGTATGTCATATTCGAAGGTGGTACAATATATTTGAAAATATCAAAAGACTTGATTTTTATTATACTATCAAGAAAATTGTGTAATGTGGTGGCAACATTGTTCAGTTTTATGCTTACTTTTTTCCAGTCAGGAAAATTGAGCAATATTTTCTTTGAAAATATTTTGCCATTTATTGCATAGTATAGTTTTACACCACAATAAAATATACAATAACATATGGGCATTTCCATGTCAGCCTACGTGACATTTGTACGCCTACAAAGTGGAATAGAATTCGCAAAAATAGGAGAAACTGAAAAGAATTTCGTTATATTCCATTCAGAGAAAAAATTTTATTTCATTTAGAACCAACCCTGTTGTCCAAAATATCGAGGGAAGTAAAGGTATAGCGTACGCGACATAAAACGGAAGTGATGTTAAGGTGCATGTGAAAATATGCGAAAATCTGCGAATTGTGAAGTTTTTTCTTTTTTTTTAATTTCTTAAGCAAAGCCAACTATTTTTCCTTTATTATCCGTAAATTTGATATAAAAAAACTTTTGGATGATTTTATAATAAAGAAAATTTAATCGCGTACGAGACATAGCGTACGTGATGGATTTTTCTCTTATAGTATTCTTAAGTAATGAAATATATGTTTTGTAAATATATGTAAGCAAAAACTTGAAAACAAATAAAAAAATATGTATTTGGTGATAATAGCAATAAAACCAATCAAGATTCAAATTCATTTCATTCTGCATACTATGTACTTGGGCGCTGAGCTTACGGCGTCACCTTAGCCTACTATAGAGTAGTACATACTAATTAATTTGAAATTTTTTCGCTTAACGAATACGCAGTTCGAGAATCATATAAATCGAGTGAAAACCGCGAAAAAAAGCTTAAGCGTCAAAAAGTAAATTTTACAGAAATAGTTTTGTGGGGTTAAGATATTTTAAGATATTCTTGATGTCATGAAATATCAGTTAATTAATCCAAATTATTTTAAAGCTAGTAATTATCATCCTTAGCAAGCTGTTCTTAGCTGTTTCATTTATATCCTTGCAGTTTTTGACACTAGTTTTGCGAGTATGTTTAGCTAAAAATGTTACTAAACCTTTTTTGTAGAGAATTTAATTTTCAATGAAATTTATTTGTTGATGGTTATTAAGCAATTGTCTATATGCATTTCATTGGCGCTTTTACCAAATCGTCAGTAGACTTCAACCACAACTTTGAATAGTTACAGTTGAAGTCTACTGACGATGTGGTAAAAGCGCCAATGAAATGCATATAGACAATTGCTTAATAACCATCAACAAATAAATTTCATTTAAAATATAATTATGACAATATGTCAAATAATAAATTTCTTAAAGAATTTAATTTTCTTTACACCCCGTCTTCACGAGACATTTGATATTTCTTAATACAAGAAATAACGTCGGCAGAATGACGTCACAAAAAATGCAAGTGTTCAAACTTATTTTAAGGGCGGCGTAAGCGTACTGATGTTTGGACACAAATTTTATATATTCGTGTAGCAAATTTGCACGGCATTTTGTAATTTTTTTATAGATTTCTCTTCATTATTTTTCTGTTTTTAAAAATTTTATGCATATGAACATAAATAATGTGGAAAAAATAAAAAAAAAACATCTAAAACATTTATTTATTAACTTTATTTATTATTTTTTCCATAAAATCAAACAAATTATAAAAAAAAACACACATACATATTAAATATGACAGCTTGTGTTCTAACATATTTCCTCGGGCTTGTGTTTTAACATTGATTTCCAAACATGTGTTAGGACACAAACACATTCGGTCCACACGTTAATTTCTTGTGTTAGGACAGAATTTTGACAATTACTAACACACAAATTTCCAAACTTATGTCTCGTGGTGTTAAGAATATTTATTGGCTTTTGCATAAATTAATTTTTACATGAATTACAAAATTTGAAAGTTTAAAAATCAAATTGTAAAATCATACCAAGGTTTGGGGCATGGTTGTAAGAAAACGGTTCATCTGACAAGAAATTGCACTGGGACCTTTTTCATAGAGCATTTAATTTCCTTCAAGATATGTTCAGGTCAATTCCGTTTGGTGTAAATCCACCTTGGTTGCTGTCTTAAATTTTGTCTATTTTTGGATTATTTAAGTGTTGATTTTATTTAGTAGTATTATTAATATTTGCTTAAATATTGCTACTATGCATGGTTTTCATATTATTTTTATATATTATTTTATATTATTTTTATATAAAAACAGACAAAATTCTCAGTAAAGGGTACCCTATACTCAGATACTTGTACGACATACATGCCATATTGGACGGATACATACATATATTTATATATTTCAATTCAAATTTGAAATCACAATTGGTTTTGTCGCAGTTTTATCTAGTTTAAATATAATTGAAAATTGAAATTTTTTTCAGTTTTCTTTTGAAAAATTTTTAAATAAATTTATGTCAGTTTCCATGAACAGTGTGAGGAGAAAAACTGACAAATAAAATACAAAAAAGAATGGGAAAAAGAAAACGAATTTATAGGTGAATATTTGATATAAGTTTTATTATAAGAAACTTTTATATGTTGCGGGTTAAGCATGTCTATACCCGCATTTTATTCGTGATTTTTAGATGTCAACCATACATTTGAAATGTTTCAAACATCTTATCTTATGCACAGACTTTAAAAATCATTTGGGAATTTACAAAAGATTTTTTGAAAATCACAATCGAATAAGCGTAATAGGATTAGAAACTTATGTAAAACACAACAAACAATTTATATTCGATATGATTCTATTTAATTCTTCAACAAAGAAAACTTTCTTAAAATAAAATTGGGAGGATATCTCAAATAATAAATTGAATAAACAATGTTTAAACAAACTTAAAATTCATATAAAAATGGGGTTTTGTAAAGCCATGATGGTAGCGCGATTTTTAGCTTAAACGTCAAATCTCCTTTTTTGCCAAAAGTTAATGTCAGAAAAAATTAATCTACCTGGAACACTTATACCGTGGACAAAACTAGTTTCTTCAATAGAGTGGTAAAAGTATTGAGTATTTGGGTATTGAGTACTCAATACCGGTCGTTTTTTAGAGTACTCGATACTCAAAAGTAGTACATTGTACCTATATATACGTTGAATGCAATAAAATGGTTCTTATGTTAAAAAAATTAAACAAATTTTACGAAAAAAGTTTTGAGTTTTTTTTATTTTGCCTCAGTTAGGGGGTATTTTTTTAATTTGGGGATATCTTTAAAAATTTACTTGGCAACACTGCTGCTTTTTGAGATGTGTTGTCATAATACGGTTGCCAGATTTGACGATTTATCGTCATTTTGACGATTTAGGGTTTCAAAAATTACATTTTGACGACTGGACGATTTTTACCTGAAATTTTACGATTTTTAAGAATTATAAGTTAACACAATTTTTTGGAACTTTTAAAACAATTTTGAACTTGATCAAAAACTTCGCAGCTTTTGCTACAATATGTAATAAAAGTAACAAGTAAAATGAATATTTATGTCATAGTTAATTATTTTTATGTTGATATATTTAGTATTTCAGGTTTTTAAACCTCTTCCTCTGCATAATTTATTAACTGCTGCATACATACATATGCATGTAATTACATTAAAGTGGTTCGGTTGTAGTTGGAAAAAAGTTTAAGAAATATTTTTATTAATTTTTTCCTCGCCCTTTTAGTTTTTTTGTACAATGCGTTGCCATTTATGTCCCAATCATAACATATTGCATATCGTTATTCATGGCTTGATTATGACTTCATTTTTGCCTGTGGTGACCTTTTGATCCAACATCAGTTTCTGGGCGCCTCTTATGCTATTTCGAATTTTTCCCCTCTTATATGAACTTTTTTGCATGTAGCAAGAAAGCCCTTCTAAATCTTAGTTTTTAGTATACCCACTTTTATGCCACGTCCCAATAGCAAGCCCCTTTTTATATTTTTGACATATATATTGCATTTAAGCCAGATCGATCAATATATAAAACAAAATAAGTTTGCACCAGCCACTCCTTAGAATGAAAGGTATATCAATAACGTTTCTAGAACTGTAAACAAAATATTTTGCCACGCTCCAAAGTACGGCACTTTGCTGGTTTTTTATATACGGCAAGCGATATAATATGTGTGAGTAAAGGAAACATCAACTTAATTCTGGGGCGTGGCATAAAAGTGAGTATGTTGAAAGGTAAACATACAACATTTTAGAAGGACTTTCTTGCCTCGTGCAAGAAAGTGGACATAAGAGGGGAAGGATTCGAGATGTCTTAAGTGGTGCCCAGAACTCGACTTCCGTTTAAAAAGTCACCGGAGCCAAAAAGTAAATGAGATTTAACCTATAAACAACGATATGAGATATGATAAGATCGGACTTTAAATGGCGGCGCTATATTTTGGGGCGTGGCAAAAATATTTTTTTAGCAGTCTTAGAAACGTCATTGATATATCTTTCATTATACGATGTAATTTGTTATTTAATTTCATTTGACCTGTTTTGATGTAGTATGTATTTGAAAAATAAAAGAAGGCTTACCTTTGGCGCGTGGCATAAAAGTGAGAATATTTAAAGATAGACTAAGTTTCAGGAGATTTTTCTTGCCACGTGCAAAAAACTTTACATTTGCGGGGAAGACTTCGAGATGTCATGAATAGCGCCCTGAATTTGAAGTCGGACTAAAAATGGCGACGCAGCTTACAAAAAATTAAAAAGGCGGTATCCAAGGGCGTGGCAAAAAATTAAAAAAATATATTTTTGAAATTGTTTTCAACTAACCTTTAGTTCTAGGGCGTGAGCGGATAAAGTCTTTTTTGAACCACCGTAATGTGCATACATATATCACATATAAAGCATTAAAAAATAATGCTCAAATATTTACAAAGTAGTTAACGGAGTTCAGTGTTTGGTGCAAATAGTTTTGCGAATGCAAACTATCGTAGCTTTTTCATAAAATCCTTTCCATTTTGTTGTATTTAGGCTTGCCAGATCCAAATTGTGAAAAAGTATGACATTTTTAGAAAAAATCTTGATTTACGAAAAAAGTCTTGACACTATCTTAAACATTTTCAAAACAATAAAAACTGAATCGATAGCCGACTTCAAAAAAATCAACGAATCAATTCGTTTGTATTTTGTATGTGTGTTCCCTCGGAACTCCGCAATTTATGATCCGATTTGGAAAATGTTTATCTTTTTTTGGATTGAATTTCTTCCAGATTCGTACTGTGTCTGACGTGTGGCGTCTGCCTGTCCTCTATTTTGAAGTCGGATGTTTTTCACAATATTTATTTAAACTTACAATTTACATTAAATTCAGGCTAATTTTTTTAAACTTATATTTAATAGTATGTTTCCACTATCTTTAAATTACGTATATTTAGGTAAATTCCTTCGAAGTGTTTCCACTGATTTTGTGTGTAGGGTTTTTTATTCCCGGACTTTTTTGTTTCCTGAGAGAGTGGGAAATAAAAAAGAAATTCTCGGTATTCCGGGAATTCCCGGTAATTGAACAACGTAATAAAACATTTACGAAAAATGTTAATTTACGGAATTTATAAACAAAACAGTTTCTAAAGATATGAGACAAAAAGATTCAAATTAAATTATAAAAAAGAACAATATTTTTATCGAAATTTAAGGAAACTACGTATTTAAAAACTATTTTAAGACCGAAGAAAAAGATAACATACAAATCACACATCCATGATTTTGACACGTGGTTGTTAGAGGGCGGAAGTGATAAAAAAAAAGTTGTATAGGATAAATGTTGTAGTCTTAGAATATTAAATTCAGTCTTTTACTTCTTGGTATACAATGAAAATTCTCTGCCCTTAGAAACTGTGTACTTTTATATTCTTTATTGCAAATGGCTTTTTAAAACAGTCAATAGCGGATTTCAGTATTTGATGCAAATTTTTTTGCGAAAGCGCAAATGCAAAATATCTCACAATCGGTTTCTTATTCAAGTTACACAATTTTCAGTTGTTGAGAATAGACTTTCGCCTCTACAGAAGTTGCCGAGATAGTTAAGAGGACGTTGTATAAATTGTCAATATTTTTCGTCCTTTTTCCGCTATCTCCAAATAATTTCATCTGCTTTGTTAATAGCAGCGTTTAAAGTTTCCTCGCAAGTAATATCTATTTCCCCACTTTCTTCGTCATTAAATGAATAAAAAAAGTGCATAAAGATTTTCTGAATATCTACTTAAAGTGCACATTGATGCATATTGAAAACAATGCAGTTGCTTTTAATTAAATAAAAAAATTAAAGTCGTTTATCCTAAAAGTGCAGGTATATTATGTGCATTTATGTAACAAACGAAATTGTATGGGATTTTAAAGAAAGTGACACAAATTAATAATTTTGTGCAGTTAAGTCAAAGTGCACTTAAAAAAGGCAGTTAAATCTAAACTACTGTACACTTTGAGCCTTACATAGATATTCACCCCTATCGCGAGTGTAATGGGAATAAGTTGTTTGGAAGCAAACCTATATTCCCATTCCCAACAAATCGGTATCGCGAAAGTTTTGGAAGTAAAAGTTTCTATTGTGAATTATTTGGGACTAATAGTTTCTTTTGTGAACTTTTTGTCACATTTTGAAAAAATTAATAGCGTTTAACTGTAATTTGTGGTGCTGGAAGATGAGAAGCAATCAATTGGGATAGCAGCAAAGATGCACACGCTAAGAATCGGAACGTAGGGTGGAAATGAAATTTATGAAATTTTTTATATATATTTTTTTTTTACTTAAACAAAAGTTTATTATTATCCAGATTATTATTACACGTGGTCTAAAACTCACGTGGTGAAAATTTTAGCTAAATCGGGTAACTTATAAGGTTTGATAATTTAAAAAATCATTCGAAATCGTACATAAAAAATCAAATAATGTTTTGTAAAATTAGTTGAAATAAATACTTCCACCGGGCTTTAGCTTTTGTAATCCTTTTTTACCTTTAGGAGTCAAGCCTCACAGTTCTCCGATTTCCGCAAGTTTCTGAAATATTATTTTATACAAATTGAGCTTAATTTTGGTAAATTTTACCAAATTTTAAATTTGATCTTTAGGGGTCAACCTCACAGTTGTCCGATACGGCCCAAATCACTCAGATAGAGAATTCTAAAAATTTAATTTTTGGCAGCATTAATTATTTGATTTTTGGGTTGATTGGAATTAAAATTGATAATTCTGCCAGATGCTGTATCTTTTTATGCCAATTTAATACTAATTTGTTTTTCCTTCTGTATATTTTGGTATCGAAATACGCGATTAAGCAGTTTGTTTCCATTTCCATGGTAAATTGTATTTTCGGATGAAAATTATTGAAGAAATTTAAAATTTTATTCTTTTCTTCCGTTTTTACTATAGCTAGTATATCGTCTACATATTTTGTTATGTATTTAAGTTTGATGTTTTCTGTTTGTAGCTTTTTTAGAGTTTCCTCCAATAAATTGTCAAGCAGTAGATCCGCAACCGTTGGCGATAAAGGGTTCCCCATTGGCATACCGAAGATTTGGTTATAAATTTCCTTTTCATACATAAAAAATTGTTGTAGTGAAGGCAAAATCGTAGTATTTTTAGGAACATAGATTTAGACATTTTAGTGTAATTTTTAATGAATTCCCATTTATAATTTATAATGTGTATGGCCTTGCTTACTGGGATATTTGTAAAAACAGATACGACATCTAATGAAATGAGTACTTCGCCATTTTCTAGAGTGATGCTACTTAATTGTTCTTTAAGTCTTTTTGAATTTATAATGTTATATTCGTTAGAAATAGTATTTTTGAGAATTTGTCCTACATATTTTGATAGTTTGTAACAAGGGACTTGCATTGATGAGACTATTGGCCTTAGAGGGACTTCCGGCTTATGAATTTTAGGGAGTCCACATATTCTGGGAGCCGTTGCAGCTGAGCAGAGTAACTGTTTTCTCTGCCAATTATCAATGTATTCGCTCGTATAAAGCTCTTATATTATATTATTATTCTCTTTTTGAAGTTTGACAGTGGGATCGTTTCTAAGTTTCCTGTATGTATTTTTTTCCTCCAATAATTTATCCATTTTTAGCTTGTAGTCTTCTTTATAAAGCGCAACTGTTTTATTTCCCTTGTCTGCTTGTATAATATCGTTTTATGTAAATTGAACCTGATTTTGCTAAATTTTATAAAATTTGAATTGTGGCCTGTGAGTTACCAGATTTGGCTAAAATTTTTACTACGTAAGTTTTAGACCAAATACAACAATAGTCCGCACAACTTTTAGCAAAATTTCAAAACGTGTTTTTCATTACCGTCGTAATGTACATACATACAAATATTCTGTTATAATTGTAAATTGAATTTATCCTTGAAACTTTTTTTGTTCTTGGTGAAGGCATGGATCCAAACTGGAGGCACATTATACCCCCTGGACAAAATCGAGTCATATCAGAGGGACAATGTATAGAAGACTGCACGGCATCCGCTTTTCCCGTAGAAGGCATACATATATTTGCTGTAATGATGAGCACCCATCTAATTGGAAAGGAAGTTAAGCTTCGTCAGGTTAGTATAATTGTCGAAATATGTATTTATGTGTCACTTATTTTTAAACTACATTAGTTGTTCATCTATATTAAAAAAAGTGTTCCGACTCTTGGTTTCAATAACTAGATATGTTCCACTAATCTATATATGTACTTATAGGACGGACCAACTTCGACTGGCTGATTTTAAATGCTTATCACCAGGGAAACCGGGAATATGCCCCAAAAAATGTGCTATCCGCATTAAATATGCACTAAAAACTTTAAAATATGCTGCGAAATTTAAAAAAAAATATGTTCTTAAAACTATCATTTCGTTTATAATTTATATGATATTCATTTCTAATACTACGAGTTATGTACATATATTGGTGGCATGCAATAATTTCTAAGAAGATATCGTCCACGAAAATTTTTTCCACTTCAAAAAGGAAATAATGTCCATGGGAATGTCGAATAGTGGCTTCGCAGAGTAAAGGTTTTCTGCCTAGTCAAAAATCTGAACTCTGAACTCGAGCATTTCTGCGGAGCCACTATGGGACATACCCAGAGAAGAAAACAACTAAGCCCGTCCAAAGTCCGGCTATGCAATCAATATTCACTCTGCAGTCCATGGACACTATTTCATTGGACGATATTGCATGTCACCTACATATGTATTCTAGTTTTCGATTTAACAATGCCAGCATGGCCTTTCATCTAGGGATGTAACGAATACCGATACCGATACCGATATATCGGCGATACTTCAGATTTTCCGATACATCGATATCGACGATATTTTACTGTCGATACACCGATACTTTTAAAAAATTTTCAGAGTTTTTTTTAAGAAATAATTTATTTTTGTTCGATTTTACCGTGAATTAAATTCACTTCGTTATTTTTTAAATCTTATTAATATCAATTTTAAAAATTAATAATATTTTATGCTGTTATTTTGTAAAAAAAATATTTATTTTTTGTTAATTTTACCATGAATTCAAATTCAAGTCGTTGTTTTTTAAATCTTATTCCAGCAAAAAAAAAAAAAGATACTCCAAAGAAGTCATGAAAATGTAGAATTCGCGATCTGAATGTATTGCAAATTTGGATAATTTCTAATTAGTTTTACATATCCTTGCCATTGCAAGAAGTTCTGTTTTTCGATTACCAATCACCGAATTGGAAGCGATGCTAGGACAAATTTCTTTTTCGGTATTCTATAATGATTTTTACTCCAGGAAAAAGGATACAAAATCACCCATTTTCACATTTTTTTTATGCGAATTTAAACGCAGAACTGTATTTTCATGTAAATTTAAGTGAATAAATATAAACTTAGAAGTCTTTTAATAATTAAGCTATTAAGCTATTTAGAAGAATATTAGTTGATAAATGTCATTTAAAAAATCGATTTTTTAAAAAGCATGACGGGTATTTTTTTAAAATTATAAAGGAATTGAAAATGTTTACTTGCTTTTGTACTAATTATCTGCATATTTTTCATATAGATTTTTTGGAAGCAAAACAAATGTAGCTCCTTAAAAATTACTTCCAATGTTTTATCAATTTTAAATATTCTCTCTTATAATGTAGTTTTGTATAATAAAAAAAATTGCGCTTGAGTTTTGTTAATATAAACTTGAACTTAATTTCAATATTCGTATCGGTATCGGAATCGGTATCGGCGATATTTATTTTTAAATATCGGTATCGGTATCGGATCGGCAAAACGGCGTATCGTTACTTCCCTACTTTCATCTGTCCAAATATAAAATGTTGGGCACCAATGTTGGGTTCCTATTAGGAACAAATCAGCAAAATAAAACGCGACTATTCTCTTCCTGCTATTTTTCTATGAAGTGCAAACAAGCTAACAATCTCGATAAAATTTAAATTGCTTAAAAAATCATCAAAACTACATAATTGAAAATTTTTATAGCTGTGAATGAACTGGGAATAAATCAGTGGAGTGAGGAAGATTTTTAAGAAATTGGGGAAAAAATACATTAGAATAAATTGAAAATCGTAAAAGAAAAAATTTTTAAAAGTGGAAAAATTTTTAAATTGTCCATGGCAAAACACTATTTTTGTAAATAATTAAAATTTTAAAAACCAAAATATGCCGGAAAACATCCATATATGCCAGGAAAATACAAAATTCCCTAAAAATGTGACTAATTGTAAAATATGCAAAAAACGTGCTGTAAAGGATAAAATATGCAAAACTATGCATTAACAAATCGATGCCAAAATTCTTAAAAAGTTCTGACACGTACAAATATCTTATTTGCGACTACATATGTACATCGTAAATGAAAAAACATGCAATTGCATATTTGCGGTTTACCTGCTTACAGCATTTTGATTTTTACTGTTTTTTGGCGCCATGCAATAAGTCCCCACGAAATAAGTCGCAAAAAAAAATTAAATAAGTCCCCAATTTTTGTCAAAAATTTAAAATTCGCGCGAATTTTAATTTTCTGACAATTTACGCTAAAAAAAACACTCAAAAGTTTTTTTCATAAAATAAAAAGAAATGCATATTTTTTTACTTACCAGCATATGACTGCCTTTGCGTGGGTAAATATTGCAAATACTTTTCTCATAGCTTGTTCATAGTATGTTATGAATATAGCTGGATCCATAAAGAGCTGTATATTTGTTCTATTTTTTTATCCATAAAAACAAAACAAAAACACGAGAAAACCCTAAAAAATAAATAATATTTTTTGAAAGTAAAATTTTAGTATTATATTTAACCCTTACTTCTTCAAAATATTCAATGTATATAACTAAAAGCTGCGTAAAGCAGCCCTTTGGAACAATTTTAAATGTGGCGTCCATTAGGTATCTCCTTTGCGATGGTTGAATATTTTCCTTAACTAATTCAATAGTTTTTAGCGATGAAAATAAGCAAAATATATAATCACCCTCTATTGTACATGAAGTGAAAAAATATTTTGGGTCCGCTTCATCTTTAGTTATTCCGAATTCTGTCCTAACGCTTTCTAAGTTGAATGATTCAATTACTTGAATCGCATTCTTAGGCGATCTTATTAAATTCGTGCTTACGATGTACTGTAAGCCTCTTTGAATTTTAGGAAATGAAATATTTTTAGTATCATCTTGTGTACTAAAATATAAATTAAATGATTAACAATAAAAAAACATAAAAATCTATTTCGTTTACAGGACATCAAATGCATGTTAGAAACTTTGCACTAAAGGTTTTCAATATTTTAGGTTATTGTTAAGTTAAATTTTGAAATAACAGTGCAAGAAACCACATAAATCACTTCGACATAGTTTTATGCAAAAGAATCGACCAAAGGCTGAAAGTATATTGTTGACACAGTTTCCAAGTCACATATTTTATCTTGTTATAGACAATAATTAAAGTAACAGTATATTCGAGAATAACAGCCGTGTAAAATATAACCTATGGAAAAAATTTTACATTATAAGAATTGGTAATTTTATAAAAAAAGTCAATAATGACGAAAGTTGAGCTGAAAGGAATTCAGTATTCTAGGCATACAGGTGCAATATTATGATACGCAACATTATACCCAAATTTGTTTGTTTAAATTGGTAAATTTTGAAACGAAATGCTGTTAACAATAGTGTTGAAACATTTTTTTAAAGATAAAAATGTTTAACTATTTTTTATTTCAAAGCCAAAATAAAACTTTTCTAATAATTAAATTGAAAAATGTTCGAATCTCTTAAAAAAATTCTTTACAAAAAAGCGTCAATTTAGCTCTTTATTTAATAAAAGCGCTGTAGAGAAAAAAATGCGACTTTTGCTACATCAAAAAGCGCTAAAACTAGCGTCAAAGGCGATAAATTGGCAACTCTGTTTACAGCGCAAAGTTAGTCTATGTCCAAACGAGTCAACTTTTGCTGCGCAACTTTTGAGTATATGGGAGAGAGAGGTGAGAAGATTGGGAAGGGGTACACTGCTTCATGTACATGCAACTCTCTTTTGTTTTCTTCATCGTAATATTAAGCAACAACAAAATCTATGTAAAAAAAAACAAAAGCTGCGCAACAAGAATTTTATTATTATATGGACACGAATTTAACTTCAAAAGAAAATTTAAGAAAGTTGCAGAAGCAAAAGTTGACTCGTATGGATATAGACAAACTAATTGCCTAGTTATTATTTTTTAATGAGCGGCCAATGGGTATTGTAAATATAGCGGGACATAATTTGCATACACATACATATTACAAAATTTTAAAATAAATTGAAAATGAAATATGTACGTCCCCAAAATATTTCTATGGATTTATTTCATTAGATATTTTTGGTGAGTTATTTCATATGAAATATGTAAGTCCCCAACACCAAAATGAAATAAGTCCGCAAAAAATGAAGTAAGTCCCCAAAAAACGTTGTTGTTGCTTCCTGTACATTTTTTTGAAACTTATTTCAGTTTTTTTACTTATTTCGTGGGACTTATTTCATTGCGCCCTGTATTTTATTTAATTTTTTTTTATGAAAATATTATTTACAAAATTTTGTTTAGCCAAGTGTGAAAAATTACGTCCATTAAATAAATATGGACCGATAACTCTATCAGCCATAATTCCACACCAAACCATGCATCTGAGAGGGTGTAATTATCGCTAATGCGCTGCTCTAGGATTTTGGGTACCCCAAATTCGGCAGTTGCTTATCATCGCTCATAATGAGATTGCGAGAAAAAGTTGTCATTTTCTCTCGCAAGCAAAATCAATCTATTGGCATATTGTAGCCGCTGTTATTATAACATTTTATAAAATTGTTCCGAAAATCCCTTTTCGATTCTGCAAAACGATGAAGATAAAATCACCACCTTCAGGTCCAGCAAGCCGCCCTATTTACTTAAGGGAGAAAACTGAAATGTGGTAATTAAAAGGCTAGTATAATTAATCGGTGAAGAGGCGTTTTACGCCATCCATTAAACGCGGAGTGATTGACGAGACAAAAATTTAATTTATTTTTACATTTTTTAATTTATTAAGTTTGTGTTTTGTGTTTAGTCCCCTTTACACATACAAATCTGTGATACTTTAAAGAATGTAGAGTGATTTTATAAAATATTATATGTAATTTAATTATTCTAACAAAAAGAAATAATTTATTTACTTTATTTATTAACATTAAATTACAAATAAAATAAACAATCCCTGAGGAAGTTGGAAAATACTAACGAAACGTAGGATCATATTAAAATGAGAAAATAATAATATTTTATTTACACAAAAAAAAAGATATTATTGACATTAAAAGCCCGATTACTATAAGTAATCAATAGAAAAATATTCAGCCATGTCACAGAGTTCAATTACGTTCGGAAACGGATTTCAATCCACCCCAAGATGTCAAGCTCTAGCTGGAGCGTACCCCAGCATACTATCGCCGCCAACAGTCTGGACACTCCAGACACATTTACGTACTTTAGATTTATTTTTTAGATACCAGCTGCTACAAAAATGGGGTAGGTTGAATTCCGTTTCCAAATGGAATTGAACTCTGTGACATGGCCGATTATATAGATATATAAAAAGGTCGATAAATTAATCAGTTTGTACAAAAAATCAAGTTAGACCCTGTTTCCAGAAGACGTGCGCGACGGGCATATCGATGAATAAGTAATAAGTTGCGTCTGCAGAAGACGTTCCTTATTTTTCGTCTCGATTTACGTAGTTTCGCACATATAGAGTTGCCCTTGTACAATCAATTTTATTTGTTTACTTTTTCTCATACAAAATCATTATTTTTTGATCCAAATAATGGTAACTCTTTTAATGGCGCACACTACTTGCTTGTAAACAAAAGAAATGGATTTTAGCCAAAGATTTTTATTTTGCATATTTTTTTATTTTTTGTGGCTATATTTATTTATTGTAGCTTCAATAAAATTGAACTGACAATATGTAGTCAAACGAGTTTACTTCTTAGTTAAACTTAGTTTAACATGTGCTTAAATCAAACCAGAAACAAATTTAAAAGTTCTTTAATCACTAAAACTGTTTTTCATTAATGGATTAGGTGCTGCAAGTTTTCCTAGCTCAGCAGTACTTTTTCTAAATTAACATATGACATTCTGGAAATTTTTTTATTATAAGGCAACACTATAAATTTCAAGAAAAATCACAATATTTCCTTAATTTTTAACATTCTTCAAAAAAAGAAGAACTGTTTTCAATTCATCATATAGTTATATACATATATCGAGATCCTATATTCAAATGTGAGTTGTGGAGAAAACGAGTTTTTGATGGGAATAGGTGTATTAACGTGTTCTTCATGTTTAGTGAAAATTTCAGAGCGAAAATTCAAGTTTTGCGACTTTTACACACATTTTTCTAATAATGCTATCTCAAAGTATATATTTTTTTAGAGATAATAAATGCTAACTCCCATAGTAATTTGACAACATTTTTGTATTTTACTAATTTATTTGAAATTAACATCAACTCTTATTTAATGGAACATGCTGAACTCAAATGCACTAAAAATTATGATATCGAGGGGCGAGTTATAAAGATATGACAATTTTTAAGCATGCACAATAAAGCTTGTTTTAAACTTCGCCAAGTTTTTGAGTGGACACAGTCTACTTTTAGAAAGTTTCTTAAAGCAGAAGAACTCTTCTTTCATTTGAGTTACTATTCGTTTAAATCGGACAACCCGTTATTTTATTAGATCAATTTATTTATCAGATATATTATTAACTTTTCTCAAATTGTCGAATTTGAACCGCAAAAGCCCGCGTAGTGTGCACAATTTATAACAACTAAAGACAGAAAATTTATCATAGAAGTAAGAAATAGTTGTTTGCAATATTCAAATGATATCCGTAATCATATACCTGGTGGACAGCTCGAAACTTTCAAAATTACAAATTTTATTCAATTAATAGAACTTTTACTTGAACAATATGTGCTAACCCAGCTAAAAAAGTTATATATGGATAATATATTGACAATATATGAGCATGTATGTAAATATGTGTACCCTTAAATGAAAATGTATAGCGTCATACATGAAGTAGGTTTTCATATATTTGTAGATATATTGATTCATATATGAAGTTGGGATAATATAAGGATTCATATATGAGCTCAGATATGCAAATATATGTCATATATGGATATATATATATATATATATATATATATATATATATATATATATATATATATATATATATATATATATATATATATATATATATATATATATATATATATATATATATATATATATATATATATATATATATATATATATATATATATATATATATATATATAATATATATATATATATATATATATATATATATATATATATATATATATATATATATATATATATATATATATATATATATATATATATATATATATATATATATATATATATATATATATATATATATATATAAATGATTCATATATGACATGTCTATATACATACTCATATATATGTATATGCATGTATGTATGTACGTACCCAGTAAAAAATAGGATCATCCAAAGAGTAATCTTGGAGCGCTCCTTTGCGAGTAATGGATTACTCCATAAAACTCCGGATCTCATTGGATTTTTAACACAGCATGTCCGCAGACACGAGTACTCCTTTTAAGATCCTTATGGAGTACTCCCTTTGATCTTGAAAATGACGACAGAGGGAGTAATCGTTTTTGTCTCCTAAAAGAGCATAAAGGGAGTACTCGTTTTTGTCTCCTAAAAGAGCATAAAGGGAGTACTCGTTTTTGTCTCCTAAAAGAGCATAAAGGGAGTACTCGTTTTTGTCTCCTAAAAGAGCATAAAGGGAGTAAACATTCATATAAAATACAAATTTGGTTATTTTTAACACAAACAAGAAAATATTTATTTATTTTTTAAAATTTATTTTTTAATTTATTTAATAATTAATTTATTTAATAATTAATTAATTTATTTTTTAAAAACATTGCTGCACAAATTAATGAAATTTGGGCGATTCTAATGTATGTATGTACTGTATGCCATTCTCAATTCTGACAGTGATGTAAAATAGGAATAAATACAAAGTATTCCCCATCAGGTATGCAAAATATTTTGCAATATATGTCACGCACGTTAATTTTCTCTCGATTAGTATTAAGAGTTTTCGCCTTACAAACTCCTAAACACTTTTTAGAGTCTACGGGATACTGAAACAAGCTTACAGCATCTGTGAATTCGTTACCGACTACGTATTCTTCGCCGGCATCTACTTGGAAGCCATATATTTTAATGGGAATCATATTCATAGTGAAGCAATAATTGTCAGGAGACTTTCCGGATAAGAAAAACGTGTCGAACTTATATCTCAAAAACAAGTTGTTTTCGTGTTTTTTCCCAAGTGGTAAAAATTTAGGATCTTCCGTTTTTAAAATCAAATGTCGTTCTATGGCACGATTGTTTAGCTGTTGGCTAAGCTGTGACGGTTTCCGACAATCTTTTTTTAAAGTTTGCAAAAAATTCTCATATTTATATGCTGAAAAATTATCAACACTTCCAAAGCTTTCAACGCATTTCGCCAAATGTAGTAAGTTGTGCACGTTATAGCTGATCATTTCACTTCCATATATCAAGGCAAAATCGGCAACAAAAGCTTCCATTAGTTTCTGAACGCATTGCAAATTCTGTTGACAATTCGAAGGACATGAAACAATACGATATGCTGCATGTAAAAGCAAAAAGTGGGTGTATAAATCGTCATGTAATATATCCTTGAAAATAACTATTCCTGTGTAAAGCACTACTTGTCGGAATTCCTTTGCCTTCCATCTGCATACCTCATCAAATGTTCTTCCTTTCCGAGCGAACTCTTTTGGCGTATAATTCGCTACAGATAATATTTTGCGATTTAATTCATTGTTTTTCGAAATGCTTAATTTATATTTTGTTTTTTTTTTTTGTAAAATTAAACGCAACATCTTTTTAAACACTCCAAGGTCAATCAAATGCATAGTGTCAAGCGGAAATTGTGTGACCATGTTGATGTTGCATAATTCCAAGGGGTGAATTTCGCTTTGAAATTGCGGTAAGTGATAAGCCTTGCTTTTTCGTGCTTTGAAAGTTACATCAGTTCTTGCATTTCCAGGCACTATAGTGTAATTTAGTCTTCTATATTTATATGAAGCCTCTTGCTCACATTTCGAACAACCTTGGGCAGAAGTGTGACCCACTGTACCGATTAAAAAAGCCCTTGCAGGTGTGTCACAAACAAAAAGTCTAATTTTGGGTATGAACAATTTGTCAACAATTTTAATACCTTCATTCTTTAATTTGATGTATTCTTCCACAAACCGTTTTAGGAATATTGCTACATCTGGAGGCTTTGATGGGCCAATATATGTAGCAATTAAAAATGGCTCTGTGTTTTTAAATTCTGAAAAGGCACCTAGGATTGGCCATAATGACTTTGATGAGCTTTTATAAAGCGGCATTCCATCCACAAATATATCTATCAGTAATTCGGAATTTGCGTTAGGTGATAAGTACTGGCCGTGCATCATCACTGCTTTTTCTAAACCATAATGAAAGTATTCACCTGGTGCCATATCTGTTATTTCTGGGCTCTCTATGGAGCAGCATGGGTTTTCTGCATGCACTGCTTTCAACAATGTTTCTCTGCATAGTGGAACGTCCATACCTTCACTTTTTAAAATGTAGAGTAGTGAATTACAGCATTCGTTCGAAACGCGATTTTCAATTACCCAAGAAGCAAGCTTCTGATTAACATTTTCAGTGATATTGTTTGAGTTGATATCATAATGAACATCAAAGTTTTCCGTTTGGCTATCTCCATTCGATAATTCATTGACTTTGTTAGGTGGTGATGCCTCTTGTTCACTTAAAGTCTCCCGATTACAATTTGAGAATTTTTCAATTTCTTTTCCAACTAATCGTCTTAAATGACGCTTAGAAACTAAATTTTTACACATTTTTAACAATTTGTCACTATACCCGTACCTTTTTGCTTTTTTTTAATAACACATCTTTCACTTTTTAAAACTAAACTGATTAAATAGAAAAACAAAACGAAAATATCAGCAATTAACAGTTATGTCAAAGCAAAAAAAAAAACCAAAAACGAACTGATACATCCCTCATTGATCCATTTGGAGTATTAAGCGAGGCATAAACAACAAAACAAAAAAAATGTTTCGATAGCTCGCTTATTACTACAAATGGATGAACAAGTCATTGCTCCTTTATTGCTCGATTATGGATTAATCCATATATTTTTTACTGGGTACATACGTACGTATGTTTATATGTGTATATGAAAAAAATGTAAAATTAAAAAATTATAAACAATCATTTCAAAATTGTCAATTTGAAATTTCCCAATAAAAAATTATTCCAAATAAAAACAAAAATTTTACGTTCCAAATAAATTTTTTTTTTAATTTATGTGTAAATTGCAAAAGCTCAGTGGTTTTAGAGATAAAATATCTTCCAAAATATATAGATCTTCAATTGGCTTATGTAAGTATCAAGTTTTTAACTTAATTTGTTTAAATAATAATCGTTACTCATTTATGTGTAGAATAGCCAAATCAAATTGTTCCTGACGGATGAAATACAGAGAACATACAAAGCCATCAAACAATAGAAGATATCTTAGCAGGAAGATATACATACCAAAAAAATTGACCACGATAAAGTAGGTATATGCACATTCCCGATTTTATCCTTCATTTGTACATGAGTACATACGTACATAATACATTATATGCCTATTTATATATAACATACACTTATTACATATAATTCTTTCATTGAATGTTTTAGATCATTCTGTGGACTATGTAACTGAAGACAGTCAACTGTAAATAAAACTGCGTGAGCCCATAATTTTTAATTATATATATACGTACATATGTAAACTATTGATATTTATGTACAACAGTAAATCTTTTAAATAAAAAGATGCGGATTTATGTATGTATGTATATTTGTATATACCATATGTATGTGTGTACATTGGTATGTAAAAATATACATACATACATATATATAATGAAAATTTATGAAACCATCTCCAATTATTTTATACATACATATATGCGAATTAATATCCGTACATGTAAGCATGTATGTATGTACGTATTTATCGCTTATATGCACGTCGGCTATTTGCATTTAACGTTTATATGCATCCTAACACGAGCAAGTTTCTATTGGCATTGAAAAAACCATACATATTTTTCGTATTTGCATTTCGCTTATATGCATTTCTCGCTTTTATGCACCGTATAGAAATGCAAATTTTTCAAAATGATTTAAAAAAAATACTCATATATGCACCGTACATGTTAAGTACATTTTTTAAAAAGTAAAATTTGTGCACTAATTTTTCTGCAGCAAACATAAAGTTCTTTCTCCATTTAATAAGAAGTACGTGTAAAGTAACAAACTAAAATTAATTTTTGAAATTTTTCAGGCAATATTCCGTTTGGTAGTACGCATTTGATGCGTCGTACGGAGTTCTTATTTACGATCTACACCTAACATAAAATGACTAACCTTAACATTAACTTCAAGTTAATGTAGACGGCTCAAGTTAATTTTTTTTTAAGTTATAACATAATTGTTAGTGCATTTGATTTAATAACGCAGTCATAACTTCAAGTTACAACAGCATTTCAAGTTAGCTGGAGACGTAGAAGTTAAAGAAATTCACATTCCCATAAGAACTGTGTGTAAAACAACTTTCGGGAATTCACGTTATTACTTGAGGTCTACACGTAACATAATATGTAAGATGAGATCGTCAAATTCAATAGCAGAGAGAATTATGTTACGTGTAGACTTCAAATTAATGTTATCTCAATGTTATAGGAATTTTTATGAGAGCGTTATAAGAATTCTTATAACAACAATCTTATGAGATGAACTGTCAAAAAACACATGTACATAAAAATAAAATAGTGTGCATGTGTGAGTGTTTATTAAAATAAATGAAAAGCGATGTTTTTGATAAAATTTCTGTGTTAAATAAATGAATAAATGTGTTTAGTTGATTTATAAATTTAAATTTGTGTGAAAAATTAAAAATAAAACAACTAATTATGCAAAAGTGGTACTCGATGAACATTTGCATAAAACTAAATCTTATTGGAAAAGTACAATTACGTCTTCCCCTAGTATGAGATTAAGAAAAAAATCGACATTTTGTTTTTAGTATTCTGCCGACGTTTTCTCTCATGTTATCTCAAAGTTAATTTCTCGTGAAGACGCTGTGTTAAATTCCTTAAAGAAATTTCCGTCTGCTAGTACGGAGTCCCGAAAGAAAAGTACACGGAATTTTTGGCCGTTATTGTCTATTACAGGGATATGACTGTGATTGTGTGTTGTAAATTAAAAAATAAAGGAATTTATGTGTATGCAAACATTATTCTCTACAGAGGGCTACACGATTATTTTTCCGTGTACAAATAAATATAAATTTCTAAATGTGAATTTCCGTAAGAAGTCCGTACCACGCTTGAAGTGAAAAATTACCAAAAATTTTTGTTAAATACAGGGATGTCATATCTCTTAGCATTCGTCTCCACTTAGCCATTTTTATTGCTGCAATTGTCAAGGATCATTTAAAAACTATACACTAAAAATAGTGTAATTTTCTATATAGAATTTGACAATTGCCAGCAATAAAACTATCTACGTGAAGACGCAGGCTTAGCGGAAATGTTTTTCTGTCAACTGAAATAAAAATTAATGTTCAGACAATTGTTTTTTCAAGGAATTTTTGACATTTTGTATCGTCCTGCAAATAAGCGTTTGTGTTTTACATATTATAATTAAGAAATTTAAATGAGTTTGAATAGAAGTAAATGCAATATTTCGAACCTTAAATTTAGGCCGGACTGCGACCTAGGCTTTGAAGACTAAATTTGGGATTTTGTTTACTCATTGTAGTTTTTTATACATGCACCATTGAAGCATATAAGCGAGTTTTTTATAAGCACTCGATGCATATAAGCGAGTTTTTATAAATGCATTTCTCGCTTATAAGGACAAAAAGTCGTGCAAAATTTGAAATGCATATAACCGATAAATACTGTATATGAATATATATGATCATATATGTCCATTAGGGTGGCCGTTAACAAAAAAAGTGTGATCCAGCAAAAATTTTAGGTAAATCGGTTGGGGGTAAGACGTCCCGCAAGCCCGCTCAAATTTGGGAAAACCCATAAAATTTTGCTTTCTTCCCTCATAACATATAAATTTCACAAAAAAGTTTTAGAGGACAAAAATGTTGCTTGTGAAGTTTTTAACATTTAATTACCTAACAACTTTTCTGTAGATCTAATGCTTAATGAAATAAATATAAAATTTTCAAGCAACATTAGCTTATTTTAATGTTTCATTCGTCCTCCCAGCTCATGGCAACTAAAACACAAAATTACAAGGTTTTGGAATGGAACAACTAAACATGGTTTCTTATGCAATTTTAGATCCTGAATCCGAATCTGCATTCAGGTTATATTATTTTTGGTTCTAGTTTTCGAGATATACGCTTTTTTCAAAAATGAAGGATTTACACAGCAAAAGCTAACATAACTGGATAACGGGTTGCCCTATTCATTCGGATCAAAAACCCTAATTCGACAACAATATTATCGTTAGGTTACACGAATATTGTTTTTTAATCTGCTCATTAGTTTTAGAGATATAGTATTTTTAAGACATTCACAAATAATTTAAAAAATATAATTGAAAATTCAGGTATATTTTTTGTTTGTATTATAGCATATTTCAAATAAAACAAGCCACATTTCATCAAAATCCATGCCCAACTTTAGATTTTATTCACAATTAGATATGCAGAAAATTAGAAGCGAACAAAAAATGTGTTAATTAATTTACAGTTAAAAGAAATATTGATATAACTGGAGAACGGGCTGTTTATCCTCAAAATCTTTTTTGTGAAGTTAATATTTTGAAGTTATGAGCCAAGAAAACAAAATTGTATGGCTTTTCCTAAATTTGAGCGGGCTTGCGGCACGTCTTACCTCCAACCCATTTACCTGAAATTTTATCAGGATGATTTTTGTTCCAAAATTCACCAAACCGGGGGTTAGAGTGAAAAAAATATGCAAAAAAATCCTCCATATAACTAACGGCCACCCTAATGTCCATATACCCTCAATTGTCGGATCCAAAACATATATGGTACTTCATATATGATCCATATATAACTTTTTTAAGTCTTAAAAAATATTTGTTTTTTTATATAATAAGATATGCTATCTCCAATTTTTTTCTTTATTGAAAAGTATGTGCTTTCATGGTCCCGTTGAGAAGTGGGCAGGGTCACGCCCATACTAAGCAAATTCACATTCCTTTTCAACTACTTCTATTCAATATATGCTTATGAAACTTCGCACATATATTAAGTTTCTGTTTCAATACTACATCATGGTTAAAATAGGGGTGCATGCCACGCCCATGAAAAGTAAATATTAGTTTTAAATTCTTATGAATCTTTGCTCATACAATTTATTCTCGTGATGTTGTACATTATGATCAAAAATGTGGGCATGCTTCTCCTATTTTGTACACACACAAAAAAATTATAGGTTATATTTCCTAAAATTATGGTATAATTTTAACTAAGTCAAAGGGTAGAATGGCATTTACAAATTTTTTTAGTTAATTTACCAAAAATTTTAGTTGATGTCAATGTTCGAAAAATCAACTAAAAATGTTGTTAAAACTACTAAGTTTTTGTCTTAAATTACTTATGATAACAAGGTCAATTCAACCTTTTGTTTTTGGTAAATTACCGATGATTGTAGTTGACTTTTAAATAATTTTTGGTAATTATTGGCCATGTCACAGAGTTCAATTCCGTTTGGAAACGGAATTCAACCTACCTCTTTTTTGTAGCAATTAGTGTCTAAAAAGAAAACTAAAATACGCAAATTTGTCAGGTGTGTCCAGACTGTTGGCGGCGCTACTGTGCTCCAGCTAGGGCTTGACATATTATGGTGGATTGAATTCCGTTTCCGAACGGAATTGAACTCTGTGACATGGCCGTATATTTCAAACATCCACTATATATGTAATAGAAACCGGATATTTGTTTTTAGTTTTATTTGTATAGACAATCATAAAAGTAATAAGTTAGAATAAATAATAATTACACCGGCACACAAAAAAACACAAGTGTACATTCGACTTGGTCCACCTACGTATATTTATTTTGACGCGCCGAATTTGAGGTCAGTTTGGCCAAATTTCAAGTGAATTAGGGAAAACACAAACAATTTTGGAAAATAAAGTTTTTCGCAATTTACTCGAAATTTTGAAGTTTTACGAATAATATGGATATCAGATTCGGAATCAGTGCGTCGAAATACATATAGGTAGGAGGATCCGGCCAAATAAATGTACAGTCAACTTTTGTTCTTTTGTGTATCGGTGTCATAATAATAAAAATAATTACAGCAGGAAAACTAATTATGTAATGAGTTATCGTTTCGTAAGCCAATCAATTCTTCTCTTAGATAAAGTCTTTATCCCAATCGTTCCAAAGTGATCCTCATTCCAAAGTTGATGTTAATCTATAAAAGATGTGTGTTTATTCCAAAACAATCAATAAATGTTTATTTAAAATAGTTTGGAAATTCCAAAAGTGCACGCCTCATAATCTCAATTAGACCGTAAAATTCAATAGGCTTTTATTCATAATTATGCTGAAGCGTAAAAAGAAAAAAGGACTCGATTAGTAGTATTTCAGTCGTTATCGTGACCACATACAGGATCCGTACATACAGACAAACGGACGTCCAAGACAGAACTTTTTTAAACAGATTTTTGATAAGTCATGAGTGTTAAAAATATTATTTATTCTTAATATGTGTGTGTATATATTTTTTACAAGTGCAATATATGATAATAATAGAGCATTTTAAGTTTGAAAAATCAGTAGTTTCGCGTGAAGAGTAGTACCTAACTCAACGCTTCGCTTATGAGGCGTACTTACCGCTCTTCCCAAAATATATTTTCATTTTACAAAAAAAAAAACAAGAACAAAAATACTTTCGAATAACGCACCTTATTCTATTAGCTAAATTAACTTGGATTTTAGGTAAAATGTATTCTAAAAATTACCTAATGTCATAGTTAAAAATATCCAAGATTTTTTAATAGCTTAGTTAATATTACCCTTAATTTTTTGTGTGTGTAGTCTGATTTTTTGTAAGAATTCTCAAACATCTGAAATGCAGCTTTTTCCCACATAATCTTTATTGGTGGAGTTCATGAAACATTCGGTAACTGTTTACTCGTTAAGTTGGTAAAATTTACCATATATCTTGCTGTCAACAATTTTAAAAATAAACTTTACAGCAACAAAATAATGGGTAAAAGAATCATATGTAATGTTAACGGAACCATATGCATGATTAAATGGAACCATATGTATGGTTAATGGAACCATATGTATGGTTAATGGAGCCATATGTGTGGTGAATTGGAACCATATATGTGCTTAATTGGAACCATATGTGTGGTTAATTGAACGATATATATAATTAATGGAACCATATGTATTGTTACATGTAACCATATGTATGGTTAAATGGAATTTACGTATGGTTAAATAGAACCATCTGTATTGTTCAATGGAATCATGGGTATGTTTAATAGAAAAATATGAATGGTTAAATGAAAATATATGCATGATTCAGTAGAACCATATGTATGGTTAATAAAACCATATTTATGGTTAATGGAACCATATATGAAAAATGGAACCATATGCATGGTTATTGTTAACTTAGACAACATTATTATGTTTAAAACAAATTTAGTTTCAAAATAGTATGGTTTGACTGCAACCATATATTCAATCATAGTATGTTGCTCTTCGATTATGGTTGCCTCAACCATATTTTTGCTTTGCATGTCGGAGGAGAATAATTGAAATTGAAATCATCAGGTGGTGACATGTATAAGGTCAATGGAAATATGGTCAATTGACATTATTTCCCAACATGGTGGGAAATAAAATCAATTGACTTTATTGCGTTTATAAAACTAAACTAAAGTCAACAAAAATTTGGAAATAAAGTAATTGATTTTATTTCTCTATTCAAATGGAAATAACGTCAACAATGCTTAATGTATGTCGGGGTTGTTTTTTCTCTCAGTATATCAAAAAGCAGCTTTGCTGAGTAAGATTTTTGCATAGCCAGCCTTCGGCCGGGATTTATGATTTTTCCTGTCGGTATATCGAAAAGCGGCTTTGCTGAGTAAAATATTTTACATAGCCTTTGGCCGGCCTTAAGGGTTTTTTCCGCTTAGTATATCGAATAGCGGTTGCGCTGAGTAAAGATTCTTTCATAGCTGGACTTTGGCAAGGCCTAACGATTTTCTCCTTTTGCTGAAGCGAATAGCGGCTTCACTGAGTTAAGATTTTCTCTTTGGACGGGCTTATGGGTTTCCTTCTTTGCGTTTGTCGAATAAAAATTCTCCAAGTAGTAAGCCTATCTAGGCAGAAACTCTTTGCTCGGTGAAGCTGCTATACAAAGACGGCTATACAGAAATGTGTACTCAGCGAAGCCGCTTTTCGATATAATTAAAGGAAAAAATCCGAAGGGGGGCCACGTAGAGAATCATTAGCAATAAAAATAAAATTTCTTGAAATTTGTAATTGTAATGGAAAAAACCAATAAAATATGACTTGGTACATTCAGATTATTATTCATTGGGAAGTATCGCGATGCTATGCAATTTAAATATTTGAAAGTGCATTAAACTCAATTGACTTTGTTTCGTTTTCGAAAACGCAATAGAGTCAATTGACTTTATTTCCCTTTGTGGTGGGAAATAAAGTCAATTGACATTATTTCGATTGACGTTATTGCCTGTCACCGGTGCTTTAATCGGGATTTCATTAGTATATCCGAGCCACCACAAGCTCTACGTTGGGGTTGCTTTGTGTCGTAGAGAGTATATCCGTTGATTTTAAATAAGCTTGTAGCCGTCAAATGCGTCTCAGACATAAGCATGGTGGCCGAGAACTCGGCACGTTGGGGATGGTCTGTAGATGGTTTATGTGAAGTTTGCACGAAATTGGGGCAGTGGTTCCGGAGATATGACATTTAGATTTTCCTATATATTCCCATACAAATATCAACAAAATTACCTCCATTTTCCAGATTATATAAAAATGAGGTGTATGTTTGTTTCAGCCTAAACGACTGAACCCATTTAAATGAAATTTGATACAGATATAGATATTTGGCCCACAATTATTATAGGCTATATCTATTTCCCAGATTTCAGACCGGAAATGGGTCGAAACCTCCCCCTACGCTTAACTGTCATTTGTTACGGCATCACGCCTAAATTAAGTACTCAGATAGATATTTGCCCTAGAATTAATAAGGCTGTATTTGTTTCCCCGATTTTGGACCGGGAGGGGATAAATGGGTCAAAACCTCCCCGTACGCATAACTCTGTTATTTGTCAACCAATTTTGAAAATGCTTTATTGGTTTGAAAGGCTTCGCTTTCAGTTTGGTCCCATGTCATTTTTGAACCTCAGATTTTTGTTACGTCATCACCCCTATACAGCTGAATTGATTTAAATGAAATTTGGTACACAGATTGCTACTTGGGCCACAATTAATATAGGCTGTATTTGTTTCCTCGATTTTGGACCGGGAAGGGATAACATGGGTCAAAACCAGCCCCAACGCATAACTCTGTCATTTATTAACCGATTTTGAAAACTCTTTATTGGTTTGAAAGGGTTTGCTTGCAGTTAGGCCCCACAGAAAAAACAACCCCGACATACATTAAGCATTGTTGACGTTATTTCCATTTGAATAGAGAAATAAAATCAATTACTTTATTTCCAAATTTTTGTTGACTTTAGTTTAGTTTTATAAACGCAATAAAGTCAATTGATTTTATTTCCCACCATGTTGGGAAATAATGTCAATTGACCATATTTCCATTGACCTTATACATGTCACCACCTGATGATTTCAATTTCAATTATTCTCCTCCGACATGCAAAGCAAAAATATGGTTGAGGCAACCATAATCGAAGAGCAACATACTATGATTGAATATATGGTTGCAGTCAAACCATACTATTTTGAAACTAAATTTGTTTTAAACATAATAATGTTGTCTAAGTTAACAATAACCATGCATATGGTTCCATTTTTCATATATGGTTCCATTAACCATAAATATGGTTTTATTAACCATACATATGGTTCTACTGAATCATGCATATATTTTCATTTAACCATTCATATTTTTCTATTAAACATACCCATGATTCCATTGAACAATACAGATGGTTCTATTTAACCATACGTAAATTCCATTTAACCATACATATGGTTACATGTAACAATACATATGGTTCCATTAATTATATATATCGTTAATTAACCACACATATGGTTCCAATTAAGCACATATATGGTTCCAATTCACCACACATATGGCTCCATTAACCATACATATGGTTCCATTAACCATACATATGGTTCCATTTAATCATGCATATGGTTCCGTTAACATTACATATGATTCTTTTAATCATTATTTTGTTGCTGTAAAGTTTATTTTTAAAATTGTTGACAGCAAGATATATGGTAAATTTTACCAACTTAACGAGTAAACAGTTACCGAATGTTTCATGAACTCCACCAATAAAGATTATGTGGGAAAAAGCTGCATTTCAGATGTTTGAGAATTCTTACAAAAAATCAGACTACACACAAAAAAATATAAAGGTAATATTAACTAAGCTATTAAAAAATCTTGGATATTTTTAACTATGACATTAGGTAATTTTTAGAATACATTTTACCTAAAATCCAAGTTAATTTAGCTAATAGAATAGGTGCGTTATTCGAAAGTATTTTTGTTCTTGTTTTTTTTTGTAAAATGAAAATATATTTTGGGAAGAGCGGTAAGTACGCCTCATAAGCGAAGCGTTGAGGTAGGTACTACTCTCACTTCACGCGAAACTACTGATTTTTCAAACTTAAAATGCTCTATTATTATCATATATTGCACTTGTAAAAAATATATACACACACATATTAATAATAAATAATATTTTTAACACTAATGACGTTTTTAATATCATTTTTATTATTTAAACTTATCAAAAATCTGTTTAAAAAAGTTCTGTCTTGGACGTCCGTTTGTCTGTATGTACGGATCCTGTATGTGGTCACGATAACGACTGAAATACTACCAATCGAGTCCTTTTTTCTTTTTACGCTTCAGCATAATTATGAATAAAAGCCTATTGAATTTTACGGTCTAATTGAGATTATGAGGCGTGCACTTTTGGAATTTCCAAACTATTTTAAATAAACATTTATTGATTGTTTTGGAATAAACACACATCTTTTATAGATTAACATCAACTTTGGAATGAGGATCACTTTGGAACGATCGGGATAAAGACTTTATCTAAGAGAAGAATTGATTGGCTTACGAAACGATAACTCATTACATAATTAGTTTTCCTGCTGTAATTATTTTTATTATTATGACACCGATACACAAAAGAACAAAAGTTGACTGTACATTTATTTGGCCGGATCCTCCTACCTATATGTATTTCGACGCACTGATTCCGAATCTGATATCCGTATTATTCGTAAACCTTCAAAATTTCGAGTAAATTGCGAAAAACTTTATTTTCCAAAATTGTTTGTGTTTTCCCTAATTCACTTGAAATTTGGACAAACTGACCTCAGATTCAGCGCGTCAAAATAAATATACGTAGGTGGACCAAGTCGAATGCACACTTTTGTTTTTTTGTGTGCCGGTGAAATTATCATTTATTTTAACTTATTACTTTTATGATTGTCTATACAAATAAAACTAAAAAAAATACAATCCGTTTTTTATTACATATATAGTGGATGTTTGAAATATAAGCCATGTCATAGAGTTCAATTCCGTTCGGAAACGGATGCAATCCACCCTAATATGTCAATCCCTAGCTGGAGCATACCTCAGCATAGTTTTCTTTTTTAGATACCAATTGCTACAAAAAAGGGGTAGCTTGAATTCCGTTTCCATACGGAATTGAACTCTGTGACATGGCCAATAATTATCAAAAATTATTTAAAAGTCAACTAAAATCATCGGTATATACCAAAAACCAAAGGTTGAATTGACCTTGTTATCATAGGTAATTTAAGAAAAAAACTTAGTAGTTTTAAAAAAAATTTTAGTTGATTTTTCGAACATTGACATCAACTAAAATTTGGTAAATTATATATATATATATATATATATATATATATATATATATATATATATATATATATATATATATATATATATATATATATATATATATATATATATATATATATATATATATATATATATATATATATATATATATATATATATATATATATATATATATATATATATATATATATATATATATATATATATATATATATATATATATATATATATATATATATATATATATATATATATATATATATATATATATATATATATATATATATATATGTATATATATATATATATATATATATATATATAACGGGTGTTTTTTTTAGAGGTATAGAACTTCGAATTGAAATAAAACACAAGAAAATCGTTTTAATGTCCATCAATTTGGCTTTATTGGAAGGATAATTTTATGCCATTAATGTTTAAATATGATTTCGGGCATGTGGCCGCCGCGGCTGGCTCGAATAAAGCCAATTCTACAGGTCCAATTTTCAACCACTTTTTCGAGCATATGGGGCCGTATGTTGGCAATAACGCCACGAATGTTGGCTTCCAAGTCCCCTAACGTTTCTGGTTTGTTGGCGTAGACGAGCGACTTCACATATCCCCAAAGAAAATAATCCAATGGTGTCAAATCACACTATCTTGGTGGCCAATTGACAGGTCCATTCCGCGAAATTATGCGCTCATCGAATGTTTCCTTCAATAAATCGATTGTGACGTGCGCTGTGTGGCATGTAGCGCCGTCTTGTTGGAACCACAACTCATCCACATTCATGCCAGCCAATTCGGGAACAAAATAGTCGGTTATCATGGCTCTATACCGGTCTCCATTAACGGTAACTGACTCTCCAGCATTATTTCGGAAGAAGTATGGCCCAATGACTCCACCAGCCCATAGAGCACACCAAACAGTCAGTTTTTGTGGATGTAATGGCGTCTCAAGGGTCTCATGTGGATTCTCTTCACTCCAAATGCGGCAATTTTGCTTGTTGACGTCCATTCAACCAAAAATGAGCCTCATCACTGACCATAAAATGGACGGAGCTTGCGGTAAACTTCGCGAACTGAACCATTATTTTCGAAACAAATTTGCACGATTTGCAAGCGTTGTTCTTTTGTCAACCTGTTCATGATGAAATGGCAAACCAAACTAAATATTAATCACTTGACAGCTGACAAAATGGCCGCCAGTTAAAAAAGTGATGCCAACTTAAAGTTCTATACCTCAATAAAAAACACCCATTATATATATATATATATATATATATATATATATATATATATATATATATATATATATATATATATATATATATATATATATATATATATATATATATATATATATATATATATATATATATATATATATATATATATATATATATATATATATATATATATATATATATATATATATATATATATATATATATATATATATATTGTAATGTTTCATGAAAATAAACACAGGCGCATTGATTGATCAAAGTAAATTGATAATTTATTAAACAAATTCCTCAGCTGATATACTAACAATGAGAAGTTCGCTTTTTCTTATTTCTACTTATTCTAATATACATACATTCATACATTCATACCTTAATACATTAATATTACATTGTATCAAATATACATACATACATTGTACCAGGCTGTGTACATTTGAAGTTCAATACCATTTAGTAACAATTTATACGAATCAGCATAATTCTAACTATTTAGCAATAGCGAGCATTGACCGAAAAGTATAAGAATATTATGTTACTTAAATTCCAATGTTTATGACTAAGTGTGTTTGCAATTAAAATCGTTACTGACCTATCTCAAGAAGACGTTGACTTTCAGTTAGTTCAGTTTGTTTACATACTATTGAATACTATTGTTTATTTATGAATATCATGTTGCTGTGACTGTTTGGTGAGGTTCATGCATATGGGATACTATGTATACACTACACCCCTGCTCTTTCAGTTAAAATTACACAATTTTGAGATTTTTTTTTTTCAAAATTTTGTAATTTTATAAAATTTTTTTGTTAATGTGCTGCCTGCGTGGTACAATGTTTACATTATTATAATAATTTTTTATTTTTTTTTGTTGTTATACATATTAAATTCTTATTGTGTTTATTTATTTAAAAAAAAAATAGTGTGATATTTAAGTGGTACAATATTTGTATAGTTCTTAATTTTAGTGTTATGGAAATAATTAAAAAAAATTTTTTTTTTGTTTGTTTTGCATTTTATAAATAAATGTTTACAATTCTTATGCTAAACATATTTTGTGCTTACGTTTAATAGTTTTTATTTCTTACATTTCTTTAATAAATTTTTATGTACAGTTTTAATTTTTCCATCAATTTTTAATTCTACATTTACATTATCCATATTTATTACTTTGTAAGGACCATGATATGGTGCTTCATATTTTTTTCTGTTCGCCTTTTTTATCAAAACCAAGTCTCCTATACTAAGATCTATTCTGTTAGTTTTGTTATATGATTCCAAATGTCTCTTTTTCTTTACTGATTCTATAAGTTTTCTAGCATTTTCTAGTGAATTTCTAATTCTAACTCTTAATTCACCTGCGTAATTATCTAAATTATAAGTTCTATTATAATTATTCGTTATTTCTTCGCCTGGTAAAGTAGGTATTTTGCCAAATATTAACTCAAATGGTGTATAATCTGTGTCTACGTGAGGCGTTATATTGTATGCAGAGGAATAATAAGGTATCCAGTCGTGCCAGTAGTCATCATTCACGAATGACAAAAAGTATTCATTTAGAACTCTATGGTTTCTTTCTACTGTACCCAGTGTTTCATGATGGTACGGTGTGGATATTTTATGTTCTATTTTTAGCAAAGTACATATTTCCCTCATTAATTCGTTTACAAACTCTGTACCTCTGTCAGATTTTAGTGTTTTAAATATGCCATACTTCAATATTAAATTTTCTGTCAAACATTTTGCGATTGATTTGGCTTCCTTTGTTTCCATTGGTGCAGCCACTATGTATTTAGTTAATTCACATTGCATTGTTAATATATATCGATAGTTTCCAGAAGGTCGTAGAGGACCAACTAGGTCGTAGAGGACCAACTGTATCTATGACAATTGTGGAAAAACTATTTTTTGGTGTGTCTGTAATGCATAACGGTTCCTTTGTGTGTCTTACTTGTTTGTTTCTCTGACACAAATCACACTCTAAAACATACCTTTTCACCATTTTGTACATATTTTTCCATATGTATTTTTGTTTCAATTTGATTAAAGTTTTTCTAACTCCGAAATGTCCTCCGCATGGTGTGCTGTGATACAATTTAATTAATTCATTTTTCCTTTTTTCATCTGTTATTCTTTGAGGATTACTATATAACATTATTTTTACATCATTTTCTTTGCACGTGTCTAACTTTTCTTTAAACTTTTCTATACTTATTTTCTTAAATATTTCGTCATCTTTTTCTAGTGCGAATCTTACATACTTTGTTCTGCCTAAAACAGAAGGTAGTTTCTCCAATATATTATCTAGATAATAAGGATTATCGCTACATCTGATGCGCATTTCATTTAGGACAGAATCATTTTCGATTTTCATTTCTTTTTCTGATTTTTCAAATACAAATTTCAATTTTCTTGCAAGCTTTATATCGTTTATGGATGTACAATCCCAAATTTTGAGTTGATCAGGCTCATTAGGATCTGTATTACCGTTCTTTTCATTTTTCTTGTATTTACCTAGGTTTTTGGTTTCCTCATTTTGTATCCTCTTTTTGTTCATATTTCTTGTTATCACCAGCGATTTTTTTACGGTTTCATCTATTTCATTAGGAATCATTTCTTTTAACATTTCTGAATTTAATTCTATTCTTGATAATGCGTCTGCGTTGGTATTATTACTTCCCTTTTTGTATATTATTTCAAAATCATAGTCGGACAATTCCATACGAATTCTGGTTAATTTTGAATTTGGATTTTTATGTGAGAATAGTGAAATTAGTGGACGGTGGTCTGTGACGACAATAAATTTTCTGCCGTATAGGTAGGGTCTAAAAAATTGTATTCCCCAATGTATACCAAGTAGTTCTTTTTCTATTACTGGCTTATTTCTTTCATGTTTGTTAAGTGATCGACTAGCAAATGATATCGGTCTATCCATTCCAATTTCTCCCTGTGACAGAACAGCTCCTAGTGCAAGATTAGATGCGTCTGTCGTCAGTATGAATGGTTTGTCGAAATTCGGGTATTGTAGAATTGGTGGGCTTATCAGTTTCTTCTTTAATGTTTCGAAAGCAGTCTGACATTGTTTTGTCCAGTTGAATTTGGTTCCCTTTTTCAACAGAGCATTCAAACAGTTCGTAATATCTGCGAAATTTTCAACAAATCGTCTATAGTAATTACAAAAGGCCACGAATCTCCTAACTTCGTCTGTATTCTTTGGTGTCGGATATCTTGTTACTGCTTCAAATTTTTCTGGATCTGGTTTTATTCCGTCTGGTGTTATTAATTGTCCAAGATATATTACTTCTGATTTCAAAAAGCAGCATTTACTAGCATTAAGTTTTAAGTTATATTGTTGGAGTCTGTTGAATACCTTAATGAGATTTGTATTGTGATGTTTAAGACTACTTCCAAAGACTATTATATCGTCTACATACAAGAAAGCTTCGCATTCCAGACCGATAGAGCTATCGTCAACATACGTTGAAAACTGTTCGATGATATCTTTAAACCAAATGGCAATCGTGTATATTGGTAATGTCCGTCAGGTGTTGAAAATGCTGTGCATGGTCGAGAATCTTGTTCAAGTTCGATTTGGTGGAAAGAGTTTGTCATGTCTAGTGTTGAGAAATATTTTGCTCTACCCAATCTGTCAAGTACATCTTCCAAACGAGACAAAGGAAACTTGTCATTGACTATTTTGTCGTTCAACTTTCTAAAATCTACAACCAATCTCCATTTCTGCAATTCTGTATGACCCTTTTTTGGTACCAATAACAGTGGCGCATTATATGGGCTTATAGATGGTTCTATAATGTTATTTTCCAACAATTTATTTACTTGAGAGTTTATTTCTGTAGCTTGTGCATGTGGGAGACGGTAGTTTTTTATATATACGGGGTTATTGTCATTTAATTCTATAGTTTGTTTATAAAAGTTATTCAATGTTAAATATTCATCTTCTAGGTGGAATATATTTTGATATTTCTTTAGTATTGTTATAAGGTTTTCCTTATCTTCACCACTCAAGTTTGTTAGGTCGAGCTTGTTTAATAGTTTGTTAAATCTTTCTGATGTATAATGATTTTCGTATTTATGGCTATTAATTGATAAAATTTCGTAATTTTGTAATGGAATTGTTTCTATTTTTAAATTTTTAATGTTAGCTATTTTGTCCGTAATGTTTATTACTCTTATATGTTGATATCCATTTCTTGGTACTATCGCGTTTGCCAAGTGTACCCCTCTAGCAATCTCTCTGTTTAATACCACTGCATCCTCTTCCAATTCCATACTAAATGGTACAATTATTTCACTTCTCTGCGGAACTATTATTTGATTAATCCTAAATGTGTTATCATATATCGGGATAGTGACTGTCTCATTATTGTAGTTAAAAGTGAGTATATATGAGTCGTAGTCTATATTACATCTATATTCTGTCAAAAAATCTCGTCCAAGAATTCCATCGGTGTTTATTGGAAAGTTATCTTTCACTAATTGTATTTTGTGTTTAATAATTTTGTTATTTATGTTAATTTTAATAACTGTAGAGCCCAAGGATTTAATAATATTGTCCGATATACCAGTCAAATTGCAATAATCATTTATATTCTCCTCATATCTATCAAGGAATTTTGCTTTACAGAGTGAAACGTCTGCTCCTGTGTCTATTAAAAATGTCAATTTGTTTTCTTCATCCACTATCCTTAATTTTACATAATTTCTAAGGTTGGATGAAATGCAATATACGTTTTTTGCTTCTAATATGTTCCCACTGGAGACTCCATCTGTGTGGTCTCCGGGATAATTGAGTTTCCCTGATCCTGTATTTGGTTAATGTTACGGGTTATATTATTGTAATTTTGTCTTCTTTGGTTATTGTTCCATCGGCTTTGGTTGTTAATGTTTCGGTTATTGTTGTTTGTTCTATTATAATTATTGTTGTTGTTATTTGTTCTAGTATTATTATTGATGTTGTTGTTATTTCTGGCATTATGATGCACTCTTGAAAGGCACTGGTTTGAAAAATGATTAAATCTTCCACAATTATTACACTTCTTGCCATCAGCGGGGCATCGACCACTATGAATGCCACCACATTTCCTACATTTTTGTTGCTGTCTATCCTTAATATTTTGTTCCCTATTGTAGTTTACTCTCTGATGAAGTACCTTTTTCTGCGTTGTTCTTGCTGCAACCTGTTCCGCAATTTTAACCGCTTCAGAAAAAGTTTTGACTTGACTTGCGTCAATTGTAGTTATTATTTGTGGATCCTTAAGTCCATTCATGAAAGCATTGAATGCTATTTTACCATTTGTACTACATATAGCATTTCTGTTATGTTCTCCTTCTTCGGTTATTTGTATTGCATTTAACTCCGCAATAAGGTTTTCTATTTTGGTAGCGAATCCCAATACGTTACCATCTCTTTGTGCACAATTATTAATTTCATTTAAAACTGTGTTAGAGTTTTTTAATGGCTTATAAGTGGTTTTCAAGTTTGTTATCAATTCTGGTATAGATGTGGGTGTGGTTATTCTATTTTGTACTCGTACTTCTAATCTTGATTTGTATACGAAATTAAGGAAAGATGTACTCTTTTCTAATGGTATTGTTGATGACATTATTTCTAAATTTGTAATGAAGTCATTTAAGTCATTTGATCTACCTGTAAACTTAGGCACTAGTTTTGTTATCACGGATAACTCATTTATATCTAAATTTGTCATGTTGGTTTTTTCTTGATGGCTTCTTCTTTTTGTGTGCTGTTCCAATAATTCTAATGCTTCCCTCTTCAATGTAGAGAATGTACCCAATACCGTTGTTTTTTTCTTTTCTTCCAACACCAAATTATTCTTTAATTCCTTTTCTATGTTTTGTATTTCAAACCTTTTTTCTTCTATTGTTTCTATAGTGTATGGTCTTCCTAGTGATTTTTTAGCATTTATTATTATCTGTTCTAATAATTTAATGTTTTCCATCTATATATATATATTTTTTTTATGTTTATGTTAATCATTAAAATTCAAAAAAATTTCTTTTTCCTTTTATTTAATTGTTTTTGCAGTTTTTATCATGCATTTTGTGCTAATCTAACATACTTCTGTTTTCAAAATATTTATCTGCTTGTCTCATCAGTAGTATAGTTTCTAATTCTATCTTTGTTTTATTAATATAATCTTCTTTAGTTGGAGTTCCTTCGATACCTAAAGATTTCCAAAGCTTGGCTAACCATTCAACACATTCTTCTATTTTTGGCTCTTTTTCCTCTTTATGGTCCCAATTAACTGGATTTTTAGATTTATTTCTATTTCTTATTCTATGCATTTTAAAAATTAAGTTTAATATATTATGTAGATTTTTAGACAAGTTCTCATTACTTTTATTAATTTTAAAGTAATGCTTCCATAATTAGCTTTATAGTTTTTAAAAATAGTATAAATGACAATTGGTGAAAAACAATAATTATAATTAGTATTAATATATTTTTAATGTTAAATTCAATCATTATTAAAATTAAAAATTTTTTTTTTTTTTTTTTTTTAATTGTTATTTTTAATCATCAAAAAAAATTCATAATATTTGGTAAACAATATGTAACTAAGTGGTAATACTATAAGAAATATTATCAGCCATCCAATATATTCATCGTAAAATTTCTTGAAATTAAGTTCCATTTAAATAAAGTTAATATTAAATTTTTTCTTCTTTTTGTTTTTGTAATTTTTGTAAATTTTTTTCTTTTTATTATGGGTCAAGATTTTCCCCAAGTTGTTATTTTTATATTTTATGTTTGTTGCTAAATTTTCTAACTCTTGAATTTCTCTGTTAATATATTCATTAATCATGTACAAAATAGCAATAAAAATTACAATTAATATCAGAGTAAATTTCATATTTACAATGACTAAACGTTCAAAATAGTTTCATTATTTTTTGTTTTTGTTGCGTTTTATTGTTTTTAATTCATATTTTAAATTTGCAATTTGTTGTTGTATTTTATGGATTTCTTCTTTATTAGCGTATGACGCTTGATGGATGAGGCATCTAAGTTGCGTTTTTATTTTATTTCTTTTTCCGCCTCTCGATTTTGAAACATTTGGTAGGGGGAATATTTCGTATTTTGGATCACTTCTTGGCTTACTGATTTTGCTTGGCTTTGGTCCTAGGTTGAGGATTTCGGGTTTCTGTTTCTGCGAGGCACCTTCCTTCAGTAATCGCTTCCAGCGTTCTTCTGCTTCTTCAAGGTCCTTAAGAAGTTCCTCCCAGTGTTGGTCCATCAATTAAAGGATTTAAATAAAAAAAAAAAATTTATATTCTATAGATGGTCCCTGCTAAGGATAAGCTCTCTATGCGGGGGTCTATATTTAGGTCTTTTTCACTTAAAAGGATAAGCAATAGTGCTGTTTATTCCTTATAAATGAAAGGGCAGGATCGCCATGTAATGTTTCATGAAAATAAACACAGGCGCATTGATTGATCAAAGTAAATTGATAATTTATTAAACAAATTCCTCAGCTTATATACTAACAATGAGAAGTTCGCTTTTTCTTATTTCTACTTATTCTAATATACATACATTCATACCTTAATACATTAATATTACATTGTATCAAATATACATACATACATTGTACCAGGCTGTGTACATTTGAAGTTCAATACCATTTCACTTTTGTCATAGTAACAGTTTATACGAATCAGCATAATTCTAACTATTTAGCAATAGCGAGCATTGACCGAAAAGTATAAGAATATTATGTTACTTAAATTCCAATGTTTATGACTAAGTGTGTTTGCAATTAAAATCGTTACTGACCTATCTCAAGAAGACGTTGACTTTCAGTTAGTTCAGTTTGTTTACATACTATTGAATACTATTGTTTATTTATGAATATCATGTTGCTGTGACTGTTTGGTGAGGTTCATGCATATGTGATACTATGTATACACTACAATATATATATATATATATATATATATATATATATATATATATATATAATTTACCAAAAATTTTAGTTGATGTCAATGTATATATATATATATATATATATATATATATATATATATATATATATATATATATATATATATATATATATATATATATATATATATATATATATATATATATATATATATATATATATATATATATATATATATATATATATATATATATATATATATATATATATATATATATATATATATATATATATATATATATATATATATATATATATATATATATATATATATATATATATATATATATATATATATATATATATATATATATATATATATATATATATATATATATATATATATATATATGTATATATACCTTGACATCAACTAAAATTTTTGGTAAATTATATATATATATATATATATATATATATATATATATATATATATATATATATATATATATATATATATATATATATATATATATATATATATATATATATATATATATATATATATATATATATATATATATATATATATATATAGACATTGACATCAACTAAAATTTTTGGTAAATTATATATATATATATATATATATATATATATATATATATATATATATATATATATATATATATATATATATATATATATATATATATATATATATATATATATATATATATATATATATATATATATATATATATATATATATATATATATATATATATATATATATATATATATATATATATATATATATATATATATATATATATATATATATATATATATATATATATATATATATATATATATATATATATATATATATATATATATATATATATATATATACTATATATACCAAAATCAAGTTTTCGCCTAAGAGTGAAGTGTAGCACAAGCATCATTCAAGCTACGGCGTGGCGTATCCAGTCAGTGAATATGAATATTCTATGAAAACATTTGATGATTTCGATATATAAATTCGAAATGCATATATGTTTAGAGAAATAGCAAAAAGGTGATAAAAATAAAAAAGTGCATATTACTACTAGTTGTGACGTGGTGTGAAAATTCTAATGATGCAGTTTTATGCTATTCAGTGTGGCCAATCTTAAGGCATGATGAAAAGTCAGTTGGATTTTATTTGATATTTGATGTCTTTATAACAAAGTTTTTTATTGAAGTGAAAAGTATTTTTGAACATTTAACAAGTAACATTATATCCCAGCAAAAAAGTGATGAAAAAGAAGTAGAAAAAGTACCACAACTACTGATACGAAGCACTTCAAACTCCTAGCAAAAAGTAGTGAATTTTGCATTAGCGTGTCATTGGAGCAAAATGGTTGTTTTGCCAACCCGTAAGCTAATAAAATTGACTTTTTATTTGCTATAAAAACTCTAAAATAAGGTGTGATTTTTTATTGGTGAAATAAATCCAATATATTTTACATTTAAGATGAGGTTATTAACCACTTTTCCAAAGCAGTTAAATATCTAATTTAGGAAGTGGTGCTTATTCAGTGATTTATAATCCCACTTGGAAAATTTTTCAATTCCTAAAAATTATTCTACTGATTAAAATAATTGTCTTACAACTAAAAAGAAGGGAAACCTGTTCTTGTTTTCATTCAAATTTGAAGAATTTGTACTTTTAAGTATTTAAATAGAATCCAGTTCTAAGATTTTGATTTTTAAAGGTAAAGGTACATAGCATGCGTTAAATACCCTAATGCGTTACAGACTTCTGTCAAAAAAGTTGAAATAGTGTGTTTCCATAAGGCAAGATACAAAGTGAAGTTTGCGACGCGCGTAACTCGCAAAAAGTTGAACATTCTTCAACTTTCACGCGTCGTTTACAAAATGACAGGTAGTGCTGCCAGATTCATATGCTAAAATGTTTGTTTAATGGAAACAAATTATTAGAAATTAATTTTTTTTATTAAAAAATGGATGAAAATTGCATTACAAGAAAATAAAACTTAAGGCAAGACAAAATATAGACGGCAAAGGCTTGAAATTGTATAAGCAGAAGAGCATCAAAAGCGTGGTGTGTAACTTGCCATTCTTAAAGCGTTAAAAGTTCGAAAAGTGAGAAAAGCGTTGCCGCGTAACGCGTTGTAAGTACCTCCACCTTAAGAGTTTATAAATAAAATATAATTTTAAACTAAAAGGAATTAATTCAATTAATTTTTATATCAAGGCCAAGGACTCCTGTTTCCGCGCATTTTTAAAGTTAAATAAATTGTACTTTTAAATATTATAGAATCCAGTTCCAATATTCTGATTTTTAAGAAGTTATAAATAATATATTAATTTTAAATTAAAAGGAATCAATTCATTTAATTTTTATATTAAGGCCGAGGCCACGCACGTTTCATCTTTTTTGTACTAAATTTGAAACTTTCAAATTTAATACATAGAAACAGAAACGTGCGTTTTAAAATTGCCAGTGGGACCTGGCCCTAAGGATTATCATGAAAGCGGTGAAAATTATATTTTACATATAAATTTTTTTTGTCAATTTTCAGTTACAAAATTCTTTGAGGTATATGCGTAAATTACGAAGGAATCAAAAAAGGTTTAAAAAATTGAGGGGTACTTAGGTGGATTTGGTGAAAGCAAATCATTTACTGCTTTCAACACCTGCTCTGATGTTTCATATATCTGAGCACTGCTTTTTCCTAGAGTATTTTCTTCTTTTTTGCCATTACATATTTTGTTGTTTTTAAAATACCTATTTTTGGCTACCTTGATGGCTTCTCTTATGGCTTCTTTGAAGGATTTATCCGTAGAGTGCTCATCATATGTTACATCTGAGCAAGAAATATATGTATGTATTTTAAAATATTTAACTATAATAGTATTAATATGCTATACTTACGATATAATACATTAATGAGTTTCGGATAACTTAGTGGCCGCTGCTTGTTATGGCTTCCATCTAGATTAAAGTGGACCAATGATTTTGGAGCAATTATGTCTGAGAGCCCCTTTTTTAAACCTCGATTCCCCGCAATCGCTTTAAAAGATGAACTCTAAATAAAATTTAAAATAATTTAAAATAAATTTTAAGTTTTTCACAAACAAAACCGTTTCTAAAGAAATTAAATAAAAAAAGCAAAAAACTTAAGGCCTTATTTTGTAAAACGCAACGCTAAGCGTTGACTAATTTTGTGTGTGTTTTGTTTTTACAAATTACATTTTTTCCATACAAAATTTATCAACGCTTGGCGTTGCGTTTTACAAAATAAGGCCCTTAACAAATCACAAAAACAGAAAGATTTAAAGTAAATTAGGTAATAAAGAACAATACTTTTATTGACATTTTAAGGAAACTTCGTATTTAAAAACTATTTTTAGACCGAGCAAAAAGAGAGCATACAAATCATTAGTAAAATCACTGATGAACTGAAATCAAAGTAGTTTTATTTCTGATCATTCATCAATGATTTTAACACGTTGTTGTCAGAGGGCGGAAGTGATCAAACGTGCGATTAAAAAGTTATCTAGGATAAATGTAGCAGTCTTAGAATATTAAATTCAGTTCTTTACTTCTTGGTATGAAATGAAAATTCTCTGCACTTATAAAATTTGTCCTTATATATTCTTTGTTGCAAATGGCTTTTTAAAACAGTCAATAGCGGATTTCAGTATTTGATGCAAATTTTCTTGCGAAAGCGCAAATGCAAAATATAGTATCTTTTCTAAGAAATTTAGTGCATTTTGTTGTTGGATTTCATAAAAAAGCTACCATATTTTGCATTTGCACTTTCGCAAACCCATTTGGATATAATGCTGAACTCCGCTAATGTATTAATTTTTTCATCTATCGGTTTCTTATTCAAGTAACACAATTTTCTGTTGTTAAGAAAAGACTTTCGCCTCTAAAGAAGTTGCCGAGATAGTTAAGAGGCCGTTGTATAAATTATCAATATTTTTCGTCCTTTTTCCGCTATCTCCAAATAATTTCAGCTGCTTTGTTAATAGCAGCATTTAAAGTTTGCTCGAAAGTCCTATCTTATCTGCATCTGTTTCCCCATTTTCTTCGTCATTAAATGCATCAAAAAACGTGCTTAAAAATTTTCTGAATATATAATTACCGTGCATTTTGGATCATAATGAAAACATTGCAGTTGCTTTTACTAAAAAAATTTGGTTCCTTTAAATAACTAATTAAAGACACAACATTTTTTCTCTTCGTTCTTCAATCCATTTAATTTAATATTTGACTTAGCTGCACAATCAACTTTTCACGATTTTTTGTGCAGATAAGTCAAAAACGATGTTATGTTAAATCTACTTATCTGCCTTAATGTGCAAGTACGCACAATTATTTAGTGTGTGCAGCTTACTTTGATTTTTTATATGAAAATAGTTTAAAGCTGCCAAAATATATGTTAAAGTGTACAAAGTGCATTAAAAAATGGCTTTTGAAGAATAACCACAGAAAACAAATATTTTGTGCAGTTAAGTCAAAATGCAGCTAAGATTTAAATTAAAGGCATTTATCCTAAAGTGCAGGTGTAGAACGTGCCCTTAAAATACGAAATTGTATGGAATTTTAAAGAATAGTGACACAAATTAATATTTTGTGGAGTTACGTCAAAAGTGCGCATCAAAAAGGCAGTTAAATCGAAATTACTGTACACTTTGAGCCATCGTTAGTTTCTTTTCCCTTACTTATATTATTTCATGATGCACGATAACAATTAAAGAGAAATAAAGCATTTTTGGGTGCCAAAATAAGTAATTTTTTATGTATATAAATAGATTTTTAATCCCGGGAATTCCCGGGATAGCGGGAAACGAAAATGAGCGATTTTCCCGGGAATTCCCGGGACGGGAAATTCCGGAAAAACCCCTAATTAATTTCTAAAAATTGATTCCAATCATTAACATGAAATCATGTGATTGCAATCTTTCACAGCTCTGATATGTAGTAGGTTCTTCTAAGGGTTCTTGCTTCACCCAAATAAACATGTCTTCGATATTAATTTTCTTTCTTGAGTTAGGTCTCAAGTTATATCGACTTTGATCTATTCTCCTTTCATTAGAAGTTTCATTTGCTACAATTTGTACACTTGAGCTTTCTGACTGAGAGGAAATTAAATCTTGGACGCTTTCTGGTAGTTGTTCGTTCGAAAGATCATTAGATATTAAACTTTGATTTTCTTCACACGTTTCGAAATTTATTCCTTCCACTTGTTCAATGTTATTTCTAGGCTCAAGCAATCTATTTAGTTCTTGATTATTAACATCGTCGTCTAAGAAGTTGAAATGTGCAACGTTATACTCATCATCGTTGTCTTCATTGTTAATTATTATTTCAAGTTCATCGCAAAATATATTTCTATTTTATTATTATTTTCAAAAAATATACGACAACTGTGAACATTTAAACTAGGGATGTAACGATACGCCGCTTTGCCGATCCGATACCGATACCGATATTTAAAAATAAATATCGCCGATACCGATTCCGATACGAATATTGAAATTGAGTTCAAGTTTAGATTAACAAAACTCAAGTGCAATTTTTTTTCTTATACAAAATTATAGTGTAAGAGATTATTAATATTTAAAATTAACTATTTATTATTTTCTTCAGGCTCAAGGTCCTACCATTTATTTAAATAAAACTCTTTTATGTTTTATTAAATATGTGTTAATCTTGTAGATTGATTTTTTATTTTTTTCGATATTTCGAGCACCTTCGGTGCTCTTCCTCAGGAAAAACTATTCTAAAAAAGAAATGCAAAAAAACAGATATTAACATTATTTGTAAATAATAATTACAATAGCAAAACAAAAACATTAAAAACAAAGCACAAAATATTGTCTTACTTTAATAAAAGTTCAAAGTAAACTAAAAGCTTTTTTGTTTATATTTAGATAATATATGTTTGTATGCATGCGCGAAATTTTCTGTGTCTGTTTTGTAATTCATTCGTATGTTCGTGGGTGTATTAATTATATGTAGCATCTCAATTGTATATCTTTTTTTGTAATTGTTTTCTTGTTGTAATATTGCTGTGTTACTAATATTGGGAGAGTGTCCACTACTTGCACAGTGGGCTGCCAACGCTGTTTTTTGTTCTGTTGTGCCTTTACGTGTTTTGTAATCAGACTTATGTGCTGCTAATCTTGTTCGTAGTTTAGATTTTGTCGTTCCTACATATATTTTGTTACATGTGTTAAACCCGTCTCCGTTACAAGGTATTTTGTATATAACATTCGATTTATCTAAAGTATCTACCTTTGTTTTTGTATGTGAAAACAACATATTAAGTGTTTTATCAGTTTTAAGAGCAATATTAACATTTGGTTTGTCGAATATATCTGAGTAAGTAATTCTTTCAGAAAACCCAGGAACATGAGTCATTGATTTAAAAATTTTTGCGGTTTTTTCAACCGGTTCTTTGTTGAGATTTTGTATAGCGTTTTGTATTATATCTTCTGTCATGTTAAACGAAAAACTATTTTTTGTAATATTTTCCTTATCCTTCTGATATTTTCTTTATGGTATAATGTATCACTGATCTGCAATACTCTTTTCGCGAAGTTTTGTGCTGTGTTGATTTTAACGTGTTTAGAATGATTTGAGAAAAAATTTATTATGCGCCCTGAGGCAGTTGGTTTTTGGTACCAATCTAATGTAATTGTGTTTTGTTTCCGTATAATCAGCGCATCCAAATATGGTAATCTTTCATCCTGTTCTAGCTCCTTCGTAAACTGTATGTGCCTGTGGAAGCTGTTTAAGCTTTCAAGTGTGTTATCTACATTATTTTTATTTGTAATGCAAAATAAATCATCGACGTATTTACTCATAAATCTTGGTTTGCAATATAAATTTGCCATTGCAAAGTCCAAAAGTTCTTCCATGACTATGTCTGCTATTAACGGCGATGCTGGTGAGCCCATTGGCATTCCTTTTAGTTGTTCATATATTTTATCGTTATATTCAAATATCTATTATCTTTGATACAGAAATTTAAGATATCAATGAACTGATCTTTTGGTATTGACGTGTATGTAGAAATTTCTTCCCACTTTCTCTTTATTATTTCCACTGCCAAGTTAACAGGGATGCTGGGGAATAAGGATACCACATCGAACGAAACTAATACTTCATCTTCACAAATCTGTATATTTATTAATTTCTTCTTAAACTCAATCGCATCCTTCACATTATACTTGGAGTTCCTTGTTATATTTTTCAATATATCAACTATGTATCTGCATAGCCCGTACGATGGTGAGTTTATTGAAGAACAAATGGGTCTTAGCGGCATGCCATCTTTATGAACCTTAGGAAGTCCATATATTCTCAGTGCGGTCGCTACATTGGTAAGCAATTTGTATTTATCACTCGCATCAATTATATTTGTCTGGAATAGCCTTTCAACTAGTTTGTTGTTCCGTGTTTGTAGTTTAGTTGTTGGATCGACCTTTATACGTTTATACGTACACATGTCTTGTACAATGTTTCTCATTTTGTTATCGTACTCAGTTTTTTCCACTGCAACAGTCGTGTTGCCTTTGTCGGCCTTCAAAATTAAAACGTTTTTATTTTTGTTCAAAAATTTTTATTTTCACCCACTGTGCTAATCAGCTCTTTTTCTCAAGTTGTTAATGATCGTTTATTGAGGTAATTATCCATTGTCATTACAAGCTTAGTTCTTGCTATCTCCTGTTTCTCTTTTTCCTTATTTGTGTGGATAATATCTTCTCCGTCGGCAATACAATTCCCAATGTTCAAATGTATTGCCGACGAAGAAGACATTATCCAAACAAATAAGGAAAAAGAGAAACAGGAGATAGAACTAAGCTTGTAATGACAATGGATAATGGAACTTCCATGAACACCAATTCACAGCTCCACGTAATTTTTCAATTTTATATACTTCCATATTAAACCTTACCATTTAACAGAACCCGTTAAAAAAAATAGTAAGTTGTGAAAACCCCTTTTTTTCTAAGCGTCTTGAGAAAAACTGTTTTATTTAAAAAAAAATCCTTCTAGGCGTATTGATATTTCCTTTAAAATATATCTTTCTGGGCGTCTTGATATTTTCTTTAAAAAATATCCTTCTAGGAGTCTTGATCACTATTTTTTTATTTTTAGTTCCTTCCAGGCGTCTTGATAATCCCTTAAATCCTTTGAAAGCTGCTTAATTTATTTTATTTAGCAAGAGTGTCCTAGGCCCATAACCAGTCGAGATATGATGTCTTTATAACAAAGGTTTTTATTGAAGTGAAACGTATTTTTGAAACATACAATAACTAGAATACAATATTCAAATGATTGCTATAATATTCTAATAATAAGTACAGTACAACTTCGACAATCCGGACATGCGCTAGTCCGGACACTCCAATAATTCGGACGCTTCTACATTTCGGACAAGTTAAAATTTTTACCTCTACAATCCGGAAAAAATTTTTTTTATGCAAGAACAAAAATTAAATCCCGGGGTTTCCCGTGTTTAACTCTCATGTTTTGTTATTCATACTTCGATTTACATTTTGCACTATCATTACTTCAGTTTCGGTTCATTCTTTCGCAAGCGTGTTTGTCTAATTTCATACCAAGTGCCATGTCTTTAAATAATAAACGCAAACATAAAACACTAACTTTAAAGGAAAAGTGTGATATTTTACAAAGTCTTGATGAGGAAAAAACTATTAGGCAGGTTGCCGAAAAATTCCATGTTCCTAAATCAACGATTTGCGACATTAAAAAAAATAAGGAGAAGATAAAACAATTTATTTCGAATACCTATAATGGCCCCGGTAACATTTTAACCACAATCATGTAAGAAACCATTTTCATCATGTAAGAAACCATTTTTTTTTTAGGAAATCGAAAAGTTATGAAAAAGGCAGAAAATCCAGAGTTAGAGGAAGCGCTTTACACATGGTTTTTGCAGCAAAGAAACAATCATATCCCGGTTTCATCAGAAATTTAAAAAGCAAAGGCCAAATTCTTTTATGAAAAGATGACGGGGAAGGACGATTTTTCAGCGAGCTCAGCCTGGTTAGATAAATTTAAGTTACGGCATGGTATTCGTTATCTAAAAATTTGTGGTGAAAAAGTTTCCAGCGATGAAAGCGCCGTAGAGCCTTTTAAAAAAAAGTTTGCCGACATTGTTGCTGAGATGGATTTGAGTGAAGAGCAAGTTTATAATGCAGACGAATCTGCTGATTTCTGGAGAGTGTTGCCTGGTAACACATGGGTACATACAAAGGAAAAATCAGCCCCAGGGAGAAAAATTTCCAAAGATCGTGTGACATTTATGCCATGCTCAAATGCTGCAGGAACACATAAACTGCCTCTTTTGGTCATTGGCAAATCTGCTAATCCAAGAGCCTTTAAATGCTATAAGATTGCAGTGGTATATAAAGCAACTAACAAAGGATGGATGTCAACGTCCCTTTTCTTCGACTGGTTCAAAAACCATTTTATTCCAGAAGTAAAAGGGTTTCTAACACAGGTTAACAGACCACTCAAAGCATTATTGATACTAGATAATGCTCCATCACATCCTAAAACGGATGAAATTAATTTTGACCCAAATTTCAAAGTTCTTTTTTTACCACCAAATTGTACGGCAATATTACAGCCTATGGATCAAAATCTAATACAAAATATAAAGGTTACTTACAGAAAACAATTACTGCGCCATATTTTATCAGAAAATGATGATGATGGTGTCGACGTGGTTAAAGTTTTAAAAATGTTTAACCTTAAAGATGCTGTTTATTTCTTGGACTTAGCATGGCAAAGCATTAGTGAAAAAAATATTCAGAAAAGCTGGTCTGCATTGTTTCCAAGAACTGCATCGAGCTGGGATGATGAAATATGATACCGCTTCAGGTTCTGCGTCATGAACTGCAGTCTGATAGCATGTATGATGACATAAAATCCATCCAAAATATGATTGGAGCTATGAATTTCTGTAGTAATGATATAGTAACTGAAGAAGATATCAATGATTGGGCAACTGGTGCAAATGAATTTTCATTGGATTTTTCCGATGAAGAAATAATACAACACTCTAAACAAAATGAATCGCCAGTGCTGCTTACGGACTCTGAAGACGACTTTGTAAACATGGATGCAAAAACAAAGATCTCTAATGCAGATGCAAAGAAATCATTTTCAGTTTGCATTCAGTGGGCTGAGGAGAATAATTTGGATATGCAAGATATTCTATTGTTGAAGAGGCTAGAGCAAAAAGCACAAATCAACCACCTCAACAAAGTTAGTCAACACAAAATAACTTCGTTTTTTAATAAATAATAGTATGTATGTATATAAATATGTATGTATTTAATTCACTTAGATTATTTTAACAAATTTCACTACATACTATAGTCCGGACAACTCGATAATCCGACCGAGCCTAAAACTATATGTGTCCGGACTGTCGAAGTTGTACTGTAGTTATAGTACAAATACATTTAACAAGTAACATTAAAATCAACAATTTTCAGTGTTGGGTAGTATTATTAAATATTATTTAATTTGATCATTTCTTTTCGAGAGCCGTAATTCGACCATGTGTGATCTATATGCAAATAAATTTATTTTTACAGAAAAAAGTATAGGCCAAAATTTTAATGAGCAAACCTATTATAGATTCGCCATAGCGAGGAGTTACCACCAATTGCACACGACAGCAATATAGACGTTGCCTATCAGGACTTCCGTCGTCTGTCTACACCCGTCAAGGTATTGCCTGGGGATAGACTTATAGCTGAATGCATTTATGACAGTTCATCACGGAGAGCAATAACTTTAGGTAAGTGTTGTTATGTGTGTATAATCATGAGAGAAAACTAAAATGCTTTTTTTGAGTTTTTTATGAAACCTGTTGTTTTTTGCTTTTTATCAATGTTGGTGCTTTTTTTATTTTGGCGATTTTTTGTTTAAAATTTCCAGTTTCGAATTAAAAAATCTTAGGTGCAAGGTCTCGGTCTGTCAATAAAATAGGGACAACTCGCTAACACATACGAGTACTGTGAATTCAACTTACGTGAACGAGAATATTTTTCTCATTTTAACACACTTAAAAGAGCATAAATTTTGCACTTGAATATCCTTTAATTTGCACTTTTTTCACACGCACAATCACTTTTTAGTTTTCATTAATTTTTTTACACTGTTTTAAAAAAATTTTGTTGTTCTTTTAATTGTATTTTTAAAATATTTATTTCATTTTATTGACATTTGTATGTTGAAATTTGTCGATGTTTTGAACCATGTTTTTTATTCAGCAGTATTGCATTTTTGTTCCTATTTGGGATAAAAATTTTTAGTACCAAATAAAATATTACAAAAAAAATTTTGAAAATCAATATTTTTGAGCTCGAATGTTTTAAAAAGCATTCTAAATTCATATTATCATTAATTAATACAAAAATAGTTGTACAAAATTCCGAAAATTCATGTTTAAGAAATATGAATGATTAAAGCTATAAACACTTAGACGACAGCAGGCTACCGACTACAATCTGTCAAAATTAAAATACACACGTTTATATGAAAACGATTATTTTGACGACTTCACAGATACACGACCACCGCTGTAGCTGTCGCCAACTTAGCCTAATTTCTATTTTGATTAGCGACAATAAACAGATTAGTGCTGCCAACATAACAAAAATTGTAAAATAAATAAGCGCCTAAAATTTTTTTGAAACTGGTCAAGAATATGCAAATTGTTGAAAATAAAAAAAACGTAAGGTAATAGCCCTTTCAAAAATAAAAATGATTGTGTAATTTTTTTCGGCGCTCTCTCTCTTGGCTCCGGAGTTACGGGGCTCAAAACTTTTATTTTTAATTAGCTATAATCCCTAGAATATAGAACATATATAAACGATATTGGTATCATTTCAAAGTGCTCTAAAATGTCTTTATATTGGTATACAAATTTTTAAAATCTTTTAACCCATTGCGGGTGAAATGCAATTTTAAAATTGTACTATCTGTGTTTTCATGTAAAAATAGCATTATCTTAAAAAGTGCCCGATTCAACGATACTTCAGCTTGTATACAGTTTTATAGAGAAACTTCATAGTTTTTATTTGGTATATACTTGATAGCCGTTATCGATGAAATACTACGGCATCACTGAAATCTAGACATCTACAGAAAACAGCTGAAACGTCAAACTTAAATGTCAGCTGTATACGATGTAGCTGCCGCGTCCAAAATAATTAAGTAGCTGACTACACGGCGACAATTGAAGCCAACAGCATTTGTAGTCGTGTAGCCTGCTGTCGTCTAAATGTTTATAGCTTAAGAATACTTCTTATTGCAACCAAGTGCGGTTTTAGTGCTGTGGGGAAATTTTTATTTTAAACCACTACTAGTACAAAATGTTCTACTAAAACATTCTTCGACTTAGGTTTTTGACATCAGACTTAGGTTTTTGAAGTTCCGTGTTGGCCTCTATATACGCTATGGTTCAACCTACCGTGCACTAAAATTTTTCTTTGTCTACATCAGGGATGATAAATGAAAAAATTCATTTCGTACAAATGAGCTGCTAAAATAGTACTTTCTCGGCTCAAATAGTACTAAAATCTTTTTGAATTGTTGTAACAAAGTAAGCCACACGATTTTGATTGATTTTATGTGCTCATTGTATCAAAGATCAAATATGGCTTTGTTTTCTAAAAATATTTTTGATAAATTCTTTTTCAAATAATGATGCCAAAAATCACATAAAATAAATTTGAATTTATCTCAATGAAACTTCACTTCTGCCATATAACAAGGAACCTACTTACTACTTTCTTTATTCTTATAAGCTTCGTTCACAATATTTTTCTATTAAAATTTGAAATCCGCCATTTCTGTGGTTTTCTTGAATAAATGCGTAAGTCGACTTACGTAGACTTTGAGGTATTAAAGCGAAATAGCTCTATTTAAGCGCTCTTTCCATGAGACTAAAAATTTTCAGAATATCATGGACTAGTCTCGACATTTTTTCATGCACAACAAACTGACTTTTATATTGATTCCAAAAATGTTCAGCAATAACGACGTAAGTATTCCTGTGTGATAGATTATTTAAACGCACAAACAAAGATACGATGTTATTATCTAAACACATTTTGAAATCATTTTTAATTATTTTGTTCTATTTTACTTAGTAAATGTTATTTATGTAGACATATGCGGTTTTATGCATCATTGCTAGAATCTCGTTCTTACGTTATTTTTTTCTTCTGAAATTAGTACACAAAGTTATTTTGGCAAATACATGCAGAAAATTTAAAAAAAAAATCAAAAATGTTCACACCGTAGACACAATTAGAGAAATATTTTGTTTTGGGTCTACTGAAAAAATAAGTTATAAGACATACATACGCCTTTATTCAATAAAGCCAATGATTTTTTTATACATTAAAATTCGCTTATAGTCCACTGCCTCATTTGCACCCTTTTTGTGGACTATAAGGCGAATTGGACTATATCTTGATTTTTATATAAGCCAATTTTTGGCTTATATGCGAATCCCCATATAATTATTTCTTTTAACAAAGAAAAATGACTTCTCTATTTACTTAGTTCACAAATATTGATATTAAAATTGCTAAAATAAAAACTATTTTTTCTTCAATATGAGTAATATTTTCATAAAATTATGATTACAAAATATATTATATTTGACTTTTGCATTTTGGATTATATCTTTCATAACTTGCATATATTTAAGATATTTCAAACCAAATCTTGGTGGCGTATAAGCTGAAATGGACTAATGGACTAAATAAAAAATATTTTGCAGGTATTTTACTTATAGATGACAGAGAAACTAACATTTTGGAATATATCGCTAATTCTACTATAAGCGGTGTGGCTTATAAACGAATTATACTGTAGAACTAGATGTGCCCGCCCGCTTCGCGCGCTTAAAGATCGCTTTATGACTAATGATAAGGTGTCTGTAAAATATAATAATGTAACGTCTTTTACATGTTTTTTAAAGTTTCCATTATACAAAATAAACAATGCCACCACAGTTAAAAAAACAAAAACATCTTTCTAATTTCCAACAACATTTATATTAGTAAAACTGGGTATATTTTAGTTTTTTTCTATTTTAACTCAGAAATAAGATATTTTATCGCGGTAAAAAGTACCCTATGTTTCAATCGGGACTCTAAAGTACCTTTATACCAAATTTCATACAAATCACTTCAGTGGTTTTTGCGTGAAGCGTGTTCGGACAGACAGACAGACAAAGATCCCACAATATTTCATGTACAGACACGCCCTTTTTACAATTTTATTATATGTATAGATATGGAGTTTGACATTAAGCTACTCCATCACCATCACTGTTGATATTTGGCCTTGAACACTGACAAGCAAATATTATAAGCTGTGTTCTGCCGACCACCTGTTATGTATTCTCCTTAAATAAGTACAAAAATCCACTCACGAAATAACCGCCTAAGTAGATTCAAGAGAGAATTAAGTTAAGGGCCAAAATAGAGATAAATTGTTATTGAATAATCAATGGATACCACCCACAGTGGTGCTAAACGTGACGATTTTTCGTCATTTTGACGATTTTTTAGATCAAATTTACCAAAATGACGATTGACGATTTTTTGTTCAGTACCCCATACACTTTGACGATTTGTTGAATTCAGTACTTGTTTATTAATATTTCATATAAAACGATACATCTGATAAAATTATATACATACATATTTTTTTTATATACATATATAAGAATTGAAATCACATTCAACGGAACCACCTGACAAGTAGTGATAAACAAAATACACGTGAGCACTGACGATGGAAGTGTAGCGGCTTCTGAAAGTGACGCTACTCTGTTCTGATGTGTATGTTGAAAAATTAAGTTAATGTTAATTTTTCCCTTGTTCCTTGGAATATCATGCTGAATTCTTTCTGAATTAAACGTTACGAACCTTAGCCTAATAATCAATTTGGTTTCCAAGCAAATACGTTCGAAATAATCATATTAATAAACAATTAGCTACTGGTTTGAGATTTTCAGATGTTTACATGTTCATATATACTCAAGTATAAAATCAAACCAAAAAAGTTTGTCTTAAGTAGAACAAAAAAATCAGAAAAATGGGAATCAAGAAAAATAAACCAATGGCAACACTGGAAAAGTGCAGTTTAATATCAACTTGAAAGTGATTTAATTCTCGTATTCAATTCTCACGAAAAAGCTTTATACATATGTGAAAAATGTAAGCATATTCTATAAACTGCTATCAAAATCTGAAGATTATACTAAAATAAAACAATAAAATTAGAAAACAAAGGCCCTAATTGTGTAAATCACATCACCGAAGTGAAATTTATATTAAAGCAAAAACAAATTTGAAAAAATTTTACAAATTTATTTTTGGTTTTCATACAAATTCTTCATCAAACAAACGCGTAGAACTTCAAACGTTGCTTTGTTACTTTCTATAGAAGTTATTGTTTTGTTTTTATAAAACACTGTTGGTTTTTATAAAACAGTTGATTTTCAGTGTGACGATTTTTTAACGAAATTTTTCGAAAATCATGACGATTTTGACGATTTTATTTCCCAAATTTGATGATTTTTTTGGGAAAATTCATAACAGCACTGACCACCCAACAAATTGGGAAATTTTGCAAATAGTACCAAATGAGTCACGGGGGTACAATCGTACTTTTTTGGTTTCTATAGTACCAAAAAAAAAGTACAATTGTAACAACATTATCATCCATGGTATACATGCTTTAGCATTTTTCTCTACATAAAAATACAATTTAATTGAAAAATTAAATTATATCTGAACTTAAGCCAAAACAATTAAAAAAATTATTTAGACTAAAGACCATACAGTTCGCTTTTTTTGCGGTTATTTTTATTTACTGTATCTTCAATAAAATTGAAATTGAATTCAAATCTTAACTCTAAAATTATAATTTTCATGTCCAGCCAATGCCAGACAAAAATATTTGTTTCTGCGGTTTGTTCTTAGGTTGTCTTACGTCTCTTGTCTTACGGGGCTGATGTAATCGGTCGGAATATTTTATTTTGTAGCATTTGAATTTTCTCTACATTTGATGTAGGCAGTAATTATTTATTTCCGGTCGAAAAGGAAATCATTCATATTTGTATACCTAATACATTGTGTTTCGAAAATGTTTTCTTTCGAATCGAAATACGTAATAACCCCCTTGGATAGCCCATATTGGTTTTAGAATAGAGTTGTACAAAAGAAGTTTACAATCCATGCCTAATGTAGGATTCCTTCCAATGAGCCAATTCATTTGAGCTGCTTTTAATTACATTTGGGTCACCTTTGCATTTATGTGTGACTTCCATGTTAGACGACGATCAAGATGAACACCGAGATATTTTACTTCAGTGTGTTGAGATATAGTTTGGTTATTGATTTCTATAGGTGGGCATGTTTCTCTGCACAATGTAAAAGTAATACCTATGTAGACATATTTCTTCGTTAATTTTTATCCGCCATTGTTTTAGCTGTACCATCAATTGAGTGTTGATATGTGTATGTTACTGCTTACTGGCAGGACCGAGGATGCTGCCTTGAGGAACTCGGGCTTCAATCATTTGCGGAGGGCTTAGAAAATTACTTTTCTTAACAAAAAATTTTCGCTCAATTAAGTAGCTTTCTCAAAGCTTAAGGGTGTTTGCGTGTAGGTTTTGCTTTAGTTTTTGAATTGAATCTTCGTGCCATACTTTATCAAATGCTTGAGACACATCGATGAAGAGCGCAGAACAATATTTTTTTTTTCTTCGAAAGTTTTTCTAACCACGTTCCCGAGTCTATGAGTTTGCTCGATCGTGCTATGTTGTCTCCTAAAACCGAATTGGTGGTCTGGAATGCATTCAGTATGGGTGTTAGCTTACTCATAAATCGGCCTTTAGACTATTAGATTTAGTATTGGGTGTTTTTTATTGAGGTATAGAACTTTAAGTTGGCATCACTTTTTTAACTGGCGGCCATTTTGTCAGCTGTCAAGTGATTAATATTTAGTTTGGTTTGCCATTTCATCATGAGCAGGTTGACAAAAGAACAACGCTTGCAAATCGTGCAAATTTATTTCGAAAATAATGGTTCAGTTCGCGAAGTTTACCGCAAGCTCCGTCCATTTTATGGTCGACATAATCGTCCATCAGAGCAATTAATTCGGTTAACCATGGATCGTTTTCGCACTACGTTTACTCTATGTGATAATACGCATCCGCAGAGACGTCGAACAGTGCGCACCGAAGAAACAATTGCCGCTGTAGAGCAAAGTGTTGAAGAGGACCCGAATGAATCGATTCGCCACCGTGCACAGCAATTGGAGCCATGATAACCGACTATTTTGTTCCCGAATTGGATGGCATGAATGTGGATGAGTTGTGGTTCCAACAAGACGGCGCTACATGCCACACAGCGCACGTCACAATCGATTTATTGAAGGAAACATTCGATGAGCGCATAATTTCGCGGAATGGACCTGTCAATTGGCCACCAAGATCGTGTGATTTGACACCATTGGATTATTTTCTTTGGGGATATGTGAAGTCGCTCGTCTACGCCAACAAACCAGAGACGTTAGGGGACTTGGAAGCCAACATTCGTGGCGTTATTGCCAACATACGGCCCCATATGCTCGAAAAAGTGGTTGAAAATTGGACCTGCAGAATTGGCTTTATTCGAGCCAGCCACGGCGGCCACATGCCCGAAATCATATTTAAACATTAATGGCATAAAATTATCCTTCCAATAAAGCCAAATTGATGGACATTAAAACGATTTTCTTGTGTTTTATTTCAATTCGAAGTTCTATACCTCTAAAAAAAACACCCTTTATTAATACTTGTCAAAAAATCAAATCTTAAGCACGCACCAACAGTGTGAAAACAAATTGTTATGATTTGTCAAATAATACGTAAGGATTTTTGACAGTATTATGGTATTCGTCACTTTTAAGAAATTTTCTAAACAGTCACATTTTTCATTTTATCAGGGTTGTCTTTTGCACAAACAAACATAGTAATAACAAAAACAGTTGTGCATTTGTTTGCCAGCTTAAATAAAGAAAAAGAAGTACGAAAAAATTTGCTTTATTGCAAATTATTTACGTTACGTTTTATTTGGAATGTGATAGTGTAGAAACAAAATGTGATGAGAAAATTTTCTTTAAGATTTTTTGACAGTCAGACTGATTTTGATTTGATTTTCGTCTTACAAAATCTAATAAAAATCTCAAAGCTTGTATTACAATGTGAAAGGGGCTTAAGTAGCTTTACAAATAGTTTTGACATGTTAGACAGTAGGCTTATAGGCCTATAGGATTCCAGCTTCGTATGATCTTTGCCTGACCTAGGTATCGTAGTAATCAGCGAAACCTTCCATTCTGTGGGATAGCATTTGAGGCGCAGAATACCATTAAAAATAAATAGAATTATCCTTTTGCAGTATTGAGTAGTTCTAAGTAGTTGATTATTTTATTAGTCTAATTCTAAACAAGAAATGTTAGTCTGTAACGCGCATGTTACTTTTTAAACTATACTAAATTTGAAAACAGGTGCGTTTTTTTAACTTTTTTAACTTTTGATAATATTTTATTGGGTATTGCTTTCTACTTTAATATACATATTTCTTTTCAGGTGGTTTAACTATGAAGGAGGAAAGTTGCATTGTATTGAATTTGTACTACCCGCGACAAAATAAACTAACTACCTGTCATTCACTTCCGAGCCTGCCAACAGTTCTTCATTCGCTTGGCATAGAGCAACTTGCAACGTAAGTATAATTTTAAGGCATCATAAAAAAATTCTAAAATCAATTTATGAACCTTTATTTTAGGAGATACAATGAGGGACTTAAAAGCAAGGGGTACAAGTGCAAAAAATAAAATTCTGAGTAATTAAGCTTCAATGTTTTTTGTTCCCTGCATTAAATACATAATATTTTTGGTGTCTAATATGTACCGTCTTTTGAGGTCATCGTACAGGTCTGAATTTTTATAGAGTGATAGATATTGCTATTAAGTCTTGATTCCTACATCTAACTAATTTTCTTTTAGTTTTGGCACTTGTAGCCTTTGCTTTTCACCGCCTCAAATATAAATATATATAAGGGTTCGTTAAGGTGGGATATGTTTGTGAACAATAGATATCCTGTATTACCTTACAAAAGAGTCATTTTAGACATAAATTTTTTTTTAAACAAAACCATGTTTTTTTCTGAAATTCCAATTTTCGACTTGAGTTAAGTAAAACAAAACACCTACGTATTTGGAGACATACATTATAAATAGCACCACAAATTTGTAAATAAACTAAAGGTATGGTTAGTAAAAACGTACAGCGTAACATTAATACTTTCAACACCGCTCAATTTTAGTTACTGAGAACGTAACACCCGCATGCAAATTCTGTCAGCTGTTAGTGTGTGGTTGAAATGTCTTTCGCATTAGTTTGACATTTGCAACGTATAAATGTATTTTCTGTAGATTTCCTACGTGACAAGAGCAACGATAGGATTTTACTAAACAGTAACTTGATTTGTTTATGTTATAGTTTTTACCAGTTAATCCCCACGAACGCGATACGTTTTTACACACAGAAAAATTTCCATGTAAAATCGCCGAAAACCAGGTTAATTTAACATTTTTCTTTAGTGATTTTGCTTCATAGGTGTTTCATTTTAAATCAATATGATTTACAATAATCTTGAAAGAAAATTTATCCTTTTGATTTAACTATATTTCATGTTTATTTAATATTCCAGTACAGTTAAATCAAAATGAAGTTGATACTGAAATAATACGAAAAATCATATTGAATCAACGTAATTTCGAGTTGAAACAACGTGAATTTAATATTGGAACAACACGAAGAATCATGTTGAATCAAAGTTATTTCAAGTTGCAACAACGTGAATTTGATATTGAAACAACACGAAGAATCATGTTGAACTAAAGTTATATCAAGCTGAAACAACATGACTTTAATGTAGTTATTCTATTAATTATTTTACTTACGTGATAGTCACCCGAAAACTTTCCGTTGTAGCTGAATGCCCCAGCCAAGATGTGAACTCGTGCCACCTGCATGATAGTCCACGCGCTAACCACTGCAGCTACAGCAGCTTCAAACTTTACTTTACTTATACAATGAATAAATACCATCGTATGTAAAATTAATTTCATTTTAATTCAATATGATTTAAATGATTATTTAACATAAAACTTATTTGAAATTAAAGTTATAGTCATATCGATTGAAAATGAAACTTAAAGTTTTTTAACAAAATTGTTTTAACTGTGATTTTAGGTTAGATTGATAATCTTCCGTTTAAAATTAATATGACACAATTGTAATTTTAAACCATCAGCAGTAAATTTTCATAGGTAATTCGTTTTTCGTCGTCTACATAGACGAAACATGTAAGAATAAACAACAACAAGTCACACAAATAAGCAGAACCGTGAATTGTAGCAATGAACAAAGCAAATAAACACTAACACATTCAAACGACAAATTATTTCTTGTAAATTTAATATGATTTCCAATCAAAATTGCGACATGTTGATTTTACATTCCGTTTCTGTGTGTACTAAATCTAAGTCCCCAAAAAATTAAGTAATATCTGAATCCAAATGAAGTGAAACATTATTTTTTAACTTATTGATACTACTTTCTGTACTCTAAATATAAGATTAACTCTTGTTGTACAGGACTTGAACATACAAATAAAAAAAATAAAAAATAACTAGAGGTGCATGCCGCTTATCATGCTTAAAGTTAATTTCACCTCTATAAGGTGACCGTAGAATATAATAATACTAGATGACCCGGCAAACTTCGTTTTGTCCAAAATAGATTTTTGATTGACTTAACTTCGAGCATTCACGAGTCCACATGAAATTAGTTTTTTCTATCAAAAATTAGCTATCGTTAATAGATGACGCAATAATAAAATTTCAATTATAGCTTGAATGAAACACTTCTCGATTTCAACTGCATTCAATATCCTACACAGAAAAAAATATTTTTTCACATATACCAAATTCATTGAATCAAATGTAAATTTGTTCAATTTAGGTCCTATAAAGAAATTTGTAAATTCAAATGCAAAAATTTTTAATAATTTGTTTGAAAAAATTCAGATTTTTTTCAATAAATAAATTGTTTCAATCAAAAAATGTTTTAGAGAAATATAAAAAATAAATCAAAGAATTTCATAATTTTATCAGGTTGCCAACATTGGCGGTAAGTAAATGAAATTAAATAATAAGTCAAACAAAACTATTTATCAAACTAAATAGAGACAATAATAAAGATTTAAAATCAGTTTTAAAAACATGTTTGTTTAAAAAAAAAACTATCATAATTTTTTCTGTGCATATTTACACGTAAAGCTGAACCGTCCAATATTGAATGAAAATATATTTATCTATCTATACACATATGTGTCTTCTTTTGTATATAAAGATGGATCTTGGTTTGTACGGCTGCTTAAAACTTGAAAACGACTAGACCAAATTGGATACTTCCTTTTCCGGGTTTGTTCCTGACTGTTACGCGAAGCTTTAGGAAAAAGGAAACGTTGAAAAATGCTCAACTGGTGGCGCTATAGTCGTTTTATCTTTTCCTTATAGGAAGCCAAACACTAAGACCGAACGTGTTGAAATTTTGAAACTGTCACTGACGATTGGGAAATTCAAATAGGCTAATTTTATTTTTAAACTTTTGGGGAAAAATGGTATTTCAGATGATACAAATCCATTTTTAATTTCCCTGTATCTGCAGAATTACATTAGTGAGACTCAATAAATTTGATAAAGCAAAGTGAAAGTTTCTACAAAATCTTCGTGGAGGAATACGGTTACCACCAGGAAAATCTAAAGAGTTCAGCCATCCCACTGGATAATTGACGACATCGTCTTCGTTTTCAACGCGATTGATTCATTTTTATAAACGCAATTCTGTTGGAATTTGATTTTGAATCCAATTCAAGCCATTGACATCAATATGTTTCACTGCTAAAATTGCGCCGACGCTCAACTAATCGTAGTTACGATAATTTTGACCAATATTCGGATATATAGTAGTGATGAGTTCATCTTTCGGTAAAGTGAATTGTAAAATGGCAGGTGGAATCGATATTAAACCACTGGAAGTATCTACCGGAATTTGTTCATTTCAATTTCTCAAAAGATCTTCGGAAAAAACTTTTCCGGTTCTACCCTGTTGCAGGAACACTCGCATTCGTACTTAATCGAATGGTTTTCATCCGCAGCTGTTGATTTAAGACAAACAAATTTTATGTCATAAAATTTATCAAATTTGCTATTTGCTGTCAATTTCTGCATACAGAACACGTTTTGTAAAACGTTCCATTTTAAAGTTATGAAAAATTTTAGTTCTGTAACTAAAGAAAGACACTGTAGACGTTTAAAATGGAATACAAAGATATTTATTATTATTTGAATTTTAATATATACACAGAAAAAAATATCATCAAACTGCAACTAAAAATTTCAATTGTTAATACTCGTATGTAAATTAAATTCAAACATATATTTTGTTAATATAACAAATTGAGTTGTTGATACGACAAACACAGAAATTTTTTTCAACAAACTGAACTAACCAAATTTTTGTTATGAATTGTGAACAAAATGAACAATCATCATTGTTGATATAACAAATGAATCCGCACTCGTAAATGAAACAAAGCAAGCCAAGAAATTTTTTTCAACAAACTGAGCTAACCAAATTTTTTGTTATGTATTGTGAAAAAAAATTAACAATCCCCATTGTTGATATATGTAACAAATGAATGCACACACATAGATGAATCAAAGCAATTCAGGTTTTGTATGTATTCATTATTTGCGTATTTAATAACGAATTGCTCTCTAGCTGAGAGGTAAGAACGTTAGTCTATTAGTCCAGAGGCCGCCGGTTCGATTCCGCCCAAAGACATTTAGTGTTTTTCGCAGACTAGCAAAAAGTCTCTTCGAGAATTGTAATTGTATAAAAAAATATTGTTAATACAACAATTATCATACTTAAAATTTTTTCGGAAAATCAACAATTCACATTGTTGACATAACAATAATCTTAATTGAAATAAATTTTGAAATCAACAAAAAATGTTTAAAAAAATTTTTCATATTTTTCTTTAACTTACAATTTCGTAATTGTATTTACCAATATCGTTGTAGTTTCAAAATCAATTAATTATTTAATTGATATAGCAAAAAATTTATTGTATTTACAAAATTTTGTTTCTGTATATATATATATATATATATATATATATATATATATATATATATATATATATATATATATATATATATATATATATATATATATATATATATATATATATATATATATATATATATATATATATATATATATATATATATATATATATATATATATATATATATATATATATATATATATATATATATATATATATATATATATATATATATATATATATATATATATATATATATATATATATATATATATATATATATATATATATATATATATATATATATATATATATTAAATTGGGAAATTTTAAAATATATGTATGTATGTATGTATGTATGTATGTAAGTTTTAAATAAGAAAATAACAAAATAACAATAAGTTAGCTTTTTCTTTTGTAAGCTGTAAAATCCTCTCGAATAAGAAACCAACAGTAATCTGCTAACATTTTGGCATTCCATCTCCCCTGGTAACGCTCTTCTATCCGTTTCATAACCTGGTGAAAGCGTTCGCCTTGTTCGTCTCTAACCATTCCAGGATTAAGGGGAAAACGTCAAAATGCGAATGTAGAAAATGCATTTTAGATATATTTTACACCTAAATGTCTTATATTTTTGCAACAAGTTTTTTACTAAAATTCGGCGTTATTAGCTTTATGATTGCCTAAAAATCCTGTATTACCTTATTCGGAGATAACCAAGCCATTAGTTCTTCTTGGTGAGAATTTTATCGAATTCATCGTTCTTCATAAGTTGTCTTATTTGTGGGCCAACAAAAACGCCTTCTTTTAATTTAGCGCCACTTAGTTTTGGAAACGTTTCAAATATAAAAATCCCTTAACATTCTTGTTCGTAGCTTTAACAAAATTTTTCATTAAACTTAGTTTTATGTGTAAGGGCGGAGAATAACATTCTCTTGTGGAATTAGAGGTTCATATTTGATATCTAACTCATCGCAAAAGAAATTAGTTCGTTTTGGTCAATCTTTAACTTTGTAATGGTTTTCAGTGTCCCTACTGTCCCACAAACAAACAAAAAACACAAATACTTTGTGAAGCCTCCTAATCCAATATTGCAATAACTTTTAAATCAGCACAAACTTTCCGGTTGTATTCTTTGTACTTGATTAATGACGATTTCTTTTCTGGAAAAATATATTACATTGTATATACATATGTAACACTTTTTATATGTTACCCATAATCTTGCCGTGTGCTACATTTTGTATAAGTTCAATCAAACAAAATTAGCTGCCTGTATTTACAACTCTTACACTTTAACATAAGGTATATTTAGCATATCAAATATTGAGTACATGGTAGAATAATACAGGTAGTGGTGAAGCGTTAACGAACTTTTTTTTTGGGTTCGACTCTGTCAAAAGTTGTTTATGTTATACCAACACACACCCACACTACTGAAAAAAAACATGGCGAAGTAAACACACACATGTGAACATATAAATTTTGTTCAAATTTTCTTTTGTGCTTTTTGACAACCTCGAACATAAACAACAATAAAAAGCCGTGTTGTTTTTGCTGTTGTTGGGTTGTTGTAGCTTCGCTACTACCTGTAGAATAATTCTACCATGATTGAGTATATTTATTTCTTAATTGGCGATTTTTAAAGGCATTTGAGCTATTTTCTGCACACCTTTACGGTTTGGAAAGGAAAATTGACACCACTAATTATTTTAAACATATTATTTATTTCCATTTTTTATTGTTATTAACGTAATAAAAGGTTTTATATATTTAATCAAAAGATTTTTTGCTCAAAACTACAGACCTTGTGAATAATAAACAAAATAAACCATTTTTTTCTACAAATAAACCAGTGTTCGAAAATAAACCGAACGTTATTTAATGTACTGTATACATAAGCAGAAACGATATCTATTTTTTTAGTGTTTGTGTATATTTACGCAACCCGAACACAACAGATTTTTTAATGCAAGTAACAAATATTATGTAGCGTTTTGTTTTTTGTCGAAAAACAGTACAATTGTAGTGGTTGCGTACTACGTACATAGATTATATTTAAGCGTTTTATAGTGTTCTTCTTTCATCATATACAACTACGCACTCAAGTATACATGCACGAGAGCCAAGCGAATACTAATGCTAAATACACAAAATATACATTAAGAATAATGTTCTGTACCGAACACAACGAAGTGTACTGTTTTTGAACGAAAAACAGAACACTATTAAATGTTCTTATCTTTATATTGCGTTTGTTAAAAACAGTATTTTTGTTGGGTACAAGATCACTAACAGAAATACCGTTCTTCTTTTTTTGTGTATTTCCTAACAACCACTATTTGCGTTTGTGTATTACAATATTCTACCGTACAGAACATTAAAGAACATTATATAAGGTAAATTTTCGAACACTGAAATAAACTAGTAGTTACCACAGCTGTAAAAAAGTGCAGTATGAATGAACACCGTAAATAAAAGTGAGGGTAAAATATGCTACATATTTTCATGTTTTTCATGCAACATATTCACAAAAGGACTTGAAAAATTTTCCCACAGTTATATTTTTGGACAAACGAACACAAAAATGTAGAATATGTAACATATATGCAACATATTTCTCAGAAGAGAAATCGCCATAAGTCTAAAATAAAAGTGCATGTTTTCATACGATTCTTTTAAAATAACTGAGTATGCAATTATTTTAAAGCTTGTTTTCGAACCATCAATAGAAAGCCTCCATTGCCCATTATCATTAAGGCTGAGCCCACAGCAACAAAAGACAAAACGTTTTTGCCTTTAAATACACATTCTTGATGCTAACCTAGACCAAAAAAAATACGCCTTTTCAAGTTTTTGTCTTAAGAGACAACCGGTAATCAGACAGCAATGAGACTATTTTTTTTCCGTTTTTTTACGTGTCTTAATTGGTGTGGGTTACATCATAAGAAAGCACGCAATTGTGTGTAACGAGGTTCAGTCTGTTTTGCCTTACTCTGTGTGGGTATGTTGTATCAAACCATATGTATTTTCTACAATCATATTCTTCGTTGCTTTTAATACCAGATTTTTCAGACGCGATATTTGTTGATAGCTGAACTGGTCATATATCACTCTGCGATATTATGATATGATATGATGTTTAGATATGATGCTACATTTGGATACTCTATTTCACTCTTGACTTTTCTTGATACTCCTTTGGTAGTAGTCAAACAAAAATAGCAATCACCGTGATTATTTACTTTTTCCCGCCAAATCATTAGATAACCAAAAGACATAGATACTGGCTTCTCATTAAACCATTCATTTAACGTAACGTAGCATGAAATACAAAAAAGTTTAGGGGCCCATTCTTTATCCTGTACTACCGAATAGCCAAAATAACGCAAATATGATTGTTTACTTTGTCAGTTGGAGCTCTTCATTAAAACTTAATAATATATTTCCCACAAACAGAACAAAATTTATCTTTGTAGTTTGCACATTTATCACGCTCCTTTTTCTCCATTACCACTTTAATTCTCTAATTCTCTAAATAGTTAAATAAATTTCCAGCCTAACCCACGATATCGACCGCTATCGCTCGCTTGAATTTTACACGACAAACAGCTGATTTGCGGCCCAGTAAAAGCTCTCAGCACGACAAGTCGATCGATAATGCAAGCGATCGACAACGTAAAAGTTTTCATACAAATTTGGTCCAACTGCTACAAATACAATAACACACAATTCATCAAACCATCCGCAACAACATAAGAACGCAGCAATTATACAATTAATAACGAGACTTGAACGAATACCCCTAACACGTGAGGCCTATATGAAAGAGATAGGAATAATATATAACATAGCGGAAAACAATGGATATAAAAAAGACCTAGTTGGCAAGATTAGAAAGGATATCGAAGCAAGTAAGAAACGGAACAGGAACAAGAAAAGAAAACCTGGGATACCTTTACGTATGTATATGGGAAAATCAACATACAAACGGAAATTTTTTTAGAAAACAGAACATTAACATAGCATTAACATAGCATTACTTTTTGTTTCTACACTATCACATTCCAAATAAAACGTAACATAAATATTTTGCAATAAAACAATTTTTTTCGTTCTTCTTTTTCTTTATTTATGCCGGCAAACAAATACACAACTGTTTTTGTTATTCCTATGTTTGTCAGCTTTAGTGTAAATATGTTTGTCAAATAAAAACAATTTTTGCAAGAATGGAAAGTGATATTCAGATTTAAACAAATTTGTGGAATTCATTGAGTTTGTACATCCATTCATTGAGTTATACAGTTATTGCATTCAGTGAGCTTATGCATCCATTGCACTTGCCTAAGGCCCTGATTCACTATCCTACACGATCGCATGACTCATTAACAGGAAAATTTTACAAAAGTCTGACCGACTTTAAAAAATCGTTTCAAAATGGCGTTGTAGGTGCCATACTATTATAAAAAAATGATGCAAAAATATCTGTTTGTATAATGCTTGTCAAAAAAATACATTTGCTGGACGTGGCTTATGCACAAAACTACCAGAGCAAAAAATAATCAGCTGACGTTATGCTGCCACCTGTATACTTATTACACCATGGTATTGTGTAGACACATGATCGCATGGAAACTATCATTTTATGATAATTTTCATAAACGTTTGCCAAATCGCTCGACTTGCCAAAAAAAAATCTGCACACAGTTACATTTTAGTCCACACTACCATAATTTTCTGGCACACATGTCATGTTTGGCAGTTCGCGCGATTGTGTAGGATAGTGAATCATGGCCTTTAATAAATTGATAAAATTAATGAGCATAACACAGATGAGACCAAGTACGTAAAAGTAGTCGATAACTGCAATGCAAATTTTTTTTATGAAAAAATTGTAAAAAATAATTTTCATGGATTTTATTCTTGAAAATATTTGTAAACTTTATTATGAAAAGTTTTTTTTTATTAAAAATCGTTTTTTATAATAAAAAGATTTAAAAAAAATTATCTACGACACAAACGTATTTATCGATAACATTGAAAATAGAATATTATTTGTCATCCCTGGGTATAAAACACAGCTGGTATAAAACTACTTTTCGCGTCCGACGCGTCTAATACCAAGTTCATACGGTAATATGAACCATTTGGTTCGCTCTCTGAATCACGATTGCGAACCTTAGTGTTCAAACGATTGTTCTTGTTTCATCTCGGATGCAAATCCTTCTACAGTTTAAAATATGTTTCACTATTTTTTTTTTATTTGTGTTTAAAGATATATCTATATATATATATATATATATATATATATATATATATATATATATATATATATATATATATATATATATATATATATATATATATATATATATATATATATATATATATATATATATATATATATATATATATATATATATATATATATATATATATATATATATATATATATATATATATATATATATATATATATATATATATATATATATATATATATATATATATATATATATATATATATATATATATATATATATATATATATATATATATATATATATATATATATATATATATATATATATATATATATATATATATATATATATATATATATATATATATATATATATATATATATATATATATATATATATATATATATATATATATATATATATATATATATATATATATATATATATATATATATATATATATATATATATATATATATATATATATATATACATACGTTTAGACGATGTAAATCTTATTGATCAGCTTCTTATTCAGCTGTGAGAAAGACAGAGAAATGAATACACATTTCTCTGTTTTTCTTACATCTGAATAAGAAGGTGATCAATCAGACTTGCATAGTGTAAGCTGGGACTAACTGCGTTCTGACAGGTAGTGTTACCAGATGCAGATGATTTCATTTTTGTGCAATGAAAATAACACTATTAAAAATGTATTCTTTTAAAACTATGGAAGTAAATCGAGTTAAAACTTAAAAAAGAAACATAAATGTAAAGAAAAAACCAGTACTAACTAGCAAAGCAAAAAAGTGTATAAGAAAAATTCCTTTAACACGTGATATGTAACTTTAGTACTATATGAGCAAAAGCACGGTTGCATAACTAATAGATTGAATATATTTTGTCACAATCTGGTGATGAAGTAGATTTCATTTGTATGGGAAATCTAGTAAAAGCAACTAGATTTTGTCCCAAATCTCGTAACCCTATGTCTCCATGAGTCATCGACTTGAACATGACTCCGGCAGAGCAACTGTAAAAAATTCATCAACTTTCTTTGTTGTGGGGAACACGTACGATATCCATGTTCTGCCTTATCAATGTAAGTACTAGATTTCGCTCAGATGTAAATGCACTATATACAAAATAAAAATCCTATTTTTCCCTCCAAAATCTTCTTTCAGTTAAAATTTATATTATTCAAAACACAACGCGATATATGTATAAACATGAAACTAACAAGCATGAAGTATTTACATTGAGGGTGAAATTTATCGAATTCAGACTAGAGATGGGCGCGTGTCGTGTTATTTTCGTGACACGAACACGCACAACTCAACACGAAGTGTTCGTGACAAAAAATCTGATTTCGTTCGTGTTCGTGTCGTGTAGAGCAAACTTGACACGAAAAAACACGAAACGATTTTCAGATTAAAATATCTATGAATGCAGAAGCTTGCCGCAGAAGATTATTGAGCGAAAATCTTGATAAGTTTCTGTTTCTCAACAAAAATATGGAAATAAGAACACAAATAGAACATGAAACGTTAAAATAGAAAAAAATATGTCTTTGAATATAAAAATATGTTGTTCTTTTGTTTTTGGGCTTGATTGCGTGCGTGTTTCGTACGTGTTGGACATCCGGAATTCGTGTTCGTGTCGTGTTGGAAAATGTCGACACGCGCCCATCTCTAGTTCAGACACTGTTAGAGTTTAAAAGAAGGGCCCAAGAACCAGAGAGTGACAAAGTATGATGCAAAAACATTCATACCAGAGAGATGCAACAAGTGTGATCGAGTCGTCTAGAGCAGTTTTATTCTCATTCGAGTATAATACACGAATCAAAAAATCAGCAACAACTTATTCTATAAAACAGGACACTACCAAATATCAGTGAGGGTGACTTTTTAGAATGAAACATACCACCCTTTTAAGAAACGAACACCGAATAACACCTTTTACGTGGAAATAGCATTTTTTGTAGAAAAGAAAATACCATAACTTTTAATTTTAAGGATCATCCTAATGTACATGCGTATATCTCTTATTTTATAAATACTTATGTACATACATGTGTAATTATAAACTTTTAGGGATTCAAATCCAGTACTTATATCATCACCACCAGAACTATCAGGAATGACATTGGAGACAAGGCTGTTATCGTATGATTGGCAAAACCATTTCAACGATTTCCAAGAGGCTACCAGAAAAGGATCATTTAAACCACTTTGTTGGGGTGCAAAAAATCATGTAATACCGGTAAGATACACAAATATGAAAAATCTACTTAACTTCAAAATTTATGTATTTATTTGTACATACAGAAAAAAACACAATATAAAACCAGCGAAAACAAGGTTGATGTTACATTTTTCGTTAACGATTTGGCTTCATAAGCGTTTCGTGTTATATCAACATGACTTTGCAATAAATTGCAAATAACATGTTTTAATTTTAAATCAACAGCACCCCATCTTTATATAACATACGAATCCAATTGAACCGAAATGTACCCCATATTAAAGTACCATGTGGAATCATGTTGATTCAAAATTAATTCAGTTTGAAACAACATATATTACATATTGAATCAATATGAATCCAACGTAAAATTCATTTAATATGTAAATGATTAAAATTTTAAATTAATATGAATCAACGATTGATCCAACATGAAGTTTTTTTTTAAATTAAAGCGATACTCATATTAAAACAACAACAAATGCTTGTTGGTTTAAAATGATGACCCTATACACATTTCAATAAAAACAATTTCTATTGTGTATTTGTTTTTAAATATTTAATTTATTCACATACATATGTACACTGAAAAATACCATGCAACATATGCACGAAAACGCTCGTACATATTACGAAATATTTCGCAATTTCGCACCACAAAATTCTTTCGTAAAATATACGGAATGTACGAAAATAAAAAAAAAGTTTTGCACAATCGGTTCACGAACTCACAATCTTCATATTTCAAAGCAAGTACTCTACCCACTGAGCCACTTTCTAATTATTTTATAAGAGTTTAAAATTTATTTTATTTAATTATATCTGAAAAATATGTCAATTTATAAAAAATAATTTTAATTTTTTTTTATTTCAAATATATTTTTTAACAAGGAAAAATTTTTGCAAAAGGTTTTCGTTACTTACGTAAATTCAAAAACATATTGACAAATTTTTTTTTTCGTAATATGTACGGAAGTTTCGTATATTCTGCGAAAAAAGTAACTACGAACGTTTTTTTCGTAAAATGTTGCATGGATTATTTTCAGTGTATGTACAATGTACAAAAAACACCATAACTTTTACATTGTACATATGAGTAGTCTACTTGCAAACACAGCTTCCTTTAGATCTCTTTTAGATAAACATCTTAAAATTTCAAATGTTATTTCAGCTTTTAAAACGACAGTTGTGTTTAATTCAAATATATGTAAATTAGAGCGACTCGACTTGTATAAAAATTAAAAATGGGTTTTGTTACCCCTCTCAAATTAAAGATATCTTTTTAATGAGGTTTCCCAAAACATTTGCGGTGTTTAGCGGTGACCGCCCATGAGCTGGACCGTGTCTAAAAATATCTATTTTTTTAGTTTCTTGCATATTTTCATATTTTCTCCCAAGACAACATATAAAAAAATTACATCGTTTGAAGGGTCTTTTTAAGCTGCATCCAACTGTGCATTAAACTTTACCATTCATACCATCAGCAATGCCACGATTTTTTTAGGCGTTTTTGTTGCAGGTGCTACTTATGTATATTAAAATAAATATGGCTTTTTTTAGTATTATATAATTTAAGGCATTGTTTATTTATTTCTGTTTCTAGTTATCGCAAAATTTTGCACGTTTCTAAGAACTGAAATAAATAAGCAATGCCTCAAATTATATAATACTAATAAAAAAGCAAAATTTATTAATATATATATATATATATATATATATATATATATATATATATATATATATATATATATATATATATATATATATATATATATATATATATATATATATATATATATATATATATATATATATATATATATATATATATATATATATATATATATATATATATATATATATATATATATATATATATATATATATATATATATATATATATATATATATATATATATATATATATATATATATATATATATATATATATATATATATATATATATATATATATATATATATATATATATATATATATATATATATATATATATATATATATATATATATATATATATATATATATATATATATATATATATATATATATATATATATATATATATATATATATATATATATATATATATATATATATATATATATATATATATATATATATATATATATATATATATATATATATATATATATATATATATATATATATATATATATATATATATATATATATATATATATATATATATATATATATATATATATATATATATATATATATATATATATATATATATATATATATATATATATATATATATATATATATATATATATATATATATATATATATATATATATATATATATATATATATATATATATATATATATATATATATATATATATATATATATATATATATATATATATATATATATATATATATATATATATATATATATATATATATATATATATATATATATATGTATGTAAGCAGCACCTGCAATAAAAACTTTTAAAAATCGTGGTTTTTATGGAATAACGCATTGCTGATGGTATGAATCCCAGAAAAAATATCTGTCTACCGGAAGCAGGTTTGTAAGGGAGAGATTTCGGTACTCTCCCTTACCAACCTGCTTCGGTATTACATGATTTTTGTATGGGTATTACATGACACTTGGTAGGTCTAGAGGCATGAGCTTCTTTCTGCGCATCCTAGATGCATTAACCTCATGTCTTTTTTATATGTACATATATAATTGAAAAATGTGTTGCTCCTTATATCACATTTTTACCACACTTTGATTAGCTTTTTATTTGCCATTATTTTAAGTTGTTTTTATATTTATTTATGTATTAAATGGTACAAATACAATTGGAAATTATATTACAGTACAATTTACTTTAATTAAATACTTTTTGTTCGCGTATTGATTCAGGAATCGATCCCACGATCTCCGCATGCTAGACTAGAACACTATTTTCACACACAATTCAATAGAAGAATAAAAAAATTAAATTGCTAAGCAAAAATCACACTCGTAAACGAGAGATGATGCACTATAAAAAAGTTTGAGTTTAATAAAAAACTTCGTGTTTAAAACACATGAAAAAACATAAATAGCCGACCAAATTCATCGTGTGTGTGGTAAGTTTCTTCGCTCGCTTACGTTATTGCATCCTCGTAAGGCAGAGGGGATGCGCTGTTTGCTTTTCCGCATCTCCGAAGCACTTCTAATTAATCTACCTGCTTCCTTGTACCAAATTTATTTTTGCTGGAAATGGTAAGGTTTAATGCACCATTGGATGGATGCAGCTGGAAAAGATCTTTCACACGATGTAATTTTTTTTATATGTCGTCTTGGGAGAAAATAGGAAAATATGCCAGAAACTACAAAAATAGACATTTGTTAGACACGGTCCAGCTCACGGGCGGTCATCGCTAGACCACGCAAATGTTTTAGGAATCCTCATTAAAAAGACCGATCTTTAATATGAGAGGGGTAAATTGTTTTTTTCTGTGAGTCGCTTTAATGTATATGTATATAAATTCGTAAGTGTCAATGAATGAATTGCGCATAATTATAGTCATAAAGAAAGTATGCTTTAAGAGCTCTAGAGTTTACTTTTGTTAAATATGTGCTTTTTGTTTATTATAGACAATAAAAAGTACACTTTACAGGCAAATTCTGCTTTAAACTTAAAAATAGCTGAAGTTGTTTTTAACTAGATTAACACCACATTAAATAATATTTTTTTCTTCTATGAGCAATTTGAAGTGTAAGTGTTTTCTAAATAAATTAAAATTCTCTTTCTAAATTTTTTTATTCTTATTTTAAAGACTAAACATGTCTGCTTAAGTCCCGGTCCACACGTGCAATTTTTGTTGCAGCAATTCTTCATTTTTCAGTGAGAAAGAGCGAGAGAGGAATAGATATGGCATATATTTCTATTTCAACACTCTCCCACAAATTCAGAAATTGCTGCAACAAAAATTGCATGTGTAGACGGGGAGTAACAATACACACAAGTTATTTTTGAAGATTTTTTTGTACATGGAGTTTGACAAGTTGGTTAAAATAAAGTGTAGCTGTATTGGTTTTGCGTTTATCTATATTATGCGCGTTGGTACAAAGTCAGCTAATCAGAGATGCCATTGGCTTATATTTCAACATTTTCTGTGCAAAGGTTTTCCGCATTTGACTTGCCACCCATTTAAAGCTGATTCAATTTAAAACACACTTTGCTTTTGACTATAATGGATAAATATATAATAAAACGTTTTAAATTTTAAGTAATTTCTAAAACAAACCAACTTTATTGTTTGACTATGATTATGACCCAATGTTTTTAGATAATTAAAATAAAATTACAACTTACATTATTTATTATGTCCAACTAGGCTCCGCCCAATTGCGGATAATAATTCGGACACTACCATCTTTGTTGGTGCCCGATTTATTATCTGCCTGCGGGAAGCATAGTTGAATGCTACCGGACGCGTCACAGGTTGCGGATAGTCGTACGTCCTTCAGATATGTGGGGTAGCTGCTTTATGCAGTCGCGGACAATCAGCGGTTTCGAGAGTAGAGTCTCAGAGGGATATCGGGTTGTACCGTTCTCCACCTAAATTCTGAGTGTCAATGATACTCGAAATGACATGGCGAGTCATTGGCGCCATTCAATAACCAATAGCTACTGCCGGTGTCGCCGATTTGGTACGTCTGCAAGCGGGCGTCTGTCCTTGCATCAAGCAGCTCGCTATATAAATGTGTTCGGATATTCTCCGTGCCTGTCTGGTAGGCTTAGCTAGCAGCCCTAGCACCAGACTAGGATGCGTTAGCCCAATCCGCTAATCATCCGAAGCTTAAATGATTAGTGAAACCGTAATGAATGAAGAATTTTAAACACAACCGGATAAGTTGACGAACTTTGGAATGAAAAACCGGACACGAATAGGAATATGGAACGTAAGAACGCTTTTACACCCATCCCGATTGGAACAATTATGTAAGGAGTTTAAAAATTATAAACTGGCACTACTTGGCATTAGCGAGCTGCGTTGGTCTGATGCAGGAGAACACAGAACCAGTGATGGTCTAACCCTGCTGTACTCTGGAAGAAGGGCTGACGAAGTTAGCGCAAGTGGTGTAGGGTTTCTACTCCCGAAGGAAGCTCGTCGAGCACTTGTCACATTTAACACCAGAGCGAGAAGACTAACATGCGTCCAGTGCTACGCTCCTACTGAAACATCCGAAAGATCAGTAAAGGATGCATTCTATAGGCAACTTGAAAGGGTTTTAGCTACTGTTAATCGCGGGATATACTAATGGTCATAGGCGATTTCAATGCGCAGGTTGGTGCTGAAAATTCCAGTATGGAGAGTACGATGGGCAGACATGGCTTAGGGAGAATGACGGAAAATGGCGAACTATTTACTGAAATGTGTACTACAAACTCTCTCGTCATTGGTGGCACATTATTTCCTCACAAGAGAATTCACAAGATTGCTTGGATTTCATCTGACCATGTGACCGAAAACCAAATTGATGGTGATGTGCATCAGCCGGAAATTGCGGGGGTCTCTTTTAGACGTACGTAATAAGAGAGGGGCCGACATTGCCAGTGATCACCACTTAGTAATTGCCACACTCCGAATGAAAGTCGCTGCCATAAGGAAGAACAAAACATCGTCAAGGGTTAAATTCGATATAAATAAACTGAAGGATCCCGCCCTTGCTAAGAAGTACACCGAAACATTGGAAACCGCGATGCCAAGCTATATTACTTCCCCTGAATATAGCTGGGAGAAACTTGACCACCTGTTGGTCGACACTGCCGTTCAAAATATAGGATTCAAAGAGAAGGCTCGGAAAGAATGGATGTCTGAGGAAACATGGAAACTGGTGGAAGAAAGGAAAGCAGCAAAGAGTGAAATTAACGCTTCCAAAACACGACGCGCTAGGATGACAAGTCAAGAGAAGCACTCTAATCTAAATCGAGCTGTCAAGAAAAGCGCAAGGCGCGATAAGAGACGATGGGCAGAGAATATTGCCAAAGATGCACAAAAGGCTGCGGAAACAAATCGGAGCAGAGATTTGTATGGAGCTATACGTAAATTAACAACGGCGGAAAGCCCTTAAAAGATGATAATGGGGAGCTAACGACATCAAAGGATAAACAAATGCAGCTTTGGACCGATTTTTACAGGAACATGCTAGCGCAAGCCCCCAACACACATGATCAAGCACGGTGCGATTGCGAATCACATGAGGTAAACCAAAATATCACCACGGAATGTCCCTCTATTACCGAAATATGTGAAGCTATAAAATCATTGAAAAACAACAAATCTCCAGGCCTGGACAATACTCCTCCCGAATCGCTGCTAGTCGATCCAATGACAAGCTCAAAACTACTGCTACCGCTCATGGATAGATTTTGGTCTTCCAATTATTTACCAGATTCACTCTTGGAAGGTGTAATCATAAAAATACCGAAAAAAGGTGACCTATCAGAACGTAGTAACTGGAGGGGTATCACTCTTTTGAATATGCTGCTAAAAGTTATTGCCCACATCATCAAGAAAAGGCTTTGTGATCCAATCTCTCCCGGTATGAGGAAAGAACAACCGGGTTTCCGCCGTGGAAAATCCTGTGTTGACCATGTCAACACTCTCAGAATAATAGTCGAGCAGTCCGTTGAATAGAGATCTCCACTATATCTCCTTTTTATAGATTTTGAAAAGGCGTTTGACACGCTCAACCATACAGCAATTTGGAACGCGTTAGCCTGCAAGGGAGTTCCACAACAGCTGATCTCTCTCATAAAATCTATTTATGCTAATGCAACATGCAGAATATTGCATGAAAATGAACTGTCTGATAAGATAAACATAGGTAAAGGAGTCCGCCAGGGGTGTGTGCTCTCTTTAATATAGTGCTAGATGTTATTATGCAACAAGCTACAACATCAAGAAATGGAATTGTGTGGGGTCTTCAAGATAGACTTGAAGACCTTGACTATGCTGACGATATTTGACTCCTCACACATTCACATGCTGGTATGGAACACAAGTTGCGCAACATTGTCGATCATTCTCTCACTGCTGGCCTAAAAATAAACATTGGTAAAACGAAAATCATGCGCGTTTTTAACGAAAATAATACCCCTTTTTACATTGGTGGCACACAACTTGAGGAGGTAGAATCCTTTTGCTACCTTGGAAGCATAATTGACAGGCGGGGCGGCTCAAGCACAGATATTTCGGCACGCGTAAAGAAAGCAAGGCAAGCATTTGGAATGTTGACTAACGTGTGGAAATCGTCCAATATTTCGCAAAGAACGAAGTTCAAAATCTTTAACTCCAATGTAAAGTCAGTTCTACTATATCGATGTGAAACATGGAATGCTGCCAGCTCTGATGTTCAATCTATGCAAGTTTTTACCAACAACTGTCTTCGCAGACTTCTTAAAATATATTGGCCAAATACAATCTCCAACTCTCGTCTTTGGCAAAAACTCAACAAGTTCCAATACAAACAGAAATATGTAGACGCATATGGAAGTGGATAGGTCACACACTTCGTAAAGATAATGATATTGCCAACCAGGCAATCGAATGGAATCCCCAGGGAAGCAGGCGTGATGCGGACTTGACGAGAGTTCGTAAAAGCTGGAGGGAAACTAAAACCATTGCATCCGACAGATCCGAGTGGAACGAACTAGTTACGGCCCTATGCTCCTTATAGGAACAACAGGAATTTATATATATATATATATATATATATATATATATATATATATATATATATATATATATATATATATATATATATATATATATATATATATATATATATATATATATATATATATATATATATATATATATATATATATATATATATATATATATATATATATATATATACATATATATATATATATATATATATATATATATATATATATATATATATATATATATATATATATATATATATATATATATATATATATATATATATATATATATATATATATATATATATATATATATATATATATATATATATATATATATATATATATATATATATATATATATATATATATATATATATATATATATATATATATATATATATATATATATATATATATATATATATATATATATATATATATATATATATATATATATATATATATATATATATATATAACTAGGCTTGCCAGATCCAAATTGTGAAAAATCTTGACATTTAGAGAAAAAAAGCTTGATTAACGAAAAAAATCTTGACATTAACTTAAACATATTCAGAACAATAAAAACTCAAACGTTAACCGACTTCAAAAAAAGAAGAAGGCTATCAATTCGTTTTTAAAGGGTTTTTCAACAAGAGCTTTGTTTTTCAATCGTGGCGACACCAACAACATGATAGTTTTGACAATTAGTTATTTGACGTATTCGTAGTAGATGCGTAGAAGATAAGGCTCGAAATGCGGTAACGGTCAATGGATCACGATATCGCGAGAGTAAACAACTCAATTTTGGCATATTATTGATAACGTGGATATCACTGAAATGTAGTTTCAACAGGACGGTGCCACATGTTAGACAGCCAATGAAACGATCAATTTATTGCAAACCAAATTTTCCGATCGCATAATTTCATGAAAATCAGCTGTGAAGTGGCCAGCCAGATCGTGTGATTTAACACCACTGGACTATTTTTTGTGGGTCTATGTTAAGGACATAGTCTATACGGAGCTAATCGAATCGATTGCAGCCTTAAAACTCAATATCTGTGATGTGATTAACGACATAGACCCGCCATTTTGCCAAAAAGTGATTAAAAACTTTTATGAAAGAATTGACACCTGTCAGCGTGGTCGTGGTGGACATTTGCCAGATGTCATTTTTCATTCATAATTGCCGAATTTTTCTCTTCGTAATACAATAAAAAATTTAATCATCTTCATCTAAATTTTTTGTTTTATTTTGTCCATTTGGCATCTGTCCGTCCTCTGTTTTAAAGTGGTATATTTTTTTACAAGAATTATTTTAAACTCACAATTTGCATTAAATTCCGCCAAATTTTTCTTAGCTTATTTAGCTTGCATTAATGTAAAACAAAGCACTACAAGACAAATAAAGATACTGTACACTTAAGAATTTTTATTTTCCCACACTAATTTGGTATCTGGTAACGATTTTAGCTGAATTTACTATACCTCAATTTGTATGCTAAAAATTTTGATAATTTAAAATTTTCATCGCAATTAGTCTTACCATTAATTGGGTAAATGACATCCTTTTTCTTTCTTTACAAAATGAATTATTTACAGGAATCGACATTGCCAACGAAATCAATTCATGAAGACTTTAGATTTTACCTTCTTCCTGCTTTTTTTATTTGGCCATATTTAGTCACTAGAAATATTTCTGGGAAGAATACCTTGGTAGTCTTTATATAAGTTATCATTGTATATAGTCTCGAGGAATTTTCATTAGTAGTTTCTAAGCTAATGTGTTCTATTTTTAATAAAGTTACGACAATTTTTTTATAATTGGAACCATTCATAAAATGACTTTAAGCAACTTGTTACCCTTCTGATTTCAAAAGGAAAAGCTTTTCTATGAACATTTTCATTATAGCCTCTTACCTCTTGGTGGAAGATTTTCATTATAACCGCTTATTTTACTTTATTTCCATACAAATTTTGATTTATAGCCTTACAGCCACATTCATAAAAAATTTTATTTTAGGTTTAAGACCCGCAATTGTTAGTGAACAGTTTCACGCTAAAAACTGTTTAATATAAAAGTATATTCATAAACACTACAATAGACATTGGCCCGTGTGAATAAAAAGATATTAAAGCTAATACTAGCAAATTTGAAGTTTAAACTAGCTTTTAGCTGCATAACATTTTCAGTTAAAGCTAGTACTTTATTCTGACTAGTAGAAGCTAGTTTTTCCACAGTTAATTTAAAAAAGGTGTAAATAAAAACTATCTAATACTTAAAATTACTAGTTTATGCTTCGAATTTTGTAAGCATGTGATTGAGGTGCTGGAAGTTGGTATTTTGCTGCTTTATATAAAAAAACCTGTTATATGGACCAACAAAATCAGAACATATTGTATGCCATGGCTCAAATACTTGATACGTGTGCATTTTTCCAGCCGGTGCTTGTTGCGGTGGTTTGAAACGTTGGCAGACTTCACACTTCCTAACATATTTGGTTATGTCCCTAAAAATACCGGGCCGGTAATACAATTTCGTCACCCTAGCTATCGTTTTGTTTATTCCCAAATGCGCGGCTGTTATCTCATCATGACATTCCTTAAGGACGCGATCTCTTCCGCTTTTGGCACTTCAAGTTTCAATGGAACTGGATCTTCCTCTTTGTAAGCCGAGGCATCGTAAATGTGTCGACGGAGATTTCCATTTTCATCAACTTGGTAATCTGGTAACTTTTCGGGACTATTTAGGACTGTATTAATTTTATTAATATACCAGCGATCTCCATTGCTTCCAGATTCTTTAATAACTTGCAATATCGCAGAAGGATTTGTTTGAGGTGCTCGGGATAGAGAATCCGTAATTACGTTGAGCTTTCCCTTCCTGTACCTGTTTTCGTAGTCGAACTGCATCATCATGAACCATTTTAACGACTGATGATCTGTCACAATATCGAAGTGATATCCCTCGAGATAGTGTCTCATTTTCCGGATGCCCCAAATAATCGCTAAGCATTCCTTTTCTGTGACTGTATAGTTACGTTCTGATGCCGAAAGAGTACGACTTGCATAGACAATTACCTTTTCTGCCTCTTCAAACTCTTGAGTCAATACAACTCCCAGGCCAATATCGCTTGCATCAGTTTGCAGAGTAAAAGTTTTGTTGAAGTCCGGACACGTCAGTGCTGGAGCCTCGATTAGTTGTTGCTTGATCTGTTCAAACGCAAACTTTTGTCTGACTCCCCACTCCCATTTCTAATTTTTCTTTAACAAATTATTCAAAGGGCTAGCTAAAGTTGAAAAATTAGGTATAAAGCGTCTATACCAGGCAGCTGTATTTAGGAAGGATCGTAATTCTTTCAGAGTGATAGGTGCAGGCAGAGATACTACGGCGCTCACCTTCTCGGGATCTGTGTGTACACCCTTTTCGCTAATAACATGCCCTAAGTATTTGGAACGATTTTCCGTCATCCCACGTCAAATTTGGTTTGAAAACAGACCGGTTTCGGCTATGTGCCATCTTCAGTGTTCTATTGAATACTAAATCGTTTTTCTGTTGTACGTTGTTTCTTTTATAATTCGTTTGTATACCTAACTTCCTTCCTTGATCCCTTTTGTATTCTGCTCCCTATTTCTCTCTCCCGCTCTTTCTCTCTCTCTCTCTCTCTCTCTCGCCTCTATATGCTTTTGTGTGTCTCTACCTGCTACCTGTTTCTCTTACTATTATGTTTGTGTTTAATATTTGGTTTATAATCTGCTCTATTAGTTATCAGTTGTTTTATCCCTACGTAGGTAATAGTCCGTAATTGTACGTTTCTGGGTAATCCTTTTGTCTTGTTCATTTTCTACTACGTTGCCTGTACTATTGTTTTCTTTTGTGTAAAAATATTTTAACGGTTCAAATATTACGTCTGAAGCAGTGTTTATTTGTTCATTTATTATTCTTCCGTCAAATATTTTTTGCTTGTATATTTCCATGTTCTCTAATACGTTCAGTCGCCGTCCTTTATGTTGTGAATGTAATAGTTTAACTGTTTTTCTAATATGTCCTGGTGTACATTTGTTGTCAAATATGTGGTTTGCGAAATTCGATTCTGGTGTTATTCCTGGTTCTTGTTGTAGTCTCTCATGTGCTCGCGAAATCTTGTTTTTATCTTTCTTCCAGTTTGTCCGATATAACTGTGTTGGCATGTGCAAGTTAATTTGTACACTCCTTGTTTATCTAGGAAGTCTGTTTCGTTTGTTCTGTTCTGTAGTATTCTACCCAAATTGTTTCTTGTTTGGAATGCTGTGTTAATGTTGTGTTTTCTAAAAAATTTTGCCAGTTTGTATGTTAATTTTCCCATATACGTAAAGGTAGCCCAGGTTTTCTTTTCTTGTTCCTGTTCTCTGTTCCGTTTCTTACTTGCCTCGATATCCTTTCTAATCTTGTCAACTAGGTCTTTTTCTTATCTAAGTATCTTATCTGTCTCTTTGCGAAAGAGCATTTTTCTTTATTGACCCGTAGGTTGGCTGCCACTAAGCGATCAAAAACTGTTTTTAAATTCTCCAAATGTTCTTCCAGGTTACTTCCAAGAACCACAATATCGTGCAAATAAGCAAAGGAGAACGGATCTAGTTCGGGGCCAATTACTGCTCGAGCGCTCTTTGAAAAAGTGGCAGGAGCTGAATGTAGTCCAAAGGGCATAACGCGCTGGAACAAGCCTCGCCCGGGAACGGTGAAAGCCGTATAAACTTTGCTTGCCGCGTCCAAAGGTCAATTGTGCTGAAAAACTGACTGTTCCTAAGTTTCTCTAGGATTGAATTAATTTGAGGATATGCGTCTCGAATTGAATTTTTGTTAAATTGCCTGAAGTCAACACACAGTTGCCACTCGTTGTTTTTTTGCGTACTAGGACTATAGGAAAGCTATAGGGACTCTTTGATGGCTCAATTCGTCCTGCTGCCAGGAGCTCATCAATTTGTTTGTCAATATGGTTTGCATTGCCGGATTTCGTGGATAATACCGTTGTCGAAGGGGGCTGGAGTGCTTCATTGTAATTACGTGTTCTGCTACGCTAGAAGGTTCAAAAATGCTGTCAAAACGGGGAAGTTCTTTGTCCAGAAATTCCGATACTCTCCGCTCAACTAACTCATCTTCCTGGGAGGAATTGGTGGCTTGTACGGTTGTTATTTGCGAGATTTTGCATTTCCCTTTGGTAAACCTTTTATTCTATCCCTGAGGAATAATGTGGAGCTCACATCCAGTTTGTGTAAAAAAATTCATCCCAATGATTATTGGATCAATGCTTTTCAGTACCAAGAACTTATGTCGATATACAATGCTATTAAATATAAACCAGACACTTACCGATCCCAGCACTGTAGCTTCTGTTTGATCCGCTAGCTGGATGCTATTAAAATCCGCGGCGGCTATCTCTACGACAGTAAGGTTTATACATGAGTGAGTAGCACCTGGGTCTACTATTGCTTGAATGTTATTTTGTTTTATCGTCAGCATTATTCGTAAGCGTAAGTCGTCATCAGGTGTAATTATTATTGGGAAAGACTTAGCTTTTAGAGATCTTCCTCTTCTTTCCTTGGAGAGGGATCTTTTAATGCGTTTTCCGCACCAGTTCTACAACAATCAACAGTTTTAATGTACCTTCTCCCGCAATCCCAACAAAATAGAACTTGTGGCCTGGAACAACTTGCACGAGTATAACCCGTTTGTCCACACCGATACCACAGGTTATTTCTATAGGAATGAGCAACAGCTGTTTGTACCCGGTGGACCACCTTAGCCTGCAAAATCTCTTCCGCCCTTATGCTTTCGTACTCTTTAGCCAACCCAATCAGATCTTGTAATTTCACAAATTCTCGTGTTTTTATATATACTTTGTATTCTGCTCGGCAGTTTCTGAATATTATTTCTAGCTGTTCGTTGACTGACAAATTTGACCAACGCATAAGTGACTGTAATGCGGTTACGTAATCCACAAAGTTTTCGTCTTTACGTTGAGCACGATTCCTTATTTCATCATCAGGTGTTTCAAAAAACGAACTGGTAAAAAATATAGTTTAAAGTCGTTTACAAAATCTGAATATGATTGCCAGCTAATTTCGTTGTTTCGATACCAGGACAAGGCATCTCCTTTAAAAAGTTCCGGCATATAATTAAGCAACGCATTTCGGTTCACCGCGTAACAGTCGGCCAGTTCTTCGATTCTTTCCAGGAAACCCAACGGATCTTTTCCGCCGTCATATTTCACACCCCATTTCCTAATTTTATCGAAGATATCTGAGTTACTTACAAAGATCTCTTCATTGCTTTGAAAGGCGAGGAGCCCCGCGAAGCACGTGAAAGTGGCACTCTCAGTTCTTTCTCTGAAGCCGTGTCATATTTTTGTCGCATACTTTGTATGAACAATTCATGATCAGGAGTTTCTCAAGCGACACCTCATTTCATCTACAGTCCCTTCACTACTTAGGCCCAGCTCTTCTAGACATGTACATAAACCTTCTTTTTTCATTAAATTTATAAAGGTGCGACTCATGTTTATCTACAGTTAAATTTTCGATGCAAAAAGAAATTTTTTCTATCAGTTTTTATTTTATACTGCACTTGTTGATTTTTCTCAGAACACAGTTTTTCTCAGTTGGTTTTTTTTAAATGCTGTTTTTTTAATGTTTTTGCTCGGGCGCCAATTTGTAATAATATTTACCGGGGCTAGCTTAGCCAGTCCAAGGATCCACCTAAGTTCTGTTTTTCAATAAAAGAAGTAGGATGTATTTCTAGAGAATGAACCAGATCTGAAACTAAGTAACGCAGAGTATCCGTACACGTCGTGCTCGTTCAAAGGTTGTAACTCCAGTCCCCATTTCGGGATCGGAGCGTATTGGAAGTATGAATTTATGAAGATGTTAGTGTATTTAATACCACTACGCCTGGGATTAATGGCAATTAATTCCCTGTGCACTACCACTAGTAAGCCTGGGAACTATGGCTGTTAGAACCAGTAGTATCCCTCTGCACTACGATGAGTTGAACCTCTTCTGTATTTGTGAGTGGCTGCTAGCAAAGCTGTTACATACTTGTACTAGCTGTCCGATCACTCAGACAGACGAGGTGCAACTGAGTCTGTAGTGGAGAAGTCACTACTACCTTTAGTCATGCTGTAGTAGTAGTTAACACATGTAAACTACTCTCACGAACTTTGCGGAAAAAAAGAAGAACAGCTGTATAAATCCACCTTGATTCTTGCAAGCATACTATGAAATTCAATGCAAGTGTATTTTGCTGGTTGATTTTCTTCTTTCTCTTACTATGCTACTTAAATACATAAGAATATGCGTTCTTTATGTAATAAAAAAAATATATGTGTATAAATTAAAATACGAAATTCAATAATATCAGGTATAAATATACAAATTAAATAAGTTCATTACATACATAAAAGAATATAAATTATGTAACGAATAACTTCGTTACAGTGTTGCTGTAATGAGTTGGTTTGAGAAATGAAGTGAAAATTATGGTATGTGATATTTGTTTATTCGTGTTATTGTTGTATTTTATAATAAATGTATTAAGCAAGAATTTAAATAAATTAAAGTCAATTTTGAGTGGAGTTTTCTGTGTTGAGGAACGGTAAATAGCACAGCTTTACTATCGGTCTGGTGATCACTCCTGTAGCTATGCGCACGTCTGCAATACGTCCGTTTTCGTTTGGGCCTGGATAAGTTTTTTCAATTCCACTCGTGAGGTGGTTGTAAGTCATCGGTTACAACCACTAAGTCTCCTATGTGAAGGTTCTGCACTGAGTTTTTCCATTTATACCGTTTGTGAAGGGACTTGAGGTAGTCCTCCTTCCAACGCAGGGCGAAAATATGGTGGAGTGCTTTTAGACTTTCCCATCGATTAATAAGGGACATATTTTCGAATTTTTGTTCCGGGAATGCCATTAATGGCGATCCTCTCAGAAAATGACCAGGAGTTAAGGCGGTTAAATCTGTCGGGTCTTCTGACAGAGCGGATATTGGCCGCGAATTAAGAACGCCTTCAATTCGAGCAAGAACGGTAGAGAATTCTTCAAAATTGAGTTTTTTAGCACCTACTATTCGTTTTAAGTGAAATTTAGAACTTTTAACTACTGCTTCCCATAAGCCGCCCATGTGTGGTGCGTGCGGAGGAATAAATCTCCATTTGAACCCGTGCTCCAAATAATTTTGAGATACATCTTGTGCAGCTTCATTCACAAATGTGTTAAATTCTCGTTCCAGGGATCGTGCGGAGGAATAAATCTCCATTTGAACCCGTGCGCCTAATAATTTTGAGATACATCTTGTGCAGCTTCATTCACAAATGTGTTAAATTCTCGTTCCAGGGATCGTGCGGAGGAATAAATCTCCATTTGAACCCGTGCGCCAAATAATTTTGAGATACATCTTGTGCAGCTTCATTCACAAATGTGCTAAATTCTCGTTCCAGGGATCGGCTGGCACCCAGAAAGTTTCTGTCGTTGTCCGATATTACCCTTTGGGATAGGCCCCGCCTCCCAACAGATCTGGCGAATTCAGCTTGAAATGCGAGAGACGATAAGTCGGAGCATAGTTCTAAGTGTATCGCTTTTGTACTGTAGCACACAAACACACTAACATATGCTTCTATTGAGACAGATTTGCGCAATGATGATGCCTTAAGCTCAAATGGTCCGGCAAAGTCGACACCAGTGACTTGAAAGGGTACGGACAAATTGCATCTTTCGGGGGTAGCGGTGCCATTATTTGCGAACATAATTGCTGTTTGTATATAACACACGTTTTGCAGCGACGTATTATGTTTTTCACTCGAGGATTGAGTCGGAAAACATAAAATTCTGTCTGCACCATTCTGCACATTTGACTGTACTCAGCATGTGAAAGAAAGTTGTGGAGGTGCGTGAGATAGAGTTGACACAATTGAGAATTTCCGGCTAATATGATGGGGTATCGCTCATTATAAGGAAGAAACGAGTGAGCTAATCTCCCATTTACTCGTAAAATGGCACTAGAGTCGATAAAAGGGTTAAGATTCCTTAGTGAACTTTTGCTGTATACAACTTTGGAGTTAGATAAGCATTGATACTCATCATGGTAAAATTACCTTTGAGCTAATATGATGAGTCGAGTCTTGACAAATTTCATTTCGTTTTGAGATAAACTTCCTGAAATTTTTTGGCCTGTGTTTGACCTGAGATTTTTCGCGCATTTGTTGAAAAAACGAAATGTGTAACATATGACACGTAACGCTCTATCATATGATGAGAAATTATTTAGCAGATCAACTGCAACTTCTGTATGTAGAACTTGTGTTTCATTAGGTCTTAAAATAGTTATTAGAGGGTTTCTTTTTGGCCATTCTGAGTCGGGATTACTTAGCCATGACGGTCCATACCACCAAAGCGAGTTATGGGCGAGATCTTGAGGCCTGACTCCGCGTGTTACCAGATCTGCTGGATTGTCGTGGGTAGGAACATGTTCCCATGTTGCATTTGGGGTTAAGAGATGAATCTGGGAGATTCTATTGGCGACATAAGTCTCCCATGACGAGGGGGGTTTGGAGAGCCAACTGAGTACTATAGACGAGTCTGTCCATAAGACCACTTCTGTGTGATTGAAATTTAGGTAGGAATTAATATAATTTACAAGATTTGCTAGCAGCACCGCACCGTTAAGCTCTAAGCGAGGGAGACACACAGTTTGAATGGGCGCAACTTTGCTTTTCGCTACCAACAAATTTGAAAAAACTGTGTTCACTTCAATTTTACAGCGAATATATACTGCCGCACAATATGCTAATTTTGAGGCATCTGCGAAGACGTGTATTTGAATGCTGTCTGACGGGGTGTATTGGATCCAACTAGATATGGTTTATACTTTAGAGAGATACTGGATTATGTCATTCCAGCTTTTGAGAGACTCCGGTGAAACGTCTTCATCCCATTGTAGACCTTCTAACCACAATTGCTGCATGAGAATCTTGGCCCTGATGACTATGGATGCTAGCCAAACAGCGGGATCAAAAAGCATTGCGAATGAGGAGAGAATTTGACGTTTTGTGGCAGTTGTGGCTTGATCAATAGGTGTGAAGCTATAAGTGAATGAGTCATTGAGCGCATTCCACTTAATGCCGAGTGTTTTTGCTGAACTGGTTTCATGAAATCGAAGGAAATCTGAATCATAAAGATTTTCCTTTGGCAAATGTGAGAGCAACTGGGTATCATTTGCAGTGATCTTTTTAAGAATAGTGATAAAGGCAGTAAAACTATATCTAAAGATTCATTGTATTTAAATACAGTAAATGAAAATTTGTCAGATCTGAAGTCAGATCTAATGTCTTTTAAAGCCACAACATCAAGCGATTTAGGTGATATAAAAGTCAGCATAAATCAATTAAGCAATAACATTACATCCTCCAACAATGCATTAAGAGAGGAGATGGCAACTGCTTTTCTAAAGCTGACTGACACAATGTCAAATTTAGCAGCACAGGTTAGTGACCTTAAACAAGAGAATCAAGCAAAAGAGATTCGAATTCAAAAAATGGAACATAAAGTTAATACTCTTAAACAGCAACTATTAACCAAAAATGTTGAAATAAAAAATATAACAGACAACAACATAGATGCTGTGAGTGCTATTAAAACAATCGCAGCCTCTGTCAACGTCGAAATTAAAGAGTCTGATATAAGTAATGCTTATAGAATTAAGAAAAATGAAAAAATTATTGTTGAGTTTTGCTCTTTAAATAAAAAGAAGGAGTTAATGGCAAAAATACATGGTCACAGAGTAAATGGCAATATATTTAAAAACAATTCAGATACAACAACTATCAATAACACCACAAACATAACTAACCAGAATAACAATAATACAATATTTATTAATGATCAATTAACTGCCTATAATCGTAGACTTCGTTGGCAGGCTAAAGCAAAAGCTGGAGAATCTGAATGGAAATTCATGTGGGTTCGTGATGGGCATTTATATGCAAAGAAAAATGAAAATTCAACAACAATATTAATTCGTAATGTTTGTGATATTGATCTTATTGCCTCAAGTTCATCATAAACATAACTACAATATCTATATATACTTTCTTTTTTATAAACTTTTTTGTTAAACAAAAAATAAAATGATTAATTCAGAAATATCATTAGAAAATTTTAATCAAATAAATAAAACACATTTAAGTTATCCCATTTCCTTGTTAATGTTGAATATCCGTTCAATGCGAACAAACTTCAACGCATTATTGGTATCAATTCAGGGTATAATAAATGATATAAAAATAATCGTGATCGTAGAGACAAATTTAACTGATGATGAAAGTCCCTTTTACGGTATAAATGGTTTCAATTCTACATATATAAACAGAGGTAGCAGAGGAGGTGGAATTCACATATTTATCAAAGAGAGTATTGCATTCACTAAAATAACAACTAGTACTGTCTCATTTGAATCCCTGCTAATTAGCATACAAACAACGGAAAACATTACATTATTGGCAATTTATCGGCCACCGTCTCTTAATATTAATTCATTTATTGAAGAGTTAGCCGAACTGATTAAAACAACAAATAAGCAAAACATTATAATTACTGGAGATATTAATATTGATCTCTTAAAAAATAATTATACAGTATCAAGCTATCTGGATATGCTATCATCAAATGGACTTAAAATTTTAATAAACGAATATACAAGAGAAAACATAAATAAAAGTACAAAAACATGCATAGATCATCTTTTTGTAAGAAACAAACAACTAAACAAACAAGAATATGCCGCAATAATAAAAACAAATATATCTGATCATTATGCGATTGCTTACTGTCTCTCTGATAAAGATAATGATGAAATTACAACAGGGAATACCCAGCAAACATATATAAGTAAATATAAAGTGAACGAGCATATACGTGCAATTAATAGGAACGAATGTGAAAATCAAGCAAACCCAAATATAATGTTAAATTTGATAAATGAAAAGTTTAAGCATATATACCAAAACTCTAAGATAGACACGATAAAACGCAGAAATAGAATACCCAACCCCTGGATAAACGACAATTTAATAAAGTGTTGTGAAAATAGGGATAAACTTTATTAAAAAATGGTTATTAAATAAAAATAAATCTTTTGAAATACAATATAAAAAATACAGGAATATTCTAAATAAAAAATTAAATTATGCCAAAAATATTTATTACAAAAACAAGTTTTTCGAAAACAGAACGAATATACGGATAACATGGCAATTAATAAATCTAATACTAGGTAAAAAATGTAATAATATTGATGAAACAATAGCTAAAAATTTTAAAACAATAAGTAAAACAGACATATCTGACTCTTTTGCGATAAATTTTAAACACAACGTGGACAAAATAATACATAAGTGCGAATTGAGCGTTATAAGTCACTCTCCTCGGGTACTGCCAAATTCATTTTATCTAGCAGAAACATGCGAAGAGGAGGTTTATGCAATAATCAAAACACTGAATGCGAATAAAAGTGCTGGTTCTGATGGTATTAGGCCGCTTGATCTAAAAAATAATTATAACCAAATTGATCAATCTGATTATAAATACAGCAACAGTTCCAGATATCTTTAAATTATCGTATATTCGACCAATATGTAAAAATGGATGTAAAACAGATTTTAATAACTATCGTCCCATATCAATCTTACCAGTCCTTGAAAAAATTATGGAAGAAAAAATAGCAAAACGGCTAAACAAATTTATAGAAAAATATCAAGTTATCAGCCAAAATCAATTTGGATACCAAAGAGTTAAAAACATTAATAAACTCCTCGGAAACTTAGCGAACTATATTAATGAACAGTTAAATAAAAACAATCACTGCTTAACCTTGTTTATTGATTTCAGCAAAGCTTTTGACACACTGTCGCATACTAAACTATTATCCACACTGGAAAAAATAGGAATACGCGGTAGTAGCCTAAAGCTGTTTGAAAGCTATCTCAAATTTAGAAAATATATTGTTAAAGTGTCCGGCGGTCTTAGCCAAGAAACCACAATGAGTTATGGCGTACCACAAGGTTCTAAATTGGGTCCAATTTTGTTCATCATATATTCAAATGAGCTGATTAACACTCTTAGCAATAGCACTACATATGCTTATGCAGACGACACAACAATCGTTGTTGCACACAAAAACTTAGATACTGCCTTAAAAATTATGCAAATACAACTCGAAAGGGCTCAGAGATGGAGACGAAACGTATGCATATTAAACCACCTCATATTCGTTACGTTGACCTAAAACTAAAATTTCACTGTTTGGAATATTTACACGCTACAGGGCGAACAAGCAGCAACTGTAATGTAGATCAATGCAATTCAACAGTTGAAATTGTAAATACCTATAAATGTCTAGGAGTAATTGTTGACCATAATTTTAAATGGAATACTCACATAGAGCAACTAAGGAAGAAATTAAGGAAAGCGTCGTATATGCTATACCACCTTAGATACTGTTCGAGTAAAATGGTACTCAGGCAAGCGTATTTTGCATTAGTTGAATCAAATATCCGACATGGTATCACACCCTGGGAGAGTTCCAGCTATTGTAGAAAGCTGCAGGAAACTCAAAATCGGTTAGTTAAAATATTACATACAACTAGACACTCTCAAACACAGCGAACAACGTTTAATTCAGATGACAACAGAAATACCAAAAATACTACAAATGACTACAACCCAAGAATAAATATCATTCCTGCAAATATGCAAACAAATAGGACATTGAACAGCAACATCACTAACAGCAACAGCAATAACGGCAGTTATAACAACAACAACACTAGTCTTAGCGATAGCAATAACGACAACTTCAGCAGCAACAATAGCAATAGCAACAGCTATTTTAATTCATAATTGGATAACTTAAAATTAACGCAATGAATGCAATGAAATGTTATTTATATTATCTACAGCTTTAATTTGTATATTGTGCCTGCAGACAAGCCAAAACGGCTTCGCAAGGCCACTATCTATTAATGTCTTTAATAAAATAAATCTTAAAATCTTAAAAAAAAAGAGGGAATGCAGCTGAATTTAAGGCTTCGATTAGCTGTTTTTGAGCAGAAAGAGATTCTTCTATTGAGAAACCACCGGACAATACATCATTCATTTAAGTCTCTGTTCGCAAAATCGAGGCAGCTTTGGGAAAAACTGATTCAGAGTCTGTGGCGAGTTGCAAGAGTTCGTATCGCTAAATACGGTGCACAGTTTACTCCGAACGTCACAGTTTTAAGCTGGTAATCTTTTATAGGGCTGTCGGTTCGTGGTTGTAACAAAATTCGCTGATAGGGTCTGTCAGCAGGGTGAACCAGTATCTCGCGATACATTTTTTGAATGTCACCAATAAATACAAATCGATACTTCCGCCAATTGAGTATTGTGAGTATTAGATCGTTCTGTAATGTGGGACCTGTATACAGAATATCATTTAACGAAAATTGTGATTTTGTTTTCCTTGAGGCATTGAAAACAATTCGTACTTTTGTGGTTTTGTGTTCCGGGCGAACAACCGCATGGTGAGGCAAATAGTGTGAGTAGAATTTTCCTTGGGACATAATTTCATGCGAGGAAGTTTCTTCCATATGGTCAAGAGCTAAGTATTCTTCGAGCACCGCTTGATATTGAGACTGTAAATCAGTGTCTTTAGATGAAGTTTTTTCCATTCTGGAATACTGAGCCAAAGCCACAAATCGTGATGAGCCGAGATATGCATTTTCGGGAAATTCTGATTTGAAAGGCAATCTTACGACATACCTGCCATTCTCATCACGAGTCGTTGTTTGAGTGTAATATGCCTCACAAAATTCTTCTTCAGCGGATTTTGGGCGGGATACTAGAACTTCTTCTTGTTCCATGAACTTTTTTAACAAACTATTAAGATCTGAAGTATCTACTTTGTGCACTGACGTGGTGAATGACTGAGCGATCTGTGTGTTTATGGGACCACTAAGCACCCATCCAAATATGGTGTTATACGCGGAGGTTTTTCCACAAATATTTTTTCGTATACCTTCAATTTTGAGGAAATGTTCATAATCATTGCCGAGTATGAGATCTGTTTGGGATGATTTATTGAAGGTTGGATCTGCTAGATCGAGCTCCGCGAGTTCGGTGGATATGGGTATTTCGAAACTATAAGATGGGAGACGTTTAGTCACTTTGGGCAGTACTATATTTTTTACAGGAACTCTGAGATCATATCGTTTTGCGTATAGAATGAACTCACATTCTTTATTTGCTCTTTGCTTTTGCCCACCAATACCAACGATTTCAATATGAGATTTCTGATACGGTAATTGAAGGCGATTTCGGATTTTTGCTGTTAAGACGGTTCGTTGAGAACCTGGGTCAATGAGAGCTCTGACCGTAACAAGCGTACCGCAATGTTCTATTTGCATCAAAGCAGTCCTCAGTAAAACATTTTCACCGCCTGTGGAGCAGGTGGCTTGAACTTGCTTTGAAATTTGCGGAAGCTCTTCTTGCATTCTATTTTGTTATATTGGGCAGAGTTGGAAAAGGGATTTGCAGGTAAATTGTGTTTTGCGTCTGAAGTTTCTTTTTGGTGAAAATTTTCTGTACTTATGACAGCGTTCGGGGATTTTTGCTTTACATGGAGCATAGTATGGTGGGATTCTTAGCAATGTAGACAAGTGTATTTACTAAACAAGTGTATTTGCTAAACAATTATTACAATACTTGTTTTTATACACAAAATCAACCCTTTGCTGGACGGTGAAACTTCGAAATTTGGGACATGATCTTAACGAGTGATTTTCATCACAAAGCTTACACGAGTTTTCATATATATTTTCTTGGGATGCATAGGTTTGCACGTTCGGTTGGCGTGCACGCCTGAGACTAAAGCAATCTTTGGATGTTTTTATATTTACAAGGCCTCATATCTATATACCAGAAATTTCGACATTTGAGTCCATTTTGGGAGCTCTCTAGGAGCTGTTAGGGACTGTTCCCAAAGAGAGAGAGTTTGTTCTGGGAGCTTTGTGTAGATTAATCTGATCAGAATGGGGTCCCAGGTATCCACTTCAACTTGTAGCGTTCTTAAAGTGGCTAGGGAATCATTTACAGCTGATTGAATTCTCGGTATGGACTCGCTGTCTTCATTCTTAGCGTATGGTATGTCAAATAAAATTTTTATTTGGTTGTCTACGAGAACGCGTTTGTTCTCATATCGACTTTTCAGTGCATTCCATGCCAGATCAAAATTTTCGTGTGAGAGGGTATATCTCTTTACAATGGCGCCTGCTTCACCCTTCGTTTTATTGCGAAGGTGGTACAGTTTCGTGACTGGGGTGAGCTTGGAGTGGTTTATGTAAACGGCTGTGAACATGTCACGAAATGAAGGCCACTGTTCATAACTGCCGTGGAATACCTCTGTATTGCACGGCGGGAGCTTAATGCAATCATTAGATTCACTTTGGGCGATTGTGTGACGAGAAGCTGGATTAGTTATGGAAAATCGCGAAGTAGACTGAAAGCTGGGATCCCCCAAGGTATCTTGGCGGGCAAGTCTCATCTGGTCGAGGATTTGGGCGGTACATGCGTAGTATTCGTCTGTACATAGCTCGAATTTAACCTTGGCCTCTTCTGTATCTTCTTTGGTAATTCTAGTATCTCTGGAAAGCGTAAAATCTTCGTATGAGATGTTTACCCTATCCCAGCGTGTGTCCAAGTCCTTCAACTTGACTTCAAGGACGGATTCTGTTTGAGTTCCCAACGGGCATTCCATAAACCTTTCGCAAAATGAGAGTATATGATCGGAATCAGATTTGAAATGCTCTATAGCAGAAACGTTATAATGCCGGGATGTGGAAGGCATCTTTATTGATTAGTGAGTGAGGTAGGGGATATTTTGTGCTTGTGTATGGGATTTGTTCTAATATAGTTTTTTCGGTGGGTGGGTGCTATTGAGTATTAGCGTTAGAAATAAATTTCTATGTCAAACCGAAAATAATTTTGAATAGGCAATTACGTTTATATTTTCTATATTATGGAAAAAGGGGCTATAGAGGAATAGCAATAGAAATTAATTTCTAGCTTCAAGGCGAAATATAGAAAGCAAATTGAGATTTCGTAACTTTTCTTTATTAACTTGTTTATTACAGTAAAACCAGAAATAGGTAGTACTTTGTAGGCTGATTATTAAATTTGTTTGAGTTTTTATAGTTGTAGAGAATTCAGAAATAATTTGAGATAAAAAAAATTTTTCAAACAACAATTTCTATACTTTGTTCGGGAAATGAGCAATATTTTTAAATATGTATCAATAATATTGATGTTTGTGTATATATCGTGTATTTAATTTATTAATTGTGTATTTATAATTATCCAAGTAGATTCTGATTGCAGTAGGAAATTTTTTTTGGGGTAAATAACCGTATTTAACGGAAACCCTTAAAATGATTTACTTTCTTCTTTTGATAATTTCTTTTATTTACAAGATCTTCGAGGGCAATGACACTAGTGAAGTGTATAAGAGATTCAAATTGAGAGTGAGTTGAGTATGTGTTAATGCTAAACAACCCTTAAAGCAATGTTTTATGCAAAGAGAATGTGTCGATTTTTACTGCACTTTATTATTGTAGAGAGTTAGTATTTATTTTAAATTTCAAATCATGAGCTTGACTGCTGTAAATTATTGCACTTTTGTTTGATTATTTTCTTTTGGTTTTATGTTTCCAATAAACTCATAACACAAACTTAGAGCAATACTGGATTACAGTTTTGAATATTAAACAGCCAACCAACACTTGCATGAAACAATCCTCAATTTTCTCTTTTTATTTTTTGGATTTAAATTAGAGAGATTTCCATTTCCTTTTTATTCGCTAGTTTGTTTACTTTTTTTGCAACACCAACTAGGGATATTATATTTTCACAAAAAAATATAGTTGTTTTCTTCTTTATATTGCAATAGACTGTATGAGTTTATTTATATGAGTTTTGTAGGTAGGTATGTATGAAATTGTTTATGTGTAATATAAAGAGCTAGTTTTTATGTTAGTTGGTAAAGAGAAACCAAAAGTTATTACTCGTATAAGTGATAAGAGAATGCAAATACACAAATTTATTTATTTGTTCTATCTATGAATGAACTAGTTATGCCATTAGGATACGAAAGATACATTTTCCGTAACTTTTGATGACTTTAGGTACCATGTATAATCCTGACATTTTTCGTATCTTTTGAATCTGTACGCAAAATGTACAGAAATAATATATTAAACTTTCCGTCTCTGAGAAAGTTTTTTAAAGTTATCATTTCGTTATGAATACTAAAAAACGCCTTTACTCGTATATTAATTTTTACAAAAATTAATTTGTTTTGAAAACATCCAACCAATTTTTTTATTGAAATCAAAATTTTATTAGGATACCCATAGTTTAAAATCGTAAAAATATCAAAATTTATGATAACTTTTGAAATACAGGCTATACAATACTATAAATCATGTTTAAATTAGGGAATAACGATACGCCGTTTTGCCGATCCGATACCGATACCGATATTTAAAAATAAATATCGCCGATACCGATTCCGATACCAATACGAATATTGAAATTGAGTTCAAGTTTAGATTAACAAAACTCAAGTGCAATTTTTTTATTATACAAAATTACATTATAAGAGAGAATATTTAAAATTTATAAAAGATTAGAAGTAATTTTTAAGGACCTACATTTTCTTTGCTTCCAAAAAATCTATATTAAAAATATGCAGATAATTAGTTGAAAAGCAAGAAAAAATTTTTAATTCCTTTATAATTTTAAAAAATACTCGCCATGCTTTTTAAAAAATCGATTTTTTTAAAGGACTTTTAGCAACTAATATTCTTCTAAATAACTTAATAGCTTAATTATTAAAAGACTTCTAAGTTTATATACATATATTCACTTAAATTTACATGAAAATACAGTTCTGAGTTTAAAGTCGCATAAAAAAATTTTTTTGAAAATGGGTAATTTTTTATCCTTTTTCCTTGAGGAAAAATCATTATAGAATACCGAAAAAGAAATTTGTCCTAGCATCGCTTCCAATTCGGTGATTGGTAATCGAAAAACAGAACTTCTTGCAATGGCAAGGATATGTAAAACTAAGAAGAAATTATCCAAAATTGCGAATTCTTCATTTTCATGACTTCTTTGGAGTATCTTTTTTTAAAAAACAACGACTTGAATTTGAAATCATGGTAAAATTAACCAAAAATAAATAATTTTTTTACAAAATAACAGCATAAATAAAATTATTAATTTTTAAAATTGGTATTAATAAGATTTAAAAAATAACGAAGTGAATTTAATTCATGGTAAAATCGAACAAAAATAAATTGTTTGTTTAAAAAAAACTCTGAAAAAATTTTTAAAAGTATCGTCGTATCGACAGTAAAATATCGCCGATACCGATGTATCGGAAAATCTGAAGTATCGCCGATATATCGGTATCGGTATCGGTATTCGTTACATCCCTAGTTTAAATAGAATAAAGAACCCTCCTCCTGAAAAATAAACTTTTTGTCGGTTACGATCATTTGGCGCTAAGGTGTCAATATGTTAAACGTTAAAAATGGATTTTCAAATTTTTTTCAAAATGTATCTTTTTGCGACAAAATGTATCTTTTTGGAAACTAAAATGTATCTTTCTCGAAATTTTACGGGCAACACTGGAGTGAACAGGAATATGTATGTACGTGTTAAAGTGGAATGTGAAACAACGGATGATTACCAGTAAGATAAATACGAAGTCAATCTTAGAAGTTGTTTTTACTTTATGTGCTATGTACCATGTATATGAGTATGCACATAAAATGTGTGCTTTTGAATAGTGCTTTATATGTTTATAATAAATACCTTTTTCTTGTTCTTTGGCGTGTATGTATTCCAAAGTATGATGTTTTTTATTTTGAATTATTTTAAATTTTTTATGTTGGTGTAACGGGGAATTTAAAACGGGTTTTTTCACTTGTTTTCCCCCTTTTGTAAATCTTAGATTTTTTATGTACTATATGTACATACTTATATATTTTTTTATACTTTTAACTTTTCTACTTAAGTATGTAGATAATGGGCTTTTTGCCAATATATTTTATTTTCTTTTTTAAACATATATGTAAGTATGTATGTGTATATAGAGGGATTGTTAAATTGAAAAATTTTAACTTTTTATGTTCACACTTTTCTCTCACTTTTTTTACCGATACGTATTTATTTGTGTATTTGCTTCCCGACTGCCGATATTCAACTGTTTTTCTTATCGTTCTATTACATACCTCATGTTAATTGTCGGTGCGATTATTACTTGCCAATTCTTCACTCTTCTTGTGTTCTGTTTTTCTTTTCTTGCAGCACGATTGGACCATGTATTAATTTGGACTATGTGGTTGTTGTTGACTGCCAATTAATAAAAAAATCTCTTCTATTATTCTATAGTTGAGATTGCATTATTATAATCACTCATATACAGGTGAATTATAATAATGTGGGTAAGGGGAAAGAAACAGGGAAATTCGATTTTTTTGGGGATTAAGTACATTGTAGATCTTACCATATACATACTTACAACTTGGGAATTGTTTTATGCAATTTTAATGATTAATTAAAAGACGTTTTAGTTTGTATAATAGGGTTATTTGTATTTTCAATGTGCATGTGTAGGTAGCTGGATACATATGTATGTATATTCCTTGTAGGTTTATAATCCCGGTAAGTATTAAGGTTCTTTTTATATAAAATTCTTCAATTATTGATTAGACTTATGTAAGTTAAACAACTTTCGGGTTTGAGTTCTACAAAACAAGTGACGAGTGACTAACTTTATGTATCTTAGCTTAAGACATAAAACGGCTTTATTAATGGAAAACCCGGAAGTTAATGACGATTGGAAATTTGGTGGAGAGTACTAATTATTAGTGTTACAAACTCATTTTTTCTTTTATATTTTAGCAATTATTTTACTTTTCAAGTTTCTATATATGTAATTCAATTAGTTCAATAATTCAGTGTTTTAATTATTTTCTTTGCCGAACGGGCACCGTTCTGTGCTGAATTAAACTTTATGTTGACGTCGTGCGTTCGGGTTTCAATGTTAGGCCTGTTTGCAGTAAACCGAACATGCTGAGAAACTTTTCGTTCCCGTTCAAAAACTTAGGTTTAATACAATTTTAGATATCTAAAAGGTTATTCAAACTTTGTTTGGACAATACTAATGTTGCATTTTTAAATAAACCATGATTGTATTCAACACTTTTTAAACAATGTACATTTTTTAATGCAACCATGTTGCAATTTCTATAATGTGATGATTGAATGTAAACATGAGTTTATTTCTCGTAAACTAATTAAGGTTCACAATTATTTAAAACAATAATAACTTATTTACCAGAACCATAAACTATATTGGGAAACATGGCATTGCTGATGCAACCATGCCACAACCATAACTTTTCTTTGCGTGTAGATAATAATCGATTATGTCAGGATGACGTTCTAAGCGAGCAATCTAAGTACTTAGATTGTAATGTACGTGTAATCTAATATGTATGTCATTTGCTAATATGTATATCATTTGCTTCGAATTTATCCCTTATATGTACAAAGTAAAAAACTGTGGCCTATTCAAAAATAAGCTCGCTTACTCTACTTCTCCACCTAACTTGAAATGCTGTTGTAACTTGAAGTTATGACTGCGTTGTTAAAAAAATTGCACTAACAACTATTTTATAACCTGAAAAAAGCATTAACTTGAACGGTCTACACTTAACATTAACTTGAAGTTAATGTTAAGTTAAGTTAGGTGTAGACTGCAAATTGCAATTCCACTTATTATGTAAACGCACAGTAGCGAAAGCGCACCGATTAAACAGCCAATGACACGCTTATGCTAAATCTAAGTGAGAAAGTAAGCCAAAGCGTCATCACTAGCTACTACTAAATGATACTTACATCAGCGATTACGTAATGGGTATTTTTACCACTGGGCAGTAATTCAATTTTATTCATTGATTCTGCTGTGAGTGAGAGAGCAATTATGTACTGTGTTCGAAATATATATAGAACTTCACAAATATCAAAAATCTTATTCGTTGCTGACCACTAGTACACACACACCATATGAATAACCATCATTCGTACATATAAACTTTTAGTTTTTGTATTGTCCTATTCCAAAAAATTAAAATACAGAATTTATCGTTTATCTTATTCTAACTCATGCATTTTTCTTTAAATAATTTTCTATCCACATATACAATTTAACATCTTTTTCTTTCATAATTTCCAATTCTGATGACATAAAGAATACGGAATACCTGGAGGGTTACAACGTAAATATTACAAAATCCTATAGAAAACAGAAACGCTGTAAACACAAGAGAATGTTTGTGACGGAAGAAACAGTGCCTCACATCAGCTATCCTGTTGTTCATGAAGTCGACAACAACAATAATATTGAGGGTGCTGCTCAAAGCAGTAGAAGTTCTTCCACATGTGGATTAAATATAGCCCACGGCTGCAGTCGAACGGTTACAGCAACTTTATCATCTACAATAACACTTCTAATCCTGCAGAAAGTTTTCAGATGTTGTTGGTGTTTCCTTCCATCGTGAAAGATTTAAAATGTCACAGTTTCACCGCAATTGTGACGGAGAACATATGGTAATTCTACCTAGTGAATTAATGTGAAACCCATAAAAAATTTAATGAGAGATAAAAAAAATTTAACGAATGATAAAAAAGACAAAAAACACAATTTTGAATTAATATTCTTTTTTTAAACTATTTTTTACCCTATTTTTTTCATTTTATTATAGAATATTTAATACCTCAATTTTATACATATGTTATTAAAAAACTTAAATATATTTGTTTTTTTGTTGTTGAGTTACTTCAATCGCTAGTGTACGTCTGGAGAAAACTGAAATTTAAATGCATTTATCAAAAACTTTGAAAAATGTATACGCAATTAATTTGTAGGGTTGAGATTAGGGATGGGCGAAAATATTGATATTTGATCAAAAATATATTGATATATACATATATATACGTATCGTCCATATTTTTAATTGTAAATTTAAAGAAATGACAATAGTATATTCGATATTTGTTAGCTTTGCTTTTGTTTTTCGTGAAGTTAAAAAAATAAAATCTGCACAATCTTCATTAAATAGAATATGTATTACTAATAAAATCATTTTTTATTTATAATCGTTTGTATATAAAAAATATGTCTCTTTCTTTAAGTATAATTTAGCTGATGTACTACGTTCCATGAAATATTGGTAAAACAGTAAGGCAGTTGGAAATTAACTCTTTTCAGACTAAATATTTATAAGCAACGTGAGTTTTGTGTTTTATTTTTAAACAATCTTGCGATTATGTATGAATAATCATGCTTGAAAATTTTTCGATATACATACATATATCAAAACATCGATATCTTTTATTCGATATAAATCGATCCCGATCGATATTTAAAAATATATTGATATCGATTTATATCGATGTACTTTTTCACCTGCCCATACCAATGCATAAATAATCATATCATATATATGATACATATAATATATATAATATAATATCGATATTTTGGATGATTATATTGATAAATATATCGAAATATTTTTTCACTTGCCCATCTCTAGTTGAGATAATAGAAAAGAATTTAAAAAAAGTAGGTTACATAGCGTCTTCACGAGCCATTGATTTGTCTTAACAAAAGTCAAAGTCGATATGAAAAAATAGCACTAACATTTTTCTGATTTTTTTGTGTATGAAGTTTGACAAATGTTAGAACAAAATTATGTCTCGTGAAGACGGGGTGTTATGAGCGATAGACATAAAAATACTTACTAGTGCTTTACGCATTAAATTTTAAGTGAATATATTATCCACATGTCAGCAAACCTTTAAAGATTGTATACATACATAACTTTAAATATTTAGTATTATTATGTTTTAAGACTATTTTATTTGAATTTTTGATGTTTTTCAAGTCGTTAGTTGTAAAATGCACTGTAAATAATATTAAATCTTTTTAATTGTAGTTTTTAATATAAGTAATCTTTAAGCGAATGAAACCCAGCAAACAGTTTTTGCCGATTTCGGTCCGAAGTCGATCAGAAAGTCTGCACAAGATGCCGAATTCGTATGCGATGTCGGTCAGAAAACGTACCGAAAATCATATGAGTGGTTGACAAGAAACCGCATCTCTTTAGGGCCTATTGACATATTACGTAACGCTATTTTCGGAGGTTTTATACCCCCCCCCCCCCCCCCCCCTTCGTAACGCTTTTTACAAAATTTTCAGTATAAAGTATCTAATCCGTAACAAATCTTGGAGCGTTGCGTAATATCTTGGAGCGTTGCGTAATATGTGAATGGCCCCTTATCTGAGGAAATTCTAAAAACTATACCCAAAGGTCTAACAGAATTCTGCACGAATTCCGACGAATTTCCTAGGGAAATTCTAAAGGAATTTTCGACATGTCTTGTAAATGTCGGAAAAATGTCTGACAAAACATCAGAAAATTTTCCGATTTATCTGATACGTTTTACGTCCTGGCGTATTGATATCAGAGAAAAGTCGGAGCTAAAATTAGAAATTTATCAGAAATGTCGTTTAAAATTTTCCATTCATTGTTGTGCTGCTTATGGCAGCTCATCAGAAAACATTTACACATTTTTATAAGTTTAAAAACTCAAATATTTGTGCTTAAAAACTCAAGAGATAAATGAGATTGTAACGAAAATTAAAATCAGACAATGTGCAGAAGTAACTGCTAAAAGTCATAAGACGTAGATCAGAAAATCTGCATACTACTCTGTTAAATGACTTAAAGGAAATTAAATTGCCTTCGGATAATGTGCAGACTATTCTGATATTATTTGGATAATATTTCAGACAATGTGCAGAAACGTCGTACCAGAAAACTGCCTATTGCTCCGCCAAATGTCTGAGGGAATTTTAGACAACTCGGCTGATTGTCTGGTAAGGTCTCAGATTTTTTCTGATGTCAGACATGTCGGCCAAAATTGTTTCCTGGGTACATACGTATTTACATTTGTATGTAAATGCTAGCAGAAAATATAAATTTTAACATTTTTTACGCTACTGAAAACCATAATTATTTAATATTAAGCTTAAAAACTAAACAAATATGTACGTACATATGAATGTATACTAATAGTTATACAAAAGTCCTTTATATACATATATGCATATGTATGCATGTATAATTTTAAAGTGCCGTACTTTAATTTACAATTAAAGTTTATTGCGCATTACATATCCATACGATAACACTGTGCTCTTCTTTCTATACAGTTGATAAAATGTTTCGTATGGCATGTTATAGGACATGCTGTATTTAATAAAATACAGCATAATACAATAACATTTCATGAAATATCCCAAACAACAAATAACTCCTGGATTTCACTCTAAAAAATGATAATCAACGAACAAACACGAAACCAACCACAGCTCGTTATATGGCTGTTTTGTATGGTATTTGCTTTCTCTCAGGTTTGTATATGCTGTTGTTGACAATGCGAATAACTTTACACTGTGGACGAGTTCAATGAAGCATATGCTCTAGTGAAGACATGTAGTAAGTGCCCTCTAGTCACCCTAGAACCATATGTCTCTATGTCAACACTCTTTTCTCTACCGACAATTGTCCTGGTTAAAATGTCGACAACTTTCCTTTTATGAGCGAGTAGGGATACGTTAGAGACAACAGTTCTTGTATATTTCTGGTGACATTGTCAACGAAAGCGTCAATAGTTTGCTTTCTTTTTTTATTATGCTGTGCAGTCAATGGCAGAGTTGCAAGCCGAGCGGATTTTTGAATTTCAATTGATATTTTTTTAATTTCAATTGATATTTTTTAAACTGAATTGATATTTTTTTAATTTTGAATGAACATTTTTTAATATCAATTGATATGTTTTAAGATATAATCGGAAAAGGTAAAATGTTAGATAGGGCAAAAAGCGCTATCTAATATTTTAAAAGTTTTACAGGAGAGGCATACAACTTGTTTAAATGAAAACTATATTGACAATTAGTGCAAAATCTTACAATACAACTTAACAAGGACCCACAAATTTATATATTTATTGTAAAATTTTGCACTAACTGTCAATATATTTTTTCATGTAAGCAAGTTCTATGATTCTCCTGTTAAACTTTTAAAATGTTAGATAGGGCATTTTGCATTTTCTGTGACGATATGTACCTGCCAGTTCTGTAAATTGAGTCGATTTAGAGAAATTAAATCCACTTATAGCAACATTTTTGCAGTTTCGTACTTTTTAGAGCTTCAATTATCATATCTGAAGTTAATTTACGACCCTCTTCACAATCTGGTTAAAAGCTAACGTCGACTTTAACGTTTTGTATGCTGAACTTCCCGTTAAAGTCCACGTTAAAGCGTAGTATGCAGTTCTCACTGAAATTTAGGTTTGGAGTTTTGCATTTATTTCTACACCGAAAAATAATCGTGTAGAATTTTATACAGAATTTTGTTTGCATACACACAAATTTATATATTTTTTAATTTACGACACACAAAAACACTAAAAATTAATTACAATGTACGAAAAACTAGAAATGCCAAAAATTCCGTGACCAAACAATTGTCTGAACATTAATTTTTGTTTCAGTTGACAGAAAAAATTCTCCACTTATTGTTATAACATGCCTGTAATAGACAATAAATGCCAAAATTCCATGTACTTTTCTTTTGGAACTGCGTACTAGTAAACGGAAATTTCTTTAAGAAATTTACCAACCTGAATTTCAGTTTGTTTTTTTTACACATACTTCTTATGGCAGCCTGAATTTCATTTAGAGCTGCATACTACGCTTAACCCTTAATCGTACATTTTGAAAAGGGCCGTTAATATATAATTTAAAGTACATATGTATACTTTTTTCACAAAATTGAACAGAGTACTAAGCTAACAAATTTTTTTTACTAAAATATAATGAATTTTGACTTTTTTGTAGACAAAACAAAGACTGATGTTATGAAATATTTCAAAGTATCAGCAAGCAAATTGCTAACCTAAATGGCCAAATTGTGGTAAATACTGCGGCGATAAAACTACTTATCAAGGTGAATTAATTTTATCAGGCGGTGTTGATTCTAAAACAACTACAACATTACAATAACATTTGACATCTCAGCCCCTATGTCAACGTATACAAATTTTGACATACGAACATCTAATTTGCGGGAAAAAGTAGAGCAGCTGTGCTTAAAATATCACCTGTATAAATCCACCTTGCTACTTACGAAGAAAAAATGTTCATGTATGACCGAAGGGAATGAAAACTTTATTTGTGTAATGAGCGACGAAGAGGACAACAAAAACAAATTTAACTTTCCTATCGGGAACATAGAAACGTTCATTGATTTCGATAAACACATTCAAGACGACCCTGTATATAGAAATTTTATGGTTATACGTTTTCTAATAATCAGTTAACCTAGAATTTATTTTTAGATATACAGCTTATTACAAACTATTAACAAAAAGCAAAGAATGGTAAAAAATATGGGTGATATTTTGAGAGGCTATCTAAGCCGTGAAGTCGCCTTAAAATTTGTCCCTTGTAAATCATCCAATAAGGATAACACGAAACAAATTTTCAAGGACACCAGCTTTTATTCATATATATCAGCTAAAGTTTTTAAAGAACTCTTAATTACTGCTGCCAAACTCGACTACTTTCGAGCACTCAATACCAATCGATACGTTTTTTGGTACTCCATACTCCTCGGTACTTTTATTTCTTTAGTGATACGAGCTCAAATACATATGTATTTGTTAATAGCGTGGTATTTTTGCTCTTAGAACTTCTACTCATATCAATAACAAAAATACAAATCTGAAAGTACTGAGTAACTATTTCGTAGTATTGAGTATCCGCAAGTAACCACTGCTCAATACTTTGCCAGTAGTACTCTAAATCAGTGGCTTTACATTTTTCAGAAGCAATACGCAAAAAAGGAAATTGTAATGAAGAAAATCCCATTGACAACAAAGAAATTTTATAAGCGATGGACATCGCGTTTTACGTTTAAATAAAATAAAAATTTCAATTTGTTTTTGGTGTACATCTTTTTATCTACATCTTTTTTATAAATAAAAAATAATATTTTTATAAATAAAAATAATTGAAATTAAAATATTTTATTCCTTTAATTCGCAGCCTTATGTCCTGCTTGTAAGGGGTTTTCAGTTAAAGACCAATCGGGTACCAAATAAGTTTTTGCGTTACATCACAATTCGGCAACCAATTGGGTCCCGATTGGGCAACCCTATTGGGTGCGTATGAAATTTCCTAATCGGGATCTTATCAGGATTTTCCAAAGCGGAACTTGTTAAGATTGCCCCATCGGGTCCCAAATACGTTTCTGCGTTACATCCCAATTCGGGAACCAATTGGACAACCCAGTTGGTTCCCAATTAGGAGCACATGAAAATTTCTAGTCGGGATTAAAGGGGGCATTATTTATTTTTGGAAAACGAAAAATTTACTCGGATTCGAATTGCAGAATAGGGTCGATAATTTTTAAATATATTTCGGTCTAAATAATTTATTTAGTTTTTAATAAAAAAATAGTATTAAAAAGTATATATGTATATGTGTTTAAGTGTATTGCCCTTACCGTTATAAAATTGTAGACAAGGGCCACTAAATTGTACTACACAGTGAATCTTTGGTTCAAATGTCTCCATATGGTCGTAAAAGAACTACCTCGTCAATAGTGCTAAAGTCGATTGGTAGATTTTCAATGACAAGCCTGTTATATTTCATTAGGCGATTACATTGGCTGGGGTACACCTGGTCAGTAGTAGTATCAACAATGTCACTAGTAAATCCCTATAATTTCATTATCGACATCGAGCCCGGAAATATTAATATTGTAGACTAGAACCCCTAAAATTTACTAGTGAATCGGTAGTGCCAATGTCTCCATGTGGTCCCAAAAGACCACTTAGTCAATAGTGTTACAGTCTACTGGTGGATTTTCAATGACAAGCAAATGTTAATAGGTGATTACATTGTCTGGGGTACACCTGGTCAGTAGTACTACTGACAATGTCATTAGTAAATCACTACAATTTCACTATTCGCATTTCCTGCAGGGTGGGTATGCTCTTCCTATCCTTTAGTACATACATACATACATATATCGATATATTAAATATACACTTTACATAGTATTAGTATACATCTGATAAATCTATAAAAGAAAATAACATATGTATGTATGTACCTAGTGACCCTTATTTTGAAACAATTCGATTTCTCTCAGTCGCACCTTCTAGTTTGGTTAAGGCCGAGACACATAGAATCCGTCATACGTTATACGTCGCCTTTTTCAACTGACAGCTAAGTTAAAATACATGTTTTCTTATGAACTTGATCACATACAGTACTTCTCCGTCAACGCAAAGTACAAAGTTGGCCAACTTTTAACTTTTAACGTACGTTGAGTACTTTGACAACAATTGTTTGATTTGTTCTTTGTTGTGGGTTTGTTTTTCGCTCAAAAATAAAATAATTTAAATTAAAATTTATTCGATTGTATAAAGTTTTGGTGCTTTGTTATAAAAAAATAAACAAATTAAGAACTAAGAAATAAGAATTAAAATAAAGAATTAAAGAAATTAAAATTAATAAATAAATAACAGCTGATTTTCTCTCCGTTAACAAAGTACTCATTGTGCCAACATTATCCGTCATTCCGTTAACGTCAGTTGAAAAAGGCAACGGATGACGTATGACGGATTCTATGTGCCCCGGCCTTTACAATTGATAAAAAACTGACCCTGCCAAATATTCAGGTCAATCGGTTGGGTTTAAGGCGAGGCGCTAGCCCTCTCAAATTCGGGAAAAACCCACAAAATTTTGCTTTCTTGTCTCATAACTTCCAACATATTAAGTTTACAAAAAAAGTACTATATGAGGAAAATGTTGCTTGTGAAGTTTGCAACATTTCGTTCTCTAACAACTTTTCAGTAGATCTAATAGTTAATAAAATAAATATAAAATTTTCAAGCAACATTAGCTTATTTTAATGCTTCATTCGTCCTCCCAGCTCATGACAACTAAAACACGAACTGAAAATGGATTCTTATATAATATCAGCCACTGAATCCGAATCTGCATTCAGTTTATTTGTTTTGGTTCTAGTTTTCGAGATATACACTCTTTTCAAAAATGAAGCAGTTGCACAGCAAAAGTTAACACAACTGGATAACGGGTTGCCCTATTCCTTTGAAACAAAAACCTAATTCGACAACAATATTATCTTTAACACAGCGTCTTCACGAGACTTTAACTTTGAGATAACATGAGAAAAAACGTCGGCAGAATATTAAAAACAAAATGTAAAATTTTGTCTTAATCTTATACTAGTGGAAGACATAATTAGACTTTTCCGATAAGATTTCATTTTATGCAAATGTTTATCAAGTTAACATGTACTACTTTTGCATAATTAGTTATTTTATTTTTAATTTTTCACACAAATTTAAATTTATAAATCAATTAAACACATTTATTCATTTATTTAACATGGAAATTTTATCAAAAACATCGCTTTTCATTTATTTTAATAAACACTCACACATGCACACTATTTTCATCTCATAAATTGTTGTTATAAGAATTCTTATAACAAAACTCTCATAAATATTCTTATAACATTGAGATAACACTAATTTGAAATCTACACCTAACATAATTCTCTCTGCGATTGAATTTGACAATCTCATCTTACATATTATGTTACGTGTAGACTTCAAGTAACCCTGCAGGAAATGCGAATAGGCAAATTGTAGTGAGTTACTAGTGACATTGTCAGTAGTACTACTGACCAGGTGTACTCCAGCCAATGTAATCATCTATTGACATTTAACATTAGCTTGTCATTGAAAATCCACTAGTAGACTAAAGCACTGCTGAATAAGTAGTTCTTTAGGGACCACATGGAGTCATTGGCACCAAAGATTCACTAGTAAATTTTAGGGGCTCTAGTCTACAATATTGATATTTCCTCGCTCGATGCCGACAGTGAAATTGTAGTGATTTACTGGTAACATTGTCAATACTACTACTGGCCAGGTGTACCCTAGCGAATGTAATCGCCTATTGACATACATATAACATACGCTTGTCATTGAAAACCTAGCAGCAGACTTTAGCACTTTTAACGAGGTACTTCTTTTACGACCATATGGAGACATTTGAACCAAAGATTTACTAGTACATTTTAGTGACTAGCGTCTACAATTTTATAAGGGTTGGGGCAATACAATTAATCACATATATATATATTTTTTAATATGATTTTTTATTAAAAATTAAATAAATTATTTAGACCGAAATGTTTTTGAAATTTATATACCTCTTTCAATTCTACCTTAAAACATATCAATTGAAATTAGAAAATTTTCATTCGAAATTAAAAAATATCAATTCAGTTTAAAAATACATCAATTCAGTGTAGAAAAATATCAATTGAAATTCAAAAATTCCGTTTGAAATTCAAAAATTGAAATAATATATACATATATTTTCAGTTAAAAGAGTATATTATTCTACTAAAAACATTTGTTTAAAATTGAAATAGTCAAGCAGAAGCGGCAGCGGCTAGCCGCCGATCTGCTTGCAAATCTGCTATTGACTGCACACACAGAAAAATTTCAATGTAAAATCGTCGAAAACCAGGCAAATTTAATATTTTTCGGTAGTGATTTTGCTTCGTAGGTGTTTCATATTAATTGAACATGATTTAGAATAACCTTTAAAGAACATTTATCCTTTTGAATTAACTATATTTCATGTTGATTTAATATTGCACTACAGTTATATCAAAATGAAGTTGATGCTGAAATAATACGAAAAATCATGTTGAAGCAATTATTTCGAATTGAAACCACGTGAATTTGATATTGGAACAACACAAAGAATCATGTTGAATCAAAGTTATTTCAAGTTGAAATAACGTGAATTGATATTGATATAACACGAAGAATCATGTTGAATTAAAGTTATATCCAGCTGAAACAACATGAATTTAATGTAGCTATTCTATTAGTTATTAAACTTACGGGACATGTATTAAGCATAGGCATCAAAAAACTTTGTGTTGTATTTGGCTCCCACAGCCATGATTTAAGCTTTCCGTGCATACAAAATAACAGCGCAAAATATTATTAATTTTTAAAATTATTAATTCTTTAAATTTAAATTATTTAGATTTAAATACTTGCAAAAAAAACTGACTTCAAAATAGGTGTGGCAGTACCCCCATATTTTATCATCATATACTTTTACGAGACCTAATTGTGCGTGCGAAGTTTCATAAGAATCGGGTAAGTAGAAGTAGTTAAAATGAATATCTACTTTTCATGGGCGTGGCGCTGCCCACTTTTCTAACCACAATGATGTATTGTAACGATAACCAAATATGTATGCAAAGTTTCATAAGAATCGGTTAAGTATAAGTAGTTAAAACGCATATTTCCTTTTCATGGGCGTGGCACTGCCCACTTTTTTAAACTTAATATTGTGTTGTAACGATAACTAAAAGTGTATGCAAAGTTTCATAAGAATCGGTTTAGTACAAGTTGTTGAATAAGAACATTCACTTGGCATGGGCGTGGCACTTCCCACTTTTTTAATCATGACGTAGTATTCAAACAGAAACTTAATGTGTATGCAAAGTTTCATAAGAATCGGTTGGGTAGAAGAAATTGAAAATTAATATGAATTTACTTTGTATGGGCGTGACCCTGCCCATTTTTTAATGGGACCAATCTGGAAGCACATCCTTTTAAATAAAGAAAAAAAATCAGAAATCGGTTCATAAATGGCGGAGTTTTGTGGGAACATGCATTAAAAAAACAAAATACATGACGAAATGATAACCTTTCTCCTTTCTTTGAAGTCGGTTAAAAAAACGAAATGAATTTAGTTCATAGAATTTCTACCAGGGACTGAAACTAGAGATGTGCGCGTGAGTGAGTCTTCGCTCACGATCACGAAAAAAATACTTTTTTCACGCACGCTCACGCACAGCAAATTTTAAGACCCTCACGATCAAATTTGATTTTGTCACGCGCGCTCACGCACGACAAAAGCTTAAGTTTTCACGATATTTATTTTTTTATATCCCACAAAAACACAAATCGAACATTAAAGTTTTAATAATTTTTTAGTGTTCATATGAAAACGAGTTTTTGAAATAATATCCATGGGGATTCTGATTGTGAGTGTACAATTTAATTAATAGAAATATGAAAAGGTGTTAGTTTTCGCCTCATTCAATGGATCCTAATATAAAATAAAATTTTTCGATTCTTTTTTAAGTTTTGTGGATTGAGCGTTACATTTGCTTTCACGGTTGTTCTGGGAATGAGTTTTTGAAAGCAAATCAGAAATTTCTGAACGGACAATGATCTCCATATCGTTTCTGCCCTTCCGCTGCTGTTAACTTTTTTTACCACCCTAAAATTTATAGATAATTATATTTAAGAATTTTGTTAACGTAATGCTCAATATATTTTCTTACGAATTTAATATTTTTAGAACCCACTATATTTTGAATTTAAAACAATTCAGATGTATAATCTTCGATAAGTTTTAACATAAACATAAAAATTTTCAATTAAATTAAAAAACTACAATATATTATTATTGATTGATGAAACTTTTTGCAATTTAAACTATTTAACAAAGTTCTCAAAACTTTTAAATATTTAAAGTGCAACCCTACGCTGTTATGTTATTAATTAAACTGAATATTGAAGCATGCTAAAAACGAGTAACGCTCAATACACATAACTGCAAACTACAACAATTTCTTAAAAAAGTTATAATTCCTATTATTTTTCAAATATTTGATGCAAAACACCATACAATTCCGATACATCAGTTTGTATGAAGAGAGTATAAACAGTATTTTCGTTCTTTATTTTTAACACATAATCGTCAGTCTTACATTAAAAAAGCTTATGTACCTTTATTTATATATTAAATAATATATTAAATCATGCTGGAGTAGATTTCATTTTATTGTATGAAATACATATTTTCAATATTTTCAAAGCCATTAACCCATTATGAGTGAAATGGAATTTTAAGAATTTTTCACCTGGCTTTTTACGTAAAAACACCGCTATCTTAAAGACTGGACAATATAGCGGTACTCAATATTTTATTTTATAGGGAACCTTCCAAGATTTCATTTGGTGTATATTTGTAAGCTGTCATTTATTAAATATGAAAGTTATGTAACTTAGTTTAATATTAGTTTATGTACCAGATTTGCAAAATATTTCGTAAAAATTCGTATTACACTGAATCTTTAGTAACTGACGCCGTGGTGCGAAATATCATAGAAGACAAAATCGTTGTGTCCGCTGTTTCAGTAAATAAACGATATATCGTATTTCAAACGTTTGACTTTTTGTGTGCTGGGTTGCCTTCAGCTTACAAACATATTTTTCCTGATGTCAGAAATGCCGGCATAAAAGGTTCACTGGGTTTCTTTTGCTGTCGAGACACGTACTTTCGGTCCGAAGTAGGGCAGAAAGTCTGCACAAAATGCCGAAGTCGTATTCGAAGACGGTCCATATGAGTGGTTAACATGAAAACGAACCTCTTTGTCTGAGAAAATTCTAAAAACTTTGCCGAAACTCTCTACGAATTCTGACGAATCTTTTAAGGAATTTTCGACCATCAGAAAACTCGGATCTAAACTTAGAAACTTATCAGAAATTTCGTATAAAATACGCAAATTAAATCAAAATATTGTAGGAGTAAAGAGGAAATTTTTTCAGCAAGCTACGAAATGTAATTTCGTGAGTGCGTGAAAATTAAATTTTTAAAATCACGCACGATCACGCACGGTATTTAATTAAAATGTACAAAGTCAAATGATCAAAGATGCCACTGGTTGATATTTTGTTACAGATTGTATGAAAATATTTTCTAATTTTATGTGTCACCCGCTTAAAGCTGGTTCATTTTAAAACATACTTTCTTTTTGCCTATAGTGGACAAAAAGTTAATAACAGGTTTTTAATTTTAAGTTATTTCTAAAATAAACCGACCGAGTCTTTGACTATGAGTATGGGAGACTATCTTTAAGTCGCATCAATGCCGTTTTTTATCTGTTCAATAGTTTCAGAGATATCGAGAAACTTATATGTGCATACATTTGTAATTGTAAGTTCATAAATACATGCAAACCTACATAAATAAGCAATATTTGTATTAGTAAGTAGGAAATTAAAATTTGTTAAAAAAAAACAACTTATCAATTGAAACAAATCAAAAGAAAATACTAAACAATAAAATAAATGCAGACTTATTTATATAAACACAATTATATAAAAACTAATACATAAGTATGTACAACTCATTATAGAATAGCTTTTACCTACCTTTCTGCAATTATACACCCAGCCCCATACCCAGATATTTATTTTCTAGTATTAGATAACAGGAAGAGGAAAGATCAAAACCTATTTACATGAATAAAACACTCAAAATATTCTGCACGTAAAATTAACGAAAGTTGTAATATAAAATAAATGAAAATTTAATTAAAAACCGGTCTACTTATATTTCATTTAAATTAACAAAAAGTTTATTATCAATTAAAAGTTCCAAGGAATCAGAAAAATGCAATTTTGCCCATACCGCCCATACTTGATTCAATGCTCATTTAACAATTTGCCAAATAACTACGTACACATAAGGGTTTTCCGAAGTGGCAATGGTTTTGGAATTCCAGCTTTGGGATTTTAGAACATGATGACTAAATTAAAAAGTTCCATTTGAAATAGGTCGTATTAGGAAGTGCCTAGGTCCAATTACATTCGGAACTTCATTTAATTGTTTGCCGTCGATTCTCGTCTGTGGAGATACCTTTCAGATAAGTAAATATTTGCTATATGCTCCAAAACAATTTATATATATATATATATATATATATATATATATATATATATATATATATATATATATATATATATATATATATATATATATATATATATATATATATATATATATATATATATATATATATATATATATATATATATATATATATATATATATATATATATATATATTATTATATATATATATATATATATATATATATATATATATATATATATATATATATATACATATATATATATATATATATATATATATATATATATATATATATATATATATATATATATATATATATTATATATATATATATATATATATATATATATATATATATATATATATAAAATGAATATCTACTTTTCATGGGCGTGGCGCTGCCCACTTTTCTAACCACAATGATGTATTGTAACGATAACCAAATATGTATGCAAAGTTTCATAAGAATCGGTTAAGTATAAGTAGTTAAAACGCATATTTCCTTTTCATGGGCGTGGCACTGCCCACTTTTTTAAACTTAATATTGTGTTGTAACGATAACTAAAAGTGTATGCAAAGTTTCATAAGAATCGGTTTAGTACAAGTTGTTGAATAAGAACATTCACTTGGCATGGGCGTGGCACTTCCCACTTTTTTAATCATGACGTAGTATTCAAACAGAAACTTAATGTGTATGCAAAGTTTCATAAGAATCGGTTGGGTAGAAGAAATTGAAAATTAATATGAATTTACTTTGTATGGGCGTGACCCTGCCCATTTTTTAATGGGACCAATCTGGAAGCACATCCTTTTAAATAAAGAAAAAAAATCAGAAATCGGTTCATAAATGGCGGAGTTTTGTGGGAACATGCATTAAAAAAACAAAATACATGACGAAATGATAACCTTTCTCCTTTCTTTGAAGTCGGTTAAAAAAACGAAATGAATTTAGTTCATAGAATTTCTACCAGGGACTGAAACTAGAGATGTGCGCGTGAGTGAGTCTTCGCTCACGATCACGAAAAAAATACTTTTTTCACGCACGCTCACGCACAGCAAATTTTAAGACCCTCACGATCAAATTTGATTTTGTCACGCGCGCTCACGCACGACAAAAGCTTAAGTTTTCACGATATTTATTTTTTTATATCCCACAAAAACACAAATCGAACATTAAAGTTTTAATAATTTTTTAGTGTTCATATGAAAACGAGTTTTTGAAATAATATCCATGGGGATTCTGATTGTGAGTGTACAATTTAATTAATAGAAATATGAAAAGGTGTTAGTTTTCGCCTCATTCAATGGATCCTAATATAAAATAAAATTTTTCGATTCTTTTTTAAGTTTTGTGGATTGAGCGTTACATTTGCTTTCACGGTTGTTCTGGGAATGAGTTTTTGAAAGCAAATCAGAAATTTCTGAACGGACAATGATCTCCATATCGTTTCTGCCCTTCCGCTGCTGTTAACTTTTTTTACCACCCTAAAATTTATAGATAATTATATTTAAGAATTTTGTTAACGTAATGCTCAATATATTTTCTTACGAATTTAATATTTTTAGAACCCACTATATTTTGAATTTAAAACAATTCAGATGTATAATCTTCGATAAGTTTTAACATAAACATAAAAATTTTCAATTAAATTAAAAAACTACAATATATTATTATTGATTGATGAAACTTTTTGCAATTTAAACTATTTAACAAAGTTCTCAAAACTTTTAAATATTTAAAGTGCAACCCTACGCTGTTATGTTATTAATTAAACTGAATATTGAAGCATGCTAAAAACGAGTAACGCTCAATACACATAACTGCAAACTACAACAATTTCTTAAAAAAGTTATAATTCCTATTATTTTTCAAATATTTGATGCAAAACACCATACAATTCCGATACATCAGTTTGTATGAAGAGAGTATAAACAGTATTTTCGTTCTTTATTTTTAACACATAATCGTCAGTCTTACATTAAAAAAGCTTATGTACCTTTATTTATATATTAAATAATATATTAAATCATGCTGGAGTAGATTTCATTTTATTGTATGAAATACATATTTTCAATATTTTCAAAGCCATTAACCCATTATGAGTGAAATGGAATTTTAAGAATTTTTCACCTGGCTTTTTACGTAAAAACACCGCTATCTTAAAGACTGGACAATATAGCGGTACTCAATATTTTATTTTATAGGGAACCTTCCAAGATTTCATTTGGTGTATATTTGTAAGCTGTCATTTATTAAATATGAAAGTTATGTAACTTAGTTTAATATTAGTTTATGTACCAGATTTGCAAAATATTTCGTAAAAATTCGTATTACACTGAATCTTTAGTAACTGACGCCGTGGTGCGAAATATCATAGAAGACAAAATCGTTGTGTCCGCTGTTTCAGTAAATAAACGATATATCGTATTTCAAACGTTTGACTTTTTGTGTGCTGGGTTGCCTTCAGCTTACAAACATATTTTTCCTGATGTCAGAAATGCCGGCATAAAAGGTTCACTGGGTTTCTTTTGCTGTCGAGACACGTACTTTCGGTCCGAAGTAGGGCAGAAAGTCTGCACAAAATGCCGAAGTCGTATTCGAAGACGGTCCATATGAGTGGTTAGCATGAAAACGAACCTCTTTGTCTGAGAAAATTCTAAAAACTTTGCCGAAACTCTCTACGAATTCTGACGAATCTTTTAAGGAATTTTCGACCATCAGAAAACTCGGATCTAAACTTAGAAACTTATCAGAAATTTCGTATAAAATACGCAAATTAAATCAAAATATTGTAGGAGTAAAGAGGAAATTTTTTCAGCAAGCTACGAAATGTAATTTCGTGAGTGCGTGAAAATTAAATTTTAAAATCACGCACGATCACGCACGGTATTTAATTAAAATGTACAAAGTCAAATGATCAAAGATGCCACTGGTTGATATTTTGTTACAGATTGTATGAAAATATTTTCTAATTTTATGTGTCACCCGCTTAAAGCTGGTTCATTTTAAAACATACTTTCTTTTTGCCTATAGTGGACAAAAAGTTAATAACAGGTTTTTAATTTTAAGTTATTTCTAAAATAAACCGACCGAGTCTTTGACTATGAGTATGGGAGACTATCTTTAAGTCGCATCAATGCCGTTTTTTATCTGTTCAATAGTTTCAGAGATATCGAGAAACTTATATGTGCATACATTTGTAATTGTAAGTTCATAAATACATGCAAACCTACATAAATAAGCAATATTTGTATTAGTAAGTAGGAAATTAAAATTTGTTAAAAAAAAACAACTTATCAATTGAAACAAATCAAAAGAAAATACTAAACAATAAAATAAATGCAGACTTATTTATATAAACACAATTATATAAAAACTAATACATAAGTATGTACAACTCATTATAGAATAGCTTTTACCTACCTTTCTGCAATTATACACCCAGCCCCATACCCAGATATTTATTTTCTAGTATTAGATAACAGGAAGAGGAAAGATCAAAACCTATTTACATGAATAAAACACTCAAAATATTCTGCACGTAAAATTAACGAAAGTTGTAATATAAAATAAATGAAAATTTAATTAAAAACCGGTCTACTTATATTTCATTTAAATTAACAAAAAGTTTATTATCAATTAAAAGTTCCAAGGAATCAGAAAAATGCAATTTTGCCCATACCGCCCATACTTGATTCAATGCTCATTTAACAATTTGCCAAATAACTACGTACACATAAGGGTTTTCCGAAGTGGCAATGGTTTTGGAATTCCAGCTTTGGGATTTTAGAACATGATGACTAAATTAAAAAGTTCCATTTGAAATAGGTCGTATTAGGAAGTGCCTAGGTCCAATTCCATTCGGAACTTCATTTAATTGTTTGCCGTCGATTCTCGTCTGTGGAGATACCTTTCAGATAAGTAAATATTTGCTATATGCTCCAAAACAATTTATATATATATATATTATATATATATATATATATATATATATATATATATATATATATATATATATTATATATATATATATATATATATATATATATATATATATATATATATATATATATATATATATATATATATATATATATATATATATATATATATATATATTATATATATATATATATATATATATATATATATATATATATATATATATATATATATATATATATATATATATATATATATATATATAAATATATATATATATATATATATATATATATATATATATATATATATATATATATATATATATATATATATATATATATATATATATATATATATATATATATATATATATATATATATATATTTATATATATATATATATATATATATATATATATATATATATATATATATATATATATATATATATATATATATATATATATATATATATATATATATATATATATGTATATATATATATATATATATATATATATATATATATATATATATATATATATATATATATATATATATATATATATATATATATATATATATATATACATATATATATATATATATATATATATATATATATATATATATATATATATATATATATATATATATATATATATATATATATATATATATATATATATATATATATATATATATATATATATATATATATATATATATATATATATATATATATATATATATATATATATATATATATATATATAAAAGCGTGATGGTGTTGTTTTAACAAAAATTTTCGAAAACTCTACATTTTTTAAATTTTAGTTTAAAAATTGAATATTTTTCAATTTAGACGGCAGAATTTTATGGAAGTTTTTTCTCAACTCTATGATATTTTGTTCTTCAGTTAACGAAGAAAAAATTGTATAAATCGCAAAATATTTGAGTCCGATATCTGGAAAAACTGTATTAAAGTTTTGAGAAATTTTTATTTTCAATTAAGTATAACTCGCTAACGATAAGAGATAAGTATACAACGAAGCATATATCCATTAGATCTATAATATAGAAAAAGTCTTGAAATCGGATGAGAAACAAAAAAATGGCAAGCAGTAAAAAATGTACATTGGCGAAGTACCGAACTTTCACTCGGCATAGCTCCGCTCCTGACAAACCAAAAACTAACTTTTTCGGGACACGCTGATGTACATATGTATATATTAGGGTATTCATTCGGTTAACCGTTAATCGGTTAACCGGTTAATTACTACCCGATTAACTGACCGGTTAATTTAAAATTGGCTTTTTTCGATTAACGGTTAAACCGGTTAATTTCAGTCGATTAACCGACTAACCGACGTAACAATTTTTTTCGTATTTTGTATTATAACGTATTTTTTGTGTTTAATTATTTGTTTCGTCTCATATATAAAATGTATGTGTTTAGAAATTACTTTTCATGCAAATAAGTGTGTTAAGTGATTTTAACTTAAGTAAAACATTAAAATCTTTGAACGTAAAGACTCTGCTACTCTAATTGAACTAGAGGGAATTATGTATTAAGTTTTTGTTTAATAGTTTTATAAAATCTAATATACTGTTGCCAACGATTTATTTAGAAATCTAAGGATTAGATTTAATGAGAGACGAATTCAATTATTTTATACTTCCACTCAGGAATATTTCCTTCTAGCAACAGTGTTTTAAAATACTGTACAAAAACGGAAACTAAGGAGTTCGGAAATAAACTTTTTTTTCACTGAGCTGTGCCAGCATGAATTAGATGATGACCTTACAATAGAAGAAACTATGGATAGTAATACAAGAAATGTTTTAACAGAATTAACCGAAACAATTAGAAGTTTTAAGAATTTGAAAAAAAAATTAAAACAGGCTCTAATGGCATAATGGAAAATTTTATAAGTTTAGAGAAATCCAAGAAAAGGACTGAGAAACTAGGTATTTTGTACTATGGATGTTTTGTATATTCGATTTCTTCAACATCTACGATAAATGAAAGGATTTTTTCAAGCCAAGTTTATCAAAACTAAAGAAATTATATTTCTTAAAGATTGTTTTAGAAGATCTCCTTAAACCAGCATCGCTCATACTGGCACCAGAGTTCCGAACACTATTCGGCTCGTATATGTATACAGCCGAATGAAAACCAATGTTCTCACTAAAGATTAAAAATTAAATAACAACTTCATACAGTTGTATAAAAGCTTGTTGTTTTTTTACGTTGTTGTTTTTCTTTTTAATAGGCACACAGTGGAATACTACTAACACATACTCATAAGCACTAATACTAAATTAAAAACTCATTTCTCTCGATGGCCAGCACTGCCTTAAACTATTGAAATAACTGAATGAATACATATTTATGATTTTTTTTTTACTTGATTCAAGAATTAGTTAAGTTCAAGAATTGTTATGTTTGTTATGTTGTTTTTTTACTAATAAATTCAAAATAATAGGTAATTTATGCAATTTATTTGCTAAAATTACTTGATTTATGAAAAAACTTCATTAATCGGTTAACCCGTTAATACCGCAATTAACCGATTAAGCCAAAACCTCGATTAATTGATCGAGCGACTAACCGATTAAAGCAGAAACACGATTAAATGAATACCCTAGTATATATAGTTACCTATACCAACATATGTAAGTAGGTATATCCATTCATACATATGTATAAACTTATGTACATAATTAAATATCGCTCATTTGCTGCAACGTCGTCATATCTCAAAATTTGTGATTTTTGCAGATAATGCAGAATAATTTCATATTGTGTAAAAATTGTATATAAGTGTCTTGTATACCCAACTTTTGAGAGAAGATGTGTGGAAATTAAAAACTTTAAGCTTGTCATAACTCAAAATTTGTGATTTTTGCAGATAATGCAGAATAATTTCATATTGTGTAAAAATTGTATATAAGTGTCTTGTATACCCAACTTTTGAGAGATGTGTGTAAATTAAAAACTTTAAGCTTGTTTACTGTAAAATTAGTTTTTTGGAGTTGCAGCAAATTATTTACTTTTAATACATTTGCATATTTTATACATACATACATATATGTAAGTAAGTATATGCGCATACATTTGTAATTGTAAGTTCATAAATACATGCATGCCTACATAAATAAGCAATATTTGTATTAGCAACTAGGAAATTAAAATTTTTTAAAAAACAAACAACTTATTAATTGAAACAAATCAAAAGAAAAAAAAACTAAATATTAAACATAAAATAAATGCAGACTGATTTATATACATACATACGTATGTACATATCGATAGTGTTGTGTAAAATGTGTCAATCTGCTGTTTAAATTGGTGCGAGATTTGCCATTTTTACGCAACACCATCAATATAAGAAAACAAAATATTATTACAAATCAAAACTAAAACTAGAAAACATTTAGCAATATTTAAATTGTCGTTACTTAGCGTTGTAGTAAAGTAGAAATGTCGTTAGAAAATCCTAAAAATATACATAAATATTTATATACATGCAATTATATAAAAACTAATACATAAGTATGTACAACCCATTATAGAATAGCTGTTACCTACCTTTCTGCATTTATACACCCAGCCCCATACACAGATATTTGTTTTCTAGTATTATATAACACGAAGAGGAAAGATCAAAACCTATTTACATGAATAAAACAATCAAAATATTATGCACGTAAAATTAACTAAAATTGTAATATAAAATAAATGAATATTCAATTAAAACCGGTCTACTTATTTTTCATTTAAATTTAGCAAAAATTTTATTATTAATTAAAAGAAAAATGCAATTTTGAACAATTTTGCACATATCGTCAACACTTGATCCAAGGCTCATTTAAGTAATAACGAGTGATTTTTTTGATATTATCTTTTTGGCAACACTAGTTTTGACAGCTCACGCACGTTTTGTATCTTGTGTCACTGTCAAACATCTTCAGTTTGGTCTATAATTTAATCATGAATCGTCTTACAAACGAACAACGCTTGCAAATTATTGAATTTTATTACCAAAATGCGTGCTCTGTTAAGAAAGTTCATCGCGCGCTTCTTCCATTTTATGGTCAGTTTAGTCGACCTACTGAGGCTTCTATTCGGGCTATTGTAAAAAAATTTCGCACCAAATTTACATTGTTGGACATTAAACCACCAACACGTTTACGTAGAGTGCGAACTGAAGAAAATATCGCAGCCGTATCGGCCAGTGTTGGTGATGACCGTGAATTATCGATTCGGCGCCGTTCGCAGCAATGGTGAGCGCTACCGTGCGATGATAACAAACTTTTTTCTGCCCAAAATGGAAGAGCTTGACTTGCATGACATGTGGTTTCAACAAGACGGTGCCACATGCCACACAGCACGCGAAACAATGGACCAATTGAGAGGCGAGTTCGGTGAACAGTTTATTTCACGCTTGGGACCAGTCAATTGGCCGCCCAGATCGTGCGATTTAACGCCTCTAGACTATTTTTTGTGGGGCTATGTTAAGGCTAATGTCTATAGCGACAAGCCCGCTTCGATTGACGCACTGGAAGCCAACATTGCCAACATTATTTGTGATATACCGGCCGAAATGTTGGAAAGAGTATGCCAAAATTGGACTAAGCGGATGGACCATTTGAGGCGCAGCCGCGGCCAACATTTGCATGAAATAATCTTCAAACATTAAATTATATCGACCCAACTATCGATCCAAATAAATATTTCATGCATTTTTCTAAATTTTATGTGGTTTGTTTTTTTTTACTTTCCGATAGTTCTTATAAAATCACCAATTATAAGGGTTTTCAGAAGTGGCATTGGTTTTAGAATTCCAGCTTTGGGATTTTAGATCATGTGGACTAAATTCAAAATTTCAATTTAGATTAGGTCGTATTACGAAGTGCCTAGGTCCAACTATATTCGGAACTTCAATTATTTGTTTGTCGTCTATTCTCGTCTATGGAGATACCTTTCAGATAAGTATATATTTGCTATATGCTCCCAAAGAATTTTTTTATTTATACATCTATATATATAAAAGAGTAACTGACTGACTGACTGACTGACTGACTGGGGTATCATCGCCCAGCACAAATCCGGATCTAACTAAGGTATACACAAAATTCCAAATACATCATAATAAGATCAAAAAATAATAGGACAAGTGTCTGGTATTTTTTTTCAAATTCGTACAGTTAGGGGTCGAAAAAGGGTAAAAGTATAATTTTGGTACCTTTTTGTTAACCAGTTATCTCCTAAAATACTAACAATAGAAATGAAATTTTAAATGCATTCTTCTATACTTAAGAAGCCCTGAAATGTGTTTTGGTACTTTTTAGAAGTTCGAATATATAAAGGGTAAAATTGGGAGTTATTTTTGGTACTTTTTCCTGTACAACTATTTGTTATGTACTTTGAATGCACGTCGGCCCTGCTCCCAATGTATAGATCCACTAAGAAGGGGTTTTTGGAAATTCAAAAGCTGAGGGGACAAAAAGGGGGTAAAAACGGGTCAATTCGATAACCTTATATCTTCAGATCTAACTAAGGTAGACACAAAATTCCAAAACATCATAATATGACCAAGAAATAAGCGGACAGGTGTTTGGTACTTTTTTGAAATTCGTAAATTTAGAGGCCGAAAAAGGGCAAAAATATAATTTTGGTACTTTTTTGTTAACCCGTTTATCTACTCAAATACTAAAGACAGAAATGAAATTTAAAATGTATTCTTTTCTCCTTAAGAAGGCCCAAATGCACTTCGGTACTTTTTAGAAGTTCGAATATATAAAGAGTAAATTTGGGAGTTCTTTTTGGTACTTTTTCCTGTACAACTATTTGTTATGTACTTTGAAAACACGTTGGCCCCGCTCCCGATGTATAGATCCACTAAGAAGCGGTTTTTGAAAATTCAAAAGCGAAGGGGATAAAAACGGGTAAATTTGGTAGCCTTATATCTCCGGATCTAAGTAAAGTAGACACAAAATTCCAAAAACATCATAATATGACAAAAAAATAAGCGGACAGGTGTTTGGTACTTTTTTAAAATTCGTACATTTAGAGGCCGAAAGAGGTTAAATATATAATTTTGGCAATTTTTTGTAAACCCGTTTATCTCCTAAAATACTAAAGATAGAAATGAAATTTAAAATGTATACTTCTCTCCTTAAGAAGGCCTAAATGCACTTTGGTACTTTTTCTTGTACAACTATTTGTTATGTACTTTGAAAACACGTTGGCCCCCCTCCCGATGTATAGATCCACTAAGAAGCGGTTTTTGAAAATTCAAAACCGAAGGTGATAAAAAGGGGTAAAATGGGTAAATTAGGTAACCTTATATCTCCGGATCTAACTAAGGTGCACAAAATTCCAAAAGCACCATAATAAAATCAAAAAATAATCGGACAAGTGTTTGGTACTTTTTTGAAACTAGTACATTTAGAGGCCGAAAAAGGGTAAACATATAATTTTCGTACTAAAGATAGAAATGAAATTTAAAATGTGTTCTTCTCTCCTTAAGAAGCCCTCAAATGAGCTTTGCTACTTTTTAGAAGTTCGAATATATAAAGGGTAAAATTGGGAGTTCTTTTTGGTACTTTTTCCTGTACAACTATTTGTTATGTACTTTGAGTGCACGTCGGCCCCCTCCTGATGTATACATTCACTCAGAAGCGGTTTTTGAAAATTCAAAGGCTAAGGGGCAAAAACGGGTAAATTCGGTAACCTTATATCTCCTGATCTAAATAAGGTAGACACAAAAGCATCATAATAAAATCAAAAAATAATCGGGTAGGTGTTTGGTACTTATTTGAAATTAGTACATTTAGAGGTCGAAAAAAAGTAAAAATATAATTATGGTACTTTTTTGTTAACCCGTTTATCTTCTAAAATACTAAAGATAGAAATGAAACTTAAAATGTATTCTTCTCTCCTTAAGAAGCCCTCAAATGTGCTGTGGTATTTTTTTGTAGTTCGAATATATAAAGGGTAAAATTGGGTGTTATTTTTCGTACTTTTTCCTGTACAACTATTTGTTATGTACTATGAATGCACGTCGGCCCCCCTCCCAATGTATAGATCCACTAAGAAGGGTGTATAAATTTGCACAAAGAAATTTATTTAATATTGTTCAAATTCAAAAACTTAAAATTTTATATTATATTTATGTGGATATTTGAATTTATTGAATTTGGTTAAACTCAAAGGTTTCAATTTTTCTTTACAGTTTTAAAAGCATTGAATTAAAATATAATTGATTGTAAAGTAGAATCAGAAACCCTAAAAGCTTATAGCAATTTCGGATAAAATTAACATAACCAATTGTCAAATACTTCGCGCCAATTGAGGCCATTTTTATATTTTTTAAGCCTTCGTGGCATATAATGAATTATTCGTAACTTCACTTTACTTTGAACTTTCAATCCGCTAGCATTGCTGGCTAACCAATAAATATTGGATCTAACTTGAAAATTAACATTACCTCTGGTTTCATTTTTATCATTTGGGTCAACAGTAAATCCCTACCACCGCAAACTTACCTTTGATTTGTATATTCCTTATCTAAAAACTTACCCTTGGTTTGTTCACAATGGCAAACTCTAAAAATCGATTTTCCTTCGACGCAAAAAGCTTAGCCGTATTTTGTAAGAAATGCGAAATAGTAGAGTCCGTAAACTATTCCGAAAGTTTATTGGACAAGAAAAAGAAAGATCTTGAAGCCAAATGGGCTAAAACCGAAAAGTCCTACGAAGAAATCATGCTAACTGAGCTGAGCGAAGACGACAGGAAGAAAAATGAAGAATTGTTTGTACTATCAGACAGTTGGTAAACTGATAGACAAGATAAACACGCTTAACATCAGTACCAAACCTCCAGATACTGATGCCACTTTGTCGCAAAAGTCCCCTAGTGAGCTCTTCAATTCCGGTCTCAAACTTCCCCCCTGTGATACCCAAACATTTTCAGGAGGATATGAAGACTGGCCACCCTTTCATCACATGTTCACGGCAGTCTACATTAATCACCCGAGGTTAACCCGAGCTGAAATACTGTATCACCTTCGTAATAAGACAACTGAAGCAGCGGGAGCAATTGTAAATAGATTTCCTCTTACGGATGACAGTTTCAATCTGGCATGGCAAGGTCTGAAATCCGGATATGAAAATGTTAGAGTTTTGGTTGACAACCAAATCGAAATACTCTTTAATATCCCGGTAGCAATAGTCGAAGATAGTATATCCCTACAATAAATCCACAACTCAGTCCCAGATTGCTTAGCAATGTTAGAAACGTTAGAAGTATCTTCAGAAGGATGGGATCCGTTACTAGTGAACCTAGTGTATTCAAAACTGCCGTACGAAACCCTTTCTCAGTGGGAACAGTCTCTGAACGATAGCAGAGAATTGCCCACATGGTCCCAATTGAGCGATTTCCTAATCACAAGATGTGAAGTACTTGAGAGGATTTACAACATAAAATTTACAAAACCATCAGTTGTAAGGCCTCATGTATCTCAATCTCGAATTCAAAGCTATGCTTCTCAAGAAAAACTTAATTTATCGTGTAAAATATGTAGTGATGAACATAGTTTAAGAAGTTGTCCCCGCTTTCGTAAGCTCACCGTGCAAGAAAGAGTTGATTTTGTGTATACAAAATAATTCTGCAGCAACTGTCTCTCAGTTGCTCACACTAAAACAAACTGCAAAAGCAAAAACACTTGATTAAATTGGGGGAAAACTCACCAGACATTGCTGCACATGCGAACGAACAACCAGCAAAAGAAAGTTACTCCTCAGTCACAGAACAATAACTATACTTTTCCGAGCAAGCCTTCCAATTTTCAAAGCCGAAATCTACAGGCACACGAAATGCTAATGCAACCCGGAACCTCAAAGTCCACACAGGTAGCACAAATTAATTCAAACTGCGCCACCAACAATACGAATATTCTTTTAAGAACAGCCCTGGTTCAAATAGAAAGTCGGGGTGAACTCTTTACGATACGAGCACTTATCGATCCTGGGTCAGAACGAACATTCCTTTCAGAAAAGATGAGAGCTCGCCTAGATCTTTCCTTCCAAAAATCCCATTTCGAAATTTTAGGGGTTGGCGGTCAGAGCCAAGCCGCTGACAAGGAATGCGATCTCGTGATAGTTTCAAAGCAATCTAGTTTCCGACTGTGTTCGGCTGGGTGCAGAGCGGACCCGTACAAGCTCAGCCTATATTTTCGTTTACTTCTCAAACCACTGCTTCAGAAAATGTCAATATTGTTACGTTTTTAAGTCCTTTACATAAAAACGGTTTTATTATTTTCACAGGATTCGTTGAATTGCAATAAAATAAAACACGGGTATTTATTTTACAAATAAATTCTCAGTAACACTTTATTTATTACTTTAAAAACACGTACAACTAACGCGATGTACACACTAACTATATTTGGCGATGTTTACTCGTCTAAGTTTAAAAACACACTTAACCATGTCGTCTGGCAGCCTCCCCTTATATAGTAAATTATAAAACCTTCTGGTAACTTCGCTAACTTTCTGAATGTAGTTGTCTCTTTTTATCTTTAAGTATACAGCATGATCATTTGGTATTGCTATAGTGTAGTGTATGTGCGTGTGTAGGTGCATGAGATTATTCTTCTGTTTGTTTATCTTCGCACACACACATACTCTAATGTTTGCAACTTAAACAAATTATGCTGTTATCAAGTTTAAATCTCTTGCAGCTGATGTTGTTTAAGTATAATGTCACTGTTTGTAATTGCAATTAAGCAGTCTCGAATAATCTTGTAGGTTCTAGCTACCGTTTCCTGAAGATTCCGGAAACTTCCATTTTCCGTTATTTTGAATTCTATTGGCAGTTGTCGAGTGATGCCAAGTTTAATTGTGGTACTTGGTTGCCAGGTTTTGATTTTATTACAGTGATTTAGGGGTATAAAGCAGATAATGAAACGGGTTGTCAGTTTGTGCCGTTACATTTGAATCTGCATTTTCATTTCGTAACACTGCCGCCCACTTAAGCCTGTTCGTCCCGAATAGGCACACAATCAGCTTTTCCATAGTGCGCCAGTCGTTCCAGGTGTACGATTTTCATTTTGGACCTTGGGCTGTTGTACTTCTGTATCCTATAGACGACATCGTTCAACCTTTTAATAACCTTATACGGTCCATCCCAATGAGTCTGCAATTTTGGAGACAATCCCTTCTTTCGTTGTGGGTTGTAAAGTAGAACCAATTGACCCTCATTGAATCCCTCAGAATTCACGGCTCGGTCATATCTAGCCTTCATCTTGTCACTTGCCATTCTAATTCGGTTGCGTACAAATTCATGTAGCTCATTTAAATTTTCTTGCTCTTGGGAAGAGTTGGTGCCTTCTTCACTTGTTGGTGTAGGCTTAACGCCAAATTCCAAATCACCAGGCAATTTTAATTCCGTACCGAAGACAATTTTAGCAGGTGTTCGTGATGTTGAGTCATGTACAGCTGACCTATATGCCAACAAAAATTTGGGAATGTGCTCGTCCCAGTCCCTTTGATGCGCGCTTACCACTTTTCGCAGGTACTCCTCTAGAGTGCGATTAAATCTTTCTACCATGCCATCGGACTGTGGGTGCAGCGGCGTCGTTCTTGTTTTCTTTATCCCATATAATTCGCACATTTCCCGGAATATAGCAGACTCGAAGTTTCTACCTTGGTCAGAATGTAATTCTATTGGAACACCATAGCGACATACCCAGTTGTTGACAAATACATTCACAACTGTCCTTGCTTCTTGATTGGGTATGGCATATACTTCTGGCCATTTACTAAAATAGTCCATCACCACAAGAACATAGCGGTTCCCGGCGTCGCTGACGGGAAAAGGACCTGCTACATCCATTGCTATCCGCTCAAATGGTGCACCTGAGTTGTATTGTTGCAGCTGTCCTCGACTTTTTCTTGCTGGTCCTTTTGCTGCGATGCACTGTGGGCAGTTTGCTATCCAGTCGGCTACGGCTTGTTGACACCCAACCCAATAAAAACGCTGTTTTAGCTTCTCCAGCGTTTTTGTCACTCACAGATGACCGTCACTAGGACCATTGTGGAACTCGTGCAAAACCTTATTCACCTTGGAGGATGGCACAACTATTAGGTTGGAAGCCATTTTACCATCTGCACTTTCCCATACGCGGTACAAGCACCCGTTTATCAGCTTCAGGCTATTCCACTGAGCCCAATAAGATTTCACAAGTGGGCTTTCAGCTGATATTACATTGCGAGCAGGTCTTCTATTTTCCTCTTTGGCTGCTATAATTGTCGCCAATATGGTGTCGTTTCTCTGTGCCGCTGACCAGTCCTCATCGGAATCGATGTGCGTTAGCCGAACATCAATAACGCATTCCTTCTTTTCGGCCTTAACACAATGTCTGCACTCCAAGCTGCAGGGCCGTCGTGATAAAGCATCTGCATTGTTATGCTTTACGCCCCTTCTATGCTCGATGCTGAAGTCGTAGCTTTGAAGACGTTCAATCCAGCGCGCTAGCTGCCCTTCAGGATTTTTAAACTGCAACAGCCATCTCAATGCAGAATGGTCGGTCCTCAGCGTAAAGTGTTGGCCATACAGGTACTTATGGTAGTGTTTTATGCACTCCAACACTGCCAAAAGCTCACGTCGTGTCACGCAGTAGTTTCTCTCAGGCTTTGAGAGTATACGGCTATAATAGCCTATCACTTTTTCTGTGCCATTGACAACTTGCGACAACACACCTCCTATGCCATAGCCGCTTGCATCGGTATCAAGCAAAAAATTTTCTCCAGCTATCGGGTAGGCTAGTACTGGTGACATACTCAGTAAATTCTTTAGTGTCTGGAACGCATTCTCCTGCTGTTCGCCCCAGTGATACGCCCTCGACTTCTTGGTCAGCTCATGCAGGCTTGCAGCGACGTTGGCAAAATTTGGTACAAAGCGTCTGTAGTAGGTACAAAGGCCCAGAAAGCTGCGCAGTTCATGAAGATTTTGCGGACGAGGCCAGTCCTTTACTGCTCGTATTTTATCTTCATCCGTTGAGATTCCGTCTGCCGTAACTCGATGGCCCAAATACTTTACTTCTTTCTGGAACAATGCAAATTCTTCACGCTAAGTTTTAAGCCCGCTGATGATATGCGTTGAAGAACTTCTGCCAAATTTTTGAGGTGCTCATCAAAAGTCTTTCCCATCACGACGATGTCATCAAGGTACACCAAGCAAGTCTTCCAGTGAAGTCCCTTCAGCACTCGTTCCATTAGGCGTTCAAAAGTAGCTGGAGCATTGCAGAGCCCGAATGGCATAACTTTAAACTGCCATAATCCATCGCTCGCGCTAAGAGCAGTTTTCTCCTTATCTTTCTCTGCAATCTCCACCTGCCAATATCCGCTTTGTAGGTCTAACGTGGAGAACCATTTCGTTCCAGCCAGCGTGTCTAAGGTGTCGTCAATTCTTGGTAGTGGATAACTGTCCTTCTTAGTAACGTCATTGAGCTTTCTGTAGTCAACGCAGAATCTCGTACTGCCATCCTTCTTTTTGACTAAGACAACGGGCGAACTCCAAGGACTTGAAGATGGCTCGATTACACCATTCCGCTCCATTTCATGAACAAGTTCTTTTACCTCATTCCGTTTTGCTAGGGGTACACTTCTGGGTGGCTGTTTGATCGGCCTCGCTTCGCCTGTATTTATTTCATGTTTCACTATTGCCGTTCTCCCTTGGCTTTGATCTTTCAAGGCGAAGACGCTGGTGTGCCTTTTTAGCAGCTGTTTAGCTTTATTTCTATCAGGAGCTGCTAATCCTGCTACCCATTTCCCCACGTGTTCTTCAAATTGTTCACGTTCTTTTGTGGACATATTGGCTGGTTCTGGCTTTCTCTCGCAGTTTATTATTGCCTCTGGTGGAGTACATTGGCCTATAGCAGAATTTCCGTTGACGACTTTTTCGTTGCCTGATAAATTAAGTACTCTTATAGGGATCTTTCCTCCTTTGCAAGTTTTTACGAGGGCTTTTGCTGTTAATAGCTCGCTCTTAATTTCTGTTGGTTCTACTACCCACAACCGATTGTCCTCACAATCTCCCTCCATGCGTGCCCATATTACTGATTCAGACTGCGGTGGTATCGTCTGGTTTTCAATAGCAACTAGTTTCCTTATGTGCGTTTGATTGTCATATCCAACATCAAGCGGTATTTCAACATTACGCCAAATCATCACTTGTTGCCCCATATGCAGGTTGATGCCATGGTTTATCATAAAATCGGCTCCAATAATAACCTCGTCAACAATATCGGCAACGATAAACACATGTTTCACGCTTATATTGGCTATAGTCACCTTCGCTTCAGTCTTACCGTAGACAGTGGCAGGCTCCCCAGTAGCTGTACGTAGTCTTATATTCCTTAAAGGTTCACACTTCCCCTTCACTATATCGAGCCTGATTATTGACTGCGATGCTCCTGTGTCTATGGTGAAGATGTGCTTTTCGCCGTTGATGTATCCACATGCAGTAAGGTTGCTATTTTTCTGCTGCATTACTGATATGGAGATTGTGGGGCCGTCGTTTGTGGGAGCTAGCTCTTGCCCCTTAGTGCTAGCTCGTTTTAGTTTAACGGGGACTCTTGTGTTGTTTGTTGATTCACCCGTTTACTATTCCTTGGTGGCGAAAAAGATCTGGCTCTTTTTCTTGGCGCCTTGCAGTTGCGCTGGAAGTGGCCAACTTTGCCGCAGTTATAACACTTAGCTTTTACTTTGCCGTCCTTCTCCGCCAATGCTTGTCTCACTGCCTCCTTGATGCTAGAGACTAGATCACTCTCATTTTCGGCAATGACCTCCACGTTCCGCACCTTGCAGACCTGTGGCTTCCAAATCACCCTAGCAGTCTCCTGAGCTAGTGCAAAAGAAACCATTTCTGCGAATGTAGCCTTTTGTGTAGCACACACTGCAAGCTTGATGTCAGGATCACGGATGCCATTAACAAACGCCTCTGTTTTTACATGATCCAGGAATGGGTGGTTTTCACCTGGATACGTAAGCTGCACTAACCGCTCAATTTCCATTGCGAAATCTTGTAGAGACTCATTGGGCTTTTGTCCTCTACATCGCAATTCCATTCGGTATATATCTCGCTTATGTTCGCCACCATATTTCCGCTGCAGTGCCGCCATTATGTCATCAAAATTATTTCTGCAGCTCTCTGGTACGGTTTCAAGTACTTCTGCTGCGGCTCCTTTTAAGGCCAAAATCAGCTCTATAGCCTTTTCTTCACTGTTCCAACCATTTTTGCTGGCAACTGTTTCGAACTGGAACTTGAAGATGTTCAAAGGTGCGCTCCCATCGAAACAAGGCGTCTTTACTCTGCTGGAAGCCTCTGGAATAACTCTCACTGGCCCTCCTTGACACTGAAGATTAACAATTTTTGCTTCCAAGTCATGCAATTTCTCGTCCACATCTTTTACATGCACTTCGACGCCACCAATTTCTAGGCTATGAAGTTTATTCTCTAGTTCTGAGAGTTTCTCGTCAAATTTGCTGACTTGTACCTCAATGCCATCTACTCTTCTATTTATGGTCTCAGAAATTTCTTGAAGTTTCTCATTTGTGGTCTTAGATGTTTCTTGAAGTTTCTCATTTGTGGCTTTAACTTCAGCTAGCACCCTCTCGTTGTTAGCTCTAGATGTTTCTTGAATTTGTTTAGAATTTTGTTTCATTTCACTCATCAAAGCAGCTAACATAGAATTTATATCTGAGCTGCTTGTCGTAGCACGAGTACATATCTCTATTTCCTCCTTATCCTCAAAATCGTATGTCCCGATATCGATCCCACGCTGCTTGAACTCATCTATCAGTCTCTTCTGAAGTTCCACTTTATTGCCTACAGTTGGCAGTTCCAGCCTACTCAGCTCCTTTTTTAGCTGCTCCACTTTTAGCTCTTCAAACTTCATGGCTTCTATTTATTTTTAAATGTCCTTTTGTAATTTTTATATATTTTTTTATTAATTAATAATGTCCTTTTTATTTTAATTATTAATGCACTTTTTTTTATTAATTAATAATGTCATTTTATTTTAATTTGCAATTTTACTTCTGACACCAATTGTTACGTTTTTAAGTCCTTTACATAAAAACGGTTTTATTATTTTCACAGGATTCGTTGAATTGCAATAAAATAAAACACGGGTATTTATTTTACAAATAAATTCTCAGTAACACTTTATTTATTACTTTAAAAACACGTACAACTAACGCGATGTACACACTAACTATATTTGGCGATGTTTACTCGTCTACGTTTAAGAACACACTCAACCATGTCGTCTGGCAGCCTCCCCTTATATAGTAAATTATAAAACCTTCTGGTAACTTCGCTAACTTTCTGAATGTAGTTGTCTCTTTTTATCTTTAAGTATACAGCATGATCATTTGGTCTTGCTATAGTGTAGTGTATGTGCGTGTGTAGGTGCATGAGATTATTCTTCTGTTTGTTTACCTTCGCACACACACATACTCTAATGTTTGCAACTTAAACAAATTATGCTGTTATCAAGTTTACATCTCTTGCAGCTGATGTTGTTTAAGTATAATGTCACTGTTTGTAATTGCAATTAAGCAGTCTCGAATAATCTTGTAGGTTCTAGCTACCGTTTCCTGAAGATTCCAGAAACTTCCATTTTCCGTTATTTTGAATTCTATTGGCAGTTGTCGAGTGATGCCAAGTTTAATTGTGGTACTTGGTTGCCAGGTTTTGATTTTATTACAGTGATTTAGGGGTATAAAGCAGATAATGAAACGGGTTGTCAGTTTGTGCGTTACATTTGAATCTGCATTTTCATTTCGTAACAATATGAAGGATTTGCTAAGAAAATTCTGGGAGCAGGAAGAGATTCCAATAGCTCAGCCCAAATCTTCAGACGATGAATACGTAGAGGAACTTTATTCTCAAACGACAGAACGTCTTCCGGACGGTCGTTACATGGTACGCCTGTCCTTCAGAAAAGAATTTCCCGAATCTAAATTTCTCGGCCCCTCAAGATTCATTGCTCTCAGCCAATATACACGCGTGGGCCAAACACTAGTTAAAAATCTCGAACTTAATTTGCAATATAACGAAGTACTTAGCGAGTACATTACTCTCTATCACATGCAAGAAACCACGTCCCGCGAATACTTCATCGACAACAAAGCAAACTCTTTCTACCTCCCACATCACGCTATTGTTCGCCCAGAAAGTAAAACTACCGAGGTTCGCGTAGTCTTTAATGCATCTAGGAAAACAAACTCTGGTTTTTCCTTGAATGATGTATTATATACAGTTCCTACTCTACAAGCGGACTTAATGACAGTCATCCTAAATTGGCGGTTTTACAAATATGTCTTTAGCGGAGACATCCAAAAAATGTACCGTCAGATCTTAATAAACCCATTAGACAGGCCTTTTCAAAAAATTTTGTTTCAAAACGGTGACATTTGGGGTCAATTGCGCACCTTTGCTCGCTATCCGTACTCTATTGCAATTAGCTTCTGACAATGAAAAGCTTTTCCCAAAAACATCCCAAATTCTACGAAAAGAAACCTATGCAGATGACATTCTTACAGGAGGTCATTCTATAGAAAATGCTATGCAATGTCTACAAGAACTGATACAATTTTTCGATTCCGCTGGCTTTCTATTAAAGAAAATTACCTCTAACGACTCTCGATTGTTAGAAAAAATTCCGGAAGTAGATCTTTATGATTCTGATTTCCTTAAATTTCACGATTCCAGTTCCACAAAAACCCTTGGTATTCGTTGGAACGCACTGACCGACTCCTTTACATACGCATTTGAATCCATCCCCAATGTAACCAGTATTACTAAGCATCAAATCTTGTCTTCCGTGGCGAAACTATTCGATCCAGCCGGTTGGATATCGCCAGTGGTAGCCAAAGGAAAAATTCTCATCCAACAACTCTGGTTGGAAAAAATCGATTGGGATGATTTAGTCAGTGCAGATTCTCTCCGAATCTGGAACGAAGTCATATCCGATTTAACCCATGTAGAAAAGATCCAAATTTCTCGTTGGATTCAATTTACTCCCGATGATTCCATTCAAATTCACGGATTTTGTGATGCCTCAAATACAAACCTCAGCCACCGCTTTTTCTAACTTGCTCGTCTCAAAAAGCAAAGTCGCTCCGATGGCAGCAATAACCTTACCCAGATTAGAACTGTCAGGTGCCTTAATGATGGCTAAACTTATCTCGCACACAATATCAGCTCTCGATCTCAATAGTCATGAAATCGTACTTTGGTGTGATTCTTCCATCGTACTAGGATGGCTAGCGAAGCCTCCAGCTACATGGAAAGAAATTTATGTCGCAAATCGTGTGTCACAAATCCACAAACTAGTTTCAAATGCCAATTGGCGCCATGTGCCTACACACTTTAATCCCGCAGATATGGGATCAAGAGGCTGCAGGCCTCAAGATTTTATCCACAATCAGCTTTGGTAGTACGGGCCTCCCTGGCTCACTAACCCGTCCTATACTTGGCAGCAACACAATCCGCTAAGCCCATCCTTGAATACAAAAATAATGAACCGATCGTAGCTCAAACCTTCCTCGTTAATACTTCTTATGCTTCATTTCCCGATGACATTATCGACATTCTGCAAAATTTCTCATCTTATACACGCGCATTGCGTGTCCTATCGTATGTTTTTCGTTCTATACTCTATTTCAACCAAGAATTTACTAGCCCAACCTTTTCCGTACGCTACGATAGTAACCAGCTTCGCCAGGAGGAGGTCAACTTAGTAAAAAAACCGACTCATCTGGCTAGCACCAGCCCAGTACTATAAAACGGAGTACGTTGCTTTATCAAATAACAAACCGTTGCCTAAAGATAGTCCCCTTTTTAATCTGAACCCTTTTCTCGATTCCAATGGCATTCTCCGGGTCAATGGCAGATTAGCAAATGCTCCTTTGCCGTATAACGAGCGTTTCCCTGTTATCATACCACGTAGCTCCCGCTTTTGCGAGTTATATTTGTTACATTTACACCAATTCTTAGCACATGGGGAGTGTCAATTAATGTGTCGTATGGTCCAAACGGAGTTCTACATAGCTGGACTCAAACAATGCGTGCGAAAAGTCATACGCTGCTGTAAAACATGCATAGTTTACAAAAAGAAATCGTGTACCCAAATCGTGGCAGCTCTACCATCAGATCGATGCACGCTATCTGCACCTTTCCACACTACAGGAATAGATTTCGCTGGGCCATTCGACCTTAAAAGTTATGCACTCAGAAACGCCTCCACGATAAAAGGATATGTATGCGTATTGGTATGTTTCTCGACCAAAGCAATACATTTAGATCCCTGTTCTAATTTATCTACAGCCGCTTTTCAAGCAACTTTCGCCAGGTTTGTTGGCTGACGCACAAGATTTACTCAGACAATAGGCGTAACTTCGTTGGGGCGAGCCGTGCTTTTCGCAAATAATTTGCCGCTTTTCTCAAAACCGCTGCTCATGATATCGCGTAGAAATACGTCACTCATGGCTTTGAGTGGACTTCCATACCTCCGCACGCTCCTCACATGGGCGGCCTGTGGGAATCTGCGGTGAAAAGTTTTAAATTCCATTTAAAACGAGTCGCAGGTGCTCATCGCTTTACTTTCGAGGAATTTGCAACTATACTAGCCCGTATCGAAGGAGTGTTAAACTCTCGGCCGATTTCCGCATTATCTGAGAATCCGTCAGACCTCACAGCCTTAACGTCAGGACATTTCTTACGAGGTAGTCCTATAGTGGCTCTCCCTGAGCCCCCCGCTGAAAAGCTCTCTTTGATTAATCACTGGGAGAAACTCAAAGCAATCCATCACAAAATTCGCCCTACAATGGAAAGATTATTTAAAATATTTTCACAAACGATATAAATGGAAGTTTGTTACTCCCAATTTAGAAATAGGTGACTTTGTAATCGTAATTGATGATTTACTACCTCCACACGAATGGAGATTAGGGAGAATTGAAAGGTTCACCAAGGACCTGATCAACTCGTCCGGATCGTAGATGTACGAACTGCCCTAGGAATTCTCACCCGACCTAGTTGTGTTATTTACCATACAAAACCACCCCAGACTTAAATAACGAAAGTTAATTATTTTTCCAAATTAGAGAATCATACTTAATATTCATGTTCATTTCCATCAAATCGTCTAAATCATATTTAATAGTTATCTCATGTCCATATTCGTTTACTAATTTTTGGTAATCACACTTTTAGATCCAGCAGTCAGTAAGTTCGAGACCCAGCCATACACCAGTGCCAGGTGTGCTACAAGTATCACCCACTACGCCCACGATTCCGTGCAATGAACCCCTATAAACGTAACGATGTCGCAAGAAAATATGGTTACTGCCTCAATTGTTTGGCACTTACGCACCGTGTCCGAAATTGCACCAGCCTGGACAACTGTTTGAAATGCGGACTGCTGCACCACACCATGCTTCACTCAAGCCGCCATCCACGAGTAACTGCATAAAAACGTTCAGTGCATGAGCGGATTGACCTAAGTAACAGGGTTGTCAAACCTAAAAGTACAACGTCGAAAGACAAACCAGCAACGTCAAAAGCACCCCGACAAGTACGAAGTGAACGTTAATGCACCTCTCGGTAACTCGGATCATTGCACCGTTTCCGCCTCCTTTTCGTTTTCAAAACTTCGCAACGCCTCACAAACAGCTACGAGACGTTCTAAATATATTTACGAAAAGGCTCGTTGGGCTGAGCTCAACGAATTTTTCCGGCAGTTCAACTGGAAGCTATGTTTCCTAGACAGAAATGTCAATGCCATGGCGAAAATGGTTGAAAATATCATATTGCTGGGAATGAGAGCTTTTATTCCATCTAAGCGAATCCTGATCAAACCCAGAGGGAAATCTTGGTTCAATCAGACGTGCAAAAATGCCGTCAGATCCAGAGAAGAAGCATTCAATATCTGGCGTAGTAACAAAAACGCAGATACTGACTCGCTGCGCAAAAAGGCGAGATCTTCGTGTGCCAGGGTGCTGAGGCGAGAAAAAGCATTGTACGAGCAGCGTCTTCGTGCTAAAGTTCTTGCTGCTCCTCGGGGCAGCAAGAGCTTTTGGTCATTCGTTAAAAGGGTAAAGGATAATGCTAGTTCCTCAGTCCCGACTCTTTTAAAGGATGGCCAAATATTCACTGGCCCGGTTGATAAAGCTAACCTTCTGGCTGAATTATTTGCAAGCAATTCCCACTTGCCGGAAAGCAATCAACCACTGCGAGTGATTGAAAGAATATCCATAGCTATGCCAAAAATATTCTTTCGGGCGCGTGCAGTTAAAAAGGCTTTAATGGGGCTCAACATAAATAAGTCTCCTGGGCCGGATTGTATTCCAGCACTGGTCTTGAAGCAGTGCTCTTCGACGCTAGCGCGTGCTGGTGAATTTCCAAGATGTTGGAAGGTTGCCAATGTAACGCCAATCTCCAAAAAGGGAGAGGCTAGTAACCCTGAAAATTACCGCCCAATCGCGATTTGTTCTGCACTTTCCAAAGTGATGGAAAGTATGGTCAATTTCCATCTTGTGAGGTATTTGGGGTCCAACAGCTTACTCAGCGACCGGCAGTATGGCTTCCGTAGGGGACGCTCTACGGATGACTTATTAGCCTTGCTTTCGGAAAAGTGGTGCCGCTCTATACATCATTTCGGCGAAAGTAAGGTGGTGGCTCTAGATATTTCCAAAGCGTTTGATAGAGTGTGGCATGGTTCACTCTTGTCAAAACTTGTTGCTTTTGGTGTCGGTGATGACTTCTCCCGATTCCTATCAAGCTTTCTCGGGGATCGTACTATACGCTTTGTTCAAGATTGGGGCCAAGAGGCAAATCATGTAACAATCTCCAAATGGGGTCATGCGAATAGGGTCGATTTTAACGCTCGTAAGACCCAATGTTTCAGGCGTACGACCGAACATGCTGCTTCATCTGTAATTATGGGCGGTATAGGTATTGAGGAATCAAAAGCTCTTGATGTTCTTGGCATGAAAATCCAATGTGATGTTCGATGGAATGATCACATTTTTCAAGTCTCAAAAGAATCATTCAAGTGCCTTGGATTTTTGAGACGGTGCAAGAGCTACTTCACTTCATCTGATCTCGTTAATATTTATACCACCTATATCCGACCGAAAATGGAATACAACTCTCATGTATGGGCCGGTTCTTCAAAGACTATTTTGAAGTTACTCGACCGCGTACAGGAGAGGGCGAAGAATCTTATCGGTGACAGTAGGGTAGCTAATTCTATTGACTCACTGGAGCATCGACGCAATGTGGGGTGTGTTTCGCTGTTCTATCGATACTACAATGGAATGTGTTCTAATGAAATTAGGGAGCTTGTTCCCGAAACCCGTTCATTTTTACGCCCAACCCGTTTTTCATTAAGAGCACATCCATTTGTGGTCGATCTGCCAGTGAACCGCACTACGCATTACAGAGAGAATTCGTACTTTGGCCGAACAGTTCGTATGTGGAATAAACTCCCCGCAGAGGTCTTTCCAGTCACTTTCAGTGTCGAAAAGTTCAAGTCGAATGTTCACAGATACTACTCCCTCTATTTTTATCATTTTGATCAACAGTAAATCCCTACCACCGCAAACTTACCTTTGGTTTGTATATTCCTCATAAAAAAACTTACCCTTGGCTTGTATCTGCACACTTGGCATCGACTAACTAACTGATGCATCTACCTACATACATCTCTGTATTAGTGATGTTACGAATATAAATTTTTAATATTCGCGAATACGAATATCTGAAACAATATTCGCCGAATACGAATATTCAATCTAAATAGTTCGTACCACTTAATATTTCAAATTTAATTGAAAAAAAATCTACCCTTTGCATCAATAACAATAAATTGAGAAAAACTGTCACAATACTATAGGTATTTAACATTATTATGATATTCCGATGACGGAATTTGAAATTATTAACTTAGCACCTGAATGCAACTTTTTTAAATTTTTGGTGCAAAGTAAATAAGGGAAAATACGAGCTTCTTTTACCTATACCCAGGCAATATTTAGTGACACCAGCGGCGAGTGTTCCGAGCGAGCGAATGTGGTGCGGAGCTTATTTACACACCACGCAATAGGCTTGATGTAGAAAAGACTTCAAAACTTTTATTTTTGAAGTTCAACAATCCTCTACTGAGCTTTGAGTATTACTTTAACATGATTAATAAATTAATTTAACAGGACTTTACTTTTTAAATGCCATGTCGTTGGGAAATATATTTTGTTTCTTTTTTCTTCACTAAAAGAAGATTATTGTTTTCCGTATAGACACGTTTTTTTAGTAAAAATTAATATTTTTTGTTTAATTTTCAGTATTTTTTAAGTATTATTTTTTGAAACGTATTCACAATATATTCGTGATATATTCGCTTGAATTTGGCATATACGAATATCATGAAAGGGGCGAATATTCGGCGATTCGAATACGAATGCGAATATTCGTAACATCACTACTCTGTATATCACTTCATGTAATTTTATAAGGCATAAGGACTTATAAAATTACACATCAGAACGTTCAACAAACATAGCTATGCATGTACATCCATAATCCATCAGACAACCTTCAGCATTCGATCAGTAAATCTACAACATACATACTTACTTACATACATCTGTCTACCATTTCTTGGTTGTCCAATTGGTCTCTCTACAACAATATCAACACATATTACTTCTCCTAAAAGGTATTTATAAAAACATACCAAACACATATTTATTCAAAGGGGTTTTTGGAAATTTAAAAGCTAATGCTGACTTTAGACGACATGTATTTTACATCTGACTTGTCAAATTTCCCACTGCAAAAGTGATACATGCCGTGTGAAACATATGAACATTGTCAGATTACATTTACAGAAGCAAAGTCAGATGAAAAATTTTCAATTAGAGCGTGTTCTATTTTCATCTGACAAGGCATCTGACATCAGCTGTATTAAATTATCAAAAGTGTGGTTTGGCTGAAAAAACATTAAAAAGCAAAGAGCGCTTTATATATTTACGAAAATTGTGCAAAAACTCAGCTGTTGTGAACACTCAGAGGTTATGTCAGATGTAATCGCACATGTACGTGTGAAAGCAAATATTATAAACCGTCTGTAAATTGACAATTTTGACAAACATGCGAAGTTACATATGTCTCACACACCTAAGAAGCCATATGTAAAAAACATGTCGTCTAAAGTCAGCATAAGGTGACAAAAAGGGGTAAAAATGGGTAAATTCGGTAGCCTTATATATCCGGATCTAACTAACTGGGGGTCTACATTAGTCATGAACTTGGTATGAACATCATGTCGGACATCGCATATGACTAATGTAGACCGCTCATGTCCATGTTTCGTCCATGCTCTGACATCGATGCCCGAGCATCAATGTTCGCCATGAGATTCGCCGTCAACAACCATTTTTAATAGAAAGAAAAGGACAGAAAGAAATTGTTAAATATTCCATTTCTATTGCACTACCACCGAATACATTGATAAGGCAGAACATGGACATCGCACGTATTCACCACACAAAGAAGTTGATGAATTTTTTGCAGTTGCTCTGCCGGCGTCATGTTCATGGCATGTTCAAGTCGATGGTTCGTGAAGACGTAGGGTAAGGTAGACACAAAATTCCAAAAAGATCATAATATGAAAAAAAAAAAAATAAGCGGACAGGTGTTTGGTACTTTATTGAAATTCGTACATTTAGAGGCCGAAAAAGGGTAAAAATATAATTTTGGTAATTTTTTATTAACACGTTTATCTCCTAAAATACTAAAGATAGAAATGAAATTTAAAATGTATTCTCCTCTCCTTAAGAAGGCCTAAATGCACTTTGGCACTTTTTAGAAGTTCGAATATATAAAGGGTAAAATTGGGAGTTGTTTTTGGTACTTTTTCCTGTACAATTATTTGTTATGTACTTTGAATGCACGTTGGCTCCGCTCCCGATGTATAGATCCACTAAGAAGCGGTTTTTGAAAATTCAAAAGCTAAGGGAGCAAAAAGGGTTAAGAACGGGTAAATTCGGTAACCTTATGTCTCCGGATCTAACTAAGGTAGACACAAAATTCCAAAAGCATCATAATAAGATCAAAAAATAATCGGACAAGTGTTTGGTACTTTTTTGAAATTCGTAAATTTAGAGGTCGAAAAAGGGTAAAAATATAATTTTGGTACTTTTTTGTTAACACGTTTATCTACTCAAATACTAAAAACAGAAATGAAATTTAAAATGTATTCTTTTCTCCTTAAGAAGGCCTAAATGCACTTCGGTACTTTTTAGAAGTTCGAATATATAAAGAGTAAATTTGGGAGTTCTTTTTGGTACTTTTTCCTGTACAACTACTTTGAATGCACGTCGGCCCCTCTACCGATGTATAGAAAAACTTGTAAATTCAGTAACCTTATATATCCGGATCTAACGAAGGTAGACGAAAAATTCCAAAAACATCATAATAAGATCAAAAATAATCGGAAAGGTGTTTGGTACTTTTTTGAAATTTGTACAAGGGTAAAAATATAATTTTGGTACCTTTTTGTTAACCAGTTATCTCCTAGAATACTAACAATTGAAATGAAATTTAAAATGTATTCTTTTTCCTTAAGAAGCACCCAAATGTGCTTTGATACTTTTTAGAAGTTCGAATATATACCTATATATGATTATTTCGAACGTATTTGCTTTGTGAATCTAAATTGATTATTAGGCTAAGGTTCGTAACGTTATATTCAGAAAGAATTGGGTATGATTAATATTCCAAGGAACAATGGAAAAATTAACATCAACTTAATTTTTCAACGTACACAGCAGAACAGAGTAGCGCCACTTTCGGAAGCCGCTACACTTCCATCGTCAGTGCTCACGTGTATTTGCTATCACCACTTGTCAGGTGGCTCTGTTGAATGTGATTTTAATTCTTATATATACAACTTTTTCGCGAAAATTGAATACGAGAATTAAATCACTCTCAAGCTGATATTAAAGTGCACTTTCCCAGCGTTGCCATCGGTTTATTTTTCTTCATTCCCATTTTTCTGATTTTTGTTCTACTCAAGAAAAACTTTTTTGGTTTGATTTTATACTTAAGTATATATGAACATGTAAACATGTGAAAAGCTCAAGCCAGTAGCTAATTGTTTATTAATATGATTATTTCGAACGTATTTGCTTTGTGAATCTAAATTGATTATTAGGCTAAGGTTCGTAACGTTATATTCAGAAAGAATTGGGTATGATTAATATTCCAAGGAACAATGGAAAAATTAACATCAACTTAATTTTTCAACGTACACAGCAGAACAGAGTAGCGCCACTTTCGGAAGCCGCTACACTTCCATCGTCAGAGCTCACGTGTATTTGCTATCACCACTTGTCAGGTGGCTCTGTTGAATGTGATTTTAATTCTTATATATACAACTTTTTCGCGAAAATTGAATACGAGAATTAAATCACTCTCAAGCTGATATTAAAGTGCACTTTCCCAGCGTTGCCATTGGTTTATTTTTCTTCATTCCCATTTTTCTGATTTTTGTTCTACTCAAGACAAACTTTTTTGGTTTGATTTTATACTTAAGTATATATGAACATGTAAACATGTGAAAAGCTCAAGCCAGTAGCTAATTGTTTATTAATATGATTATTTCGAACGTATTTGCTTTGTGAATCTAAATTGATTATTAGGCTAAACCAATCAAACCAAAAAAGTTTGTCTTGAGTAGAACAAAAATCAGAAAAATGGGAATGAAGAAAAATAAACCGATGGCAACGCTGGGAAAGTGCACTTTAATATCAGCTTGAGAGTGATTTAATTCTCGTATTCAATTTTCGCGAAAAAGTTGTATATATAAGAATTAAAATCACATTCAACAGAGCCACCTGACAAGTGGTGATAGCAAATACACGTGAGCACTGACGATGGAAGTGTAGCGGCTTCCGAAAGTGGCGCTACTCTGTTCTGCTGTGTACGTTGAAAAATTAAGTTGATGTTAATTTTTCCATTGTTCCTTGGAATATTAATCATACCCAATTCTTTCTGAATATAACGTTACGAACCTTAGCCTAATAATCAATTTAGATTCACAAAGCAAATACGTTCGAAATAATCATATTAATAAACAATTAGCTACTGGCTTGAGCTTTTCACATGTTTACATGTTCATATATACTTAAGTATAAAATCAAACCAAAAAAGTTTGTCTTGAGTAGAACAAAAATCAGAAAAATGGGAATGAAGAAAAATAAACCGATGGCAACGCTGGGAAAGTGCACTTTAATATCAGCTTGAGAGTGATTTAATTCTCGTATTCAATTTTCGCGAAAAAGTTGTATATATAAGAATTAAAATCACATTCAACAGAGCCACCTGACAAGTGGTGATAGCAAATACACGTGAGCACTGACGATGGAAGTGTAGCGGCTTCCGAAAGTGGCGCTACTCTGTTCTGCTGTGTACGTTGAAAAATTAAGTTGATGTTAATTTTTCCATTGTTCCTTGGAATATTAATCATACCCAATTCTTTCTGAATATAACGTTACGAACCTTAGCCTAATAATCAATTTAGATATAACTATATAGTTTAAAAATAGGAGTTCTTTCTGGAACTTTTTCCTGTACAACTATTTTTTATGTACTTTGAATGCACGTCGCCATCCCTCCCGATGAATAGATCCACTAAGAAGGGATTTTGGGGAATTTAAATGCTAAGGGGGCAAAAATTGGTAAAAACGGGTAAAATTGGTAAGCTTATATCTCCGGATCTAACTAAGGTAGACACAAAATTCCAAAAACATCATAATAAGATAAAAAATAAGCGAACAGGTGTTTGGTATTTTTTTTAATTCTTATATATAAGGGCCGAAAAAGGGTAAAAATTTAATTATGGTACTTTTTTGTTAACCCGTTTATCTCCTAAAATAATAAAGATAGAAATGAAATTTAAAATGTATTCTTCTCTCCTTAAGAAGGTCTAAATCAGCAACCGGCAAAGCATATCACATGGCGTTTTTTACTCTTTTACTCTCACACGTATGTAAGTACTCACACGTATTAAGTAAAAGTAAATAAAATCAAACAAGCGGGTTGTGTTATCGCTTTTTTCTTGATATTGCTTGATATACACTAACAATAATTTTGTAAGAGCGAGAGTTGCAAAATAAAACCCATACAAGCAAAATGTATTAGTATGTGTATGCCGGTTCCTGGTCTAAATGCAGCTTGGTACTTTTTTGAAATTCAAATATATAAAGGGTAAAAGTGGTAGCTCTTTTTGGTAATTTTTCCATACAGCTATTTTTTATGCTCATTGATATACTGAATATAAATTTTTTGTGTAGAAAAACACTTTGTATGTAGTTTTCCATTTCGATGTATTGATCCACTAATAAGAGATTTGAAATTCAAAATGTAATGGGTAAAAACCGGTAAATTCGGTAACCTTATATCCCCAGATTTAACTAAGGTAGACGTAAAATTAAAAAAACATTATAATTAAATAAAAAATATATAAGCGAATACGTGCTTAGAACTTTTTTGAAATTTGTACGTTTAGGGAGCGGAAAAGGGTAAAAATGTAATATTGGTGCTTTTTGGTAACCAATTTATCCCCTAAAGTAACAAATATGGAAACTGTATTTCTCTCTCCTTAAGAAACCATCAATTACATTTTGGCACTTTTTTGAAATTCTAACATTGATATGTATAAGGGATAAAAAGCGTACCATATTGGTACTTTTGCTATGAATATATTTTTAATGTTAATTGATATATCCACTAAACAGAACTTGATTCTAGAAACAATTTTCCTCTACAAGGGGATAAAAAATTTACCAAAAAGGGTAAACCAAGTAAAATGCATTTAATTCAAAACTATTAGGGCAATTTTTTAACAAATTTGCAGCACAAGTTCCTTTCGTCAAACAAATCTTAACTGATGTAATGTATTTTTGAACATGGGCAATTGGAGATTTATTAATACTTTTTGCATAGATCATTTTTGGAAAAGGTACTAAAAAATAACTTTTTGGTAAAGAACTTTTTGGCAAATGTGTTTTTTAGAAAAGGGTTTATTTCTTAAATGTACTTTTTGAAAATGTACTTTTAACAAATGCTACTTCTATTAAAATATATTTTTTTGCGAAGGAACTTATTTGAAAATGTACATTTGTTTGAAACACGCTTTTGCAAAATCATACTTTTTGAAAAAGATAGTTTTCTTAAAACTTACTCATGTGAAAATGTATTTTTAAGAAATGGTACTTTTTATAAAAGTTGGGTTTGTTTTAAAAATGTACTTTTGGGAATGGTACTATTGTACTATTATTTATTGAAAATGCACTTTTGGAAAAAAATTTTACTTTTTTAAAAGGTAATTTTTTGAAATCGCTAATTTTGTAAACGTTACTTCAAGAAAAAAATTTAATTTTTAAAATGTACTTTAAGGAAATTGTACTTTTTGGAAAAGGACCTTTTAGAAGGGTACCTGTTTTAAAATGTACTTTTTTGAAAATTTACGTTTGAGAAATGGTTCCATTTGGAACGGTAATTTTTGGAAAAAGAAACTTTTTAGAAAAGGTAGTATTTGGAAATGTACTTTTAGAAAATGGTGTTTTTAAAATAAATATGCTCTTTTGAATATGTAATTTTGGAAAATGCACCTTTTTTGAAAAGTAGCTTTTTTAAATGTACTCTTTATAAATATATATGTATGTGTGATTTGAACAGATGGTCATTTTTTTAAAAGGTACTTTTAAAATACCCACCAGCCCGTTACATTATAATTTGTAGTGGGTACGCACGGTTAGGAACGAGGTGTAGAGCTCTATTTCACTCAGCTGTAAACCAGCGAGGTAGACGGCAACCATAAAAGCAATCAACGGAACTAGTTTTTTTGTAAAATTGTTGCGGGATTTCAATAATTATTATTTGCAAATAAAACAGTAAATTGTTGCCAAATAATTGTTTTATTGCGACTTATTAACTCACGAAAACTATTCACGTTTAACGCAGTATTTGCGAATAAAATGTTTGAGGTTTCCACGCTTACAAATGTTTGCTAAGAAAAAACAATAAATATTGCACAACAAACATTGATAGAAGAAAATAATAACAATTAACACAAATAATTATTTGTTATATTATACATTTCAACTATTTTTTTGCAAAAGTACAGAAGATTTTTATAGAAGTGCTACGAAGTTTTTGTATTCTTGCTATGGCGTATAAACAGTGAGTTAACTTATTTGCAAATAATTTAATTTGCAAATAGTGCGCATATAAACGTAGTAATCGTAAAGCTGTTTTTTGACTATTAAACAAGCTGTTCTGCACATAATTCTACCCTGATATAATATGTTGTTATTGCTTTGTTAAAACTTTCCATAAACTCATTAGATCAGGGTTGCATTTCCTACAGAAGTCGAACGGCTTGTGAGATAGTGTGAAACAGCTATAAAGGAATAAAACCAAATACTTCTGGCTTAAATATTTGAGTTGCCGCTAACAAAGCAGCGGGTAATATGCTATTATTTATATAAAAGAGTGATGGTGCTTTTTTTAATTTTTAGAAAATACTACATTTTTCAAATTTCAATTTAAAAATTGAATATTTTTCAATTCAGACGGCAGAATTTTATGAAATTGTTTTTCTTAACTTTTTGAAATTTTGTTCTTCAACTAACGAAGAAATAATTTTATAAATCGTATATATGAGTCCGATATCTGGAAAATACTGGACCAAAGTTTTGGAAAATTGAGAAATTTCAATTTTCAAATAAGTATAATTCGATAACTATAAGGGGGCGGGGTCTTCTGCAGAGGTGGAAAGCAATTTGCCTGTCACCCACTTGGGGGTGACAAGAAGCAAGTCTTTTGTTCTGAAACTCCCAAGCAGCTCACTACTTCCGATCTTATACCAAGTACCCCCTAGTAATACCGTACAGACACCCGTCGGTCGGTAGCTACAGCGAGAAGGCACACAGCTGAGTAGCCTGAATGGCATGCTACCACCGATGCGTCTCAGAAAGTAGGTGATAAACAACACAAACAGTCACTGAAGCTCATTTGTTTAATTTACCATTAGGCGCGTTCATAAGACGTAGCTTTTGAGTTCAACTGTTGTAAAACTGTTGGCAACTGTTGCGCCCAACAGTTACGTCTTAGAAACGGCTTGATGGATATACTGCAATAGGAACAGCTGAAAAATATAAAAAATTAAAAACATGCACAATAGACATAGTTGAAACTAACTAAATTAATTAGTTTAGCACTCAGTTTTGACTGCATTTTGGTTCCATCAAATATTCTATAAACATGGTATCCTATCCGATAGTCAGCACCATACCAATTGTCCATTTTCATTTTATTTTAACATTTTCGCCACAAAGCAAAAAACACTGCAATAAAATAAGAAGGCTTCCCCGATAATTTTTTTAATTTAATATTTTATAAAATACTATGTAATATAGTAAGTAAAGAACACAATAAACACATATTTAGTGATCTTAGTTTTCTTTTAATTATATTCCATTATTTGTTTACTTTATCACATTTGTAATGCAAAATTTATTAAGCTAGTTTGCAGCGGCCACATAATAAAGCGGCGTTGTATTAGAATATAAACGGCATAACTCTTTTGATCAGCTGTCCATGCTAAACACAACATGTTGACCAATGTGGATTTATACAGGTGATATAAGAACAGCTGTTCTACTTTTTCCGCAAATTAGATACTCGTATGTCAAAATTTGTATACGTTGACATAGGGGCTGAGATGTCAAATGTTATTGTAATGTTGTAGTTGTTTTAGAATCAACACCACCTGATAAAATTAATTCACCTTGATGTTGACCATAGGTAGCGAAAAAATTTTATGATGGAAAAAATGGCAGCAAATACACAACTGTTGTGTGTAGCGGAACTACTCAACTGTGCGTTTCTAAGACAAACATACAACAGTTGCACAACGTCTTATGAACGCGACTATTAGTCGACTATCCTGCCTAAAGGTTGTTGGCAACGACCTTCAACATGAAAAAAATTACACGAATCGGAACATCGAATGTGCGCACACTCCTAGATACATCAACACTGGCCCAAGTATGCATAGAATTCGTCAACTACAAACAGCTGCTTTTAGGATTGTGCGAAAGTAGATGGACAGAAGCAGGAGAATATAATACCTCCGAAAATCTCACCCTTTTATATTCCGCCAAACCACTGGACGAGCCAAGATCTAGCGGAGTCGGATTATTATTATCAAGCCCGAAATACATTAATTGATTAGAAGCCCTTCGGTGATAGGATAATCATAGGTTGGAATCTCACTTGTGTGCAGTGCTATGCATCAACAGAAACCTCTGAAACTCCAGAGAAGGAACATGTTTACAGCCATCTGAATAGTGCTGTCTGCAATACCTCGTGGTGATATCATTGTACTCATGGGAAATTTTAATGCACAGCTTGGTTCAGGTAGCACCGGATGAGAAAGAGTAATGGGGCGGCATGCAACCGGTAGAAGAACAGAAAATGGAGAACTTTTCACTGAAATGTGCAGCAATAACAACTTTGCGATTGGAGGCAGTGCCACAAAACGTGCCACAAAGTTACGTGTGTATCGCCAGACAAAGTGACCGAGAACCAAATTGATCATATTACCGTAAGTGGATCATGGCGCAGAAGTCTTTACAGATCACCATTTGATAGTTGAAAGTCTTCGGCTAACGGTTGCAGCTATTCGAAGACTAGAATCCATCAACCGCAAATATGATGTGCAGAAACTAAAAAAAAACCATCAAGTACTTCACAACTATGTTGAAGAGCTAAAAGGAAGCCTAGAGATACAACGTTCAAGCCCAGCGTTAGAGTGGCAAAACCTAAAAAACGACTTTAATGATGCTGCCAGAGAACATATTGGTTTTAGGTTGCCCAAGAGAGCTCAGTGGATGTCTGACGACACCTGGAAGCTAGTCCTGGAAAGAAAGCAAATAAAAGCCAATATAAATATAGCAAGAACTCGCGGCGAAAAGACAATGTTGTGAGAGGCCTACAAACGACACGACAAACAAGTGAAGCGGAGTGCTAGAAATTATAAAAGAAGATGACATGAACAACTAGCTGGTGTCGCCCAAAAATCCTCTATGAAGCACTGATTCAAAGATCTATACGCCATCACTAAAAATCTCACCAGAAAAAATGTATTTAATACTAAACCGCTGAAGAATAACGAGGGTGTATTTTCAACTTCTAGGAATAAACAGCTGGAAATATGGAGACAGTACTACTCCAGCATGCTCTCTAACCTCCCAACAAGTACGTTAAGCCTCTGCACGTGTACAGCTTACATAGTACGTCAGGATATCTCCATAAAGAGCGCCGATATCACCGAAGTCATAAACGCTGTTAAGCCATTAAAGGTAACCTGGTGTTGACAATATAGCTCCTGAAATGCTCAAAGCTGATTGCCAAATAACTACCAAATGCTACCTCTCATTAAAAAATTCTGGCTTACCCTCCAACTCGACTCGCAACTTAAGGAAGGTATCATAGTAAATATCCCCAAAAAAGGAGACCTTACTGATTGCAGGAACTGGAGAGGTATCCCAGTCCTTAGCGCAGTAAATAAGTTAATAGCGCATATTATGAACAAGAGAGTTTCAGATGCTATAATGAAAAATCTCAGACCTGAGCAGGCTGTCTTCCGTGCGCAAAAGCCTTGCGTCGACCATATAAATAGCCTGCGCATATTTACAGAGCAATCAGCAGAGTGGAAATCTCCCCTCTACATGCGTGGAACACCACGCAATTTGGAGCGCTCTCGCTTGCAAAGGTGTTCTACCTAAAATTATTATGCTTATCCAAGCTCTATAGAGTGATGTTAAGTGTCGAGTTTTGCTCGATAACGCGCTGAGCAATAGTTTTAACGTTGTAACTGGTGTCCGGCAGGGATGCATTCTATCTCCTCTTCTATTTAACGTCGTTCTTGATGTTGTAGTAGATAATGGTATTCAATCAAACAGAAGTATAGGATGAGGCTCAACCAACAACTCGAGAGCCTGGAATACGCAGACGATATGTCCGCCATATGTCAGCTAAGCTCAAACTCCTCGAGACCAAAGCTGCAAAAGCTGGCCTGAAAATAAACACACGGAAGAGCAAGGTAATGCGCTGCAACACTATAAATAACACCAAATTCAATATACAGGGTGTTGAACTAGAAGAAGTAAAATCCTTTTGCTATCTTGGTAGTATATTAACGCATACGAGTGGTTGCAGTGACGATGTACTTCACAGAATTTCAAAGGCAAACCAGGTCTTCGGTATATTACGGCCTGTATGGAAGTCTTCTGCTAAGATCAGGGGGCAAATTACGGCATTCGATATCGATCGAAATTTCCATTTAAATTGTATTGAAATTTCGATCAATAATGAATGCCATAATTTGGCCCCAGCATATTCAACTCTTGTGTCAACTCGATTCTGCTGTATGTCTGCGAATCTTGGAACACGACATAAATGTCATCCAATTATTCGTTAACCGCTGCCTTCGAAGGATCTTAAAAATATTTTGGCCAAGCATAATATCCAACACGCAAATCTGGTATCATACCGATGAACGACCAATACACACGGAAATACTTTACCGCAAATGGCGGTGGATTGGTCACACGCTGCGCAGACCTCCAGGTGGCACTACTAAAGCAGCTATTGATTGGAACCCCCGGGTAATACATGAAGAGTTGGCCGTCCATCGCATACTTGGCGACGTCAACTTGATAATGAAGTCAACCAAAGTGGAGAGAATTCGTTGTGGCCCTTTGTTCCTAATAGGAACCACAGGACATAATATCATATATTGGCTAAGTGCCAATAGTTCCGCTCCTGAGCAAGTAGAAGGGCTTATATTTAAAGCATAGATGGAAATACTCCTGTGCTATGTCCTGTGCTTATTCCGATAGAACTATCCGTTTAGAAATTCCTGATTTATGTTTCAAATATTTTGATTCTGCCACTTAGCTGGCCAAAAAAAAAAGATCTCCAGTCTTGTTGATTTTTTGATATGTGATAGACAGGAGTACAGGTGATACAAAAACATACTCATAAGAAGAAGAAAGGGAATGGTAATGAACATAACGGTTATCAAAAATTTAGTATCAAGAGAACGTAAAAAACTGAATTTTTAAATTAGCAATTTTAGTGATTTTATTATTGTTGTAGAAGTTTTTGTATGCATACTTTTATTTATATTATTATTATTTTTTTTTTAACTGACTTCAAAAAAAGGAGAATGGTTATCAATTCGTCATGTATTTTTTTTATGTATGTTCCCTCAAAACTCCGCCATCTATGAACCGATTTCGGATTTTTTCCTCTATTCAAAAGAATGTACTTCCAGATTGGTCCCGTTGAAAAGTGGGCGGTATCACGCCTATACAAAGTAAATACACATTCGTTTTCAACCACTTCTACTTAACCGATTCTTATGAAACTGTACACACACATTAAACTTCTGTTTAAATACTACATCAGGATCAAAAAAGTGGGATGTGCCACGCCCATGCAAGTATATTATTTTTCAACAACTTCTACTAAACCGATTCTTATGAAACTTTGCATACACCTTTAATTGTCGTTACAATAAAACATTATGTTTAGAAAAGTGGGCAGTGCCACTCCCATGAAAAGTAAAGAAGAATTTTATTTACTTCTACTAAACCGATTCTTGTGAAACTTCGCATACACATTTAGTTATCGTTACAATACATCATCGTGGTTAGAAAAGTGGGCAGTGCCACGCCCATGAAAAATAAATATTCATTTTAACTACTTCTACTTATCCGATTCTTATGAAACTTCGCATAAACAATTAGTAGTCGTAAAAGTACATGATAATAAATATGGGGGCGGTGCCACGCCTATTTTGTAGTCGGTTTTTTTGCAAGAATTATTGAGTAATGTAATATACAACTTAGTCAAAAGCTCATTGAAGTAAAAATCCACTAAAAGAAAGGAAGCAAAAAATTTATATAAAATTTTTAACAGAGTAGAACTAAATTGTTTATCCGAGTTCAGATGTCATACTGCCACCAGAATTTTAAGAAGCGTCACTAATTTAAAAATTAACAAAGATTGGGTGCTAAGAGCGAAATCTTATTTTTTTCGCATAAATTGTGCAGACATGAGCATGTCTTTATACTTAGATTTTATATAGGTGCATGTGTAATATTATTAGAGAAAGCGAATAGTTGGTATTTTTACTAAGTAACCTTGATGATTTCTTTTAAAACCGCTATAAACTTATAAAAATATATCAGGAAAGAAAAACGCCCTTACAATCCCACAGCTGTGTGTCAATAACGATACTCTAAAAATAGGCTACTTATTTTTTAAGCCGTAATAAAATCATATTCAGATCAGAAATAAAAACCATGCTAGTTGACGGTCCTCTAAGTACGTATTCTGACCGCAATATAATTATTAAAATAGATCACGAAAGAAAAACCACCCTTACAATCTCACATATGTGCGTGAGTAACAATACTCTTAAGGTGGCTTTAGACTATCTATGTTCTACATCTGACTTGTCAGATTTGTGACCCACGTGTAACTTTGCGTGTCTGTCAACATTGTCCATTTGTAGACGATTTTTAATTTTTGCTTTCACACCTACATGTTTAATCGCATGTGACATAACCTCTAAGTGACACCAACACATACTTGTTAACTCAAAACAGCTGATGTCAGATGAAAATAGAACACGCTCTAATTGAAAATTTTGTCGACTGACTTTAGTTCTGTAAATTTCAGATGACAATGTTTCAAAAGGTTCACACGGCATGTATAGCTTTTGCAGTGGGAAATATGACAAGTCAAATGTAAAACACAGATAGTATAAAACCACCTTAAGCAGGTAAACTTGATAACTTGTTTTTTAATCCGTAACAAAATCACATTCAGATAAGAAATAAAAAACCACACTAGTTTAGGGTCCTCTAAAAAGGTATTCTGACTAGCTTCAAGACTTGTATTCACGCACTTCAAATGGTAAAATGAACGAACGTTTCTTACAAACCTTTAGTTGAGCAACATAAACAAAGATGGCGATACCTTGATACTATATCCTTGGTACTATATGCCACCAGCGTACAGAAAAATACTCTTTTATGGCAAAGATATAATCGAATTTTGTATTCTACCAATTTGGCAAATATCTGAGGAATAACAAGAGTCAAGAAATAAAGATGTGCAGCAATATCGCGAATTTTATACCAGAAAAACATCCAAAATTGATACCAACATGGATATTTTGCATTGGCTGCTAATATCATCGGTCCGATGACATCGGACCCACATATAAGCAGCTTACGAAAATTTCTTACTGAGGAGAACAACATTAAATCCAGACATTCAATCCTTATTATTGGATGCATTAATTGAAGAAGATATTAAAGGTCTATTCACACTCATCCGTTCCGTATCAGTTCCGTTCAGTATCAGTGAAAAATAAAACATCGTTGCTGTTCACGCACGGTAACCCTGTGTGGTTCTCGTTACTTTGTAACGAATTAATTGCTTGTTTTTTCCTCAACTTTTGGGACTAAAGAACTTTTTCTGATCAGTGTTTTTAAAAGGTTTTGTGCATAACGCGTAACAAGTGCGGAAGTATCGGTCCCTTCGTTTTTCCTTTTTTTAATCTAGTGTTATTTTACTAGCCAAAAAAGAAGTATTAAAACTGAGACAATTTGAATTGTATCAATCAATCATTATTTCTTGCAAGCTGATATTCGCTCCCTTTTAAATTTTGTTATTTCTTAAAAGAAAAAGACCAAAGACAAAAATATTACAATTTTTGCTTGTTTTCTTTGTGGCAATTTATGCAAAAAATGTTTTAAATTCAATAGAAACATTAAAACCAACATTGCTGAAATATTAAACATAAAAAACAAATAAAAACACAAAGCTCACAAAAAGCAACATTAAACCGACATCAATTCTGCAACCAAAACCAACCAAAATTATCAGGAAAAAGTACCAGCTGCATTTGATTGGAGTTTAACAAAAAGGCAACAACAACCAAACGGATACCATCAACAAACCGGTAAGTCGTCAGATTTAAACCTAGACTACATTTTGTCCAACCCCCGTGTGCCCTGCACATTTTGGTCCTTCGAACCGGATACGGGTCATCCATAACCCGGCACCCACCTTGGCTATCGGGAAAACCAATTTTTCCACCTAAAAACCCATTTTCTTGTTTTGTGAGATATGCCGTTTTTGCAATAAACGGCATTTCAACCCCCTTTTTTCTTCCTTAAAATTCCATTTTTCAGATATGTCGTTTTGGCAATAAACGGTATCTAACCCCCGGTTCTGAACATGTGTGTACAGTCTCGTCGAAAAACGTTAGTTTCGCGACAAAACTGTCCATCGTAGTAAAATATTAGTGGTCATTCCTTTTTTATACAAAAGCTCTAACGGTGCACTAAATACATCATAATTTAAACATACATACATATGTATGGATGTACGTGCCCACATACTTACCAAGTAGCAACCACCTTTTACATTTATTGCACAAAGAGAGGAAGAGCGAAAAATTGTGTTTTTAAAAACTAACTGCTAATCCACCGCATATGTATGTATCCCCCCACCATTTTTGTTCCCCGCAGAGATAAATCTAAAGCAAATAATTGCAAGCAACGAAAAGAAAAAAAATAAGTTGTTGTTCTGTTGGAGATTTTGCCCTTGACAAAGTAAAGGGCATAAAACATATCATTCTTCTGTTCTCATCGAGTTACCAAAACTCAACAACAGCAACAACAATACAAGCAAAGAATAAATACGTACATATCAGCATACAACAACTTTAAGACCACCAGCAGCAGAAACAAGAGAAGAATTTGTGACACCAACAAAACGAACCAATTAAGGAAAAAACAAAACCAACTATAATTGTTGTGGTTTTGTTTCCCCTTAAAATAAATGTCACAAAGAATTTCTCACTTTGAGATTCTTTGTGCATGGAGAAATAGTGTATGATTTTTTGGCACTCTTGAAAATTAAAACAGCGAGTGAACGATCAACCACCAAAAAATAAAAACAGCACAAAACACTCTTTATGTATGAATGCATTTACTTCTGATCAAATAAATAGGTCAAGTAAAATATATGCAACAGCTGATACATAAGAATATTCATTAACAGGTGGATACGAGGGCAGTTCAACAATTAAACAAAGTGGAAAATAAATTGTTTTTATATTAATAAACGGATGAAAACTTATGATCTATTTGTACTATTGAATACAAATTTTCTCAACAATTAACCCCCGTCGTGCACACATGTCAGATCATTACAAAAATACTCTCGCTACATAAAATAGTGAAAGCAAATAATTTGAAAATTTATTTAACTATTTAAATACTATTAACCCCCATTATTTTCAATTTTTATTAACCCCCATTATTTCAACTTTTATTAAACCCCATTATTTCAACTTTTATCAACCCCCATACATCTTGGTCGCTTATACGAAGCACCACTGCGAATTTTCTAAAATTTTCACCCAGCCGGTCGCTTATACTAAGCACCTTCGAGGATTTATTTAAATCTTTATAACCCCCATACATCTTGGTCGCTTATACGAAGCACCACTGAGAATTTTCTAAAATTTTCACCCAACCGGTCGCTTATACTAAGCACCTTCGAGGATTTATTTAAATCTTTATAACCCCCATACATCCTGGTCGCTTATACGAGGCACCATTGAATTTTTAAATTTGCCGCATTCGAAAATAGGTCGCTTATACTAAGCACCTTTGAAGATTTCTTTAAATCTTCATAACCCCATACATCGGTCGTTTATACGAAACGTCATTAAAATTTTTTTTCGAATTTTCTTGACAACTACACACAGGTCGCTTATACTAAGCACCTTCGAGGATTTATTTAAATCTTTATAACCCCCATACATCCTGGTCGCTTATACCAAGTACCAGTGAAAATTTGTTTTTACATAATTTTTAACCCCCGATACATTGATCGTTACCTGGATTACCAGTGACGATCTCTTAAACCCCCATAACATATTTGTCGGACAGTCAACAATTCAAATCGTTTTTCACTAAAAATGGCATCGTTAAAAAACTTAATACGCGCTTCTGATCGCGTGGTAAGTTTTCAAAGCTATTTTAAAGGCTTGAAAGAAGAGACGCACACTCTTCATACCTTGGAGACTCAAAAACAACAGCTTGAGAAGTTATGGTCTATTTTCGAGACACTCTACGAAACAGCGCTGGATAACTATGAAACAGCGAAGGATGAAATAGAAATGGCAGCATTAGAGAATCGTTTTTATTCCACTTTTGAAGCCTATACCGAGATCAGCGCAAATATCCACGAACGCAGCGACACTATTCGTACCCAGCCTAAAGCAGTTTCCGCATCAGCGGAAAAACGCGTTGATATGACCCCACATATATCCTTACCTCCCTGCGATACTGAAGTTTTTCATGGTGACTACAAATCCTGGCCGACATTCCGTGATATGTTCACGGCCCTGTACCGCAACAACACACGTCTCTCACCCGTAGAAAAAATGTGCCACTTGATGAAGAAGACGCAAGGCGAGGCACGTGAGCTTCTCAAAACGTGTCCCATGACCAACGAAGGTTTTGATATGGCATGGCAGAACCTCATGCGCCGTTATGAAAACAAGAGGGTCCTAGTCAACGCACAATTGAAATCACTTTTCAATGTAAAACCGATGTCGCGGGAAACTAGTTCTGATCTGAGGCGGCTGCAGCGTACAATTAGCGATTGTATTACAAATCTTCGCTTGCTTCAGATTGAAACAGAGAACTGGGATCCAATATTCGTGTACATCTGCTCGACCTGCTTGCCTGAAGTTACCCTTAATTTATGGGAACAATCTTTGCCGCATACAACCGATCTGCCGACTTGGAAGGAGCTGGATGTTTTTCTAACATCTCGTTTTCACACGCTAGAATCAGTTGCTGATAGTCGATCAACTTTTGCGAGTTCGAATGGTTCGAAACCCGCGCACCCGGCTAAGCTGAATAAATCTAATTCGTCTTCAAAACAAAAGCTTCAAAGTTACCAGACGAATATTTCCAAAGAAAATATGGGAAAATGTGCCCTTTGTCCGCAATTTCACCCTCTTAGATTTTGTTCCGTTTTCCTAGCAATGCCAATCGAAGAGCGCTATGCTACGGTCAAGCAACAAAATCGATGTACAAATTGTCTGGGAACTTCTCATGGATCCAAAACCTGCAAAAGCAAGTATGCCTGCCATACGTGCAAGGGAAAACATCATACATTGCTTCATCGCGCAGCACCTGCGCAACGAGTTTCCAATACAACCCCCGTAATTTCTCCCCCTCTTCAGGCTAACCTGAATAATAATCGTCCTCCTTTAGATAGGAGCCCTTCTACGTCAGCACAAACCGCTGACAGAATGCTGCAATCATTTTCAACACACTTAACCCCCACTACACAATCCGTCATACTAGGCACTGCTCTCGTCGACGTATATCAAGACGATTGCAAATACACAGTCCGCGCGCTAATCGACTCTGCATCTGAGGCAACCTTTATTTCACGCAAACTACAAAAGCGTTTAGGCCTTAGCACGCGATCTTCCCAAGCACAAATACACGGCTTAGGCGATTCATTAACTGCTACCTCAGCGCAGACATGCCCCATTAAAATAGGCTCTCCTATCGATCCATCATTTGAACTATCTTCAGAGGCATTAGTCATCAACAAATTGACAGGCCAACTTGCCTATTACCCCCCATCATCGCTGGCAAACAGTAGTTTTTCACATTTGCAGTTAGCCGATACTTACCGCAGCGGTGGGTCCGAAATTGACCTGCTTCTCGGTGGAGATATCTACCCAAAAATAATTCAAGATGGGCTGCACTGGGATAGACAACAGTCTTTGGTCGCGCAGAAAACTGCTTTCGGATGGATAATTACCGGCAAGGTAACCGCAAATCCGTGTAAAAAGGCAATTTTATCTTTTTATAACACCGTCGCGTTGGATAATCAACTTCGACGTTTCTGGGAGCTTGAAGATATACCGAAGAAAACAAAATCGTCACCAGAGGACGAATACTGCGAAAATCTTTACACCGCTACTACCTTCCGCAATCAGGATGGTCGATACGTTGTATTACTTCCTTTAAAACAGGAATACCCCGAAAAATTAAATATTGGTCAATCTCGAAAAATCGCGTTATCCCAATTTCTACGAAATGAAGCGCGTTTGATCAAAAACCCCCAACTAAAAGTCGAATATGATCGAGTTATTACCGAATATTCTGCTCTTGGCCAAATGGCCAAGGTAACCCCCGTAACTGGTGACAGCGGCACATATTATTTGCCCCACCACGCTGTTTTTAAACCCGACAGCACCACTACAAAATTACGTGTGGTGTTTAATGCATCAAACCCCTCATTAAACGGCGTCAGCCTCAACGATCTGCTTCATACTGGTCCAGTTTTACAAGCAGACTTAATGATCTTAATACTAAGATGGAGATTTTTCCGCTACGTTTTTAACGCGGACATCGAAAAGATGTACCGCCAAATTCTGGTAAACCCCTCTCATACCCCCCTTCAGCGTATTTTACACCGAAATTCTCCAACTTAATTCATTCAAGACTATGAGTTAAACACAGTCACATTTGGCGTGAACTGTGCCCCCTATCTGGCAATCAGGACATTGTTAGAGCTCGCCAAGGAGAGCGAAACCACTCACCCTCACGTAGCCGAAGTTCTACGGAATTATATGTATGTCGACGATTGTAATGGCTTCACACACACAATATATTAAACAAACTACCTGCCCGAGGTTTTGCCGGCGAAATACACGCCACTGGCAGAAAATTAATTCAATATTTTTTTAAGGCAGTTTTATATGCCTGTTTTTCTAAAAAGCAGATGATTGCTTTGTATTTAAATAAAAATGCCGATTTAAGGCATGAAAACAGAATGATCTTTATTTACAAAAATTCGTCCTTTATAAATTAAACTAACGGTATCCTTAAAAATAAACTTATTCTAATTTGTTGCTATAAAGTTGTTTACAAAAATATGAATTTCCAATACATTTCCAATTGAGTCAATTTGTTGTTACTTATTTGTTTATGAAGTTTACATTTCCAAATAATAACAAAATATTGATAATAAAGTATGAAATAATCGTGAGTGGTAATAGTGGTATTAAAAATACCCTACACCCTCACCCTTAAAAAAATTTTTAAATTTTTTGTTTTTGAAAATAAAATTTAAAATTTTACATATAATAGAAATACTTATATTAAATTCATTTTTTATTATTATTAACCTTTCTTTAGGTTATTATTATGAAATTCTTTTAATTTGTTTCCTATACTTATTATTGAATTTACTCCTCTAATTTCAACTATTTCATAAGGACCATGATATGGAGGTTGATGCTTTTTTCTACTAAAGTTTTTTACATATACCATGTCTCCTATTTTTAAATTCAATGGGTTTATATTTATGTGTTTATTCGCACGTTTAGTTTTTACAATTCTTAAAAATTCTTCAGCTTTTTTATAAGAAAATTGTAATCTTGCTTTTAATTCGTTTGTATAATTATCTATGTTGTAAAATGGTTTATGATTTAAAACTTCATCATTAGGAAGGTTTGCTAATCTTCCGAATACCAATTCGTACGGTGTATAATTTGTATCAACATGTGGCGTTGTGTTATATGCAAAACAAAAATATGGGATCCAATAGTCCCATTCATCATTTTTACAAAAGTTGTGGAGAAATTCGTTCAAAACTCTATGATTTCTTTCTATGGAACCCATGGTTTCATGGTGGTAAGGAGTGCTGAAAATTTGTTTTATTTTTATTTACAGACTCAGTACCCTTATCTGATTTGAGGACTTTAAAATGTCCGTACACTAAAATTAATTTTTCGACTAGTGCTTTTGCAACAGTTTTGGCATCTTTTGTTTCAATTGGACTTGCTATAATGTATTTTGATAGATCGCATTGCATCGTTAAGACGTATCTGTATCCATTTGAGAACCGCAATGGACCTACTGTATCTATGGATACAATTTCAAAAGTAGTTCCTGGAGTGTCTGTAATTGTTAATTTTTCTATAGTGTGTCGTGTTTGCTTATTTATTTTACATTCTTTACAATTTGATATGTGGTTTTTCACCATTTTGCTCATGTTTTTCCAGATATATCTCTGCTTAAGTTTTAAAATTGTTTTTCTAATACCTAAATGTCCGCCTAAAGTTGAATTGTGGTATTCGCTGATCAGTTGATTTTGTAGTAGTTTATCTATTATGCGTTGTGGTTCTTTATATATCAAAATTTTCAAATCCTCATTATGCTCTCTCTTCAAATTATTAAATATATTTTTGAATAAAACTGTGTTAACTATCTTAAATATTTCATCGTTATCTCTCAACGCGAGTTCTTTTATATCCAGTAATAGTGTTTTTGATAATAGCTTCTTTAAAGACAACTTTGTGCTCATTAAATTATCACTACATCCAACAACTATCTCTGTATCGTTAAACTCAATATAAGGTTTTTCTAATTTTCTATTTATTTCAAATCTAAGTTTTCTTAACTTTTGCACATCTGACATTGATGTACTTTCCCATATAAAAGTTTCATGCTCGTTTCTATTAAAATTGTGTTCCTGTTTATCTGTATTAGGCTGCTTCTGCATACTTCGTGTTACTACTGCAAGTATTTGTTTTGATTTTTCTTCAGTATCTATTGGTATCATTGCTTTTAAAGTGCCACTATCTATCTTTATCCTAGATAATGCATCTGCATTACAATTCATCTTACCTTTTTTGTATTCTATCTCAAAATCGTAATCACATAGGTCAAGTCTAATGCGAGTTAATTTGGAAGAAAGGTTTTTATGAGAAAAAAGTGATACTAAAGGTCTATGATCCGTGATAACGTAGAATTTTTTGCCTAAAAGGTATGGTCGAAAGAAATTTATAGCCCAATGTATAGCTAAGAGCTCTTTCTCAATTATTGGTTTATTTATATCATGTTTAGATAATGTTTTACTAGCGTATGATATTGGCAAGTCTGCTCCAATTTCACCTTGTGACAAAACTGCTCCTAGCGCAAAATTTGAAGCATCCGTTGTCAATACAAATGGTTTGTTAAAGTTCGGGTATTGAAGAATCGGTGGGTTCATTAATTTAGATTTTAGGCTTTCGAATGATTCTTGGCAATCTGTATTCCATACAAACTGTTTATTTTTCTTTAGCAAGGTATTTAAATTTTTCGCTATATGCGCAAAGTGTGGTATGAATCGCCTATAATAATTGCAAAAAGCAACGAAACGCCTGACATCGTCAGTATTGCTAGGTACAGGATAATTTTTTATGACTTCGTATTTTGTTGGGTCTGTTCGTACTCCTTTGTCGGTTATCAAATGCCCTAAGTATACAACTTCTGATTGTAAAAAGCAACATTTGCTAGGATTTATTTTCAAATTGTATTTCCTTAATTTTTCAAAAACTTTCAATAAATTATCATTATGGTGTTGTAGACTACAACCAAAAACTATGATGTCATCAACATACAAAAATGCCTCTGCACTTAGCCCAGATAATGCTATAGTTAACATTCGTTGAAAACTATTCGACGATATTTTCAGTCCAAACGGTAACCTTGTGAATTGATAATGTCCATTCCTTGTTGAAAACGCAGTCAATGGTCTAGAATCTGTATCCAATTTAATCTGATGAAAAGAACTGGTCATGTCTAGTGTAGAAAAATATTTGGCTCTGCCTAGTTTATCGAGAATATCTTCAATTCTTGTTAAAGGGAATTTATCATTTACGATTTTTTCATTTAATTTTCTAAAATCAACTACCAATCGCCATTTTTTTGTGTCATTCGCCGATTTTTTTGGTACTACTAATAATGGAGAGTTATACGGACTAGTTGAAGGCTCAATAATTTTGTCACTCAACAGTCTGTCTACTTGCTCGTTTATTTCCTGCATTTGTGTTTCTGGTAATCTATACGGTTTTATATATACTGGTGTAGAATCAGTTGTTTGTATTTGCTGTGTGTAAAAGTTGTTCACAGTCAACTTTTCACCGTCTAGATGAAAAATGTCACTATATTCCTTAATCATGTTTGTTAGAGACTGTTCTGCTATAGGATCACTTGATTTGATATTCAAATTTTTCACTATTTTTGATGTCCTCTCATCATCTATAAATTCTTTCCCAGAGCAGGTATATATGTTATAATTTGCCAAACGTTCAAATTCAAAATTAATGTCTTTTAGTGTTACATCTCTATCGGTTGTGTTTAAAATTTTTACGTGTGAAATGCCCGTTGCTGGTATTATCGTGTTCCCAATGTACACACCTTTTTCTATTTCCTTACTTAAAACGATGCTTTCTTCGTGTGGTCGTATATTGGCAGGTACTATCGCTTCTGACCGTGCAGGTATTACGATATCTGTCTTGTAAATCTGTTTGGGATTTATCGGTAAACTAATTTCATTATTATTTATTGTAAAAGATATTGTGTATGTTTCAAAATCAATTCTGCATAAATGTTTTTCTAAAAAGTCACGACCAATGATACCATCTGTTGGAATTGGAAAATCATTCTCAACTATATGAAATTGATGTTCAGTTTCTTCGCTATCAAATTTTAAATTCAGTTTTGCTGTGCCAATGCTATCAACTTTCTCCCTAGTTATCCCAGTTAATGATGAAATATTCCGTGTATTAATATTTTCTATATTCCCTAATTTACATATTGATATTTCTGCTCCTGTATCTATTAAAAATTTCAAGTCTCCATTCACGCTTTTACATACTATTGTCATGGAATTATCTGTGTTTGTTGATAATCTGAATAAATTTTGCCGCTCTGGATAACAATAATTGTTATCCCGGCCTACTAGTTTCCCTGATTGAAGTTATTATTATGAAGTTATTGTTATGAAGTTATTATTATGAAGTTATTATTATGTTGTTGAATTCCTTTGAATTTCTACATGTTGTCTGTTATTGACATTATTTAACGAATGATTCATGTTATTATATCTTCTGTTACTAACATTGTTACCTCTGTTCAAATTGTTGTTGCGATAAGCATTGTTATTTTGAAAACCCTGATAACTGTTATAATTTCTATTAGAATTGCTATTGGTCTGATTGTGACTGTAATTATTATTGCGAAAATTACCGAAATTTCGAACATGTTGATTATTATTTCTGTACGTTGTAAAATTGCTGTTAAATCTTTGAGAATTATCATCTCTTCTTCCAATTCTAAAAATATTATTATTGGTTTGCATATTTCTCTCTGCTGTCGTGCATTTTTCTACTGCCTCGCTAAAAGTCTTTGGAGAACTAGCTACCAAAATGCTTTGATATTCAATATTTACACCTTTCATAAAAACGTTTAATGCCATATTTTCACTCATCTTGTAAATAGCATCTTTCGCCTCTCTTGTCGGATTTTCCATTGATTTTATTTCAAAATCACTTAATTGTTCTGAAAGTAATGCTATCTTTTCCCTATACGTAGATATGTCTGAAGCACCCTGTTTTATTGTGCCAAGTTCTGTCAAAACTTGTTGCAAATTCCTAGGATTCGGATAAGCTTTTATTAATAAATTTTTCAATTCTAAAAATGTAGTTGGTCTATTTGAACGACCTAAAATGCTGCGAACATGGGTTGATAGTTTGAAATTGTAGACATATTTGATGAAAATCTCCCTATCTTCTGTTCTCAAAATGTCGTGTAATAATTCTGTTTGCACAATAAAATCTTCTAACGCCTCATATGATCCCTTAAAAGTTTGTAGGTTTTTACCTACCACCGAAATGTCAAACTGTGCCATATTTGGAAAATTAGCAAACTCTTTGTCTGTTTTGGAATTTTCTTCTACTTCTTTTATATGTTTGATTTCCAAACTTTGAATTGCCGCGTATGTTTTCTTATACAAAGCTTTGAATTCATCAACAAAAACGGTATCAATTTCTATATCTTCTTTACAAATACTATCAACTTTTTCATTAATTTCTTCTAAACGTTCTAATTTTTCTATCACGTATTTAGAGGAATAAATTCTACCTTTGCTTTTTTTTAAATTATTTTCTAATTTTTCTAATTCATTATAATATTCTTTTAATTCTTCCATAAATAATATTGTATAATGAATAATTAAATTGAATTAAAAAAAACTTTATCATTAAATCTTACACAATGGTAACATTGAAAAACAATTTTTTTTTCTTTTCTGGCAACACTAAACTTAATACCTTAATTTAATTCGTATCTTTGTCACCCTGTTTTTAACTATTTCTTATGGCAACATTTTTATTTTTATACAGTGGCAACATTCTATTTAGCAGCTGGAATTGACATTTCTTTTATAAATATTTTTTTCTTCTTCGTGTCTTTTTTTTTATTTAGTTTCTTTTTATAAATTGTTCCAAAATTATTTTGTTGTGAAAGTTTGTGTTTTTCTTTTATACTTTTAAATAAAATGTGTGGCAAAACAATACCATTAAGGTTTTATAATTCTTGTTGTTTTTCATTTGGTTTTGTTTTAATTTATTTTATTAAATGTTGACTAAAATTCTATGGTGTGGTTTTTTTTTATGATTTTTATTTCAATTCATGATTTAATAAAAAATTTAAAAAAATAAAATGCATATACATAAGTGTAGAATTTTGTTTTATTTTCGGGACTTCCGATGCTCATCCATCTGGCGTTCTAGTTCATGTATTTCAGGATTGCGGATTTTCCGTGTCCAATTTTTGCCGCAATTTGGCTAGCTCGGTTCGCCATCGTACCAATTTGCCGCCCCTCTTTTTGATTTTTGGCTTGGGGATGTAGGGAATACGCGTCAGCTCTGCTTCCTTTTTCCTTATTTGTCTCCTGCGGTACTCCTCAATCGTAAGACGCTTAGGGCCCGCTTGTATACTTGTGGCCGTATACACAGGTGCCTCGCTAACACTGCCTGTGGGTTTCAACTCTTCTACAGGGATTTTGCTATCTTGTTGATTTGGCAGGATCGCCATGTAATGGCTTCACACACACAATATATTAAACAAACTACCTGCCCGAGGTTTTGCCGGCGAAATACACGCCACTGGCAGAAAATTAATTCAATATTTTTTTAAGGCAGTTTTATATGCCTGTTTTTCTAAAAAGCAGATGATTGCTTTGTATTTAAATAAAAATGCCGATTTAAGGCATGAAAACAGAATGATCTTTATTTACAAAAATTCGTCCTTTATAAATTAAACTAACGGTATCCTTAAAAATAAACTTATTCTAATTTGTTGCTATAAAGTTGTTTACAAAAATATGAATTTCCAATACATTTCCAATTGAGTCAATTTGTTGTTACTTATTTGTTTATGAAGTTTACATTTCCAAATAATAACAAAATATTGATAATAAAGTATGAAATAATCGTGAGTGGTAATAGTGGTATTAAAAATACCCTACACGATGTCCTTTCTGGAGCGCATACAATATCATCGGCGCTGAAATCACGCGATGACATCATAAAAGTTCTTGCAACAGCAGGCTTTTCGCTTCGTAAATGGACGGCGAACAACGAAATGTTACTACAAGGTCTACCGTCGACACACTTGCTGGATGAAGAGTTTCTCAAATTGTCAGACTCCAGCATAACCAAAACTTTGGGCCTCAGATGGAACGCGGGAGGAGATTATTTTTACTTTAAACTTAAATCTGCACCCAATCGCAGTTTCACTACAAAAAGGTGTGTGCTATCCGAAATAGCAAGATTATTCGACCCAGCAGGTTGGCTGTCACCCAAAATCATCGTTGCGAAAATTATTATGCAGCAAATATGGAAAGATGGTACCGACTGGGACGAAGATTTAAACCCCCCGACGATGCAAAAATGGCATGAATTTCTCGACGGTTATATAAACATCGAACAAATTAAAATTCCCCGTTTCATTGATTTCGATCCCTCCTACAAGGTCGAACTCCACGGTTTCTGTGACGCGTCGGAAAAGGCGTATGCAGCAGCCCTTTACCTTCGCTCTGAGTTCCAAGGATATGTCGCCAGTCACCTTTTGGCAGCCAAAACGAAAGTTGCGCCAGTGAAATTTGTTTCCTTACCTAGGAAAGAATTATGCGGAGCTGAATTACTGGCAAACATGATAGAATCTACACAATCTCAGCTCAATCTCAAGGATTACAAAATCTTCCTGTGGACAGATTCCACCATTGTGTTGGCATGGCTGAAAAAACCGGCTCACAAGTGGAAAACTTTCGTAGAAAATCGAATTTCCTCTATTATTGAAAAGGTAGGCCAGGATTGTTGGGCTCACGTGGACTCAAAAAATAACCCAGCTGATCTGGCATCTCGCGGGACTACGGTTACAGAATTGTCATCAAATGATTTGTGGTGGCATGGACCTTTATGGCTCAAACTTCCTCATAATGAATGGCCATCAAGAAAAGCTGTTTTTGAAACTGAAGAAGAAAAACGGCCAGTACGAGTTCTTACCACTACATTACCTCCCGAAGATATTACTGCAAGCTTTTCGGACCTTCCTCGTGCATTAAGAGTCGTATGTTACATTTTTCGATTCTACAACCGTCTGCGAGCCAAACAAAGTTCTGATAATATCAATCACGAGCTGGCAGCCAAAGAAATCGTTTTCGCCAAAAATCGTTTGATAATCGCCTGCCAAAAATCACTTTTCAGCACCGAATATTCACAATTATTGGAACAAAAACCGCTATCCCGCAAAAGTCCGCTTTTAACTTTCAACCCATTTTTGGACTCTAACGGAGTTATGAGAATTAATGGCCGTTTGGCAAATTCTCCTACATTAAGTTACGATGAACGTTACCCCATTCTAATACCATATCATGCCAGTTTTACGCGATTACTTCTTAAATATCTACAGCTGCTATTGGATCTCCACTGGCGCAGGACACCGTACTGGGATGGGTGATCATCGGCAAATTTGCCGTTTAAACATTATTTCTTTCACTTAAATTTTATAAATCATAACATAACGTCTTTTTTTTATAATCATATGTATTGTAAACCTACATTTATACTTATAATCATACCATTACATTTGAATTATATACCTTTATTTTGTACCATATGTGAATTATAAATTGTATCATACGGAGTCCACGAACTGCCGCACTTATTATTGTTTTCCATATCATTGTACGCCGGCCCTCGTTGTTATTGCAATATAACAAGGGGGCGGGATGTTCACGCACGGTAACCCTGTGTGGTTCTCGTTACTTTGTAACGAATTAATTGCTTGTTTTTTCCTCAACTTTTGGGACTAAAGAACTTTTTCTGATCAGTGTTTTTAAAAGGTTTTGTGCATAACGCGTAACAAGTGCGGAAGTATCGGTCCCTTCGTTTTTCCTTTTTTTAATCTAGTGTTATTTTACTAGCCAAAAAAGAAGTATTAAAAATCACAAATTCGCTGTGCGAAAAAATTTATTGAATAAAAATCGAGAAAATACCTTTAAAATATTAATGTGCATTACTTTTATTTTTAACCATAAATAATCAATTGTGACGTCAAAGGAACTGCGACAATTTGAATTGTATCAATCAATCATTATTTCTTGCAAGCTGATATTCGCTCCCTTTTAAATTTTGTTATTTCTTAAAAGAAAAAGACCAAAGACAAAAATATTACAATTTTTGCTTGTTTTCTTTGTGGCAATTTATGCAAAAAATGTTTTAAATTCAATAGAAACATTAAAACCAACATTGCTGAAATATTAAACATAAAAAACAAATAAAAACACAAAGCTCACAAAAAGCAACATTAAACCGACATCAATTCTGCAACCAAAACCAACCAAAATTATCAGGAGAAAGTACCAGCTGCATTTGATTGGAGTTTAACAAAAAGGCAACAACAACCAAACGGATACCATCAACAAACCGGTAAGTCGTCAGATTTAAACCTAGACTACATTTTGTCCAACCCCCGTGTGCCCTGCACAGTTGCCTTAGTTTTAAATGGAGCTATTCACACTCATCCGTTTTTGCCATCCGTGCTGCTTCAGTGTCCCTTCAGTGTCCGTTCCGTGTTTTTTTAAATAAGTCGACAACTATATTTTTATTTATTCACTGATGCACTGACGGTATTTTATTACAAGTTCAAACATTTCTTATTTATCTTATCTTGTTTGTGTCGTCGTGTAGAACAGAGTAATTGAAAATTTACACCCTTCCTCTCAACGGATTGATCTGAAATTTGGTAAGTGCATATATTTCTAATAACAATACAATTTTGTGATTAGAAAAGTAGGCCGCGTCATGCCCATAAAAAGTAATATTTAGTTGTATCCCCTACCTGTTATTTAGTTATTTGTTTACAAACACCTCAATATGGGTATCAAATGAAAGTGGTTGACTAGTAAAATGCAGTACGCCATGAAAAAATTCCAGATCCAAAATGACGGCCAGCAAAACTGGGATATTATATAAATTTTTTCTGGCCCCGTGATATGGGTATTAAATGAAAACGCTTGACTACTAGAATGCAGAACATCATGAAAAAGTCAAAATCTAAGGCAGAGTCCGAAACAAAACTATTATTTTTCACCAAATTTTTTTTAACCGACTTCGAGAAAGAAGTAGGATATCAATTCGTGTATATGTTTTTTTTTACTTTTTAGGGTTCCGTACACTAAAAGTGTAAAGGAACCCTATTATTTTCTTTACGCTGTCCGTCTGTCTGTCATAGGCTGTTTTCTCGGGAACCGTAAGAGCTACGGACCTGAATATGTAGAACTTTGGCCGCTACAACAACAAATATATGACAACTAAAAATTAAAGGGTGTTTCAAAGCGAGCAGCGAAAAAGTTTGAAATACTAATTTAATGTGCAGACACTTATATATATATATATATATATATATATATATATATATATATATATATATATATATATATATATATATATATATATATATATATATATATATATATATATATATATATATATATATATATATATATATATATATATATATATATATATATATATATATATATATATATATATATATATATATATATATATATATATATATATATATATATATATATATATATATATATATATATATATATATATATATATATATACACACACTTTAAATTTTCAAAGTTCGTATTAATTGGTGTAGTCTGTAGAATAGACTACACCAAATAGCACCGATATTTAAAGCAATAAAAATTAAAGGGTGTTCTATCAGCTAATGTAATTTTGACAATTTGCTGTATCTTGGAAACCGTAAGAGGTAAAATCTTGAAATTTCCAAAAACGCTTGTGAACCCATTTTCGCTTTTTTAATTGATTTTCTTCATCGTCTAAAGCTATCGCAATAATTGCCAAGTCATCATCCGCAAAATAAGTCATCTTTATTCACTTAAAACACCGAACGTACAACGGATGAGTGTGAACTACCATCCGATTTTCACTGACACTGAACGGACACGGCACTAATACGGAACGGATGTGTGTGAATAGACCTTAACTCGGACTCCATTTTTCCATTAATTTAAATGTATACAGTTTTTCACCATGTATGGGGCGTACCAATAAAAATTTACGGATCACGTCTACTTTTTTTCTAAAAATCATCATTTAGGTATAGACATTGTATGTACCAAAGTTCATTTCAAAGTTCAAGTGGTCTCTACATTTGACCAGATCCACCAACCTATATGTATTTTAACCTGCTGAACTCAAATCTGAGGCAGTGATGCATTTTGAGATTTTGGTTTTGGGTCAAATTGATAATTTAAAAGGGCCAAAATACCTTTGATACGGCCAAAAATTTTTTAGTGAATATATTTGATTACAAGCTCTTTATTTAAATAAAAACAAAAGTGATAGTAATATGGTACATGTGTTTTATTTTATTTAAAGCAAAAACAAAAAAACGACACAAATTCCCATAGTTTAAAAGTATTTTTTATTAAAGTTATATTAAAGTAATTACATATTTTATATGTAGTTAAAAAAATAAAATTGTAGTAAAAAAAAATATTTTATATGTAATTTTAATTTTTTTTATATAATCCCCAAGTTTTCAACCCAACAGTTCTTTAATTGTGATATTACTGTTTGTAACATTTTTTGTTTGTGTTAAAGTTGAAAATATCGTTATCATAACAATTACTATAATTAGATTTAATTAAATCTTTCGATTGTAGATGACACGGTATTTATATGAAACGATTCCTTAGACTGGTTTTATCCCCAGTTTTTTACTTAATAATTAAATGGTGTTTAAACTTAATTTCTATTTACTTACTACTTTGCATTTATTTGCTGGAAATGCTGAAAATTTGTATTGGCATGCGTTCGTTGCCTTGCACAATTTTATAGTGCTAAATGGTGCATCTTCTTATATTCCTAAAAATTAGGTAGACTGTTAAGATTCAAATGGTGATTTTCACGAAGGAGCATGGCGGTGTGCTATTGAATATAATATTCAAACAATTACACCATCAGCAAATCCTCATCAGTACGGTCGAAGAAGTTCAACGAAAATAAGAAAACATTTGTGTGATTCATTTTCAAATTCATAAACAAAACAGTTCTAATTTAATATTTCTTCAAAATGAAATTTATTTGTTGATGGTTATTAAGCAATTATCTATATGCATTTCATTGGCGCTTTTACCAAATCGTCAGTAGACTTCAACCACAACTTTGAACAGTTACAAACCTCTTATTTTATGCACAGCCTTTCAAAAACCATTTGAGAATTTACAAACGATAATATTTTTGAAAATCACAATAGAATAAAATAAGTGTAGTAGGCTTAGAAACTTATACAAAACCCAACAAATATTTTATATTCGATATGAATCTATTTTAGTTTTCTACACCTGTATACAATTAGAAATTCATTGGATAACAATAAAAGTATTATAAAGCAAAATGAAAAATAAAAACCAAATTAAACCTTTAAGAAATTTATTATTTGACATATTGTCATAATTATATTTAAAATGAAATTTATTTGTTGATGGTTATTAAGCAATTGGCTATATGCATTTCATTGGCGCACTATTAGTTTTACTACTAACTATTTACAACAAATAAAAAGTATATTCATTACCATGGTGAAATAAGTATACAAGTGACCGCATAAGGGAAACAAATACAACAAAAAAGTAGATGATGCTTGTCAAAAATATAACGTGCTGCACGTGGATTATGCACAAAACTAGCAGAGCAAAAAATAATCAGCTGACGTTATGCTGCCACCTGTATACTTATTTCACCATGTTCATTACCAAATAAAATTGAAACAAAAAGAAGTACTATATTATTATGTATGTCAGCCATACACTTTGCGACCGTTGGTACAACTCAGGTAGTTATCACGTTGTATGTTTGTCGCACAAACGATACGACAGCAGTTCGCACGAAATGATGAACACCCTAGCGGGAAAAGTAGTCATTGATTACATATATAATGAAAGATATAACGAATTATTTTAAAAGCGAAACAATGCATTCCTATGGAAGCGAGAAGGTCACATTCATTACCACGTACTTTAACACATCTTACGAAGAAGGAATGTATTGTTCCTGCTCGTAACAACTGTTCGTGTTTTCCTCGTAGTACAACATACATTTTTGTACATTATTATACTAATACGAATTAAAAAATGGATTATAGAATTCATTCGCTGGACACATTAAAATAATTCATTACTTTCCTAGGACATGTTCTGTGTTAACAATAATGAATTCTGGTATGAAATATTATACATTCTCTGCATGACTCTCTCGTTTACTATTCATTACCTTTTCCCGCTGGGACAGTACCATGCTTTAGAAAAAATTTTTCTAGCAACAGTGGAGCGCATATATTTCGCCCTCTTCAAAATGAGAGAAACAGTATTAGATTATTTTACTGTACGCTGTACAACAGTCAACTCGGCTAAAAATCGGCGGCTAACCGCCGCCGTTGGATTTCTCCTAGCTACGAGGCCGCCGGCTTAATAAAGGTGAAGGTACATAGCATGCGTTAAATACGCTAATGCGTTGCAGACTTCTGTCAAAAAAGTTGAAATAGTGTGTTTCCATAAGGCAAGATACAAAGCGAAGTTTGCGACGCGCGTAACTCGCAAAAAGTTGAACATGACAGGTAGTGCTGCCAGATTTATATGCTAAAATGTTTGCTTAATGGAAATAAATTATTAGAAATAATTTTTTTTATTAAAAAATGGATGAAAACTGCATTACATATATAAAGAAAAATAAAACTTAAAGGCAAGACAAAATATAGACGGCAAAGTCTTGAAATTGTATAAGCAGAAGAGCATCAAAAGCGTGGTGTGTGAAAATTCTAATGATGCAGTTTTATGCTATTCAGTGTGGCCAATCTTAAGGCATGATGAAAAGTCAGTTGGATTTTATTTGATATTTGATGTCTTTATAACAAAGTTTTTTATTGAAGTGAAAAGTATTTTTGAACATTTAACAAGTAACATTATATCCCAGCAAAAAAGTGATGAAAAAGAAGTAGAAAAAGTACCACAACTACTGATACGAAGCACTTCAAACTCCTAGCAAAAAGTAGTGAATTTTGCATTAGCGTGTCATTGGAGCAAAATGGTTTGTTTTTGCCAACCCGTAAGCTAATAAAATTGACTTTTTATTTGTTATTAAAACTCTAAAATAAGGTGTGATTTTTTATTGGTGAAATAAATCCAATATATTTTACATATAAGATGAGGTTATTAACCACTTTTCCAAAGCAGTTAAATATCTAATTTAGGAAGTGGTGCTTATTCAGTGATTTATAATCCCACTTGGAAAATTTTTCAATTCCTAAAAATTATTCTCCTAATTAAAATAATTGTCTTACAATTAAAAAGAAGGGAAACCTGTTCTTGTTTCCATTCAAATTTGAAGAATTTGTACTTTTAAGTATTTAAATAGAATCCAGTTCTAAGATTTTGATTTTTAAAGGTAAAGGTACATAGCATGCGTTAAATACGCTAATGCGTTACAGACTTCTGTCAAAAAAGTTGAAATAGTGTGTTTCCATAAGGCAAGATACAAAGAGAAGTTGGCAGCGCGCGTAACTCGCAAAAAGTTGAACATTCTTCAACTTTCACGCGTCGTATACAAATTGTCAGGTAGTGCTGCCAGATTCATATGCTAAAATGTTTGTTTAATGGAAATAAATTATTAGATATTAATTTTTTTTATTAAAAAATGAATGAAAACTGCATTAAATATATAAGGAAAAATAAAACTTAAAGGCAAGACAAAATATAGCCGGCAAAGGCTTGAAATTGTATAAGCAGAAGAGAATTACGTACAATTAATGAAATATTCTTAAATGTCATTTTTTCGAAATCGTCAATCACAATTGATGGATGAGCCAGGGATGGAGTTTGTAATTTTAAAAACAAGGCAGGGTTGCATAGAGTATTTTCGACATAATCTGAGCACATTAATAGCATGTTTCCACCAACTTTAAATTACGTAGATTTAGGTAAATTACTTCGAAGTGTTTCTACTGAGTTTGTGAGTGATTTGTTGTTCGAATTTTCGTAGTCATATTATGCACTTACTTTATACGGTGTGCGCAGCATCTGTAATTGAATTTTTTCCATATATAGTTTGACATTTAAAATTATTTAAATATTCTTTAATGTCATTTTTTCGAAATTGTTAATCACAATTGCTGGATGACCCAGGGATGGAGTTTGTAATTTTAAAAGGAACGCACGGTTGTATAGATAAATACAGTTCGAAAAATATTATTTTCGACATAATATAAAATAAATCACCTACTTTGAGGTAATTTGCTCGTATGCAAAATGTATGGTAAGTCATGTATAAATCAACATGATTTGCTCAAATTTCCATGATTTGTCGAAATCATGCCGGTGGAAACATATTATTAATCATTTGAGATAATTTGCCAATATGAAAAATGTATGTATCATGTCGCAAATTACCTCATTTGGGGAATCAAATATTTTGGCCGGAATTACGTATTTGGAAACGCACTATAAATCAAGATGATTTTAATTATTATGAAAAATATTGTGAAACTTATAGTAAATTACAATAAATTAATGTTATTTGTTTAATAAAATATTATTTAGAATAAAATATAGTGGTCGTTTTATAGCAAATATATTAAAAACCCGCCTTATGTAAGTACTTAAATAATTTTCTATATCACTCCTAGTATATATTTCAGCATAGGTCAAAATAAAGGACTAGTACGGGGGCGGACCACATTTACTTTAAAGCGGACCTTCTAAGCTTTGATTTAGTGTATAGTTTATATACCTGACAAGTTTTTTGTTGAACAAAGTTTCAAAAATTCATTTTATTTCGCTCGGGTGCTATTTCCGGTATCGGTACAGTGACCAACCGTACACTATTATAGTGAACAGTATACTAATTTAGCCTCTTGTTCACTATTTTTTTATGTACGCTATTTGTAAATTTTTTTAATACATGCCCCTTATTTACATTATTTTTTCTCACAAATGTCCACTTTTTTCATTACTTCCAACATATTTAGCAAAATTTTGAAATCAGCTCAAATTGCATAAAAACTCTAGCTGGAAACCCAAAGCTTTTGATATTCACCCTATCGTGAATACCTTTTCCCTCGAAATGAAGAGGGTGTTGAGTTTTCCCTTTTCCTTCTTTTGCTATCGTGAATAAAAATTCGAAAAATTCCCCTAATCACGTGGATTTTTCCCCTATTCCCGTTTTTGTTCACTTTATTTTGGCAGGCGAACTGGATAAATACGTCATATACAGGCATGTTCTGGAAATCACATGGTTTGAAATCACATGTGATTTTAAAATCAATAATGGTCCTGCAGACGTTTTTAAAATTATAAACGATTCTTTCAGAAATGATATTTGATGCTCTGTACAATAGAAAAATAAAAAAATATAGTGAAAAAGTATCTGCAAGACCATTATTGATTTTAAAATCACATGTAATTTTCAGAACATGCCTGATAATTGCTTTTATCCTTCCAATTAATTATTAAAACTTGTAAATATTTATTTTTAGGACAAAATCAGCAAATATTGTTCATTTATCTTAATACTACAGTATAATTCGTTTATAAGCCACACCGCTTATTGTAGAATTAGCGATATATTCCAAAATGTTAGTTTTTCTGCCATCTGTAAGTAAAATACCTGCAAAATATTTTTTATTTAGTCCATTAGTCCATCTTATACGTCATCAAGATTTGGTTTGAAATATCTTAAATATATGCAAGTTATGGAAGATATAATCCAAAATGCAAAGTCAAAAATAATATATTGTTACGAAATGAAAAATGCAGATTCAAATATAACGACATAAAACTAATCTGTATATGTTACCACTAAATACAACACTGCCTATGTAATGTCAATAAAATCAAAACTTGGCAACCAAGTACCACAATTAAACTTGGCATCACTCGACAACTGTCAATAGAATTCAAAATAACGGAAAATGGAAGTTTCCGGAATCTTCAGGAAACGGTAGCTAGAAATTACAAGATTATTCGAGACTGCTTAATTGCAATTACAAACAGTGACATTAAACTTAAACAACATCAGCTGCAAGAGATGTAAACTTGATAACAGCGTAATTTGTTTAAGTTGCAAACATTAGAGTATGTGTGTGTGCAAAGATAAACAAACAGAAGAAAAATCTCATGCATCTACACACGCACATACACTACACCATAGCAAGACCAAATGATCATGCCGTATACTTAAAGATAAAAAGAGACAACTACATTCCAGAAAGTTAGCGAAGTTACCAGAAGGTTTTATAATTGACTATATAAGGGGAGGCTGCCAGACGACATAAGAAGTGTGTTTTTAAACTTAGACGAGTAAACATCGCCAAGAATAGTTAGCGTGCACATCGCGTTTAGTTGTACGTGTTTTTAAAGTAATAAATAAAGTGTTACTGAGAATTTATTTGTAAAATAAATATCCGTGTTTAATTTTATTGCAATTCAACGAATCCTGTGAAAATAATAAAACCGTTTTTATGTAAAGGACTAAAAACGTAACAATTGGTGTCAGAATTGGGATTTCAAAATAAACTAAAAAGGACATTATTAATTAATAAAATAAAAAAAGGACATTATTAATTAATAAAAAGTACATTAATATTAAAAAAAGGACATTAAAAAATAGAAGCCATGAAGTTTGAAGAGCTAAAAGTTGAGCAGCTAAAAAAAGAGCTGAGTAAGCTGGAACTGCCAACAACAGGCAATAAAGTGGAACTTCAGAAGAGGCTGATAGATGAGTTCAAGCAGCGTGGCATCGACATCGGGACATACGAATTTGAGGATAAAGAGGAAATAGAGGTATGTACTCGTGCTACGACAAGCAACATTGATTTAAGTACAATGTTCGCCGCTATGATGGAAAAATTTCAAGAAGTTAAAGAAACATCTAGAGGTAACAATGAGAGAATGCTGGCTGAAGTTCAAGAAACATCTAGAGCCAACAATGAGAGAATGCTAGCTGAAGTTCAAGAAACATCTAGAGCTAACAACGAGAGGGTGATAGCTGAAGTTAAAGCCACAAATGAGAAACTTCAAGAAACATCTAAGACCACAAATGAGAAACTTCAAGAAATTTCTGAGGCCATAAATAGAAGAGTAGATGGCATTGAAGTACAAGTCAGCAAATTTGACGAGAAACTCTCAGAACTAGAGAACAAACTCCATAGCCTAGAAATTGGCGGCGTCGAAGTGCATGTAAAACATGTGGACGAGAAATTACATGACCTGGAAGCAAAAATTGTTAGTCTTCAGTGTCAAGGAGGGCCAGTGAGAGTTATTCCAGAGGCTTCCAGCAGAGTAACGACACATTGTTTCGATGGCAGCGCACCTTTGAACATCTTCAAGTTCCAGTTCGAAACAGTTGCCAGCAAAAATGGTTGGAACAGTGAAGAAAAGGTCATAGAGTTGATTTTGGCCTTAAAAGGACCCGCAGCAGAAGTACTCGAAACCGTACCAGGGAGCTGCAGAAACAATTTTGATGACATAATGGCGGCACTGCAGCGGAAATATGGTGGCGAACATAAGCGTGATATATACCGTATGGAATTGCGATGTAGAGGACAGAAGCCCAATGAGTCCCTACAAGATTTCGCAATGGAAATCGAGCGGTTGGTGCAACTATCTTATCCTGACGAAAATCACCCATTGCTGGAGCAGCTGAAAATTGATTCCTTATTGCGTGGCATTAGTGATCCTGACGTGAGGTATGCATTATATGCGACACCGAAACCTACTTTTATAGAAACTGTAGCATATGCTTTACCACAGGAGACCGCAAGGATTATTTCTAAGCCGCAAGCGTATATGGTCCGAAATCTGGAGGTGATTACCGAGAAAGAAGCTAATTGGGAAAAGGACATCAAAGAGGCAGTAGTGCAAGCATTGGCTTTAAATAAAAACAAAGTGCGAATAAAATGCTATAGCTGCGGAGAGAATGGCCATATCCAGCGCAACTGCAACTCAACAAGGAAGAAAACAAAATCTGTCTCGCCATCATGGAATAATAAATGGAAGAGTCATCAAAAGTCTCGTTGTGATGGCTGTCATCAAGAGCGACAACGGGAGCAGTGTCATCAACCTGAAGCACGTAACGAGGACAGACGACATAAAGAAAGAAAAGAGCGTCTGCGCCTGAAGGAAGCCCGACTAGCTGAGGAGCGTACGAAATTGGCTGTGGAACGAAAACGATTACAACGAGAGGCTGAATCATTACGCCTGGAACGTGAGCGCCAAAAATTAGAGCGTGAGAAGCTAGAAATAGAGCTTCGAGAAATTAAACGTCAACAAATGCAAATTTCTGCGGCGCGTGATGGTTTCATAAAAGGTATAAGACAACATGGTGCCAATGAGTGCTGTATTAATGAACGTAAAGGTAATAAAGGCCCAGGGTATGACGATACACGCTCTCCGGTGAGATTTGATGCCACTCCAGCCTGTGCAAGATCTGCGCGTAAAGGAAGTAGTTACAGCTACACTTCGCCCGGTACAAGTAAAGAAGTCTTCAGTTCATCTACCGGCAAAGGCACAGGCTACAACAGGAATAGTCACATGTACTCAGCTAATAATTATCCAGCAGTAACTAGTGAATGTGGCACACAGGCTTATAGCACGGAAAAGAGATCGTCATGGGATAACTACAAGTTGGAAGCAGAGATCCGTGGTATCATCGAAAGGATGAACGACGTCGTGCACATGATAGAGCAGTACATTGGACGGAAGACAAAAATTAAGTTTGAACCACTGGAGCGCCAAGACAACTATAGAAAAGGAAATTGTGTGCCTATTCGGGACGAACAGGCTTAAGTGGGCGGCAGTGTTACGAAATGACAAATGCAGATTCAAATATAACGACATAGAACTAACAGCTGTGATGATAATCTGTATTTGGTACCACTAAATACAACACTGCCTATGTAATGTCAATAAAATCAAAACTTGGCAACCAAGTACCCGATTAAACTTGGCATCACTCGACAACTGTCAATAGAATTCAAAATAACGGAAAATGGAAGTTTCCGGAATCTTCAGGAAACGGTAGCTAGAACTTACAAGATTATTCGAGACTGCTTAATTGCAATTACAAACAGTGACATTAAACTTAAACAACATCAGCTGCAAGAGATGTAAACTTGATAACAGCGTAATTTGTTTAAGTTGCAAACATTAGAGTATGTGTGTGTGCAAAGATAAACAAACAGAAGAAAAATCTCATGCATCTACACACGCACATACACTACACCATAGCAAGACCAAATGATCATGCCGTATACTTAAAGATAAAAGAGACAACTACATTCCAGAAAGTTAGCGAAGTTACCAGAAGGTTTTATAATTGACTATATAAGGGGAGGCTGCCAGACGACATAAGAAGTGTGTTTTTAAACTTAGACGAGTAAACATCGCCAAGAATAGTTAGTGTGTACATCGCGTTTACTTGTACGTGTTTTTAAAGTAATATATATATATATATATATATATATATATATATATATATATATATATATATATATATATATATATATATATATATATATATATATATATATATATATATATATATATATATATATATATATATATATATATATATATATATATATATATATATATATATATATATATATATATATATATATATATATATATATATATATATATATATATATATATATATATATATATATATATATATATATATATATATATATATATATATATATATATATATATCGTATTGTATTCTTACTAAAAAAATTATCTTTCTTTCTACCTTTTAGAACAAATTTACTATTCCCGTGTGCTCTTATTAAATGCAATGAGCTTTTCGTTTCGGACCCGCACTTAAATAAATCAAATCAGATTACCTGGACACTGGATATATTTTTTCGAGGCGATATGTTTCCTGGAACTCTCTTATTTTTTTCCTGCCTGTTCTTCTTTACTTAGCGAGGAGAATTTCCCTTCTGCTCCAGATACCTGTCCAGCCTGATTACCTTCTTCCTGCGTTGTTCTTTTCTCGCTAGCTCGGCACTTCTTGCTGAAGAACGTTTTGCACACTATAAAAAATATACAGGAACACACACTCTAACACGCACACTTTACACACTATTAATTATTTTCCTACCGTTATTATTTTTATTCTTCTCCTATATATTTTTTTTAAATCCTTTTTAAAGGATAAAATTAAAGGCACACCTTTGTACAGGACTTCACTTTTTATTTAAATATTTAAACTTTTCTTTTGTCTCGTTTTTTTCCTTTTTTTATTTTTGTCTGAGCACTTCGGGGATTCGCAAACTAATGATCTGTGCCTTTTGCTAAAACATCCACTAAACCTCTCAATTGGTCCAAAAAGTTTCCCGATTTCCCAATTTCCACCGGAAAATTCTCTCGCTCAGTACTCCATCTTTTTTTTCTACCTCAAAATTTCTAGAAATTTCTTTAATATTCTAAAATTAAATTCTACGCTGATTCCTAACTGTTTCAGCGAAAACAAGAATTGTTTTTTTTCCTCTTTTCCTCATTTCCCTGATCGTACACTTTCCCTCGCCCCCTTCGCCCTTCAAGATTTTTCTTCAACCAGGTTCTCATAATTTACTGAACGATTTTCTTTTCATTCTATTTTCGTCCCTTTTTTCAATATAACCGCCTTTTTGTGCAGGGGTATGAATGTATATGCCATCCCTGTGGTTGATTTCGCCGCATATAAAAAAATCAAAATTACTCTACACACTGCTAGCAACTACCATCTGTATATAGTACGGACAAATCTGACAGCTGACAGTAACATATTTACATTCATAGATCCTATTGTGTCTTTCTTTTATTTTAATAAATTAAGAAAGGAAAGTGTAAATTAAATTAAATAAAAACAAATAAAAACTATCATTAATAAAATCAATTTGTGAGAAAAAAAACATCGTTTATTGATTTACTATGATTTTACTTGGCGGGTATAGGCACAACAGTGAAGAAAATATTATTTCTGTGAGGAAAGCAGCCAGAACTATATTAAAAGAAAATAGGAAAACTTGTGTTGTCTTAGATTTGAGTTTTATTGAAGTCCACATTCATAGTTTTTATTTCATGTGCATTGTTTTGTTTTTTTCTTTACATGAACATTCCGGCTAAAAATAGTGAATATTCGTTTATTTGCCAATCTTATTGTTGTTGTATGTTGGCAGCTGTTTACAGCAAAACAATAGTACCTATGAAGAAAAGAAAAACACAGTGGTGTTGAACGTTTTTCGCTGGCCCGCAACAAAGTTGAAGCATCTTTAGATTTGTCTTCAGATCACTCACCAACTATTGTCACTATATATTCACATACAACATATTCACCCACTTGGGATTTAACGATGACAACCACACGTATAAATTGGTTGAAATACAAAAAATATTTGAGTGCTAATTGCCCAGAAAATATTCCATTAAAAACGCTTGCTGACATAGATGACTCTATTAGAATGTTTGAGGCAAACCTTAAGAAAGCTGCTCTAAATGCTACTACTACAAATCTTCAGGTGATATAATAAAATTTTTTCAGATGTAGAACGGTTTTTATCCGAAAAAAGAAGAGTTCGTAGAGAATGGCAACGCTACAGATCCCCTCAGCCAAAATCTATGCGGAAGGAATGTACTAAACAGCTGAAAACTCTACTAGAATATCAAAAAACCGCCTCTCTTCAAAACTTTCTGTGAAATGGGCTCGACGCAACACCTCAAACAGACTACTCGCTATGGAGAGCAGCCCGAGGCCCCAAAAGACCAGTGATATATAAGACTCCATTGCGAGCTTCGAATGGAGTGGGCAAGAACTGACGCTGAAAAAGGTACTCTGTTTGTAAACCACTTGCAGAAAGTATTTACTCCAAATACGTCTGATACTATAGTTGAGCTGCCACCAGTCCTCGCTATACCAGATGTTACTTTGAGGTTCAACATTCGTGAGATTGAACACTATATTGCGGGCTTAAACTCGAAAAAAGCTCCAGGCGCTGATAAAATAAGCAATAAAATGCTCTTAGAGCTACCCTATACTGCAAAACGGATAATTCTATTTATTTTTAACAGTATTTTGCGCCTCAAATGCTATCCCGCACAATGGAAGGTTTCGCTGATTACCATGATACCTAAACCAGGCAAAGATCATACGAGGTGGAGTCCTATAGGCCTATAAGCCTGTTGTCTAACATGTCAAAACTATTTGAAAAGCTACTTATGAGTAAGCTAACACCCATACTGAATCGTACTGAATGCATTCCAGACCACCAATTCGGTTTTAGGAGACAACATAGTACGATTGAACAAACACATAGACTCGTGAACGTGGTTAGAAAAACCTTCGGAGAAAAGAAATATTGTTCTGCGCTCTTCATCGATGTTTCTCAGGCATTTGATAAAGTATGGCACGAAGGTTTAATACGTAAACTAAAGCACAACCTATCCGAAAACATCCTTAAACTTTTAGAAAGCTACTTAGCTGACCGAAAATTTGTTGTTAAAGAAGGTAATTTTCAAAGCCCTCCGCAACCCATTGAAGCCGGAGTTCCTCAAGGCAGCATCATCGGTCCTATATTATATCTGATATATGCCTCTGACTTGCCGGTAAGCAGTAACATACACATATCAACATTCGCTGATGATACAGCTTTTCTAAGTGTTCACATAAGCCATCAAGAAGCCACCCGCAATTTGCTAGATTATATAACCCAGTTGGAACAATGGCTAAAACAATGGCGGATAAAAATTAACGAACAAAAATGTCTACACATTACTTTTACATTGTGCAAAGAAACCTGCCCACCTATATAAATAAATAACCAAACTATACCTCAACACACTGAAGTAAAATATCTCGGTGTTCATCTTGATCGTCGTCTAACATGGAAGTCACACATAAATGCAAAGGTGACCCAAATGAAATTAAAAGCAGCTCAAATGAATTGGCTCAATGGAAGGAACTCTACTCTAAGCCTAGATTGTAAACTTCTTCTATACAACTCCATTCTAAAACCAATATGGTCCTACGGAGTCCAGTTATGGGGCACTGGCTCGGCATCAAATGTAGAAAAAATTAAAAGGCAACAAAATAAAATACTCCGTACGATTACAGCAGCCCCATGGTATGTCAGAAACAAGCGAGTTCATAAAGACCTAGATGTGCCGCCGGTTAAGACAGTGTTTTCTAAACACGTGACAAGCTACATAAAAAGACTTCAGTTGCACCCAAATCCCCTAGCCCGAAACATCATTAACTTTAGAGGCCACACTCGGCTGAGAAGGAGGGACACTCTTGCTCTCAGCCGAACACGAGAGACGTAGACAACCAAAGAACCAACCGCTGAAACAAATATTTTTGTGGACTTAAAAATTAAACATTTTTACAGTTAAGACTTGATTACTTATTGTTAGTTCAATTTTATTGAAGACACAATAAATAAATATAACCGTTAAATAAATTAGAAAATATGCTAAAGAAAATAAAATCTACGAATATACAAAGAAGCACTCGCGAAAATATAAATTAAAAAATGCATCGAATATAAAAAACAAACAGATAATAAATAAATTCGTTCTGTCAGCTTATGGTTATGGCAGAAAACCAAAATTCAATTGGTTTCTATGGTTATGGCGTTATGGCAAGTCACCTATAATCAATTACATTGTTGTAAATAATGTTGGTTCGAACAGCTGTTTCCTATGGTTATGGCACCTCTAATTGAAACTTAAGTGGGTGCATAGACACGAGACCCGCGCAGGCAACTGCATCGCTGACTAGCTACATATCTATAAATTTGACGGCACTACCTGAGTCAGACATTGCACTCTTCTGCGGTATTCCTCTACAAGCCTGTAAGCAGCAAATTTAGAACTACTTGTAGGATTTCCAAGCTGGTCTGGCCAGGAAGGACTCCGATCATACAACGTCTCGCAAGACTCCAAAAGACGCACCTGCGAGATATTGTCGCAACGATCACAGGACACTGCAAATTTGGTAACCATGCCAATCAATAGGACTAATGTAACACGATTTGTTCAGAAGCTGCCAGGATGATGAGGACAGTTTTCCGCTTTCTATGCCTCTATCCTTCACTGGAGAACCAGCGGCAAAATAATCATTCGTCCGTTCTGTTACGGGACTCTTAAAGGGCGCTACAGCTGCAAAGCCGACAAACTCAATCGAACTGCCAGGGCAGGTTTCAAACCGCAGCTCTATCCCAGACACACGCACAATTAAAAGTTAACAAAAAACAAATAGTACAAAAACTACACAAAACGGAAACAATTAGGAGAGTGAACAAAGGTGGACGTTCATTACTCGCCCTCCGTACCTGGGACACTAACTCTCCTAATATATATTTGTCAGGTCCGCCATCCCAACCATCTTGTTTCACCGGCCACCACCAATCGCATGGACTGTTCCCATACCCCTCAATTCCCTCGTGGTGCATCACCAATCTTTAGAGTACCACCGCCAAATAATTGTGTGAGCCTTAATAAATCCCTAAACAGCAAAAAAAAAATAAATGAAGGCGTTCAAAAATGACAGTGTTTACTGATTTCTGGAGCACTTGTTTCCTCGAATTCTTTATGACTGTCACCGTAAATCACAAATATTTTTGAACTCATTAAAAAACGCTTGCGATTTTACTCGGTACTATATTGCCTAAAATGCCCACCGAAAAAGGCATGCAAAAACGGAGTTAAAACATCACATTGACACATTTTCATATAACAAGTTTTAGCTCCAACAAAAAAAATAAGACCATCGCTCAGTGGTAGAGAGCAAGTCTTAACAGTCAGACAAGCAGGAACCAGTTCCGCATGACTTGAACCGATGATTACAAACATAATTTGTTGTTATACACCTACATACCGGTTAATAATTCCGGCCTGCATATACAAGACGCAACACTCCATTTGAGCTGAACCATCCCTTTTTCGGCATGTGATAGCCACAACTCTTATTCTTCTTTTTTCTTCTTCACTATAGCTTTCATATCTCCTGCTCTTTGCCTATTCTTCCTCTTCTTCTTTTCATTACATGTAATACAAAGGGAGCAATCGTGGACCTAAGTGAGCGGAAGATGACTGCCTACCTAACCTAACCTACCTTTTACTAAAACAATTTCTTACAGAGTTTTATTTGTTTGAAATGAGTGAATCATGCTGCTGAACTCAGTAAAAAAAATTTTCCGAAAAAAATATGTGAATCCATCTTCAATGTCAGATCTGCTTTGCTACTGAGAATTTTTAGAATGAAAAGAAAATATATAATATTGTATAGTAAACATAATTTTTATTTATTAATAATAAAATATATTTTTCACATATTTTCCCTAATTTATTAATTTAAAATCGTTGTACGTACTTACATATAAAAGTTAAGAATTATGATTTACTACAAAAATTAATCTAATTAATATAATAATTGAAACTCTATTAATTACGCTGCACAACAGCATTTCTGATGATTGGTATTAGTACAACTTTTGATGACGATTTCAATTCCGTGATTGAAATTTTTGTATCAGCTCTAGTTAAAAAGCATGACACAGGTGTTTTTTAAAGTAAAACACTATAAATTTAGAGATACTTCTAATTTATTTAATTCTTATATTGAAAAAAAAAACTTTCTCTTATACGATTTTCTTGCTGAAGCTGAAGGCAGAGAGCTATTCTGAATGTTCCAACAAGAAAACTTAATATTTTCTTAACTACAAGCAAATTAACACACTAGCAGCGATTTTTTCGTGAAAGTTACAAAAAACAGGGTATATTTGAAATCAGCGACGTCAAATTAGTAAACATCACGTGATAAAAGTCAATCATCAGACAAAACTTGCCATATTGTTGTGCAGTGTTATGTATGTTCGAATGATTTCTACAGTACCTTGAAGGGAAGAGAATTGTTTAAGTTTTTCATATTTTAAAATATCATTTTAATATTGCTTACAATTATTGTATAAAATCCACGAAAGATCAAAAGATAAATTAAATACATTATAGATAGAAAAGAATAAACTACATAAAATCAAGACAAAAAAATTATTAACAATTACATGACAACACAACCACTTGATTCGTTTCGGTCTAGATCTTGATGTTGTAAAGATGAGCGTCTAGCATTATGCATAGATTGCTGCTTTGATGAAGTAAAAGTGTTTTTTGCACTTTCAGTGCTTAATTGACGTGACAAAATATTACGTTTATCTTCAGCTGTGTATTTTTCATATGACCAATTGCCGTTCTTCATATTATTACCAATAGTGGAGTGGAGGCCGTGACTTTGAAGCATGTTGTTAAGAGAATCCACTTGGTGTTCACCGTCTTTCATAGAATCATTTTGATCTATGTTATCCAAGTTGCGGTTCTGATTTAAAATATATTGGTTATTATTTACTGATCCAGTTGCTGAGGACGTTACTGGCACAGATGACGATTGAATAAATTGTTCTAAGAGGTAAATGTGTGGTTGCAACGATATCATAAATGAACGATAAATACATTCAGTATCGAAGGACCATTGAGCCACATGTCTAAGTGATGTTTGTATTCGACTACAAGCTGCAAGGGTTTCTGATCGTATGACCACATTAATTATTCGTCCAATTGAAGCAGCATCCTGAAGCAGAATTGATAGAACTAACGCGAAATCAATACAATTTGCCTCTATGAACAACTGGAGTAGATAACGCATTTTTATGGCCAATTTTTCGGGAAGAATTTTGTGATGGACTTCGGCACAGTTTAATCCAAGCGCTAGTGATGACGATGACATATCATCGTTGAGCGAATAAAAACGTCTATAGAGTGTGGTGTGATCAAGTGATGTTTGAGAGTTTGAACGTGATTTGTTATAATCGTTAGTCAATTGAGATTGTTGTTGTATTGGTTGCATCACAGACGAGTACTGCAGTTCCTCGTTTTCTTTAATGGCAGGAATATTAGTATGCATTGTTACGTTACTATTTTGCGCAATAGTAGGAGTATCCAATAACGCCAAGCTGAAATATCCAGATTCAGATGTTTGACTCGATGTATGCGGAAAGTTCATTTGCTTATCTAATTGAAATCGTTTTTGCATTTGATTATAATCATGATCAGACTCTTCGGAGAGTGAGTAGAATGTCGCTGGTGTTGGCAATATAAATTCTTCATGCAAAAGGTTTATAGCTGCTACATAATCCTCTAAACGACCTGTTTTATCCGCTTCCTGTGAAAGCCAAGAAACCAAATGAAAATCTAAAAAGGCGCTCATGTAGCCCAGGTCAATCAATTTACAATTTTGCAAAAGTTTGCGTGCGTGACGATGTAAAATAGTTTCAATACAAAAAGTTTCGCGTCTTTCATTTTTTGTACAATTGGTACGTTCCGATTTCCGTCGTACAATAACTGTTGGTCCACTGGCGCTATTTGGAGTTAAACAATCATTATTCGCGCTCACATTTGCGGAAGAGATCTTTTCCTTTTTCTCCTTCGACATAGTGTTAGCCAATACAGTTGTAGAGAAACTACGTTCTCTAGCTATTGGACCTAAAACAAGGTTAAATGCATCAGGGTTTTGATTAACTTGTGATTGCGCCTGATTTTGTGGGGCTATTTTCACATTCACTATCATTGATGAGCGCGGAGAATCGATTTCATTTGGATCAATTGCCTTTAAAAATCGTATAAGATCTTTGGCCAGTTCCCAGTTGCGATGTTGCAAGGCAATTTCTAACAAAAGTGTTGCATATTGTTTGCTAATAAAAGACGGTTCAAGGTTTTGTAAGATTATTAAATAGCTAGCAGCTGTAACAAGTTCTTCAGACTCTAAGCACTGTTGAAACAAATCTTTTGGTTTACCGGCCATCGAAAAAAGATACGGCCAAAGAGCTATTTCAGTTTTACGAGCACATTGCACAATAGTTTGGAGGTAAACTGGAAACTCTCTTATAAAATCCAATATACTTGGTAACAAAGCATCTGGTATTGGTTCTTTACTGGTAGCCTCCTCTTCCAAGACCTCATGGAGCAATAACTCTAGGGAATGGGGAAAATACGGTAGACGACGGCATGACTGAGCTATTTCCCACGCACTATAACCCAAATTACGTTTAATTAACTGCCTTAAAATCATATGTAAATACACTTGCGATTTGCGTTCTAATTGTGAAAACGGCAAAGAAAAGTGAGAATTCGATTCGTTCGCATACAGCGTTGTTTCGTTCTCTACACCCAAAACAATTACATTGTCGAAAAGAATAACCAACGGATATAGTTTTAAAGGAAAAGCGAGCATAATACGCTTCGACATGAACGTGTGTAAACGCTGAGAACCTTCACGCTTTTGTTCGTTAGATGGCGGTAATATTGGCAACCATACTCTCATTCCGTGAACTCCAGAAAACAACCAGAGGCAGTCTTTCATTGGACTTGATTCCTGGGATGTATTAGATAGCCAAAAACATTCCACACATGAAGCTAAGCATGACGCCATAAGAGAATTAACCACTACGTTAGTGTTATCTCTTTGAATCATAAGTATTCGTCCGCATACATTGACAATTATAGTTTCGGCAACGTCACTATTTCCTGTGGAGACTACGACCTTTGGTGATAAATCATTGCGTAGATTGGTAACTGTTAGGGAAACTATACAGGCAGGATGTATACATATGCTTTTAACATCGACTTCATAAGAACAATCTGCTTTTAATGTGTAAGAGTCGCATTTACGCATTGCAAATAAAGTTACAATACCATCTGCAGTAAGTGCAATCAGTTGATCACGAAACATATTCAGGGATATAACAGGAGCCCTCACTTGAATGCGATTTCCAAATTGATTATCCAGTTTACATTCTTCAGGGTAACAACGAACTTCGTCTGTACGATCTAATAGCGAATAGCAACCGCAAACGATGAATCCCTTCCACCACAATAAGCCTCCAGATACTACAAAATCCTTTTCTTGAGACTCGTTTCCAAATAGTTTCCATTTTTTTGTTAGCATAGAATAGTGAGCCAGACCTGTCCTCCCAGCAACTGCTAAATGGAGTCCTTCAGCGTCTATAGCCGAATACCGTATTGGCCAATTTGTGGCAGCATATGTTTGGGGCAATTGTAATACAGTCCAATATTTACTTTCAGACAATATACTTGATATATCAACTGTATTTTTTATTTCTATACAGTCATCACCAAGCTGATTATTGTCCCCAGTTTCTGTGTTCGCTCCATTTTTGTTATTTGGAAACACAAATTTTCCACCGAAATAAATCTTTTCTAAATTATCACCTTGATTTAGATATAATGTATCATCGCCTGGAATAAATTAAAAAACATCTTTGATGGATTAATATTTTATTAATTATATTAATGTATATTTTGTCAGCGTTTGAAGTGTTACCAATTACAAATTATATATATTTTTTCAATTTTAATTTTTATTTTATTTAAAAGCCTTAGCATATCATAAAAACATTTCAAATAAAAATTAAAAATGGGGCCTTATAACGATTTGGCCCATTCCCGGCGATGAGCATCTCATATTTTTTAGTTGATACTTTGGCCTTCAGAATGGACCATATGGGAAGATCCGCATAACATACAAATGTACATTTTGTGGTAGGAAATGTCTAACATTAATAGAGAGGGTATGTGTGTGTTTGTAGAACATACCCACTTAGCATTTGGAAGATTGTTTTAGCAAAAACCGCCAAACTGAGTATTTTAAGGCTGCCTAAAGCGACCCACTCACTTGCAATATAATTGTGCAATTTTTCATATAGTACAATAATATAGCCAATGTATGTATATGTATTATTAGAAGGTTGCACAATATATTAAGCAAAATCAAGAGGTTCTTGATTTGTATTGCACAATCAAGAAAATTGTGTAATATGTTGGCAACATTGTTCAGTGTTATATAGACTTTATCACAGGGTAAGGATTTGCACACACATGTGCGGCACATGTACACGTGCCAGAAATAAGCACACAAAAATATTTGGCACACGCACACGAGTAAGTGGAATTTTTTGTGTGCTTACTTTTGGCACGTGTACGTGTGCCAATCAAACTGGCACACGTACATGTGCCTGTGCCTAGAGATAGATGTTGTGGCACTTGGATGTGTGCATGTGCCAAATTTAGGCACATGAGCTGCACACTCACTTATACTAAAGAAACAAAAACAATGCTAGCAGCGTTGCCGTTTTGACTATTTTTGGCATTAAAAAATAAATTATCTTTTTATGATTTTTAACCGACTTCAAAGAAGGAGAATGTATTTTTCAATTCGTGTGTATTTTTTTACTTTTCTTTATGTTTGTACACGCATAACTCTGTCATTTGTGAACCGATTTTCAAAATTATTTTTTGTTTGAAAGCCTTTGGCTTTAGTTTGATCCCATAAGTTTTTCCTCAAAATCAGGGAGCAAATTTGCCTCCCTCCAAAATATTGATTATCGCATAACTCCTTCATTTATGCACCAATTTTCAAAATTCTTTTTTTGTTTGAAAGACTTTGTTTGCCGTTTGGTCCCATAAATTTTTTTCGATAATCGGAAGGGGAAATTTGGTCCCCCTTTGCATAACTCTGTCATTTGTCAACCGATTTTCAAAATTATTTTTTTTTGTTTATTTTGTGCAAATAATTGTTTTATAATATCGTTATAATATCAAAATGTATAATAACTTGTATACTAATTAAAATAACATTAAATTAAAAAATTTTTAAAAACCACGGAGAAAATGGATGACAGCTTCCAAACGGCTGGACCGATTTTCTTCAAACTTAGACATTAAGATTTTATATGAAATCACCTTTCAAACTAAATTAAAATCAGTCTAGCCGTTTGGGAGCTACGGTACCACAGACACACAGAGCATACAGCTAGAAAAGAGGTGATAACTTCTAAACGGCTGCACCAATTTTCTTCAAAAATAGCTAGGAACACCTATCAAAGAAAATAAACGAAATCAAAATCGGTCCAGCCGTTTGGGTTGCACAATGTCGTGTGCAGACACAAAAATACACACTACAAACTTATAAGATCCCTCTTTTTTGGTCGCGGGTTAAAAAGAAAAATACCTAGTCAAAATAAAATATTATGTAAAAGTGTATTTTGTATGATGATTTAGTCAAAGATTAAAAGAGTACTTAATAACCACTTTTATTTTATTTGGTTTGATATCTAAATATCACTAGCTATTGTTGTACAATTGGAAATATTTTGTAAAATTGTGAAACATACTAAAAATAATATAATGAAATATAGCGTGTCCATTATTTATAAAATCAATTAACTTCTTTTGATAATAATTTTCAAAATTAACATAAATGAAGCAAAAAGCCAAATGTCATCTTAAAATAGGTTTAAAATAGTGTAGAACCAATTTTAAAATTTGCTTATTTAAAATGGTTTTAAAATATGTATTTTAAGATAAAATTCATTTATGAATACAATTTAAATATTTGCTATCCGTTCTATTATAAACAGCAGCATACTCTAGCTGAATATTTTTTTTAATTCAATAAGAAGCAAAACGGTTTTTATTAATGAGAAAGGGGATAAAAGAAAATCGGATATAAATATTAGTCATACAAAGAGGGAGAGCAAAATATTTCTTGCATGATCATCAAACTGTGTCTTTTTTATTGTTTCTATAATTTTCATTCTCTAAATAACATCAATTGAGAGATTTTTATTAAAAATGAGAAAATTATTTTTTTGAAAAAAAACGAAGAATCCAAAAAAATCGCTAAAACAACGAAAAAAAAATTCCCAAAATTAAACAAAAAACAGAACGAAAAACTGCCAAAATGAAAAAAGGAGCAAAAACGGAAAATGATATGCATACATATGTGTATTCGTACGGAACCCTTCGTGTGCGAGCCAAGTAGCGCTTTACTTAATTTTTTTATTATTTCTCTATTCTAGTATGAATTATCATTGATAATTACAAGTACTAGTCTGTGTGTGTGAATGTTTGTTTGTGCAGTTTATTTGAACATTTACATCCTTTTGGCTAGGTGCCTTTAGAGTTTAACAATTAAGTAATGAGTTTATTCGAACTGTATGGGTTTATATCCAAAGAAATTTAATTATTTTTGTCTTGAGTTCGGTTTTAATTTAATTTTTCAATTAAACTATATTTTTATTTAGACATAAATGTGAAGCATGAAGACAAAGAATATTTGACTGCGCGGAGGGTTGAACTGACGTTTCGATAGCACCCGCTAAACTCACCAGAGCTTTTTACCGCTTAGCCCACTCGACCAAAGTCGGTGATTTGCAGTTGAATATCATCTACCTTTAATCAATTCATACTGTCAGTCTTAGAGCTGTATTTCATTTGATAGTTATTGATATTCACTTTTTTTCTTTATGTCTTGGTTTAAGCTTCTTGTTATTTCACTATTCTAGTATGAATTATCATTGATACTTGCAAGTACTGGTTTTAAATGTCTGTTTTGTTCAGTTTATTTGAACATGTACATCCTTTTGTTAGGTGCCCCTCCGTGCAGTCAAAATTTTCTTTGCCTATATGCTTCACATTTATCTCTAAATAAAAATAGTATTTCACAGAAAAACTAAATTATAACCGACTCAAGCCAAAATAATTAAAATTTCTCTGGATATAAACCCATACACTTAGACTAAAACTCATAACTTAATTGTTAAACTCTGTGACTTTTTGACTGCGAGATTAGGGATTAAGCTGAATTTAATATTTGTATTTACTCTTTGAGTTGACTTATTTTTTAAATTTTTTTTAGGATTAAACCACCAACATTGGGCGGTAAACTAGCAAAAAAAAAGTCAACTCAAACAGTAAATTCACATATATAATTTAACTTAATCTATAATCTCTCAGTCAAAAACTTACTCTAAAGGCACCTAGCAGAAGGATGTACATCCCTACAAGAGCAGTGCCAGTCATTTGATCGATCATATGAATGGTAGTGCTGATGGAAATATCTATCATCAGGTAGAACAAAGTTTCTATCATTTTCTTAAAACAATTTGAAAAAACTGATGGAAACTTTTGTGTACGTGTGATCTTGCGTCTTTGTCGAACTTATGAATCCTATCGACTATATAAAACATATAGCTGAAGTGCTCACTCCACTGCTTTTTACTAATCATTAATGATATAAATTGTAGTCACAGCTGACTAATCATTCCTGATGAATATATCGGTCAAAGCTGATTAGTCAGTCTTGATGAATATAACGGCCAAAGCTGATTAGTCAGGCTTGATATAAATATCCATCACAGCTGACTAATCAGTCTTGATGAGCTGATTATTTATTTATTTATTTATTAAATTCATTTATTTATTTATTAAAGTCAAAAGCTGATGAGCTGGGCTCAAATCGTCACATCCGTGATCGTATCGGCAATCGTACTAAAATGAATTACGTGACACGTCAATCGTATAAACTGTATGAGATTACAGTACGTTTACGTATGTCATAATCCGAAAATGGTGTTTTTACGTGACGAGTTGTACGTTCACGGATGTGACGATTTGAGCCCTGATATTATTTATTTTCTTCTGAACAATTCAGGTTAGATTATAATGTTACAATTTTAATTTTATTAAAAACTATGCAAATATTTAATAACATATTTGAAAAAAAAACATAGTAAGAAATGCATGAGGTTCTTCTGTGTCATATAAGGATGCACTTCTATTTGTGGTACTATTTGCAGTTCTTTAGTTCATTGAAATTAAGAGATGCCAATATTCTTGCAAATTTTTTTCTCCACTAATTCTTCCATGGCGTGCCAGGTCATCATCAGAATACAATAATTTACCCTCTCACATCGGAAACAAATCATTGCTATGTTGAAATCCCATAGGTAGGTGTGCATGAGATGCACATATATGTTTTTTTTTTTATTTTTATTTTTTAATAATGAACACTTTTTTATTTTCATATGTACACATGTATTAGTAAAAAATGTGTGTGTATTAGTTTCGGTCATACATTTCTTGTAGGGATGTTCAAATAAAGTGAACAAAACAAACATTTACTACCAGTACTTGTAATTATCAATGAAAATTCATACTAGAATAGAAAAATAGTAAGAAGCTTACCACAAGACATAAAGAAAAAAAGTGAATATCAATAACTATCAAATGAAATACAACAGCTCTAAGAGTGACAGTATGAATTGATTAAAAGTAGATGATATTCAGCTCTTGACTGCAAACCACTGACTTTGGTCGAGTGGTCTAAACGGTAAAGAACTCTGAAGAGACAAGCGGGAGCTATCAAAACGTCAGTTCAGCCCTCCGTGCAGTCAAAATTTTGTTTGTCTACATGCTTCACATTTATATTTGAATAAAAATATAATTTAATTGAAAAATTAAATTAAAACTGAACTCAAACCAAAATAATAAAATTTCTTTTTTTGTATCTCTACACAGAAAAAACTACAATTCTTATTCATAAATTCATAAACTCAAATATTTTTTTACGGAAATGGGACGTACTACAAAATTCGTAAAATGAAAAACTAAAATTCGAAATTATTTAATAAGAAAAAATCGCATTTTTTTTTCTATAAAAATTTTGTGTTGAAATATTTAAAAAGCTAACAAAAAATAATAAAATTTAAAAACAAATTCAAACACATGTGTTTTAAAATAAAAACCCAATCCAGCCATGGAGAGCAGATAAACCGTCCCGAGAATTCCCAGGAAAATTGCTTATTTTCGTTTCCCGCTTTCCCGGAAATTTTATCCGGGAATTCCCGGGATTAAAAATCTATCTATATATAAAAAGTACTGATTTTGACACAAAAATTCGTTTTTTTTTTTCTTTAAATTGTTATCGTTCATCATAAAATAATATCTGTGTAAGGGGAGAGAAACCAACGAAGGCTTAAAGTCTACAGTAGTTTCGATTTAACTGCCTTTTTTTAAGAGCACTTTTGACTTAACTGCACAAAATTATTAATTTGTGTCACTATTTAAATCCCATACAATTTATTTTTTTAAGTACTCTTTCTTTGGAGTTTTAATATAAATGCTTTTAATTTTTGGCACTTTAAAACTATTTTCATACAAAAATTCAATCTTAGTTGCATTTTGATTTTACTGCACAAAATATTTGTTTTCTGCGGTTATTCTTCAAAATCCATTTTTTACTGCACTTTGTTGTATACCTGTATATTTAACATATTTTTGTAAGTTTTAAATTATTTTTATATAAAAAAAGTTAGCTGCACACACTAAATACTTGTGCGTACATTAAGGCAGATAAGTACATTTTAACTAACAGCATTTTGACTAATCTGCAAAAAAATCTTGGAAAGTTGATTGTGCAGCTAACGGCCCTTTTCACAATGAATGATTAAGAGTTAACGTGGCCTTTAACCGTAAGTTTTGTATGCCGAACTTGAAGTAAAATTCCACGTTAACTTTTAATCGTACATTGTAAAAAGTACCGTAACTCAAATATCTGTATATTAAATTATTTTGGATTGAAGAATGAAGAGAAAAAATGTTTTCTCTTTATTTAATTATTTAAAAGAACCAACATTTTTAAGAAATTTATTATGTCAAAATTGTTATAGTTTTATTTTAAATGAAATTTATTTGCTTATGGTTAAGCATTGTCCATACGAATTTCATTGGTGCTTTGCCAAATTGTCAGTAGACTTAAAGCATACTTTTAAATAGTTACAAACCTCGTATCTTATGTACAGACTTTCAAAAACCATAAATGATTTTCAAAAATAAGCTTAGTAGGCTTTGAAACTTATACAAAACCCAGCAAATAATTTTTTGTTCGATATGAATCTACATATTTTTTCTAAACCTTTATACAATTAGAAATCCGTTGGATAACAATAAAAGTATTTATAAAGCAAAATCATGCCTGTTCAATATGAATTTTTTATTTGAGATTTTCCATAATAGCCTATTCAGACTGCAGCCAAATTAGGATTTTCTTGATTTCAACTGAAATCAACTAGAAATTAAGTAATTTTCCATACATTTTATCATAGCCGAAATTAAGTTATTTTCCTTAATTTCGGTGAAATCAACTTGAAATTACAATACCAACCAAAATAATACGATATAAATGTTTTTAAATTGTATTCCTACAGTTTGAATAAAATTTTACTTTATTTCACTCGAGTTCTTAGAATTCCAAAAAATTTGTTTTTACAGCTCAAATTGACATTATTCCACAAAAACTGGTTTGAATATTTTAAATTCATAAAAACGATTTAAAATATTTTAAATTTTGTAGAAAAATATTAAATACGTATAAAAAGAGGATAAAGGCTAGTTACATCGCGAATATGGTAAAAGTACGCCAAAAATTGAAAAAAGTGGAAAAAAATATCTAAAAGAAATAAAAAAAAGCACCGCTAAAAATAATTTTAATCGTAAAAATAGCAAAAATTCGCGAAAAATTGCGAAATTACAAACAAGCCCTAAAATTGTTTAGAAATGTCTAAAATTGTAAGGAATGCCAAAAAACCCGGAAAAATTCGTGAAAATTACGAAGATTCGCAAAAACTTGTTAACATCAAAAAGATATGAAAGTCTAACATTGATTATATATCAGCAGAACTTTAAAAAATCCAAGAACAGAAGAAAAAATAATTTTTATCGCGAAAATAGCGAAAAATTGCAGAATTGCAAACAAGTAATAGCAATGCTTAAAAATTGCTAAAATTGTAAGCAATGCTGAAAATTGTAACATTAAAATCTGATGTTGATTAAAAATCAGTAAACTGTAAAAAACGCAACTGGCAAAAAATCACTAGTTGCGAAAATAGCGGAAATTCGCGAAAAAAAACGTGATGTTTTCTCTTTTTTTTTTACTTCCTGTCCAGTTTCTCTGAGTTTGAATAATTTTAAGAAATTATTTTTTATTCTAAAAATGTGTTGAAATTTTTCGGCATTTTGGCTCAGTAGCAACAAGAAAAAGTATACGAAAAACGCGTTCGCACAAAAAAATCCTCTATAGAACTCCCTGATCTAAATATTTCATAAATGATTGTTGTATGTAAATACATACATCTTTAAATTCAAAAAATATTTCTTTTATTTTTGAGAAATAATTTCTATTCAAGAAATAACAGTTTGGTTGAATTAGTTTTTTATATTTTTTCTTAAATAAATTTCTGACAAAACCTATTTTATTTTTTTATTTGAATAATATTGAAATGAATTTTAAACAAATTTTGGATACTTAAATACATTAAAATTTCCTTTGTACTAAAAATGTGTACAAAATTTCAATAAGAACATGGTAAATTGATTTTATATTTCAAAAACTTGTTTGAGTAATGTATAAATTTATAAAAATTTCAATCGTTTTAATATGAATAAACTATGTTGAATTTTTATACAATAAATAATAATTTGAATTGTTATTATTTCTAACTGAAAATAAAAATTAAAACTGAAAAAAAAAATTTTTTTACGTAATTTTTTTTTATTTTATTTGAACTAATAGGTAAAGTCTGAAAATTTTTTTTTTATTATTTCGGCTTTCTAGTTCAATAATTGAATTAATGTAAATTCAAATTATTTTTATTAAGAGTGGAGTGCTGGAATATTCAAATCAGATTAGCAGAACGGATCAGTACTACTGATTTCGACGGCCGCTACGCTCGTCATCATCAGCGTTCTTGTTCGCTTTTACCACTTATGAAGGTGGATGCTTTTTTCAATGAAACATCAGCTATTTAACTAATTTTTGCCAGTAAATAGAATACAAGACTTATTTTCCATGGTAAATTCTTGCATTTTTATTTCAACTAAATTTAGTCAGCTTTGAAATTTCACCTATCTGATTAATATCCAACACTACCACACTTATTGTTTTTCGCTTTTGATGAGTATTCTTTTTTAATACATTCACTCAAAGCTGTTTGTTTGGTTTTTTGTTATTATACATGCCTTTAACAGTCTTCAGTTGCTTGTCTTGATTTTTAGTTCTAGGCAGCCAACCGAGAAGTAAACACATGCATATAACTTATTGCAACGGGTCGATTGCATAGTAATTATTTTACGTAATTTTTTTTTTTATTTTATTTGAACTAATAGGTAAAGTCTGAAAAATTTTTTTTTTATTATTTCGGCTTTCTAGTTCAATAATTGAATTAATGTAAATTCAAATTATTTTTATTAAGAGTGGAGTGCTGGAATATTCAAATCAGATTAGCAGAACGGATCAGTACTACTGATTTCGACGGCCGCTACGCTCGTCATCATCAGCGTTCTTGTTCGCTTTTACCACTTATGAAGGTGGATGCTTTTTTCAATGAAACATCAGCTATTTAACTAATTTTTGCCAGTAAATAGAATACAAGACTTATTTTCCATGGTAAATTCTTGCATTTTTATTTCAACTAAATTTAGTCAGCTTTGAAATTTCACCTATCTGATTAAACAAACAGCTTTGAGTGAATGTATTAAAAAAGAATACTCATCAAAAGCGAAAAACAATAAGTGTGGTAGTGTTGGATATTAATCAGATAGGTGAAATTTCAAAGCTGACTAAATTTAGTTGAAATAAAAATGCAAGAATTTACCATGGAAAATAAGTCTTGTATTCTATTTACTGGCAAAAATTAGTTAAATAGCTGATGTTTCATTGAAAAAAGCATCCACCTTCATAAGTGGTAAAAGCGAACAAGAACGCTGACGATGACGAGCGTAGCGGCCGTCGAAATCAGTAGTACTGATCCGTTCTGCTAATCTGATTTGAATATTCCAGCACTCCACTCTTAATAAAAATAATTTGAATTTACATTAATTCAATTATTGAACTAGAAAGCCGAAATAATAAAAAAAAAAAAAAAAATTTTCAAAAAAAATTTTTATTTTTCATTTCATTCACTTATTACAGAAAGACTAATGAAAAATGGAATCCAAATTAAAGATTTAAGAAATTTATTATTTGACATATTGTCATAATTTTATTTGAAATGAAATTCATTTGATGATGGTTAAGGATTGTTCATATGCATTTCATTGGTGCTTTAACAAATCGTCAGTATACTTTAACCATACTCTTGAACAGTTGCAAACCTCTTATGTTATGTACAGCCATTCAAAAACCATTTGAGAATTTACGAAAATATGATTATCAAAAATAAACATAGTAGGCTTTGAAAATTATACAAAACCCAGCAAATAATTTTTTTATTCAATATGAATCTATTTTATTTTTCTACACTTTTATACAATTAGAAATTGATTGAATAACAATAAAAGTATTTATAAGGCAAAATAAAATCCAAACTAAACCTTTAAGAAATTTATTATTTGAAAATCATTTATTTGTAAATTCTCAAATGGTTTTTGAAAGCCTGTACATAAGATACGAGGTTTGAAACTGTTCAAAAAAAAGTATGGTTGAAGTCTGCTGACGATTTGGTAAAGAACCAATGAAATGCATATGTATTTAAAAGAACAAAAATTTTTAGTCAAAGCAACTGCAATGTTTTCAATATGCAGCAAAATGCACGGTAATTAGATATTCAGAAAATCTTTATACACGTTTTTTTGGTGCATTTAATGACAAAGAAAATGGGGAAATAGATATTACTTCAGATGACAGTGATTAAAGAAGACTTTTGAGGAAACTTTAAACGCTGCTATTAACAAAGCAGCTGAAATTATTTGAAGACAGCTAAAAAAGGACAAAAAATATTGGTAATTTATACAACGTCCTACTAACTATCCGGGAAGCTTCTGTAGAGGGCGAAAGGCTTTTATCAACAACTGAAAATTGTGTTACTTGAATAAGAAGCAGATTGTGATATGAAAGAATTAATACATTAGCAAAGTTCAGTATTTGATGCAAATGGTTTTGAGAAAGTGCCAATGCAAAATATCGTAGCTTTTTTATGAAATCCAACAACAAAACACACTAAATTTCACAAAACAGCTACGATATTTCGCATTTGCACTTTCTCAAGGTCATTTGCATCAAACACTGAAATTCGCTATTAACCGTTTTAAAATCCGTTTGCAACAAAGAATATAAAAGTACAAATTTTCAGCTCTACTTTTGTTCGGTCTAATAACATAGATAACTTCAAAACGGTCGGACCAATTTTCTTCAAACATAGGTAAGAAGATTTTGGATCAAGTCACCTTTCAAACAAAATTTACTAAATTAAAATCGATCTAGCCGTTTGGGTGCTACGGTGTCAAAGACACACAGGATACATCTAGAAAAGATGTGATATCTTTTAAACGGCTGGACCGATTTTTTTTAAACATAGCTCTAAGAACACTCTCGATCAAGTCACATTTTAAACAGAAAAACTAAATCAAAATCAGTCCAGCCGTTTTGGATGTACGATGACTTGTACAGACACACAGATACACAGACACACACTACAAACTTATAACACCCCTCTTTTTTAATCAGGAGTTAGAAATTATTTTTAAATACTAAGTTTGCATAAAATTTCGATAAAAATATTTTTCTTTTTTACCTAATTTACTTTGAATCTTTTGTTTTTGTTTTTTGTTTTTTTATCTTATTTCTTTAGAAACTGTCAATGTATGTTTATATTAAATAGCTGCCCAAAATGTCCTAAAAGTAAGGGTGTGAAGATAAATTCGTCAAAATAAATACGTCCCACACCTATGTTAAATACGTTCCACATACTGTTAAGTAAACATATTTAATCGTTTTGATGTACAAATTTTTATTCTTATTTCAATAATAAAATAAACAAATTATTATTAAAAAAAGATATATATGCACAAAAATTAAAAAAATTATAAAATTTAATTTAATTCAAATATACGAGTAACACACGCTGTCGAAAGTAAAATGTATTTGAACAGAATATGAAAGCAGCAAATTTAAACTTACTTATGCTGACTTTAGACGACATGTATTTTACATCTGACTTGTCAAATTTCCCACTGCAAAAGTGATACATGCCGTGTGAAACATATGAAACATTGTCAGATGACATTTACAGAAGCAAAGTCAGATGAAAAATTTTCAATTAGAGCGTGTTCTATTTTCATCTGACAAGGCATCTGACATCAGCTGTATTAAATTATCAAAAGTGTGGTTTGGCTGAAAAAACATTAAAAAGCAGAGAGCGCTTTATATATTTACGAAAATTGAGCAAAAACGAAGCTGTTGTGAACACTCAGAGGTTATGTCAGGTGTAATTGCACATGTACGTGTGAAAGCAAATATTATAAACCGTCTGTAAATTGACAATTTTGACAAACATGCGAAGTTACATGTCTCACACACCTAACAAGCCATATGTAAAAAACATGTCGTCTAAAGTCAGCATTAGAGACGAAATGAAAGGGGTGACTGAAATAGTGGAAGTAGTGTAGGATTAGTAGTTTCCAGAAATGTAACATATATGTCCAGATTCAGCCCTGAATCGGAGATATAGCCTTTGGAAAATTTGGTTTTTGGCCATTTTTACTAGCAAATATATGAAATTTTCATGTGAATGTTTTGGAAATTTCTAGAAAAGATGAACCAGGTCACCGGAAGAGTGAAAGTAGCCTAGGATTAGTAGTTTCCAGAAATGTAACATCTATGTCCAGATTCAGGCCTGAATCGGAGATATAGTCATTGGAAAATTTGGTTTTTGGCCATTTTTACTAGCAAATGTATGAAATTTTCATGTGAATGTTTTGGAAATTTCTAGAAAAGATGAATCAGGCCACCGAAAGAGTGGAAGGAGCATAGGACTAGTAGTTTCCAGAAATGTAACATCTATGTCCAGATTCAGCCCTGAATCGGAGATAGAGCCTTTGGAAAATTTGGTTTTTGGCCATTTTTACTGCAAATATATGAAATTTTAATGTACATTTTTTGGAAATTTCTAGAGAAGATGAATCAGGTCACCGAAAGAGTGGAAGTAGCCTAGGACTAGTAGTTTGCAGAAATATAACATCTAAGTCCAGATTCAGCCCCGAATCGGAGATATAGCCTTTGGAAAATTTTGTTTTTGGCCATTTTTACTAGCAAATATATGAAATCTGCATGTGAATTTTTTGGAATTTTCTAGATAAGATGAATCAGGTCACCGAAAGAGTGGAAGTAGCCTAGGATTACATAGTAGTTTCCAGAAATGTAACATCTGTATCCAGATTCAGCCCTGGATCGGGGATATAGCCTTTAGAAAATTTCGTTTTTGGCTATTTTTACAAGTATATATATGAAATTTTCATGTGATTTTTTTGGAAATTTCTAGAAAAGATGAATCGGCTCAGCGAAAGAGTGGAAGTAGCTAAGGATTAGGTGTTTCCAGAAATATAACATCTATGTCCAGATTCAGCCCCGAGATCTAAAAAATAAAAATCTCTCATAACTGTCACGACCTCCGGCTTTAGACCAGGTATTCCCTGGGAAATGGCTAAAGAACACCCGTTCGAAGCTAGCGAACGTGATAAGGCGGCTAAGTAACCTGATGGTTAAAATAACGTCTCAGGTCAGTAGGAGATAATTATCTCTGAAACTTAGTTTTTTTACCAACAGAGTGACCTGAATGGCTTGATCAGCGTCTCAGGAAGTAGTAGGAAGAAGACAAGTATACTCTTCGAAAAACTCACAATCAACGCTTGCCTGCTTGCCTGGAAGGCAACTGGCAGTCCCAGCACCAGGATCGGATGCGGAAGCGTAATCAGCTACTTCGTCTTAAAAGTAAATGATTACCGAAACCGAAACAAATGAAATAAAACGATCTGATTTACCGATGACGACCTTTAGCATGAAAACCCGGACAAGATTTGGAACATGGAATGTTAGAACACTAATGGAAACATCTCGTCTGGCTCAACTTTGCAAAGAGTTTATAAACTACAAACTACTATTTTTGGGTATAAGCGAAATGAGATGGGCCGATAAGGGGGAACAAACAACAACAAATGGACTCCACTTATTATACTCTGGCAAGGCAGCCAACGAAAATAGAGCATCTGGAGTTGGTTTTCTCCTCTCCAAGGAAGCACATAAATCTCTTATTAGCTGCACAATAGCATTAAGACTACGTACACGCGCTAGAAACCTCACATGCATCCAATGCTATGCGCCCACCGATGTCTCCGAGGTTGAAGTGAAAGATGAATTTTATAGCCTCTTGGATCGTGGTGATATTTTGGTAGTAATGGGCGACGTCAATGCCCAAACAGGCCCCAACAACACTGGCCTCGAAAGCGTTATGGGGGTGCATGGATTAGGCAGGAGAACTGAAAACGGGGAATTGTTTGTGAGCATGTGCGCGGAAAATAGCCTGGTCATAGGAGGCACTCTGTTTCCACACAAAACGAAGCACAAAATAACGTGGGTATCACCTGATCATGTTACAGAGAATCAAATAGATCATATAGCTATCGCCAGGAAATGGCGCGGTTCACTGTTGGATGTGCGAGGCAAAAGAGGTGCTGACATAGCCAGTGATCATCACCTACTCATTGCAAGTGTGCGTATAAAGCTAGCAGCTGTAAAAAAGACAGCCCCATGTGTATCAAAGAAGTTCGATGTAAATAGACTGAAAATCCCCTCTGTCTCATCGAACTACGTGAGCTCCTTAAATGCATCGCTGTTAACAACAACCCATGAGGAACGGAAAGATTGGCAATTAACAAAGAACACGTTTATAAATGCAGCCACAGAGCATATAGGTCTTAAATCAATTAGACGTAAAGAACGGATATCTGATGAAACATGGCGAATCATAAGCGAAAGAAAAAAACTTAAAGCTGCACTTAGTTCTGCTACAACGAAAAATGAAGTCAACCATTCAAAGCCAACATGCTACCCTTGATCGTGAGGTAAAACGCAGTGCTCGTAGAGACAAACCTGCATGGACGAATTCCATAGCACAAGAAGCTCAAGCTGCAGCTGAAACAAACCGAACTAGTGACTTATATCGGCTCACTAAGAAGTTAACGAATAACAGCACCTCAGTCTCCACCAAACCAATAAGGGATAACTCCGGAACACTCATCACCTCTAAAGACGAACAACTTGAACTCTAGGCTACACATTTCTCTGAAATGCTCTCCTCACGTCCTCAGATAAATCCGGCTATATGCGGTTGTATTTCTCATAATACGCTTTTAAATATCAACATTACTCCTCCAGTAATGTCTGAGATTATACTTGCCATTAAATCCCTTAAGAACAACAAAAGCCCAGGCAGCGACAATATTTCTTCAGAACTACTTAAGGCAAACACGAGAACGACGGCAGAACTGATTCTACCTATTATAGAAGAAATATGGTCAACAGAGAGAATTCCAGCCGAGCTCAAAGGCATTATTGTTAAAATACCTAAGAAAGGCAACTTAACAAATCACAATAACTGGCGGGGAATCACTTTACTAAGCATGCTGAATAAAGTCTTATCTCACGTTATAACCAAAAGGTTATCTGACGAATTAATGCCAAATTTAAGAAAACAACAGGCCGGATTTTGCCCTAACAAGTCGTGCGTGGACCATATAAACTCATTGTAATCGTAGAGTAGTCAGTTGAATGGAGGTCTCCTCTGTACCTTATCTTTATTGATTTCGAGAAGGCATTTGACATCCTGGCCCATAATGTTATCTGGAATGCTCTCGAATGTAAAGGGGTACCACTTAAACTCATCCAATTGATTAAAAGTATGTACACCGGCGCAAGCTGCCGAATTTTACATGACGGCATGTTTAGTCGTAAGATTGAGGTTGGCACTGGTGTTCGTCAAAGGTGTGTGATGTCTCCACTGCTGTGCAACATGGTGTTGGATAGTGTAATTCACCAGGCAATGTTGGGATACCGCGGCATCATATGGGGGCTGAACTAAAGGCTGGAGGACCTCGAATATGCAGACGATATATGCCTTGTTTCTCACAGCTATAGAGACATGGCCGCACAACTAAGTCGTCTCACTTACATATCAGGCAAAGCATGGTTGAAAATCAATATAAAAAAGACCAAAGTTATGCGAATAAATTCTGGAAACTTGAATCCCTTTCTAATAAATAATGAAATATTAGAAGAAGTGGAAACATTCTGTTACCTTGGAGTTGTTATAAACCGGACTGGTGGATCTAGTGAAGACATTGCAAGCCGAATAAAAAAGCCACACAATGTTTTGGCCAGCTCAGTAAAGTTGGAAATCGTCTTCAATATCACGCCGTGTTAAAATCAAAATTTTCAACACCAATGTAAAATCAACTCTGCTGTATGGCTGCGAAACTTGGAACGCTGTCTCCCGAGATATTAACACTGCAAGTTTTCGTAAATAAATGTCTCCGAAGAGTTAGTTCTACGAATCTTCTGGCCACGAACCTTCTCAAACAATAATCTGTGGGCTGAAACACGCCAAATACCGTTGTGTGTAGAAATACAGAGAAGAAAGTGGAACTGGATTGGACACACACTCTATAAGCCACTATCCGATCTTGCCAGGAATGCTATCGAATGGAACCCTCAGGGGAGTCGCAGAAGAGGCCGACCAGCACATACATGGCGAAGGCAAATTGATAGAGGCTAAAAAAATTCATAAAAGCTGGAGTGAAGTAAAAACTATTGCGATGAACAGATCTGAATGGAAGAAGTTTGTTGAGGCCCTATGCTCCTTATAGGAACGAGGGCCTCAAGAAGACCGAAAAAATAAAAACTTTTTATAACTGTTATTTAAAGACTAAAAAAATAAAAATCATTTATAATGGTCTCAAGAAGACCTAAAAAATAAAAATCTTTCATAACTGTTATTTAACGACCTAAAAGGTAAAAATCGTTCATAACTGTTATAAGAAGACTAAAAAATTTTTGGTCATTTTTAATTGTTATTCAGGGAGCACTTTTTTAAAAAGGTTGTAATAATTATTTGGCGATTTTTTCAAATATAAGTTCTAACTGTTATGTCCCTGATAAAAATCAAGAAATACCTTTTATTTACTGAGGAATAACTAAAACTCAGAAAATATTCGGTAAACTTGAGTTTTTTAATAAAACTTGTAACTCGATTATCGATGGCAACCGAACTTCAGTTGCGTTGCCAGCCGGCAACTGAAAATTTGTGGTTGCCAGAAAAGCACTAAAAAGCAACTGAAATTGACAGCTTTCAGTTGACAGTTGCATTCCGTAATATGATTTTTAGCAACTGGCAACGCAACTGAAGTTCGGCTGCCATCGATAACACTGCGTGACAGCATTTTTTGGCAGAAACGCCACTATATAGCCATCAATCTAGAGACAAAACATAGTCAAACTGCGTACTTGGTTTTTCATTTCCTCATCTTTTGTCCTTTTTAAAGGACTAAACATTTTTCAAGAATGCTTATTTTAAATAATTTTTTTTTATATATTAGTATCTAATATTTTTTAACAAACTTGGTACCAAATGAAAGGGAAGCCTCCATAGAATTTTATAAAGATATTTACTTCAGTTCCCCTGAATAAAAATATAAAAAAAATGTTCTTTTAAAAATATATCCTTCCATATCCTTGAAAGTTTTTATTAATAAATTTTTTTTAATTATATGTTGTTGCCTTAAATTAACTATAAGACTTCGAAATTTCATGATTTTATCTCTCTTAGTTCAAAAGGTGTGATGGGTTTTTTTCGCGGTACAAAATTAATTTCTATGCATATAAAATTAATTTATGAAAAACAATTTACGATTTTGAACCAACAGGGATACAAATATTTCCTTCATTCGTTCTGAAAAAAGTGTTCTTTAAAAAAGTTTTTCCAAATCCTTGAAAGCTTCCATCAAAAAATATTTTAAAAAGTATGTCTTGTAGCCTAAAATGAATTCTATAAACTAGAGCGTTGAATGTCGCGCTAGCAGCAGGGTACGTATTTGCTGTATATTCCAACATATAGATTTTAATATGCGCTAAATACGTACCCACTGCCGTCTATGATTCGGTTTGCAGCTAGTTCTTAAAATAATAGAGATTTATATATTGTGTAATTTTTTTCTGAAATGACTACTTGTAAGTCGCTAAAAAAATTATATTTACAGAAGTAGGTTATGTTATAAATGCCAATTAAAAATTTTTTATAGCGTTTTAGCATTCTGAAAAATTTATAAAGTTTACTAAACGGTTTTTACGGGAATTAAAGTTAAAATGCAGGTATCACATAAAAATAAATTTTGTGTTGTTTGGGGACTATTCAGTCCTTTAAAAAAAATCGCACAAGATTTCTGCTAAAATAATAGAAGCGTATGAAATGTATTTTTGTAAAAACTTCGTTTTCAATAAATGGTATATGCCAAAAATAGTATGTAACTACTGTCACAGTGCCTTACTTAATAAGAAACACTCGTTAAGATACGTGTTCCCAGTAACTTGGCTTCATGGTAGAGAACATTGTAAAGATTCATGATACTTTTGTCTGAACAGCTCAACACCGATATAAAATATCATATTATTCTAGTGATACGGTAAAGGCCGCAGTAGTTCGTTCTGAAATTAATCGATACGTCCCTTCAGAGAAGCTTAATCTAAATCAAGATTACAGTGACAATGAGACATTATACGGCGAGGGGAATATTTCGGAATTTGACGTATACTCAAGAATACATCACAACGAGCTGCAGAATTATTAGGATCTCGTTTGCAACAATGGCGGTTGACTTCCCAGAATCATCGAGAAACGTCTTCGCGAAAGCGCTCAAATAAACAATCATTTGATGAGTGTTTTAAAATTGCTAGTGAAACTGGTATGTCTTACGCTGATGATATTGATAAGCTTTTCGAAGCTATAGGTCAAACACACGTTGCTGAGGAATGGCGCCTTTTTATAGACGGGTCTGTAAAAAGCTTAAAAGGAGTTTTACTTCATAACACAGCGTCTTTACGAGACATTAACTTTGAGATAACATGAGATAAAACGTCGGCAGAATACTAAAAACAAAATGTCGAATTTTCTCTTAATCTCATACTAGGGGAAGACGTAATTTTAATTTTCCGATAAGATTTCATTTTATGCAAATGCTCATCGAGTTAACATGTAATACTTCTGCATAATTAGTTACTTTATTTTTAATTTTTAACACAAATTTAAATTTATAAATCAATTAAACACATTTATTCATTTATTTAACACAGAAATTTTATTTTAAAAAAATCGCTTTTCATTTATTTTAATAAACACTCACACATGCACACTATTTTATTTTCATATACATGTTTTTTGACAGTTCATCTCATAAGATTGTTGTTATAAGAATTCTTATAACAACGCTCTCATAAAAATTCTTATAACATTGAGAAACACTAATTTGAAGTCTACACGTAACATAATTCTCTCTGCGATTGAATTTGACAATCTCATCTTATATATTACGTGTAGACCTCAAGTAAAGGTAATGAACATCCATCTGTTCCTATAGTTTATGATACGGATGTAGTAGAAAATTACAAAAATATGGCCACAATTTTAAAGCTAATAAATTACAATAAATTTCAATGGGTAATTTGCTGTGACTTAAAATTAGTTCGAGAAAGAAATTGGACAGATTTACTCTGCATTTTTTCCTGAAGAAGATCACCGACGGTGATTGAAATATCGAAAATTAAATAAATAATATTTGATAAAACGAAAAATAAGAATTTTATTAAAAATAAAAACAGTGGCCTTGAGCCCAAATAATAAATAATATTTATCCAGTGTAAGGTCGAATAAAGTAACAAATTAATGTTAGATACTAATATTTAAAGAAAATTATTTAAAATAAGCATTCTTGAAAAATGTTTAGTCCTGTAAAAAGGACAAAAAAAAAGAGGAAATGAAAAACCAAGTGCGCAGTTTGACTATGTTTTGTCGCTAGATTAATGGCTATATAGTGACGTTTCTGCCAAATAGAAAAAATTAAAATTTGTCACGCAGTGTAATCGAGCCATTAAACGAATTAAAAAATTCATCTAAGGGTAGTCCATGCAACAAGACTATTTTGGTATACTTCTTATACACCTTCTTCTCTTTTTCTTCTTCTTCTTATATCGCTTCTCTTTTAGTTTGATTTTTTTAGTTTAAATTTAAAAACCAATCGTTATTTTCTCTTCAATTTAAAAGTCATACAAAGAAATTTGTAGACTCAAATCCAGAAATTTTTAATAAATTGTTTAAAAAAAATACTTAGAAAATTTTTTCAATCAAAACAATGTTTTATGGAATGAAAAAACAGTTAAACAATTTCATATTTTTTATCAGGTTGCCTACATTGACGATAGCAAAAATGAAATGAAATACTAAGTAAAAGAAGCAAATAAACATTTAAAATCCGTTTCAAAAAAATTTTTTTTTAAATCTATCATAATTTTTCTGTATACACATGTATGTGTTTTTAAATCTCCAAAAAATAGACACTACTAGGGGCGGAACAGAAAATGCGAGTCCAACCAACTACATACAACTAACTTAAGTTTATGACAATATTTAAATAAAAAGATTTTGATTCTTAATGAAGGTTGGAAATAACGAATTTGAAGCTAACTAACTATTGAAAATATTTATAAGAAAGTAATGTTTACTTACTATACTTTTGACCATTTGGCATATTATTTTCTTATTTCTTGTTAATACATCCAATATTTTTATAAAGTTTTTCCATCGTGTATTTTTTAGTAGCTCAACAAAACAAAAAAAAATTTTAAAATATCCAATTTCCTGGTTGAAAACTTTAAACAGATTTCCTTTTTCGCATGTTTTACGTTTTTCGAGCAAAAAATTAATTTTTACCAAAAATATAAATATTTGTCAAAATACAGAGTTTAAATAAAAATAAATCCTCTAATTTAATGTTTATTTATTATATGGAAAATAAAGTATAATATAATTCAATAATCTGTTGACAATAGTCTTTTATTCATCGACCGTACGCCGTCTGCTCGTTTCAACTTCTCGACACCAACTAACTTTGACTCGTCATCTTCGGAATCACATTCTAACTGAATCTCCGGATTAGAATAACACCATGGCTTTATATGGTCACTTGACATCACGTTACAGTACTTCCTCTGCGTTATGGGCAAGTCCGGCAAATCTTCGACAATGTATCGATCCTTACCCAATACCTTCGTTACGACATATGGACCCTTTTATTTTGGATCCAATTTATGAGATTCTCCTGTAGCTTGTAGAACATAGTCGACCGCAACTAAATCACCGATACTATAAATGGTGGATTTTACATGACGCTCATCGTAACGCTTCTTCCATTTTTCTCGTTGATTAGTAATGTTTTCAACAGCTTGCATCTTTTTTTTTTTTTTGGAAATCGCAGTCCTCGCTTACCTCATCATGCATGGCTTGTATAATTATGTTGCAGCTTACATCCCTCGGATTAAAATTAAACACCACATTAGGAGTAAACTTAGTTGTAGCATTTGATTGAGAATTGATACTCCACTGTATTTTAGGGATATGTTTGTCCCATTCTTTTGAATTTTCTGTTGAACACCTTAGCGCATTCAGAAACGTCTGATTAGCCCTTTCAGCTTGGCCATTAGCTCTTGAAGTCCTCCCCGCGGTTTGGATGTGTTGAATCCCGTATCTTTCTGTAAACATCTGAAACTCTTTCGAGGTAAATGCGGTGCCTTTGTCCGAAATAATTCGCAAGGGCTGACCAAAAATTGACAGAAGTGAACTGATTACTGGCGTTGTCTTTGTGTTTCTAGTAGCCTTAATAATTGTTTACTTGCTGAACGCACACACTACTACTAGAACGTAAACGCTTCCCTTCTTACTCTTTGGAAATAGACCCAAGTGGTCCATACTTGGATACTTCGGAATGGGATTGGCAAGATTTCAGTTACATGTAACTCGCCTTCAGGTTTGCCACCCTTTGCTTTATTGTAACAGCATTCTAGACATGATGCTATATACGACTTCACGTAGCATCTCATTCGTGGAAACCAAAAATCACGTTTTATTCTTTCCAGAGTTTTTGTCAGACTAAAATGTCCTACGTCATCATGACATGCCTTTGTAACTCTCCACCGAACGTATTTTGGAATAACCAGATACCTGTTTTTATCGATCTTTCGATACAGACGACCTTTATCGATCTCGTAATCGGTTTTCAATTGTGACATCTCCTGTGGACTCACAATACTAGCTCCCATCAAAACATTAATGATTTCCTTCAACTTGTTGTCTGCAATCTGCAATTGGTAAACGCAGTCATGGATGTTAGGTGGTACTATCAATACCTTTTCAGCTACAGTTTGCATCTTATTAGGTGGTAACGTTGGACTTCTGCTCATTGCGTCGACGTGAGGCATTCTAGAACCAGATCGGTGAATCATGACGTAGTCGAACTCTTGAAGTTTGAGCCATCAACGTGCTATACGATGCGGTAATGGCGAAGTTTCTTTGGTTGTTGCAACCGCGTTGCAATCCGTTATAATATTAAATGTACTGCCCAGCAAATAAATTCGAAATCTCTCCACAGACTCTACTATAGCTAATACCTCCAACTCGTGACTCGCATATTTACCTTCCGCTTCCGAACACTGGCGACTATAATAAAACATTGGACGGAAATCGTTTTCATATTGTAGACAAATTCCTGACAGACCAACACTACTGTCATCGTTGTGCACTTCATGCTTCTTATTGCCATCGAATAATGTAATGATGTAATACTGGTCTTCAATTTAGCAAATGCCATATCTTGTTCGTCCTGCCACGTAAATGTAGCTGTTTTCTTTAAAAGTTTCGTTAAGGGCTGTGCCTATAAGACTATATTCTGTCACGAATTTTCGGAAAACCCCGGTGACTCCAAGGAATTTACGTACATCTGAAACATTTTCTGGTTTCGGGAATTCGTCGATGTATGATGTTTTTCGTTCCCTGGACGAATACCACTGAAGTCTATAATATGGCCCAAAAATGTGACCGTTGTTTGCATAAACCCGCATTTTGATGGCCTTAGGGTGAGACCCGCCTCCTTTAAGGCTGCCAAGACCTCACTGAGAATTTCTACTCCTTCGTCGACCGTCTTGCTTGGAATGATGACCTCGTCAACATATGTAGCTTACGACATTCCTGCGATGCTTTAATTTAATTTTCGTATCATTTGAGTAATAATTTCCTGAAAGACCATAGGAGCATTTACTAGTCCAAAAGGCATAACATTGTACTCGTACAATCCATCTGGTGTCACAAATGCGGTATATTTCTTACTTGTTTCGCTTAAGGGAATTTGATAATAACCCGAAGTCATATTGAGGGTGGTAAAGTAGGTGTTCCCTGCAAGTAAAGACAGCTGTTCCTCCACGACAGGCATAGAATACTGTTTTTTAAGTGTTACTGAATTAAGCGCCCGATAGTCGGTGCACATCCGACTTTCTCCATTAGATTTTTGCACTAGCAAAACTGACGCAGCGTGTGGTGAAGTACTTGGACGAATGATATCGAACTGAAGAAGATTATCGATGATGTCCGATAACTTTTGCCTTTGACTGAAGGGGACCTGATATCTTTTGCCCACAATTGGCCGGTCTGTAGAAACAGTTATTTCCATCTTAGTGTCCTTACACTGCCCCAATTTATCAAGATTCTCTGCAAAACATACATTAAAAGATTGAAGAAGATTTTGAATTAACAGCTTTTGCTCATTATTAATTTCGTTGTTAATGTTAAATTTAATATCTGACACTGCCTCGATTGTTAATACGCCCGACTCGATTGTCAAACGGTGATCATCCGTACACAGCACATCTCTTCCTAAAATCACATCGTAAATCATGAACTCGTCAGGTATAATGTAAATGTTCGTCTAGCTTCTACAATACCTTCTCCAAAACCACTCATGACCTGTGATATTGACTGTTGAGTCACTTTTGATGAGACTGATCTCTTCCTAAAATCACAGCGTAAATCATGAACTCGTCAGGTATAATGTAAATGTTCGTCTTGATAACATTAGCATCGATGACCACAGTTCCTTTGAACATTCGTGTAGCTTCTACAATACCTTCTCCAAAACCACTCATGACCTGTGATATTGACTGTTGAGTCACTTTTGATGAGACTGATAATTTCGCAATCAGTGTAAATTTACTACCAATATCGGCGAATGCTAAAAAATGCTGTTCATTGATCGTCACATGCTTTAGTACCGGAGGACTTACGTTGGGCTTTTTCTCGTCCTTTACAATAGCAACTGTGGACTTAGATCTGCACTGATTCTCATTATGACCAATCTTTGAACATATTAAACATCGTTGTTTTCTTTGGGGTTGTGGGCATTTTGCAGCAATGTGCCCCCAATTATTACAGTTAAAGCACTTTGGCCCCTTACGTTCATTATTCGATTTAGTCAGCACTCTTTTCTTGTCATCTATTCTCTTTTCATGAAACTTCTTTGGTTGCACTGCCGTAGAAATATTCTCAAATGAGTTTAATAATTCATTACATGTTTGTAATTTTATTGCCAAAAGAGTACGCGTTAAATTACCATCGTTTACACCATTAATGATATAAGATAAAATTGAAAAATCATCCACATTACCTTTTCGTCCAATGGCCAACATGGAGTAATAATATTCAACCAGAGTCTCACTATAGTTTCGTTTACGTGCCATCAATTCTCGGTGTACATCGGCAATACTAACTTTACAAGGGAAATCCTTTAAGAATTTGTGTTTAAATTGTTCAAATGTTTCAATAATTGGTAGAGCATCGATCCAATTCTTAGCAAGACCCTTCATCTTATGTTGCAGTGCATCATAAAATTGTTTCATCTGACCAATTATGCAGAGCACCTGCTAATCCTGACGAATTAGTCGCACTATTGCTATTGTGGTTATCGACAGCTGAATCTTGGCTGTTAATCTGCACGTGCGCTTGCGTTTGTGACTGTACGGCTTCTACCGTGTGTCCAGAACTTAATGTCAACTGACTTACGCTTTGCGCCAAACTCAATACCAACCCCTGCAAATCATCCTGCAAAACTTCGTCGTCGATTTCCACTTCTTCTGACCCATACGCTTCAACCAGTTTTAAAATCTTTTCGGACTTATAACCAGTCAGTGCAATTTTTTTTATATCTCAGCAGTTTATTTATCTGCTCTACTTTCAATGTGTAAAAATTTATCTTCATTTTTCGATCGTTTATTTCTTAAAATAAAACTTCCACCAAATTTTTCCACAAAACCTCTGATCACTTGTTTTTTCCTTAGCACCCTCTCTACTCGTTACACTTTTAAACGTTATCCCTTTTTCTTTTCTATTCGTTACACTTTTAAACGTTATTCCTTTTTTCTTTCTTTTAATAATCACTTGCAAAACTTTATGCGTATGTATGTACGTGTATATGTTGGTTTCTTTTTCTTCAATGTTTTTTTCCCCAACCGTTTGTTTCTTTTTGCTTGTGTTAACCACGTTGAGTTGTGTTCTTTAGCTGTAATACAGTGTGTGTACGTGTGCGCTTTCTATGTTTTCTACATTTATTTATTTTCTTATTTCAATAAATTTTTCTAAAACATAATTGGATCTGTATCCCACTTCTGATTTGTCAAAATACCGAGTTTAAGTAACTAACTAACTTTGACTTTGACATTTGCTTAGACATTTTTTTTAATATTTTGCGATCTTTTTTGAGAAAAGTCAATTAAATTAGTAAACTAACCTTGCTAATTACATCTTTCAATATTGGCCGCAAGAACTCACAAATATTATTTCTTTTTTTTTTTTTAATATTAAATTTTTCTATTACTTTCTTCTATTGGAAATAAAAGCGTGTTGGTTTTTCTGTTATGTTGTTATAAATTGCTGTAGTGAAAAAAGTCACAATTGAATGTTTTGAAATTTTTTAAAACCACGATTTTAGGTGAAAATCGTAAAGTTTAAGACAACATGTGTTTCCATTTTGCCTATAATCATAAATCAGGGCACTTGCGTAAGTCATAAACATTTTTTAAGAAATTTCTTACGTTATAATAATTCAATAGAACACTGAAGATGGCACATAGCCGAAACCGGTCTGTTTACCAACCAAATTTGACGTGGGATGACGGAAAATCGTTCCAAATTATAATAATGCACTTTACTTTCAGCCTTAAATTTTTTTATGACTACCAAATGACATTTCTGTAAATTGTTTAAAGAATTTCTTTAATTTTTGCTTCCAATGTTTTGCAATTTTTCAAAACCACCATTTCTACTTACCTAAAAATATAACAAGGCTTATGCAATCAAGTGTTTAGTACAATGAAAGAAAAAACGAGCATTGAAAGGGTTACAAATATTGCACATTTTGTAATTTTTTCTACTAATTTTGCCTGTAATCATAAATCGGAGCACTTGCGTAAGTCATAATCAGTTTTTAAAGAAAATCCTTAGAAGAGTTTCTTTAATTTTATTATCCACAATGGCAAAACACATTTTTCAAAACCGTTATTTCTACCTGAAATAATAAGATGAACGAAAGAAAGAAAAAATGACGGTTGAACGTATTTTTTTTTTGCTTTGGCAATGGTTTAAAACTACCATTTCTACCAAATATTCGTGAAAGTGTCTGTGTGACAATCAAGTGTTTTTTATTTATAAGAAAAAAAGGTTCGTTGAAAGGGTGCACTTTTATCTTGGATATTTTGCACATTGGCATAAATTGTGAAATTTACTTTTGTAATATTTTGTCTAGAATCGGTCTTAAAAAGAAATTTGTAAATTCAAACATATGTATGTACATACTTACATTTTTGAAAAAAAAATTTCAACTAAAAAATATAATATTTATTACAAAAGTTTTTCAAATTTAAAAAAAAACATACATTTTACCAAAACCAAATAAAATGTGGAATATTTTGTAACTTTTTCAATGCTCGTTTTTTCTTTCATTGTACTAAACACTTGATTGCATAAGCCCTGTTATGTTTACAAGTAAGTAGAAATGGTGGCTTTGAAAATTGCAAAACATTGGAAGCAAAAGTTAAAGAAATTCTTTAAACAATTTACAGAAATGTCATTTGGTAGTCATAAAAAAATTTAAAGCTGAAAGTAAAGTGCATTATTATAACGTAAGAAATTTCTTAAAATATGTTTATGACTTACGCAAGTGCTCTGATTTATGATTAAAGGCAAAATAGAAACACGTGTATAACAACATAACAGAAAAACCAACACGCATTTATTTTCAATAGAAGAAAGTAATAAAAAAAATTTACAATTAAAAAAAATAAAGAATATTTGTGAGTTCTTGCGGTCAATATTGAAAGATGTAATTCAGCAAGGTTAGTTTAATAATTTAATTGACTTTTCTCAAAAAAGATCGCAAATTATTAAAAAAAATGTCTAAGCAAATATTTATATTTTTGGTAAAAATTAATTTTTTACTAGAAAAACGTAAAACATGTGAAAAAGGAAATCTGTTTACAGTTTTCAACCAGGAAAATGGATATTTTGAAAATTTTTTCTATTTTGTTGAGCTACTAAAAATACACGATGGAAAAACTTTATAAAAATATTGGATATATTAACAAGAAATAAGAAACTAATATGCCAAATGGTCAAAAGTATAGTAAGTAAACATTACTTTCTTATAAATAGTGTCAATAGTTAGTTAGCTTCAAATTCGTTATTTCCAACCTTCATTAAGAATCAAAATCTCTTTATTTAAATATTGTCATAAACTTTAGTTAGTTGTATGTAGTTGGTTGGATCAGCATTTTCTGTTCCGCACCTAGTAGTGTCTATTTTTTTGGAGATTTAAAAACATATACATGTGTATACAGAAAAATTATGATAGATTTAAAATAGTTTGGAAAATCCAAAAGTGCACGCCTCATAATCTCATTTAGACCGTGAAATTAAATAGGCTTCTATTCCTAATTATACTGAAGCGTAAAAAAAGAAAAAGGACTCGATTAGTGAAGTCTTTCGGTCGTTATCGTGACCACATACAGGATCCCTACATACAGATAAACGGACGTCCAAGACAGAAATTTTTTAAACAGTTTTTTAATTAGTTTAAATAATAAAAATTACATTAAAAATGTCATGAGTGTTAAAAATAGTATTTTTTCTTAATATGTGTGTGTATATATTTTTTTACAAGTGCAATATATGATAATAATAGAGCAATTTTAAATTTGAAAAATCAGTAGTTTCGCGTGAAGTGAGAGTAGTACCCACCTCAACGCTTCGCTTATGAAGCGTGCAAAAATGTTTTTGAAACGGGTTTTAAATTTGTATTGTTGTCTTTATTTGGTTTCATAAATAATTTTTTTTTTTACTTATTATTTAATTTCATTTTTGCTATCGTCAATGTAGGCAACCTGATAAAAAATATGAAATTGTTTAATTTGTTTTCTTTCATTCCATAAAACATTGTTTTGATTGAAAAAAATTATTACGTTTTTTTTTTCAAACAAATTATTAAAAATTTCTGGATTTGAGTCTACAAAATTTCTTTGTATGACTTTTAAATTGAAGAAATCAGAGATAGAAAATAACGATTATCGTAGTTTTTAGATTTAAACTAAAAAAATCAAACTAAAAAAGCGATAAAAGCGAATTTTTGCAAGTTTTCAGCTTCCTTGCAGTTTTGCAGATTTTTAAGCAATATTAGACTTTGTTATCATGCCGCTATTAGCAAGTTTTTGCGAATTTTCGCTATTTACGCGATTTTTGTAAAATTTTTTGCATTCTTCACAGTTTTTGCGATTTTTAATCAACATTATTGCTTGTTTAAAATTTTGCAATTTTGCGTGATTTTTCACTTTTTTCGCGACAGGCGCAATTTTTCCAATATTTTGGCTTTCTTACATTTTTAGGGTGTTTTAATCAATATTGCGCTTTGTAATCTTTAAAATTTTAGCATGGTTTTGCAAATTTTCATAATTTTCGCCTTTTTAACGAGTGTTTGACTTTCCTTACAATTTTAGTGCTAGTTTCCAATATTGCAATTTTTCGCGAATTTTCGACATTTTTCGCGATATGGTTGATTTACTCCAAGTTTTTGGAATTTTTAGAGCTCGAGTCACTTTTAATCTATTTCAAGCCTTGATGTCGATGTTTGCATTTATTTACTTTTGATTTTGCAAATAATCACAATTTTGCGAAGTTTTTTGAACAACTATTCTACAAGCTGTTATAGTTGGTTCCCATTCTATACCTTATATTTGTTTACAAATTAATCGAGCAAATAGAATATTCCCAGACAATACAACTATTTGGAAAATTCAATCGTATAATTACAACGCACTTTTGTATGAAAATTGCTAACAACAAAAATAAAATTTTGTATAATTAGACGATTACACAGCACATACGAGGTTAATACGAGCTTGTGAATTGAACAATTGTATTGAATTGAACAAATCTTTCAAATAAAAATTAAAATTATAAAAGAAAATGTATTTTTTTGAAAATATATATTTTGTATATTCTATTTCATATATATGTTTAAAAACTATTTTATATTAATATTTGTAATAATAATCGGCCTGATTGTGTAAAGCGTTGGCGTAAACGCCTATGTCGTTTTTTGTAATAGATTAAAGTAACACACAACATGTGTTCTTTAATCTACTACAAAAAACGACTCGGGCGTTTACGCCAACGACTTACACAATCAGGCCCAATAACTTCCGACTATTTTATATTTTTAATTTCAAATAGAATAATTCTTGAAAAAACCGACTACAAAATAGGCGTGGCACTGTCCCGTGTGGGTGTGGTGAAGGTAGTGTGTGAGGCGTACTGCGATAGTGTGAGAAGCACATTTGGGCAACTCTAAATACAAATAAGTGCACGTAGTTGCCAGACGGCCTAAAAATAGAAAAAGCTCTAATTTGTAAAGCCCTACTACTAAAGGGGCGTGGCAATTTATCAAACTGTTTGATTAAATTCATGTATGTATTGGTAATATTTTGTTTTGCTTAGCACAGCAACTTATCAAATTCATATCATCAAACTTCATTTGAAAGTTGTTGTGAAAAAGAAAGAACTTGTGATTTTTTGGGCGGAAATGTGTCATTATTTATTAAAAATCTTTTTGTTTGTTGAAAATTAGGTTTTTTTACTCCCTTTTTTAATTCCTTTTATTTTAATTCCTTTTAACTCCTTTCCATATGCAGTTCGAAGAGAGTTAAAATTTTGTGCGACATCCTTTTTTTAGCATTTGGGTTTTTTCTGTATATGTTTCAAGCAATATGTCGTACTAACCATTTCTTTTGCTATATTGCTTCGATTTAACTCGCCATAAAGCAGGCAAACCACGATAAACTTCAATAAATTCAATTTTGTTCGTCCGTTTTTTTAAATAGTGCGTCTCCATAGAAATGATGTGGTCGCTGCGAAAACTAAACAAAAATGACATTTGAAGTAATTACACAGCCTCTCATCAAACAAGCTTCAAATTTCGTCATCGGCGGTACTGAAAATTAAAAGTGTTTTGTTTTTCATCAAACTCACATCAAACTATACTTGTGAGGTTTTTTCCACTAATACAGTCAAAAAAATCTTTGTTTGATCAAACAGTTTGATAAGTTGCCATGCCGCTTAAAGTAATGAACTGTGTCAGATTGGCATGAAAGGAAAAAATTCTGATTTCCGCCTTTCTGATTTTGGACTTTGGCGAAGAAGCTGGCACGAAATTTCTCTGCGCAGGCACGAAATTTCTCTGCAGGGACCTTGGACAACACGAGGCAACCAATCCGGAGGAAAAACAGTAAGTAGGAATAAAATAGCAGTGAAAAGTGTGATTATTAAGTGGAAATTTGAAATAGCATCCGAGTTCAAAATCCACAAAGACGGTCACAAGTCGTGTTCTGTAATTCTACACAGAAAAGGTTGGCCGCATCCCTAAATTGTGGTGATACGAAACAGGAGCTGGTAGAATTTCTGTGAACACGACTGACGGAGGTGTGGAATTGAAAAGTGGATTTAAGCCCGAAAAAAGTGCGCAAACGCCAAGGAAATTGAAGTAACCTCGGCCAGCGAAGATAATAATAGACACGTGAGTAATTGCAAAAGGCCAAAGTCAGCCTCCAGTGGTGACGTAAGTAAAAGCCAACACAGCGCACCATCAGAGGAAGGCCGCAGTCAACTCAGAAGCTGAACGTTACAATAAAGCAAGTATGCTAACACCAGCCAAAAGGGCGAATTGGAAATTAATTAGTGTGGTTTTCTTTTCCCATCAACACCAAATTTTAAAGTACCAGCAAGCTTCGAGGTGCACGCCGCTACCTACAACACCCACCGGGCATTAATTTTGTGTAACAGCCCGCGCTAAGGCCAGTGGTTTACCGTAGGCGTAGCCAATCTACAGGTAATTTTACACCACCCCTTGGGGTTAATAAAAGTACAAAGTGCCGAAAGACAGTGATGTGACAAACGTACTGCTACAAGGGCTAACACCCCAATAAGTGTGAACATCATTTGACGGCGTGCGAAGACACCGCCAAGCACAATCGGTCGTCCGAACCACGGAAGCGACCAAGTGCACGTAAACCCCTCGTCAATTAGCGGTGGCGTGAAAAAACATCCACGAGCAAAGTGCCGCAGAACATTCACGCACGCCCAACAATACCATCGTTAAAAAAGTGTCCACTACAACATCCTAGCAGACAACTTTGCAGCAGACAACATCCTAGCAGACAACATCCCAGCAAACACCGGTCCTCACAGTCATCTGCAGCAGCGGAAAGATAAGTACCATACTTTTGCTTTATTGTAGTGTAGTGTATTTAAGTGCGTAGGGCGGCACAGTCCTAAAAACAGTGCATTACATTTTCGGTCGCGTTTTCGGTCTTGCGCAATTCGTTTTTTGGCAATTTTTTTTAGCCGATAAAGATAAAACTGACCATTGTGCTTTTTTTTCAAATTAATTATATATATAAAAAAATTCTTTCGTATATTAAGATTTTGCCATGGCCGTTTTGGGCGGTCGCCAGGGTTGCGGATGTTTGGAGGCGGTCGCCCTAGGGCTGGGCCATCATTAAACCCCGGCGCCAAAAGCCTACCTATCCTCACTCAAACCCCCTGGCAAAAAAAATTTTGCGAGCCTAAGAGGTCTGCGCGATTTGGCGCAACCCATAGCCCGGTTTAAACTTTTTTTTTTTAATTTTACCTTTTATTTACTCTGTATCAAAATTCCAAAATTGTAAATCAATATTTATTTCGGTTTTCTTTCGGTCACTTGCAGTATCTTGTAGTTTCAGAATCGTAGTTCGTAAAGGAATTGTAACACAAGTCTTGGTTTCTAAATTATACTTTTGGCATAGTGTACGAATCTTATTTCGGGTTTCAAATTATAGCGTCCTTCGTAAATCAAAACGGTAACCGTAATTTTTAAATTCAAGTATATAGTGAGTGCAAATACACTTTTGTTAGTCATTTTAAAAATTATAACATCGTGGAAATTTATTATATCACTACCGGTGTTTAAAGGTAGATTTTTTTGATACCCATTTCCGTTTTCCAGTTTAAAAAAATACACCTGGCGTAAAATCAAGATTTCGAATACCAAATTGTATTCGAAAATTATCATATTTCAAATTTTGCAGCTCGTTTACTGGTTTCAAATTCAATCTGGTGCAAGGCCAAATTTCACTTCCGGATTTTATTTTAAGATTTTTGTTTTGATTGATTAGTATAATTTGGTTTGTACGTTTCGAAAATTGCAATTTCGGTTATTTTTATATTGAATTTCAAACCATAATCGTGTTTTCAGTTTAAAGTCAAATCATTAATTTAAACATTTTGTTGCGCTTTACTCTGATTTTTCGTTACATGCGGAGTGTAAAGACACAATTTGTTTGATTATCAGACTACAATGTTTATTTATGCCTAGAATTGCGATAGGGTTGCCAGCGTTGTTGAAACTGGTATGCGGTGTAGGAATTCTAAAGTGGTGTTCAAGGGTAATACCTCTTTTTAATCGGGAGTTGTAATTTTGAACTCGCGTGGTGCAATTGTGTTTGTATTTACTTCGTGAATTTAATTCGGGACGTTACAATTATATTGAAAATCGAGGTTTCGATTTTAGTTACAAAATTGTTAAGCTTTCGGAAACACAACTTTAATTTCAGTTTCTAAAGTGTGTTTAGCGTCAAAATTACGATTCCAGCGCGGTTAAGTGTGGGGACGTAAACAGTTGAAGGACGGTATAGGTAATTCCCAGTGTTGAATTACAGACCTCCAACGGTTACAAGGTAATTCCCAGTATCGAATTATAGTCTCGCACTAATATATGATCGCAGTTCCCAGTGCTGAATTACCCTTCGGGTAACAGTCTTTGTGATTTTTAGCGTTGTCACAGTTCCGCAAAAGTTTATAATTGTAGATCCCCAGTGTTGGATCACAATTCGGTTCATGTATACGTTTGTGACTGCCAGTGTCAAGTCACCATCACGCGCGATATTTCGGACTACCTTTCAGTGTGAGACTACAATTCGTTACCAACTTAGAATCTCGTTTTTTTGTATTTTCGAATCGCAACTTCCGTTTCCGAATCATTCACTATCCAAGCCTTATAATTACAATTCTTCTCGTCACTTGAAATAAAAATAGATTCGTTACTTCAATTTTATTCTCGGTTTAGTATCCGGTGATTAGCTTCAAGTTTTTTTTTATATATGTATTTATTTATTGTATCTTCAATAAAATTGAACTAACAATAAGTAATCAAATCTTAACTCTAAAATTTTAATTTTTAAGTCCAGCCAGTGCCAGACAAAAATATTTGTTTCACCGGTTGGTTGTTTGGTTGTTTACGTCTCTCGTGTTCGGCTGAGAGCAAGAGTGTCCCTCCTTTCCAGCCGAGTGTGGCCTCTAAAGTTAATGATGTTTCGGGCTAGGGGATTTGGGTGCAACTCAAGTCTTTTTATTGAGCTTGTCTCGTGTTTAGAAAACACTGTCTGAACCGGCGGCACATCTTGTTTCTGACATACCATGGGGCTGCTGTAATCGTACGGAGTATTTATTTTGTTGCCTTTGAATTTTTTCTACATTTGATGCCGAGGCAGTGCCCCATAACTGGATTCCGTAGGACCATATTGGTTTTATAATGGAGTTGTATAGAAGAAGTTTACAATCTAGGCTCAGAGTAGAGTTCCTTCCAATGAGCCAATTCATTTGAGCTGCTTTTAATTTTATTTGGGTCACCTTTGCATTTATGTGTGACTTCCATGTTAGACGACGATCAAGATGAACACCGAGATATTTTACTTCAGTGTGTTGAAGTATAGTTTGGTTATTTATTTGTATAGGTGGGCAGGTTTCTTTGCACTATGTGAAAGTAATGTGTAGGCATTTTTGTTCGTTAATTTTTATCCGCCATTGTTTTAGCCATTGTTCCAACTGGGGTATATAATCTAGCAAATTGCGGGTGGCTTCTTGATGGCTTATGTGAACACTTAGAAAAGATGTATCATCAGCGAATGTTGATATGTGTATGTTACTGCTTACCGGCAAGTCAGAGGCATATATCAGATATAATATAGGACCGATGATGCTGCCTTGAGGAACTCCGGCTTCAATGGGTTGCGGAGGGCTTTGAAAATTACCTTCTTTAACAACAAATTTTCGGTCAGCTAAGTAGCTTTCTAAAAGTTTAAGGATATTTTCGGGTAGGTTTTGCTTTAGTTTACGTATTAAACCTTCGTGCGATACTTTATCAAATGCCTGAGAAACATCGATGAAGAGCGCAGAACAATATTTTTTTTTTCTTCGAAGGTTTTTCTAACCACGTTCACGAGTCTATGTGTTTGCTCAATCGTACTATGTTGTCTCCTAAAACCGAATTGGTGATCTGGAATGTATCCAGTACGATTCAGTATGGGTGTTAGCTTACTCATAAGTAGCTTTTCAAACAGTTTTGACATGTTAGACAACAGGCTTATAGGCCTATAGGACTCCACCTTCGTATGATCTTTGCCTGGTTTAGGTATCATGGTAATCAGCGAAACCTTCCATTCTGCGGGATAGCATTTGAGGCGCAAAATACTGTTAAAAATAAATAGAATTATCCGTTTTGCAGTATAGGGTAGCTCTAAGAGCATTTTATTGCTTATTTTATCAGCGCCTGGAGCTTTTTTCGAGTTTAAGCCTGCAATATAGTGTTCAATCTCACGAATGTTGAACCTCAAAGTAACATCTGGTATAGCGAGGACTGGTGGCAGCTCAACTATAGTATCAGACGTATTTGGAGTAAATACTTTCTGCAAGTGGTTTACACTCTGAGTACCTTTTTCAGCGTCAGTTCTTGCCCAGTCTCCATTCGAAGCTCGCAATGGAGGCTTATATATCACTGGTCTTTTGAGGCCTCGGGCTGCTCTCCATAGCGAATAGTCTGTTTGAGGTGTTGCGTCGAGCCCATTTAGAAATTTTTGAAGAGAAGCGGTTTTTTGAATTCTAGTAGAGTTTTCAGCTGTTTAGTACATTCCTTCAGCCTATATTTTAGCTGAGGGGATCTGTAGCGTTGCCATTCTCTACGAACTCTTCTTTTTTCGGATAAAAGCCGTTCTACATCTGCTGAAAAATTTTTATTATATCTCACCTGACGATTTGTAGTAGTAGCATTTAGAACAGCTTGCTTAAGGTTTGCCTCAACCATTCTAATAGAATCATCTATGTCAGCAGGCGTTTTTAATGGAATATTTTCTGGGCAATGAGCACTCAAATATTTTTTGTATTTCAACCAATTTATACGTGTGGTTGTCATCGTTAAATCACAAGTGGGTGAATATGTTGTATGTGAATATATATATTGACAATAGTTGGTGAGTGATCTGAAGACAAATCTAAAGATGCTTCAACTTGGATCATTTCGCTGGGCACACCCTTTACTACTCCAAAATCAATAACATCAGGTATTTTTCGGCGATCTGTTGGCCAGTAAGTTGGCTGCCCACTTGATATAACATTTAACCGCATTTTTGAAATTGTGTCAAACAAAACGCGACCCTTTGGCGTGATAAGGCGAGATCCCCAGAGCGTTGTAATCATCGGCGGCCAAAAAGCGTGGGCCTAGTGAATTAAAAAATCTACTATATTGATTTTCTGTAATACAGTACCTGTGAGGAGAGTAAATTGATAAAATCACCAGGTTTTGATGAAAAGCTTCAATGCAGATGTTAGTTGCTTGAAGATAGTCTTCACAATGATCACTCATTAAGTAGTGTTTTAATCGCGATTTTATTAGTATACCCGAGCCACCACAAGCTCTACCTTGGGGGTCCTTTGTGTCGTAGAGAGTATATCCGTTGATTTTAAAAAAAACTTCTAGCAGTCAAGTGCGTCTCAGAGATAAGCATAACATCAATTTGTTTATCCATCATGAAGTATTCTAGTTCGTTTTTATGTTGGCGGATGCCGTTTGCGTTCCAGAAACAGATTTTTAAGTTCATGGTTTGTTTAATGCAGCCTGCAATAATGTAGACTGCATTTTCAACACTTCCTGCATCATGCAGGTCATGTTGGTTGTAAAAAAATTTACGGTTTGTATTAAATTTTCTATTGAAGCCTCAAGTCGATCAAAATTGAAACCTCTGTTTTCGTTGGCAAGAGGCCGTTTTTCAGCTGTGGGCTGGTTAGACTTCAAAGCATTAGCGTACGAGAACTGGCTGTTTGGTATAGTTTGCGCTATGGGCTGGTTAGCCTTAAAAATGTTGGCGTATGAAGGCCGGCTGGTAGCTGGTTGGCGCAACTGGGGATAATTTGTATTGTCGAAAGTATTAGGTTGAGCATAGGTGTGATTACGTCTGTTAGACAAAGACTGCTTAACATGTACATAGACAGGGCAGCCCCTGTAGTTTGCAGTGTGATTTTGATGGCAATTGCTACACTTTTTCATTTTGGAATCATCTTTTTGCTTATCACAATTGGCAGTGCTGTGTAGTTCACCACAGACGACACAAATGGTGCGCAACTTGCAATATGTTTTGGTGTGGCCATATTCTTGGCAATTTAGACATTGAATGAGCCCTGCTCGCTTGTGTGGTTCCTCTACGGTAACTCGTCGGTGCAGCAAATATCTTAAGCTGTAAATGGGGTGTACTTCATTCTTTTTTAATTTCAGATCACCTGGTTCCATTTCCACACGAAATAGTGGTTGGGGAACTCGCTCTCTATTTTTTATGTTGGTAACATTTTTTACTTTAAAATTATTATTTAGTAGACCCGCTTTTACCTCTTCTGTTAAATTCAATTTCCGCATTTCAAATTAGCCCGATCATTTAAAGTTTTTGTTTACTTACCTCTCAACTTTGGAAAACCACTCTTGCCTTACCGCCTGAAGTAAAGTTACTGCTGGTCAGTGAGTGTGGCTGTATAGTAAGCGCACATTTTAATCAAGAGTAGTAGTTCAAACGCAAGAAAAAGCATCCGTTTTATTCAAGATTTTCGTGAGCCTAGAAGGCTATTAAATAATAAGCTCATATGTTACTCTAACAAATACTAACCTTAAGACATGTGCAACTCTGGCTAAGTTGAAAGTTCTAAAAAAGTTAAGCTCCGTAAAATCATCTCAAAAAAATAAATATATTTGTGTCTTTTATACATAATATTCACTTGAAGCCTTAAAAACTGTTTTAATTATTAAAAAAAATATTAAATATAAAGTTTACCAAACATATTTGCTTAAAATCTGAATATAAGTTTGTTTGGTATGGCTGATTGTAATAGATGCAGATTATCTATTCGTGGTGAATCCGGAATAAGATGTATTGGAGTATGCGGTAAAGTTTATCATGCTTTAAGTAAATGTTCTGGCATTGATCAATATTCACAAAATATATTGGAAACAAATAATTTTATTCGCTTTATTTGTGATGACTGTGTGCAATATATACACAATCTTGATATGGTGTTAAAAAGCATACAGGATGAAGTGTTGCAAAATACAAACAAAATGGTTGATTACAAACATGAATTTAGTTCTGCTTTAAAACAAAATGAACATGAAATAAAACAACTTTTACAAGCAATTGAAAAGAGATCTCAAGAAAGAATTAATAAAATAGGCCGTGTTCATAATACAATTGAAAAAAATCCTGATGAAATTAAAAATTTGTCAGCTTACATCAAAGATTTTGAAAACAAAAACAAAGAAGCGTACAAAAACTTTGAAGATAGAAGCACAGATATCTGCAACGAACTAAAAAAGGTCATAATAGAAACAAAAAGGGATCAAAGTAAAATGACATACGCTGAGAAATTAAAAAATAAAGCAGTGGTGCCACACTTAACTCCACCAAATTACACATTGCAACAACAAATTTCCCCAGTTGTTTCGCCACTCGTTAAGTCTAGTGACTATGATGATCTGGAGCCTAATGCACGTTCTGATTTAATTGTTACACGTAATAGAAATAAGGCAGCGAATAATAACACAAGTAAACAACCTGTTCTTCCTGTCTCTTCTACTCCGCCACATTCGTCACATAAAGCTGGTATAATAAATCAAATATCTACACGGAATAGTAAGTTTAGGCATAACTTGAACAAAGGCCCTGTTATTTATGGCGCTAATTCTTCTGATGATTTGGATGTGATATCTCAAAAAAAATGGATCCACATATCCTCGTTCAAGCCTACTGTGTCTGTTGATGAAATTTTGAATTATGTAGAAAAAACTGCAAAAATAAATAAATGTCACATGGCCTGCTTTAAGCTTGTTAAGAACGATGCTGATCTATCTACATTAAAAAGTGTCAATTTCAAGATTATTATATCGAACAGCTACTATAATGTTATCTTGAAGCCGGAAATTTGGCCAGCTGGTATCACTGTCCGTCCCTTCGTAAATTTTCGAAAGCAGATAACAAACATTCAGAAAACATAGTTACTACAGGCAACTTATTTAAAGTTTATTTTCAAAATCTTTCGGGAATGAGATCAAAATCCAATACTGTCTACGATTTTTCCTCTCAAATTGAATATGATGCTATTGTGTTGGTTGAAACTTTGCTGAACAAAGACTTTTCTGATTCTGAATTTTTTGATCGCAATTTCTTCAATGTCTACCGTAAAGATAGAGATACGTCCACCACTTGCTTATCTTTGGGCGGAGGAGTTCTAATTGCCGTAAAAAAGTGTTTTAAGTCATCTATCTGCAATATTGATGATCATAATGGTCTGCTTGATCAGTTGATTGTATCGATCTCTAATGTAAGCAGTGCACTCCTGGTATGTGCTTCATATATTCCGCCTAATAGCCCTGATCATATATATGATGCTCATATTTCTAATATCTTATATTTTGGTGAGGATTCCACAGTACATGATAATCTTTGTGTTTTGGGGGACTTTAATTTAAAAAATATTGCTTGGTCAAAAATTTCTCATAATGATTTTCTATCGCCTCGTAATGTTAATCATAGCTACGAAATTAACTTTATTGATAGTTTAATGTCTCTTAACCTGTGCCAAGTGAATACATTTCATAATCAATTAAATCGTTTTCTGGATATTATCTTTATTCCAGACTCTCTTAAATACCACATTTATGTTCCTTTACTGTGGATATCCCCGCCAAATATTCATCATCAACCTCTAACTATTGAAATTTCTAATTTAACGTTTTTTAAAAGTTCTCAACTTTTAATTGTTAACGATTTTAACTTTAACTTATGTAATTTTGATGTGCTGAATTCTATATTTGATTCTATTAACTGGTTTGATATGTTTGCTGGGCTAACAACACATGAGTGTTATGAACTATTTTTACAGAAAGTGATTGATATTTGTCTTAGCAACATTCCAAAAAAGAATATCAAGCCGTATAAACTTCCGTGGTACACTAGTGGTCTAAAAAAGTTAAAAAATTTGCGGAATAAATTCCATAAAAAGTTTATTGATATGGATGATTCCGAATCAGAAGCTAAATTTATACACTATCGTCGTGAATTCAATTTCTTAAATAAATTTCTGTATAAGCAGTTTATCTTGTCTAAAGAGCAGGAAATTAAAACTAACCCGAAAGGGTTTTGGTATTTCGTTAAGTCCAAGAAACAGTCATCAGATATTCCATCAGTAGTTCGTTTAGATGGAATAATTTCTAAATCTTGTGATGATGCTGTTAATTTGTTCGCTTCCTTTTTTAAATCTAATTTTGAGCCGTTCATAGATAATATCTCCGCTCCGGCGGCATCTTCTAAACTAAGTCTGGGCTTCTCCTGTCCGAGGCTGATGTATCTGAAGCAATTCTTGAGGTAAAAAATTCTTTCAAATCTGATTGTGATGGCTTATGCACTCATTTATCAAAGAAAACTTCAACATCCATCGGCCCTGCTCTTACCTTTATTTTCAATTTGTCGCTTCAGGAGTGCGAATTTATTAATAGGTGGAAGGGCGCAACAGTTTCTCCTATCTTTAAAGAAGGTAAGAGAGACGATGTAAGTTGTTATAGGCCCATCTCTAAGTTATCATGTGTTTCAAAGATTTTTGAACACATCGTTCACAAAAAATTGTTTTTCCTAGCCAAGCCATGGATATCTCCCTATCAACATGGCTTTTATTCTGGCAGGTCTACCATAACAAATTTGACTCTCTTCAGCGAATATTGCTTAGATGCGTTGGAACATGGTTCTCAAGTGGAAGTAATTTATACTGATTTTTCAAAAGCTTTTGATAAGTTATCACACTCCATGCTTATATCCAAGTTAAGTGTAATGGGTTTCCATTCCAATTTCCTGGCATGGATTAAGTCTTATTTATCCAATAGGATTTGCTCTGTGAGTATTGAAGGTTATAGATCTAAACCTTATCTGCAAACGTCGTACCCCAGGGAAGTATACTTGGTCCATTGTTATTTAACTTGTTCATTAATGACATTGGTAGCTGTTTCTTGAAATCGAGGTATCTGCTATATGCCGATGATTTGAAATTGTTTATGAAATTGGAATCAACTAATGACGCGCATATTTTACAAACTGAGATTAATAATCTAAGTGATTGGTGTCGGCTTAATAGTCTGACTCTAAACATTAGTAAATGTGTACATGTCTCCTTTCACAGGTCTCTGACTCCTACATTAATGGTATAAATTTGAAAACGTCAAATTCAAAGTTGGACTTAGGGGTTATATTTGACAGCTCTTTGTCTTTTGCATCTCATGTTGAATTCATACTACCCAAGGCTTATAAAATGCTTGGTTTTTTTAAAAGAGACTGCTCTAAATTTGTTGACCCGTACACACTCAAGCATATCTATACTTCGTTTGTAAGATCTAAGCTAGAATATGCTTCCGTTATTTGGAGTCCTCACGCCTCTAATCTGATTTCTCGTGTTGAAAGAGTTCAACGCATTTTTATTAAATTTGCTTCACGAGCGCTACCTTACTTATTTTCCGTTCCGTATGAATCGCGAAGAATAGTTCAATCGGCACTATTTGTATATGATATTAGTAATGGTTTTATTGATTGCCCAGATTTGCTTAATATGGTACCGTTTTATATACCTCCTAGGAATCTTAGGTTGTCTAAGCTATTTGATGTACCCTTTCATAGGACTAATTATGCACGTAATGGTACCTTTTTCAGCTCAACGGGATTAATTTAAATTTACAAAAAGTTTCTCATTCTTTTATCGAATTCGGCACTGAGAAACCTGAGTTTAAACTCTTACTTTTTAGTGTAATAAAATAACTGTCTTATGTGTTGTTTCCACAGTGCAAACAAACATTGCTTGTCTGAAATTTGTTTGAAAAGCACTTGGTTTTTAGAGCGGTTTCCATACAAATTTTTACTCAGGTCGCTTGTTTGCATTGTGGAAACAGCACATTAATATAGTAAAATAGCTGTGTTTTATAAACTTCAAAGATAATTTTGTATATATTTACGTTTTACATATACTTCATTGTTAAATTAGATATTTATACAATATAACTATAGGTATTTTTGTTATCATAGTCTGTAAGGATTTTTTATCCAAAGACTGAAATAAATAAATAAATTTAAGTGGAATTTAAAAGAACTGAATATTATAAGAAAACAAAAATACAAAAACTGTGAGTTATAGGAATATAAACCAAATACATTTAAGCAAATTTCAGTATAGGTTCTAATTGTATCAACGTTCGAACTTAGGGAATTTTCATAGACCATAGCCATCCGTGGCATAAGAACACACATTTATACTTTTACCTTTGAGTTAATAATAATAATATTTTTGAATAGATCTGGTGGGTGAGTATTGAGTGAGAGCGATTATGAATTAGGGGTGAATCCGATAAATGGCAAACGTGATCACCATGGTAAAATGTTTCAGGAGTTTATTGAAGCGCGGGAGGGTAACCGGCAGTTAAACAACACCTTAACTGACACAACTTACCAAAGTCGTTCGCGCGTTCAATCCGTTTCCTTTTTTTTTTTTGTTTTTTTTTTGTTTTTAGCTTTGTCGGACACACTGGTACAACTAAACAGTGTCCACAACCTAGTCTATGCCTGCAACGAACACCCGCCCATGCCCGACGAGCCATAGCCGTGAATATATGACAAGCTGCCAGTGTGGTAGGCTTAGACTAGTGACAACTCAGCAGAGTTTCTTGTTTTAATTTTTAATCCGGTTATGGATTTTCCTAACTAACAATACCACTATAAATAGATTGCTTTTAATAACTTTTATTTTTTCTGTGGGGCATTACCGCATTTTGAAGGTATTCCATCCTGTTATTATACCGTATTAAGCAGAATCCGGAGAAATATTGTTCCCTATTTTTTTTATTTATTTAATTTTTTATCAACTTAGTACTATTTCTCTTGCGGATTTTCCGAATTCTGGAGAAACTAATATAGTTGAAAGAATGAAATATACCGCATTTTGAAGGTATTCCATCCTGTTATTTTACTGTATTAACCAGAATCCGGAGAAATAATTTTACCTATTTTTTAATTTTGTTTAATTTTTTATGAACATAGTACTATTTCTCAGCAGGATTTTCCGAATTCTGGACAATCTAATATAGTTGACATGATGAGGTATACCGCATTTTGAAGGTATTTCATTTTGTTATTATACTGTACGGTTAATGGTATTTAAGCAGGGTGAACTAAAGAAGAAAACTACGTTTACACACTTATAAAAATTAACCCAGCAAAGTTAGTTTTTTGTCCATCTTGAAAATTTGTACAAAAAGGACTTACCAAGTTTGCTTACGATATGTCTGTTCGTTTACTTACTACAATTTACTATTTTTACTACAGCTGGAAGTTTTCAAAAAAAGGAAAACAATTTTTGCAATTGTAGTAAAAGTAGTAAGAATTTGAGTAAACGAACACAGCTGATATGTTTACTGAACAGTATGTGGAACGTATTTAACATGAGTGTGGGCCATATTTATTTTCACGAAATTATATTCCCAACCTTTACCCTTTTAAATGATTTGTATAATTTTATGTACAAAGTTTTTGTTCTTACCCTGAAGCAATATGTGTGGATGAGAAGTCATACAAGGATTCATAGTAAGTGCGCTTTTTACAAAGCTTAATTGGCAAACATTACAAAATGTTTCATCCATGGATCTTTCAATAATTTTGGGCTTACATGTCAGGAATAATTGGTAGCCTTCAGTTGACCATTCCATTTTATTCACACGCAAAGGATTGTCATGTATCAAGTCAACATTAATGCCAAAGTCCCACGAAAATGATGACATCAATAATGTACCAAAAGTACTCCATAATGCCAAGCCTCCATTTTCCCAGGCAACAACTAAAACACAACCATCAGGACTCCATTTAAGTTCATTAACTGCTCCTAAAGTACCGGGCATTACTGTTACGTTTAGGGACAAGCGATGTGAAAATTCCAGACCACCAGTCGTATCCTCAATAGCGTAGACTGATACATCAGAGTTCTTCCGACCATAAGCCAACAAACGGAATTTATGATTAACGCTGCAAACAGTTGCATCCTCTACTTCTGGTAGCCAAAAGCCATGCATGTTTTCAGCTTCAAACCGCAAATGATTCGCAATAAGAAAAACCGCTCTATTATCACTAAAAACAGCTGCACACCCACCAATAAATGGGGAGTATTCCAATGAAGTAACAAACGAATCAGGTCTGGCAGGGGGAATATTCTTTAAATTGCACTGTTGGTTGACATAAAACTGTATTTGTCTTAGGTTTATTGTTGGCGTCGTCGATTCGAAAGCAGAAAAATTACCCGAAGCGAGGTCGGACCACTGTATACGAATCAGTTCACATGTTTCTGTAGCAACTAATAGCTCTGTTAGACTGATGCAGCACACTGTAGTCGCCGTTGAACTTAGTTGTATGTGACAGACTTCTTTTAAACTTAGTTTCGGTATATTTTCCTTAATAAACAGCTCAGCCGAATCACGCTTCAAACTATACATTGGTGGATCTACTTGTTGGAATATTCCATTTCCACTAGCATCAAAATCAACTTGATAGAGTATTAAAACTCCTCCACAAGTAAGAACTAGCAACTGTCGTGAGTCCGGCTTCCATATCACGAATTTATTTTCACCGTAGGTTACAACGGAGTCTATGCTTCTTTTATAGTATACAATGGGAACAAGGGGATTCGCATACCAAACTCCTAAAAAATCAGTTCCAACTGCTGCCAGGAGTATTTTAACAGCATCAAAGCAAATATGCTTAACGTTACTACTTTCGCCAGGCAACGCCAAGTTAACTGCCGTTGGCCATCCAATTGGGAAATACATTGTCTTATTCAACAAAATATTAATGTTTCGGTCTTATATTTCTTCACTGAAAATCGGCATTTCTCAACCTTTTACAAACGTAAAATACTATAATATATTTTACTTTAATTAAATTATGGACATTTTCTGAAAATTCCATAAATTTATTATATTTATCTCTGATAATCTGGGGTGCCAGATACTTGGAAAAATTGGAAAAAATATTTCGTCGAAAAATCGCATGTTCAACACTGTGTCCAAGATATGTCAACACCAGGTAGTCGCAAGAGAATTCGCCGTCGAAAATTTACATTTGGGCTGTCAAAAAAGTTGATACATTAACACTGCTGACAGGCCAAATGTGTAAACATATACGTAAACAGCAGGGCTCTTGCAGCCACCTGTGTTTGATTGTATGTAAGTTTTGACAACTCACATGAAGATTTGACAACCTAGATGAGAAAAATTTTGTAATGCATGTACCTGTATTATTGTATATCCGTGAAGAAAGCAACCTTTTTGGTTTTTTTTGTTTGGCTTGGCAAACTTTTTCAACATGGCAGCGAGTATATGTAAACCAACTTTGCAATAAAACTGGTCATATTAAAACAATAATTTAGAAATGATTTTTAATTAAATTTTATATAATAAACGCGAAGTGTAAAACAATCAGAGCTCTAGAATCTAATTATATTAATGTCACTAAAATATATTAGCAATATTTTGATAAAACCACATTAGCCAATAATTTTTTTCCCCAATAACTCTAGAACTAGACTTCATGCACACATGGCGCTACCCGCAATCGGAAGAGCACAAAAATTACAGCAATAAGGGGTGTTGTCATACCCCGGATAACTTTTTTACAATCTTATAGGCGCGGAAACCTTTTTTACGGCCGTTTTCACAACGTACGGTTAAGAGTTAACATGGACTTTCACGGAAACTTCGCCATACAAAACTTGCTGTTAAAGTCCACGTTAAATCTTAGGGCCATTATTACAACTCGGCTTTAGTTATAATTAGCATTTTATCGGACGGATAAACAGTTTTTCATTATTACAACTTTAATTTAACCTAAAAGTGTGGGATTACTTACTGGGAAGTTCATTCTTCCGCTAACTTTTATCGGTACACATTTTCATAGGCTGCCATACTTGCTTCTTTATCAAGTAAACACCAAGACGTATCTAACAGGTGAACTCACTAGAACACATGACCTTACTCGGCAAACTTAGTGGAGTGATGAAATTATCACAATTTCGTCACTATATGGGGCTTCCCTTCTTTAAGGTATTGGACATTTCATTATAGAGCTACCTGCGCTGATAATTCCATCCATCTTTCCACATTTTTTGACAACTGTAGTGCAGTTGCTACAACAAATTTATACTTGTTGTAGACTTGTGTGTACCTGTTATCTGTGCCATTGTAAATACATATGTATGACGTTGCCACTTGTGCTCTGGTATAGCCATACTTTGAAAAAGATAATTTTTATTTTACAGGCAAGTTGTAATAATGAAAAATTGTTGCAGGTCAGTTTACCGATCACTTCTGCTTATCATGCCAGTAACTATCTTCCACTTTACTGCTGAGTTGTAATAATGGCCCTTAATCATACATTGTGAAAAGGGGCGTTATAACAATTAAAATGCGCTAAAAATTAACATTGAGTTTTTCATTCATAACTCCAAAACTAACCTTCGTGCACACATGGCGCTACCCGCAATCGAAAGAGGACAAAAAGCTAAAGCGATAATGGGTATGAACATAGACCGGGTCACTTTTGTGACCAAGTTATAGGCACAGCAACCTTTTCAAATATTAAAAAGTGCAAAAAATTCAACTTTAGTTTTTTCTACCGATATCTGCGAAACTGGACTTCGTGCACACATGGCACTAGCTGCAATCGAAAGAAGACAAAAAACTAGAGCGAAAATAGGTGTTGTCATACACCGGGTCACTCTTTTGAGCAAGTTATAGGCACAGCAACCTTTTTAAAAATTAAAAAGTGGTAAAAAAATTCAACTTTAGTTTTCTACTGATATCTCCGAAGCTAGACTTCATGCACATTATTCACTAGCCGCAAACGAAATAGGACAAGAAACTAAAGAGATAATGGGTACTGTCATAGACCGGGTCACCTTTTTGACAAAGTTATAGGCACAACAACCTTTTTAAAAATTAAAAAGTGGTAAAAAACTTCAACTTTAGTTTTCTACTGATATCTCCGAAACTAGACTTCATGCATACATGGCACTAGCCGCAAACAAAAGAGGACAAAAAACTTAAGAGATAATGGGTATTGTCATAGAGTGGATCACTTTTTGGACCAAGTTATAGGCACAACAACCTTCATAAAAATTAAAAAGTGGTCAAAAGCTTCAACTTTAGTTTTCTATTGATATCTCCGAAGCTAGACTTCATGAACACATGGCACTAGCCGCAAACGAAAGAGGACAAACAACTAAAGAGATAATAAGTTATAGGCACAACAACCTTTTTTAAAATGAAAAAGTGGTAAAAAACATCAACTTTAGTTTTCTACTGATATCTGCTAAAAAATTTTATTGTCAGTACATCGTCAGCACATTGGCAGATCTGACAATATTGTAAGATCTGCCAACCGTCTGTAGACGGATTAAGTTTGAGGTTTAAGGCCGAGACACATAGAATCCGTCATACGTTATACGTCGCCTTTTTCAACTGACAGCTAAGTTAAATTACATGTTTTCTTATGAACTTGATCACATACAGTACTTCTCCGTCAACGCAAAGTACAAAGTTGGCCAACTTTTAACTTTTAACGTACGTTGAGTACTTTGACAACAATTGTTTGATTTGTTCTTTGTTGTGGGTTTGTTTTTCGCTCAAAAATAAAATAATTTAAATTAAAATTTATTCGATTGTATAAAGTTTTGGTGCTTTGTTATAAAAAAATAAAAAAATAAAGAAATTAAGAATTAAGAAATAAGAATTAAAATAAAGAATTAAAGAAATTAAAATTAATAAATAAATAACAGCTGATTTTCTCTCCGTTAACAAAGTACTCATTGTGCCAACATTATCCGTCATTCCGTTAACGTCAGTTGAAAAAGGCAACGGATGACGTATGACGGATTCTATGTGCCCCGGCCTTTAATCAAGAGACTCTGCTGACCTAGTGATCCCACCTGTTAAGCCCTGTAGAGACGCTTGTAAGATATTACAATATTGTCAGATCCAAAGCGAATTAATATCAAGTGGCCTTATCATTAAAATAACACATATACAAAGTAGGTGTAGGACTATTTTTTATTTGTGCTTTGACAGTTCGGGCTAAAGTTTTTCTCTTTTCTTATATAGAGTTTGACTGATTGGGTGTAATCAGTTAATGATCATCTGTGATGAAAAGGCTACCTGGTACTGAATTCGCCTTGGTCAGATCTGCCAATGTGTTGGCGATGTAGCGACAATAAAAAATTGGTAGCACAAGGTATATTGTTAGTTCACACGGCTGTATCAAACTGTACATTATTGTCAGTAAAGAAATTGTTAGTTCACACGATTGTCAGATGCAAAAATTGTGATCTGTTGCTTGGCGCTGCCAGACGCATATCATTTAACAGAAATCATCAATTATTTATCATCTGTGCTTCTATTAACTTTAAAAAGTAAAAATATAAATTATTAAACATAAAGAAACAATTTTAACTATTTTAGCTGCATAATTTTTCTTATTTTAATTTTTTCATAAAAAATATGTGTGCAGTGCTGTCAATATAAAAAAGTCTCTGATAACGACGCCTTGGTCAGATGCAGAAACTTCGCACATCTGACAAATAAAAAATGTCTGACAATTGTCTGCCAATAATCTGACAATGGTAACGCGATGTGATCACACGATTGTGAGATGTCCGACAATTTTTTGTCAGACGATTGTAAGAATTTCTTATCACATTTTACTTACAAAATTTTAAGAACTGACAATCGTCTGTACATAGCTTTATAGATACACCTTGATTTATACCAAGGCGATACTAGGTGGTGTTATTAGCGTATCTAATCGTCAGCCGACTTACCCCTTCCGTCAAACTCCATATAAATAGAACAAAACTTTTACTTCAACTGTCAATGTGCCCATGATACAATAACATAGGTACCACCATGAAGACAACAAATACAACATCAAAAACCACATGTATTTTGTTGATAGAAACACACCAGAAATATGTCAAATTTATTGTCTGTGTGTTGCACACATTCACAAGATCCCTCGAATTTACTAACACATGCCCGTTGTTGATAGAAACATACCAGAAATGTGTCAAAATCTATTGTCTAAGAAAAATTATTTTTTTGGAATTTTTCTTTGTCTATGTTGAACAGCTGCTTTTTTGTTAAATTTGTGGTATTTTATGGTGCTACCATATTTTTGTCACAATTATATAAGAGCAATTAAATACTACTGAAAAACAGAAGTTTTATTTAATTACAATTTAATTTATGTGGAAATTAACTAAATAAAGATTTAATTACTGAGTCAAAAACTGGAAGTCAGTTTCATTCGCTTACTAAATACCAAGGCGAATGTATTACCAGGTGGCAGCATAACGGCAGATAACTATTTTTTGCTCTACTCGTATTTTAACCAAGAAATGTCAAAAAGCATTGTCGGTGTGTTCTTCTTACTTTGTGTGAGTGTTTTTTTACTTTGTGTGTGTTTTCGTGCTTTTCTTCTTTGTGTTTTTTGACATTTCTTGGCGATTTACACAAACAAAAATTCACGTTGTTGTTGTATTGTTGCCCTAGTGCTGCCACCTAGTATGAATTCACCTTTTAAATACCTAAATATGAATACGTATGTACACGAATATAAGGATTAGTTTCATGGCTCCCCAGCCTCAAACATAATTGGGGGGATTCAAACGGGTGTGTTATCTAGTCATATTGTCATAATGTCTTAATATTTTACAATAGTTTTAAAACGTTGTTGTTGTGCTTCAAACAAAAAAGTCCCAATATAATAAGACTGTGTGCTGTGTTTATTGTGTTGTCATAACTACACAGTATAAATCTGAGCCGAACAGCCGAGTCTTTAGTGGAGCCGGTGATAATATTTACAAGCCGGCGCTTTTGATATATGATGTATGTATGCAATATGTAAGTATTCCTGAAAAATTTTCACAGTTTTATATGTTCATACATATCTACATACTTATATTTTTATAAGTTTTAAATAGGTAAAAATAAATAAATTCAGTAAAATGCGACTTTTTCTCGCACACGAAGGGTTCCGTACGAATACACATACATATATTCCTTTTCGTTTTTGCACTTTTTTCATTTTGGCAATTTTTTCGTGTTGCTTTTTTTGTTAATTTTAAGTTTTTTTTCGTTGTTTTGCCGATTTTTTTGGTTTTTGCGTTTTTTTTAATTTTTTAGTGATTTTTTTCGTTTTTCGGCGATTTTTCGTTTTTTGAAATTTTTTTTGCTTTTTGGCTTAAGTCAAGAATACCAACGCTGTTGAAAATGAAAATAAAAAATCATGAAGTAATAGCCCTTTTTAGAACAACAATTTTTGCCAAATGTTTTTTCGGCGCTCTCTTTTGGTTCCGGAGTTACGGGGTTCAAAACTTTTATTTTTAACTGGGCATAACTCCTACAATTCTGCACGGATATAAACGAAATGTATATAGTTTTAAAGTGCTCTAAAATACCTTTCTTTTTAAATCCATTAGCCCATTGTGAACCAAATGCAATTTACTTTTTACGTAAAAACACCGTTATCTCAAAAAGTGATCCATATAATGATACTTAACCATGCATACAAATTTATAGAAAACCTTCCAAGCTTTCATTTGGTATATACTTTAAATCTGTCACTTTTGAAATGCTTTTTTTATTCTCAACTAGTTCCCGACTTTTGCAGTTTTGACGATTTTTTGGTTGCTTTGCGTTTTTTTTTTTTGCTTTTTGACGATATTCCCGGTTTTGAGGATATTTTCGGTTTTTGGTGATTTTTTTAGTTTTAGAGATTTTATTTTTTGGTTTTGGCGATTTTTTAGTATTAGCGCTTTTTTTTGTTTGTTTTGGCGTTTTTTTTGTTTCGGTGTTTTTTTTTTAATTTTTAGCGATTTCTTCGTTTTTGATGATATTTTTAGTTTTAGCGACTGTTTTAGGTTTTAATGCTTTTTTCCGTTTTGACGACTTTTTCGGGTTTTGACTTTTTTTTTAAATTTCTTGGCGATCTTTTTAGTTTTGGTGATTTTTTGCGTTTTAGCGATTTTTTTAAATTTAAATTTTGGAATTTTTTTGTTTTAGGGTTTTTTTAAATTTCAAGATTTATGTGTTGTTTCCACAATGCAAACAAGCACTGCTTCTCTAAAATTTATATGAAAAGTACTCAGTTTTTTGAGTGATTTCCATAAAAATTTTAGACAAGCAGTGCTTGTTTGCATTGTGGAAACAGCACATTAGCCTTTTACGGTTTCCAAGATACAGCAAATTGTCTAAATTACATAGTAAAAATTTTTATATACTTTTGCTTTCTGGCGGCCACCGATCGTTTTTCCACTAGCAGCCGTCCGGAAAAATAGTCGGCTTAGTGAACAACAGCTGGTCTTGTTTATGTTTATGTATTTTAACAATTTAATTTTGTATGTACGAAGGAAACATATCTAGATTTTAGTTAAGAATGGAGTGTTTAAACGATAATCACGTAAGGTCTTATGTATTACAACGTCCAATATGCAATTTTCGCATAAACAGGCTATTATTTTTGTTTTTTCGCTTGATCTTAATTCCAAATGTATATAATTGTTTTTTTTTAATCAGCTGACTCAAATTTGAAATAGCACACTTAATTATGATGGGGTGCTCACACCAGTCATATTTTTTCGTGTTATTATTTTAAGACATATGACAACCGTTTGAATGCCCCAAATAAGTGTTGATTCTTGTAATAAAAGTTGATTTTTAAAAATTTGGGAGTTATTATTTATTTAACATAAAAATGAAATATAATTTATTTAACATAAAAATGAAATATAATTAATTTTGGAAAAACCCACTTTTCTCGGGAACGGATCTGACGATTTTTTGCACGAACGTCTCATTTTGTGCGTTAAGGTGTCTACTTTCATATTCCATAGGTCTGTAGCCGAGCAGAACTACCCTGCTCCTGGGAAAAATCAGCATCGATTTTTTTGGCCATTTTGGAAAAACCCACTTTTCTCGGGAACGGCTCTGACGATTTTTTGCACGAATGGTTCATTTTGTGCGTTAAGGTGTCTAATTTCATGTTCCATAGGTCTGTAGCGGAGCAGAACTACCCTGCTCCTGGGAAAAATCAGCGTCGATCTTTTTCCATTTTAGAAAAACCCATTTTCCACATAACGTAAAAATATCCGTAAATTTCCCCAGCTTTTTTCCCGGTTTTTAATTACAAAAATCGACGATATTTTTTTAGACGCAATCTTGCCGCACTTACTTAATTATGATGGGGTGCTCACACCAGTCATATTTTTTCGTGTTATTATTTTAAGACATATGACTTTATGACAACCGTTTGAATCCCCCAAATAATTAAAAATAAATGTAATACTGATGACAATAACAACCAAGGTCCATCTAAGTAGTGGTCGGCAAGTTTGTCAGATTCGAAAGATATTCTAGTAGTTTTCGACAATATGCATAAGCCGACAAAGAAAAATTTCTTAAGTTGATAGGCAAACGGTTAAAAGATCGGGCAACACGAATCAAAAATGATTTTTCAAAAACATAGCAAAATAACCAAAATAAATCTGACAACCCTGCTTATGTTATATGGAATATTTACATTTACACCAAAAACCATCTCATTATTTATAAGCTGCCGTAAGCTGGCAAAATGCATGACCCCAAAACGTTAGTGCCACATGAAGAGAAACATTAATTATTTACTCCACATAAAAATGTAAATTGCGTGTTACTGCCTCATCATTATTGAATTTTAAAGTACAACCATTACTTACAGGTTTACCAACCAGTGTAGCCAGCTGTTTTATTATCTGCTCATTTACAAGGCGAATTAATATCAGGTGGCCTCGAGAGCTCAGCTGACTTCGAATTATTTTCCATACTTGGACTGTCAACTGTGTTAATGTATCAGCTTTTTTGACAGCCCAAATATAAATTCTCCACGGCAAATTCTCTTGCGACTACATGGTGTTAATCTACCTTGCTTATTTGTTTACTTTTAATTCAATTGTTTGAAAATTGTGGTATTTGTGCTAAAATTTTGCTAAAAATTGTGTTTTTAATTAAAAAAAAGTTATAAAAAAGAAAATAAAAAGTGGGAAATATATTCTATTGTTGTATTATTTATATTTGTTTTTACATTTGTGTAATTTTATTGTTTTGTGAAAATATAAAACGAGTTTATAGAAAATATAAAAAAATATTGTTTAACTAGGAAAAATAATACCATGTTCTTATTCACGGTTCGCGCCCCAACCAAGATTGAATCTACAATCGTTTGAACACCAAGTGGTTCATATTCCCGGTTGAACTTCGTATAAAAAGAGCTAGTGCTCATTTTTTGTTGAAAAAATAAAATGAAAAATGGAGCTTTTGGCTTGTTTTATTTATTTCAAATAACAAAACGACAGCTGTAAGCTGATCGGTTTATTTACAATAACAAAACCGATAACATTGGTTTCTGTGACACCTAAAACAGACACTAATTCAAGTTCGAACACAAAACCGATAACAGGATTCCATGACACCAAAGTATTTTTTTTCTCGGTTTCAAATCCAATTCCGATAAGATTGGTTTCTGTGACACCCCTGAGTGTCTCACTTCATGAATTTGATTTGTTGGAATACATCACGATATAAATTGAACGTGTGTGCAGTCACCCGGCTGAAATTGATGATGGCATAGGATGTTCAGAGGAATAAGAACTATTACCTCTTCCGAACCAAGAGGAGTTTAAAGCAATTTGCTTACAATATGTATTTAGCTGTACTACCACAAGAAATGCTTGAAAGATACGATGAAAATTTGTTACATATCGATAGTCATATTATCCCACCATGTTCAACTATCGATTGCACAAAATGGGCTTCTTAAATTCGGATCGTAGCCCTCCAATTTGTACGACACGCTTTGCTGAAAAATGCTGAATTTCTCATAGAGGATTGCTTAGACATGGTAGATACGATATGTTAACATCAGGAGATGCAGAAAAAGTATTACATATAAATCGCAAAAAAACATCCCTATCCTCAAAATAAAAAAGCCGAAATTAGCCAAGAGTATATCCTAATTAATTATCAGTTACATATTTAATTTCGGAGTAAGTAACACTTTCAGTCTAACTAAGGGACTGAGAAGCAAAATGTAAGAAAGAGTAATAACAGTATTTTTAGATTAACATTCAGGTCTGATTTTTTTAGTGCGATGGATATTAGTATTGAATGTTGATTTCTACAATTAACTACTTTTTTTAGTTTTAGCACTTGTACCTTTTTGTTTCTCAGCCCCGCAATTAATATGTAATTTCTTCAACTGACAAGTTGTTAAAATCAGCTACGTGTAGCCAACGTATGGCTTACGATATCTTAATGAACTTGACGCTCATAACAAACTGACGTTATGCGGCGTGCCTGGCTATGAAGCCCGTGTTGGAAAGAGCGGGCTGACTGTCTTACCAAGAGAGAAGAGGCAGCGGATCCTCCGCGATTGTACGGTTGTAATGGCTCACAGAATGAAGTTTCTTGGAGGAATCCTGATGACTCCAAACGAAGTATATATTCCATCACCAAGCAGAATAATGTACTTTAGCGTAGCCTTAATCTGCTCCAGTACACACCTAGGCTGCACACTGAAATATTTGATTTTTTAATTTCTTTCTGAATGTTAGAAAAACAAAAATTTAGATATAAATATTTTTTTTGGCAGAAGTTCCACGATATCTCTGAAACTACTGAGCTGATTAAAAACAATATTGGTGCGACTTAAAAATAATATTATTGTCGAATTTTGGTTTTCTATTTTAATTCAATAGGGCAACCCGTTATCCAGTTAGTTAACATACATAAGTCGTAAAGCAGCTCTGGGCGAGTAAACATCAAGCGTGTAACGACACGTTTCCACTGGTTGCTGGGATAGCTCAGCGGAGTCTAGGGTCGTGATGATTATGTTCTAGGTGTCTGTCCTTTTAATTAGTACACAATAACTTTACGTTCTAATAATAAGAATCTTTATTTATTTTTACTTAATCTACACTTAATTCTAAGTTTAGGGGACCAGGATGATTGGCAACGTTCTACTCGGTTACGTAAATCGCTGACCGTAACGCGAACCAGCCGTCGAGCGAGATAGTGGGTTGCGGAAATTATAAATTCCTCGGCAAACCCAGCAGGTCCTCGTAAGGCAGTTACAACTAATTTACTGTAGCGACGTCCCACTGTAATAAGGCTATTAGGGAAATTATAAATTCCGCACTAACTGCCGGGACAGCGAAAGAAAAGAAAGAAAAAAAAGGTTGGCGGAAATTATAAATTTCACAGAAAACTCAATAGCACACCGGAAGGGTTGTTAATGATTGATAGTGGCGACGTTCCACTGTAAACAGACTATTAGGGAAATTATAAATTCAAGAGAGATAAAGTGTTTGCGGAAATTATAAATTCCACAGCAAACTCCATAGCTCACCGTAAGGGACGCGAATAATTAATAGAAGCGATGTCCCACTGTAAACAGACTATTAGGGAGTTATAAATTCCGCACTAACAGCTGGATAAGGGAGATAAAGGGTTTGCGGAAATTATAAATTCCACAGCAAACTCAATAGCTCACCGTAAGGGCCGCGATGTCCCACTGTAAACAGACTATTAGGGAAATTATAAATTCCGCACTAACAGCTGGATAAAGGGTTTGCGGAAATTATAAATTCCACAGCAAACTCAATAGCTCACCGTAAGGGCCGCGAATAATTAATCTATAACCGGCTGTAATGGTAGGGGATTTCTACGAGGCAAATTGCTTAGCGAGTTATAAATTCCACGTCAAGCGACCTGCCAAGCAATCACTACCCTTGGAGTTAAAAACCAAAAGTAAGAAATATTATTTGCGGAAATTATAAATTCCTCAGCAAACTCAATGTCTTACCGCCAGGCCAGCCACGAACTAACTAACTCATTCTTCCCATTGCTTGTGCTTTTATACCTATACGAACGTTCACACATTTACACACACACTTGTTGGCGTCCATCGATGTAAATAGCAGATAGACAAAACCATATGAGAGGCTGTGTTTCATTAGCACTACCAGCTGTGTTATTCCAGTGGTGATATTAACCGGTAGAGGCGTTACCATACATTCTGCCGTTAAGTTGAAATTGTTTATTTGAAATTACTTACATTGTTTCTATCTAAGTGTAATAGTACCTAACAAGCATCCTGGTGAGCGAATAAAATAAAAGTATATTTAGTATATATGTCGATGATTAAATTATCATTATTATTCCATACTAAAAGGAAAAAAAATAACAATTCAGTTATTATAATATTGGTGATCAAAATTAAAGCGAATTCAGAGAGAATCATATATTGAAAATAAAATAATACATTCAATTCGTATTATGTACTCGTATGTTGCTAAAAACGAGGTCCCGACTTTTAGTGTTACATTACCTCCTCTCATCGGGGCAACGGACCATGGCTGGGAATATCTAAAGCTGTACCCATTGGATGTGCACCTGGCCGCTGCGTTTGATGGATACAACGTACTGCTGGCCCTCGATATTTCTTCGGAAACGAATCTGTTGGCGACTGGCTCTTTTGGCCAGAGCGTTACTCACTATCTCTCGTATTTCACCTGGGACCTGGGCGAGGGTCACTTCTCGGGGTCTAATCGGTAGTGGCGGTGTAGTTGACCCTTCTTGTGGAGGGGTCGTAGTTGGCCCTATTACGGCTTCCGTTGGGTTAATTGCGTCGGTGTGGCTGGATTGATATGGGATTTGCCCATTGCGGTTGGGTGTGCATTACCGGGTGATACCAGGGATGAAGCTGGTAATGATGACGTAGACGAAGATGCTATGTGTAATATTGATTATGGTGACGACGATGAGCCATTGGCTACCAGGAGGGTTGTCAATGCTGGTGTGGTGGGTATTGCGGGCTGAATAGCATTGTAGTTGGTACCAGGAGCCGTACGATCATAGAGCGTTCGTAGCATTGGAATCCCATATGTCGGTATTGTTTATCCTTATATTTTATGGACGCGTGCCCCTGTCTTTTAGGCGGGGTAGGAGCATGGATCTAGGTGGAAACGGTGACGGCGGTGTCGGGGAACGGGTGTCTATTGTACGATCGTCGAAACCAAAAAATGTGCGCTGGATTTCTTCCAGTATAGGGTCGTCCAACAATTCTGCATCAGCCAACGTGAAATATTGTTCCGGGGTAGCTTCGGACTCTGGGCGATGTTGGGGGCTGCATGAATCCTGAAGATCAATGACTTCTATTTCCGGCGGTGGTGGGGCCTTGTGACCGATATCATCTTCCTCTGCGTCCCGTTGGGGTGGGGGTTTCGTGGGTGGAAAATCTGACTTATTGTTACCCTCTGTTGCAACCCTGAAACAGTAGTCTTTTTTTTTGTTCTCCCGGCTGTTTTGGGGGGCACTTTGGGGGTTCATTTTGTTTTTTCCTCGGGTTCGGTTGTCGCTTGCATGCGGGTGGACCCCGTTTCCCTTTACTAGCGCTGGGTGCATCATCATCCAGGAAAATTGTGCGTCTTTTCTTCGCATTCTCGCGCTCCAAATTTTTTCGAAACTTTTCTCTCGATTTTTCAAACTTCCTCTGATTGGCGCTCATTCTTCTTATCTGGGCACGATTTTGGTTGGTCGGAAATATCTATAAGGAGAAATGGTAAGGAGGTTAATGATTTAATCGTAGTATTCTTTTAGATCGCTAATATGGGCTGTACGTATATCATTATTTTGTTTCCCCACAATTGTCACAATAACCGGTGAAATGAATTCCTTCACAGTATATGGTCCCCCAAACTTAGGGGCTAATTTCGCGGTAAAGTTATCAATTGCTTTCGAAAGGGGGTGTTGGCGTGCTAATACTTGATCTCCGATCTGCGGCTTCCATCGGCGCCGGCGCAAGTTATAATGTTTCTGTTGCTTTTGGGATGCCTTTTCCAAGTTGCGTCGGACGATTTGAAATACTTCTTTGAGTTCGTTGGGTCTTTCTTCAGGTGCGGGGTTTCGTGCTCCAGTTCCTAGGGTCACTTGGTCATACAAAGCGTTCGGAAGACGAGGCTCCCGACCTTGTGTGAGGTAGGCGGGCGAGTATCCTGTTGATTCAGCCACGCTAGTGTTAATGGCTAGCATGATCTCGGGTATCCATTCGTCCCAGGAATTATGGCGTTGGCCCGAAAATTGCGCAATTATCGTTTTTATGGTGCGGTTAGCTCTTTCGGTCGGGTTCTCTTGTGGGGTGTACGGAGCCGTAAATTGCTGTCGCGTGCCATGCATCTCCGCGCACCGTCTAAAAATTCGAGATGTAAATTGGCTTCCATTATCGGTAATGATCCGTTTTGGAATGCCGTATCGGGCCACGATGCGTTCGCGAAAGGCCTTCACAAGGCCCTCCGCTGTAGCGTTCCGCAAAGGTATTAATTCACACCATTTTGAAAAGGTGTCAAAAAAAACAAGCAGCATTGTGTTGCCATGCTTCGTTCGCGGTAGTGGACCCACAAAGTCTGCCGAAATGGTAGCCCATGGTTCTTCGGGAATGCGCGTCAGCATTTCTCCTGCTGGAAGCTGCTGGATTACTTTATATATCTGACACGATTCACATTGTCGCACAAATCGCTTTACATCTCTGGCCATTTCCGGCCAGTAATAACGGCATGCGATTTTGTTCAACGTTTTTTTCGTTCCGAGGTGTCCCCCTGCCGCACTGTCATGGTTTTCGCTGATTACCTGTTTCCGCAACGGGGCGGCTATACAGAGTTTCCATGGTGTACACTCCTCATCATTTACGCCGCGCGTGGTATGTTTCTACAGTTGATTATTAATAATGGTGAAATTAGGGCATTTTTCCGGATTCCGCCGGACATCTGCCATTCGCTGCAGTACCCACTCGCATGGCTCCGTAGTGGCTATTTGTATCATGTTGACGCTGTCGACTGGTTGTCGGGAGAGTGCGTCGGCCACAACATTTTGCTTCCCTTTACAATACTGAATGGTGAACTGGTATTGTTGAAGCTCAAGGGCCCATCGGGTAAGTCGGCCCGTTGGATTGTCGATAGAGTTCAACCATTTTAATGACAGGTGGTCTGTTACCACCACAAATGTGTAGCCTTCCAGGTAGGGTCGCATTTTCCGAATTCCCCAGATGATGGCCAAGCACTCCTTTTCTGTAGCCGAATAGTTCTTCTCGGCTCCATTGAGATGTCGGCTCGCATACGCTATCACGCGTTCGGCCTCATTTAAGTTCTGTGTCAGGACCGCACCCAGGCCATACTCACTGGCATCTGTCTGGAGTACAAAAGTTTTGGTGAAATCAGGGCAGGCTAATACTGGGGCCTCCGTCAATTTTTTCTTAAGTAGGCCAAAAGCGTTTTGCTGTTCCTCTCCCCACTTCCAGTGGGGAGAGGAGCAGCAGAGGAACAGTTGGGTTAACGGCTTAGATATTGAAGCGAAGTCAGGCACGAATCGTCGGTACCAGGACGTGACTCCCAAGAACCGTCGCACATCTCTTACACTACGGGGAGGGGTCATCTCGGTTATGGGTGATATTTTGTCAGGATCGGTATGAATGCCATCTTGGGTTATGACGTGTCCTAAATATTTGGTTCTCGCCTTGAAGAACTCACACTTTTCTGGGTTGATTCTTAAATTTGCCATACGTAGACGACGAAAGACTTCTTTGAGATTTTTCATATGCTCTTCGAAAGTTGCGCCGATAACAATTATATCGTCTAGATACGCAAAAGCATGGGGTTCCATCTCCGGCCCGATTACGCTATCTAGAGCCGGTTGAAACGTTGCGGGAGCAGAGTGCAATCCAAAAGGCATCACTCGCCACTGGTATAGGCCCCGTCCGCTGACACCAAATGCTGTATATTTTTTACTTTCTTCTTCTAGCGGGATTTCCAGTACCCATCCTTAAGGTCCAAGCTACTTATGAACTTCGCGTTTCTGAGTCTGTTCAGGATCGTATCGATGCGCGGAAGTGGGTATGCATCGGGTATTGATCGAGCGTTAAGTTGGCGGAAGTCCATGCAGGTCTGCCACGTACCATTCTTCTTTTTTACTAATGTAATAGGGAAACTATATGGGCTTCGCGATGGCTCGATACACCCCTTCTCGGTTAATTTATTTACCTCTATATCTATGATGGCTTGCATGGCCGGGTTCCGTTGGGCATACCTGAGTTTAACGGGACGGTCATCTTTCATGACTATCTTATGTTTCGCAATATTGGACAACCCTTTAATAGCTTGAAATTTTGGCAGCTCTCTTTCCAGGAAGCGTGTAATTTCGAGCTGGTGGTTTGAGGATTGACCACGAGTTTCGTTTGGTGATGTTTCATTACCGGTTGGCCTTAAATCTTTAGATATATCAACAATACTGCTTACCTGTGCATTACCTCGTCGATCCTTGTCCTTCCCGGCCAGGTTGGGTGTGGTTGGTGGTTGGCACTTGGCGACTAGACCCGCACAAGAAAATATAGTGTTGAAACGCTGTAGGAAGTCCAATCCTAAGATTACGTCTTCCATTGCCTCTTTCATTATGAGAAAGGTAAACTGCGCCGTTATTCTACCAAAAGTCACTAGCATCTTTACGGCCTGAGTGATGATTTTTTAGTGCCATCTGCGAGGAATACTTCAATCTGAGTCGAGGCGTAGGTAGGGGTCGAGGTTATTTGTTGGAGTTGTTTTGGTGAGATGAAGCTTCTTGTAGCTCCCGTGTCAATGATGGTAGAGACTAATTAGCCCTCAATGAGCGCAATCGCCTTTAGTTTTTCATCTTCCCATACAAGGCATGTATTAGATGCATTTTTGGTGCTTGGCTTCGATGATAAATGAGGTAAACGATTTTCTTTCTTTACCTTTTCTCGCATCATGCGATGGTGCTCTCCTCGGTTGGGTTGTGAGGAGGTTGGAATGCTTTCGAATTCATCAGCCAACTGCATCAGTTCACTCAGCGTTGAAAAATCCTTTTTACGGATATAACACTGGTAGTCGGGATGGGTGTTCCGAAAGATACGCTCGAGCTTTTGATCTTCGGTAAGGTTGGTAGGCCGCATGAGACCTTGTATTGCAAGGACATAGTCCTTGAACGCTTCACGTGGGCGTTGAGTTCGCGTTCGTATCTCGTCTTCTAATTTTTCCAAGTAGCGAGGCGGAAGAAAGAATGCGAGAAAGTCTTTCCGGAAGGTTGCCCAGTCTTTCCCGCTTTTGTTGTTGTTACGGAACCAGATTATAGCTCTTCCCCGCAAGACCTCTGGCATTACGCGGGGTAGTAGGTTCATATTGATATTGTACATATCAGCGAGCTCTTCAACGCGCTCTATAAAGTCCAATGGGTCTTTTCCTCCATTATACTTCAAACCCCATCGTCGAACGCTCTCGATAGCACCAATTCGTTCTTCTCTGTGGGGAAGTGTGTTGTTAAATGCCGGCGCTGTCGGTGGTGCACAAGACACTGAAGGAGAAGGGACCAATTCTGGCACTTTAATACTCGTAGTCCCAGCACTGGACTCAGTTTCTTCCTGGCGAATTTCCCCTTTGACCTGGTTAAATTGGCTTAAGTATTTTACCAGGTCATCTTTTTTTTAAGCTGTACACCCACGATGTCTTCAACATTTTGCACTATTAAATGGATATGGAGAGAGTATTGGAGGCAAATGTAACACTGCGGTCGGATTTAAAACAGAATTCTCTTTTCCTGTGAAGTTACTTTAGCACAATGGTAAATCTAAAAATATAAATAGTTTAATTTCACAACTTTCTTTCAAAAATTTTCAGTTTGCTATATCACCCAAGGATATACCTAGCAAATCTTTATTTAAACTTTTCGTCTTTTAAATTTTCACTTATTTTTCCTTTTTAATTCAGTTTTTTTTTGTTTTGTTTTTGCTCAATGTAAAATTAAAATTTTGTTTTTGTTAACTTTTTTTTTTAATAAAAATTTATTTTTTTAATTTATTTTTTTTTTTATTATCATTTTATGTTTTTATATTTTTCTTATTTTTGTATGAACACTTTTTAGTGTCCCTGCTCGGGCGCCATTGTAACGACACGTTTCCGCTGGTTGCTGGGATAGCTCAGCGGAGTCTAGGGTCGTGATGATTATGTTCTAGGTGTCTGTCCTTTTAATTAGTGCACAATAACTTTACGTTCTAATAATAAGAATCTTTATTTATTTTAAGTTTAGGGGACCAGGATGATTGGCAACGTTCTACTCGGTTACGTAAATCGCTGACCGTAACGCGAACAAGCCGTCGAGCGAGATAGTGGGTTGCGGAAATTATAAATTCCTCGGCAAACCCAGCAGCTCCTCGTAAGGCAGTTACAACTAATTTACTGTAGTGCTATTAGGGAAATTATAAATTTCGCACTAACTGCCGGGACAGAGAAAGAAAAGAAAAAAAAGGTTGGCGGAAATTATAAACTCCACAGAAAACTCAACAGCACACCGGAAGGGTTGTTAATGATTGATAGTGGCGACGTTCCACTGTAAACAGACTATTAGGGAAATTATAAATTCAAGAGAGATAAAGTGTTTGCGGAAATTATAAATTCCACAGCAAACTCAATAGCTCACCGTAAGAGCCGCGAATAATTAATAGAAGCGATGTCCCACTGTAAACAGACTATTAGGGAAATTATAAATTCCGCACTAACAGCTGGATAAAGGGTTTGCGGAAATTATAAATTCCACAGCAAACTCTATAGCTCACCGTAAGGGCCGCGAATAATTAATCTATAACCGGCTGTAATGGTAGGGGATTTCTACGAGGCAAATTGCTTAGGGAGTTATAAATTCCACGTCAAGCGACCTGCCAAGCAATCACTACCCTTGAAGTTAAAAACCAAAAGTAAGAAATATTATTTGCGGAAATTATAAATTCCTCAGCAAAGTCAATGTCTTACCGCCAGGCCAGCCACGAACTAACTAACTCATTCTTCCCATTGCTTGTGCTTTTATACCTATACGAACGTTCACACATTTACACACACACTTGTCGGCGTCCATCGATGTAAATAGCAGATACACAAAACCATATGAGAGGTTGTGTTTCATTAGCACTACCAGCTGTGTTATTCCAGTGGTGATATTAACCGGTAGAGGCGTTAAAATACATTCTGCCGTTAAGTTGAAATTGTTTATTTGAAATTACTTACATTGTTTCTATCTAAGTGTAATAGTACCTAACAAGCATCCTGGTGAGCGAATAAAATAAAAGTACATTTAGTATATATGTAGATGATTAAATTATCATTATTATTCCATACTAAAAGGAAAAAAAATAACAATTCAGTTATTATAATATTAGTGATCAAAATTAAAGCGAATTCAGAGAGAATCATATATTGAAAATAAAGTAATACATTCAATTCGTATTATGTATGTTGCTAAAAACGAGGTCCCGACTTTTAGTGTTACAAGCGTCGTTGGCAATTATTTTTTAAATGCAACCAGGCCACTGTTCGTTTATTTTTCTTCGAGAGTTTTGCGTCTCACTCTCTCGCATTTGATTAGTGGTTGGCGTCGGTTAACGGTACCGAGTTACAGTTTCGCGTCGTTCGGTTGTTAATCGCATGCAAAAACTTTTTGTAACCTAGCTTTTTATAAAGCATATTTTGATATATGGTGGAGGACCAAACAAAATTCCTATACAACGGTATAGGTCGCCGCGATTTTCTTGGAGGAGGTTCCTTAGGTCCAGAGGACCAGAATTAGTTATGGCTTTATGTATTCACGCGGCCAAATAAATATTCAGTGGTGATTTCGGCGACTGGAGTAGCTTAAAATCAACAAACAAACAAACAAAAGGTAACATGAAATTGTTGTGAAAATAAACACAAAAATAAAAAGAAACAGTGATTTTTAATTGTATTTTTAGTTTATAGATACTTTGTTGAATATATACAAATGTATTTTGCTTTGAACTTTGCAAAACTAGCAATTATTTCGTCACTATTTTTGTGAGCAAAAATCATACTTTTCATTTGTTTTTGTTTATTTTTCAAGCATCTGATTGTTTTACACTGTACACAATCTGCCCGAAGCTTTTTTGTTTTTTTATGGAAATTTTCAAAAACTCATTCATTTATTCATCCAAAATAGAAAAAACCTAGCCTTGAGGCCATAATTGGTTTCACTTATACTACTACTAGATACTACATCAATAAAAACCAGATTCTTGCGGCCATTGACTTCTGATATTTTGTAGTCCGTACATAAGATTACGTGAGACTTTGGAGACATATTATACAAGGCCAAGATAAAATTAGCTGATATGTGATGGAAATCGATCGATTTCAAATCACGCCAATTTATAAAAAAAAATTTCGAGGCTCAGACTATTTTATTCGAACTTAAATTCGATTTCACTGTATCGTGTGATTTACAGAACACATACATATTTGGCTATTATTACATTTGTGAAATCACGTGATTTTAAATCGATCAATTTCCATCACATATCAGTATATAAAAAATGTCAGTTTATCTCCAGTTCAAAGACTTAAGATCGCACTATAGTAGCAACGTACCGATTTTCGCCAGCGCAATAAAGTCATATCTATTAAAGCCAAATGGACTGATTTTTCAAATAATTGCGCAATAATTTAAAATGACATTATTACCAGTGCTAGAATAGCCGAGTTCAATGTTTTATGCAAATGGCATTTGCAAATGCAAAGTATCGTAGAGTTTTTGAGAAATACTACAGCAAAATGCAAAAAAAATTAAAAAAAAGCTACGATAATTTGGATTTGCACTTTTGCAAGACTATTTGCATCAAACACTGAACTCCGTTAGTTTCTTTGTAAGTATTTGAGCATTGTTTTCTAGTGTTTAAAACTTGTATATTTGATGAATTACGGAGATGAAGAGGTTTAAAAAGCTTGTAATATTAAAAAAAAAAAAAAAATATATATATATATATATATATATATATATATATATATATATATATATATATATATATATATATATATATATATATATATATATATATATATATATATATATATATATATATATATATATATATATATATATATATATATATATATATATATATATATATATATATATATATATATATATATATATATATAAAAATATTTAAGTGTGACATAACTATCCCTTTTGCTCCTTACTTTTATTACATACATATTCCCTGCAAAAATCGCGACAAGTCCATACATGCGTGTAAGGACTACTCCATAATGGACCAGGACTTGTCCCAAACTACCCCAAACGTATGCATTAGACGTGGTCCATTTAACATTGCGATGTCCTAGGACTGGACCACGTGGTTCTGCTTTGCATTACATCGGACTAACTCAAAAACTAGACTATGTAAGTACCCCATGGACCACCTACAGGGGCTAGTTTTGAACTACTCTATGTCACTACCCCATGGCTCACAAATAGAAAACTAGTTTTCATTCTCACTTTGTAGTCTACGGAAATGATTTTCCCTCTGCTTTAATACATAACTATCTTTCTATGAAGGGAGCTACACTGCATTTTTGATTTCTTATAAACAAAACTCACTTTTATTTATTTTTTCGCTTTTACCAAAAAAAAAATAAACTTTTAATTACAAACATTCATTATAACTACAAATAAGCTTTGTGCCATTTGCTGGTAATTGATGATATTTTATGAAATAACATTCTTGGCAACATTACATTTCGTGCTAAAACACGAACATTTGTTTGAAAGTGGTCCATAGCTGCATTACATAGGATAATGTTGTAACTAGTCCATATCAGCTAAAATGGACCATGTAGACCAATAATTTTTGCAGGGAACACGAACATTTGTTTGAAAGTGGTCCATAGCTGCATTACATAGGACCATGTTGTAACTAGTCCATATCAGCTAAAATGGACCATGTAGACCAATAATTTTTGCAGGGTTGTAGCAGACGCTGAGAAGTTCTTGATCAATTTTTTAAGTTAAAAAAGTTGTAATAATGGCGCTAAATAATAAAGAAAACATTCAGTTTTCAATAACAAATATTTAGCCTTTTTCGCTTTTATTTTTGTGCAATTTAGCCTTTTCTAGCATTTAAAAGACCGATTTAGCTTCTTTTTTCCTCCAGCTCCTGGCAACACTGATATCTCAAAATCTAGTACACTGAACCAAAAAAGCATTCTTAAATTGAAAATTTGAGTTTTTTTTAAATACAGCATTTTCATGATATAATTTTAAAACAAAAATGGTTCTTTTAATATTAACATATAACATTCTTCTTTATATAATGAGTATTTTAAAACAAAAATGTAAGTTTTTGTTTCAAAAATAAAAATGTTTTGTCTAACATTTTATAAACAAAAATGTTTCCTTATTATATTAACCCTACGTCTATACATGATATAGTTTTATCATGACAAGTCAAACTTTATATTGAAAAATAATTTGTTTTATGTTAGCTGTTTTTCCTGACATTTGTCATGACAAAAATATATCAGGTATAGACGTAGGGTAAGATTTAACATTTTTATTGCTAATCACGTTTAAATCAAAAATCTCCAGTTTTGTTATTAAAACGGAAAATTTTTACTAAACATTTTAAAAACCAAATGATTTCTTATTTATTACCGCAACACAATATAATTTAAATCAAATATGTTCACTTTTATTTTACAAACGAAATTTGTTTTGCTCAACATTTTATAAACAAAAATATTCCCGTATTAATATAAGGTTTAACATTTTTACAACTACAATGCATTTTAATTTTACATATTAATTTTATTTGTTAAAACAACATTTTCTTGTAAAATATTTTAAAAACAAAAAGGCTTCCTTATTATTTTAATGTGTAATAATAGCTGCAAAAATTGGTAAAGTGTTTGTGATTTGTGATATTATGTTAAGAATATAAATAACATAAAAATAACTGCAAAAAATGTGCAAGGATAGCAAAAACAAGTGTTTGCATAGTTGGCAATATAGAAGTAATTACAGACAATTTCTTCCCATAATAAGAGGGTCCAGAAACCGCGGACTTGGAATTACCTATAGTATAAGATAGCGATATATAATATAAAAATTTTAAATAAAAATATTGTATTATATTGAAGATGTCTCTTTTAAATAAAATAATAGAATTGTATTTTTATTTTTTTGGATTGCATGATATATAGTAAGTATGAACCAATATATAAACAAAAACGTACATTCTTGATATGAAAACGTACATTCTTTATTAAAAAATTCTATATTGTTAATATAAAAATGTTTAATTTTTATTTTAAGAACCTTCATTTGTTAATTAAAAACGAACATTCTTAATTTTGAAATGCTTCATTCTTAACTTAAACATTTGCAGTTCATAATTCAAATATACATACATATATATTTTGGTTTAAGTATGGCCAACTTCAAATCAAGGTGCTTATCAACTTAAAATATGCATTTTAAAATCAAGAATGAGCATTTTAAAAATAATATTAAACAAACTTAGTTCGAATTCATAACGGTTTTATACTTAAAATAAGATTGTTTCTTCTTGATTTTAAAATTTATTTTTTTGGGTATAGATTTGATTTGAAATCTTTATCGTACACTGAACCAAAAAACCACTCTTAAAATAAAAATGTTGAGTTTTTGTTTTAAAAATGCACCATTTTAAAAAATGATTCTTAAACCAACAATGTTTCTTTGAATATTAAGATTTAACATTCTTATTTATATAATTCGGATTTTTAAAACAAAAATGTGCGTTTTTGTTTGAAAAACAAACATTTTTTACTAAACATTTTAAAAACAAAATTGTTTTCTTATTATATTAAGGTTAAATACTTGTATTACTACGATGCAGCGTATTTGAATCCAAAACAAAAGTGTTTTCCTATTGTATTAAAATTTAAAGTTTCTATTACTGTAACGCAGCGGTTTTAAATCAAAATTTTTAATTTTTATTTTTTTAAAGAAATTTATTTTGCTAAACATTTTATAAACAAAATTTTTTATTTATTATATTAAAGGTTAACATTTTTATTATTATAATGCAGAGCACTTAAACCACAGTTTTTGCAAAACATTTTAAAAACAAGCTTGTTTCGTTACTATATTAAAAGTCTTGATTTTTATTACTGCTATGCGGAGTGTTTAAATCAAAAATTTTAATTTTTGTTTTGAAAACGTTATCACGTATAATACTTTCGCTATTTTCTTACAAATGTCACTATTAAATTGCAATATCTGCAGAAAGTGTTAAAAAGTGTTTCTACTTAGTGAGTGTGCCAAAAATGAAAATAAAAATTTGGTTTAAGTATGGTCAACTTAAAATCAAGGTTGCTTATCAACTTAAAACATGCATTTTAAAATCAAGACTGAACATTTTTAAAATAAGATTAAACAAACTTAGTTCGATTTCATCACGGCTTTATTTTTAAAATAATATTGTTCCTTCTTGATTTAAAAAAAATTTTTTTTGGTGTACTAAGCTGTTTATATCATTTACACTAATTTATATGTAATGATGTAACCCAACAAGATCTGACTTATAACAAATTCACACATTTCATAGACAAATTTTGTAGAACGTAGTATTCACGTAGCTAATTCAATACCTTCACCTTTTATATAAAAATGTTGTACAGGCTAGTAAAAAATTAATATACTAAATTTTGAGCGGATTACGTCAAAATCTATTAAGATTTCGTTTTGTATGGGAAATTTAGGAAAAACAGCTAGATTTAGGTCGGAATCTTTTACTTAATTTCGAGATAATATAAATATCCTATTAGTTCTAATAGTATGTTTCCACCGGCATGATTTCGACAAATCATGGTGATTTGAGCAAATCAAGTTGATTTATACATGATTTGCCATTCATTTTGCATACGAGCAAATTACCTCAATGTAGGTGATTTATTTTAAATCATGTCGAATGTACTATTTTTCGAACTGTATTTATCTATACAACCCTGCGTTGCTTTTAAAACTACAAACTCCATCCCTGGGTCGTCCATCAATTGTGATTGACAATTTCAAAAAAAATTACATTAAAGATTTTTAATTAATTTTATATGTTAAACTATATATGGAAAAATTCAATTACAGCTGCTGCCCACACCTTATAAAGAAAGTGCATCATTTGACTACGAAAGTTCGAACACTAAATCACTCACAAGCTCGGTGGAAGCACTTCGAAGTAATATACCTAAATCTACGTAATTTAGGGCCTTATTTTGTAAAACGCAAGTCTAAGCGTTAACTAATTTTGTGTGTGTTTTGTTTTTGCAAATTACATTTTTTCGATACAAAATTTATCAACGCTTGGCGATGCCTTTTACAAAATAAGGCCCTTAAAGTTGGTGGAAACATACCATAAGTCACTTCATGTTAGGTGTAGAGGGTATGTAAGGAACAACACCTTTTTTGGAGATCGCATTCTTTTAAGTAAGTGCACTTAAAATTAAGTGTGGTATCATTATAAGTGATGTGGGCCCCAGCAATTTAATCTGGTAACACACGTTATACGCAGAAAGAAAACAATTCAATTGTAAAAATTATCTTTTTATTTTACTTTATAATCATTTACCAAATTCTACCTATCCAAATTTTTATCTTGTCGAGAATAAAGTACAAAAACAATAACGTTAAATATACAAGTTTTTAAAATACATAAACTGCGTTGACCAAAAAACCAAGAACGGTCTCGTAATAGTGCGCCAAAAAGTACGACGTAGAAGAAAAGGAAATATTAATATTGATAAATATAAAAATGTATGCAAAGTATGAGGATAATTCTGAACAAAGTCGCATCTTACGACAGTTGAAAGTTATGTTCCACTCAATACCACATTGGCGATTGCGAGAGGTGTGCAAAGCGAATAATTGGCATTGTAAGTAGGGTCAAACAATACATACATACTTAAAAAGTAATTATGATCTTTCTATATTGTTTTTAGTGGATTCTTGTATTGATCAGTTGATGAATATGGTTGCCAGTGGCTCATATGATATGAAAGACGCTAAAACTTCACAACAGCAAGTACATTCGAATAGCAACAATATTGAAAAAAGCAATTTTAACAAAGATGAAGAACGTATTGGATCTTTGATTAGAAAAGGCTACCGTGTCATGATTTTAATGCGGGGACCTCCTGGCGTTGGAAAATCCTACTTGGCGAGATCTCTTGTAAATAATTTTGTAGATCTTGATAGCTATAGTATAGCAGACTTTATCTGCAGTTCAGATGATTACTTTTATAATTCCAAAGGAGTTTACAAATATAATTCATCAATTATATCCGAAGCACATGATTTTAATCATAAGCGGGTGAGGGATAAAGCAAAATCTGGTTTAAGTCCGATTATTGTGGACAACACAAATATACAGTTATGGGAGATGCTGCCATACGTTAAATTCGCAGTACAAAATAATTATTTGATTGAAATACTAGAGCCGAAAACCCCGTGGCGAAATTCAACTAGTGCTTTAGCGGAAAAGAATAAACATAGTGTAACGAAAAATCGTATACAGCAAATAATGGAAAAGTATGAAAAAGGAACTGTTGCTTCATTGACAAAGGTAATCACTTTTATTTTTCGAAATTAAATTACGATACATTCATGATACAATATACCATGATACATTATACCAGCTCAAGGCATATTTATTTTAACAGGCAATCCCAACATACCAAATGGCTTGAGAAAAATATTATAATAAGTTTACTAACATAAGCCTTAAGCTTGAAAAAGTATTGAAAATAAATTGAAAAAAGTTATCGTAACAATTGTAGAAAAATCAAAACGGAACCCATTTGAAAATATTGTAAGTGCATGCTTACTATAAGCTTATTCTTGTACTTGTAGAATAAGCTTATGAAAATAATGTTATATTAACTTTTGTATAGAAAACCTAATTTCTTTTAATATTTTTATAAGCTTTGAAGAATAAAATTCACAAATAATATATTTTTTTATGTTGAAAAAGAAAATTCTTATTATTTACTTCAAATTCATTCGATTTATTTATTACATACATATATATGTTTTTCATGTTGTAATTTACAAAATTACAGTGCACCCAATTTGCAATTTAAAATTAGATGTAAATGCCGCTGTAGAATGTATTGAAAAATATAAATCTTTTTAATCGTTATATTGTTCTCTTGAATGTACATATGTATCAGATATACTTAAAATAATATACTTAAGTATATACTCTTAATTTTATTAACTGCGTATAGTCATAATTGTTGCACAAATAATCCGTACGCACTTATATTTGCTTTCACACAAGTATAACAATATCCGATTCCAACACACAAACGCATCTGTACTTCATTTATCCGAAAAACTTAAATACTCAACTGTAAATAGAAACGCACATGAGTATTGGAAGTATTAAGTATCTGGCATAATTATAGTTAGAGTATTTTTATACTTATAGTATGTGTATTTATTCGGATAAAACAAAAATACTTGAGAGTATTTATTCAACATACGCCCCCGTATGCGTTTGTGTATATGAAATGGATGTACCACATGATTTGGCTGTTTGAAAACATTAATCAGGTATGGGACTATTTCTTCATTTCCAATTAAAATAACTTTTATTTAAATTACAAATTTATACACAAATAAAACCATTTAAAAAGAGTATTTCAATTAAAATATTTTTAGGCAACACGGAAATATTAGAATTATATATTTGTTTTCCATTAACTAAAGTGCTTTTTCTTGTTGGAAGCTAAAATTCCCAAAAAAAATTATTGGTAACTCATTCTAAGATTATTTTTACAAAATTTACAACAAAAGAAAATGAAGTAAAAATAAGTACTTCTAAGAGTAATAATGTTAAATTCATACATACACAAAACGGCAATAAAACAATTAAGTTTTGACCCGTTTGTTCTTGTAAAAAATGCTCAATGACTTGATTTGTACAAAAATAGGTATAAACAAAAATAAAACCACAATAAAATTGCTCTTGCCAATGATAAACTTCCAACAAAATACATAAAGGAACACTGCTTGCATTTGCACTTCTTATACGATTTGGTTTTCATTTCAAAACAAACATTCCAAAAAAATGGTTACTATAAAAATTAAACAACAAATGCATACATCCTGGTAATAGCGAAACTCAAAAATATACCCAAGCAACAATAACACTCTTAAAATTTTTTGTGGGTACTTTACTGAAAATCACACTTTTCAGCAGGTAGGACCTGCATTAAATGCTTTTGTTGTTGTGAAATTAGCAAACAAAATTATTGATAAATAATAAGGCCATCACTTTATAATTTCTATGCAGCTGTTTGTGACTTTGTTTTGACCTGCTTTGCACAAAAAAATGGGAAAAAATAAATTCCATTTACAAAAACCAAATAAAACATGCACACTTGCTGGACAAAAGGATTAATGAATATGACGTTATGGATTTTCCCGCAATTAGTGTGTTGAAATTAAAAGAAAAAAATATTAGCTCACATTTATGAATGTTGTGATCAATGTATTTCAAGCTTTGGTGCTAAATATATCAGTTTTAGTGTGACTTAATAAGAATCCTTAAAACTACTTTCGTTAGAATATTTAATTCAAAAATTCAATGGAGGAGTTCACGCAACATTCGGTAATTGTTTACTCGTTAAATTGGTAAAATTTCCATATATTTTGCTGTCAAACATTTTTTCAAATAAATTTTATAGCAATAAAATATATCGAAAATTTTACCTATTTAAGGAGTAAAGATTTACCGAATGTTGCGTGAACTCCACCAATATTAATTTGTGTAATTATAGTTACTAGATAACTAATATTTTGTAATTTGTAAAGTGATAAAATATTTCGAGTAAATATATGTATATGTAGTTACAAATGTTTTTAGCAGTCAAACATTATTAAATCGCACTTGCCATCCCTGTCATGCAATCTGTTGAGCAACAAATAAAATACTCCTGTAAATACTTATGTATATCCGGATAAATACTTGAGAGTATTTTTGTGTATATGATTGTAGCTGATACAGAGTATAATTTTACTTATAGTCGTTTGTGCTGAGTAATTTAAATAATCTGTATGCACATACTCGTTGGTTTTTTGTATTTATACGTATTCGGCTTAAACTTGAAGAGTGATTTTGTGTATGAGGATGATTTTTATTTTTAATTGCACGCATTTATAGTGGTTTGACAGCCAATACTCAAAGAGTACTTAAAACGATAATTATGTCATTCTCTGGTATGTATGACGTTTATAAGCATACTTTAGAAACATTTGTGTATAATATTAGTTTCTCAAGCATTATTAAAAAATGCTTGTGAAATCACATTTTATAAACATTATTATAAGCGAAGTTAAGAAAAGCTCAAGGCCCACTATTTATATAAGCTTATTCTCAAGTTGTATTGGATTTTGATTACTGTATGGTATGTTGGGTATCGTTCTAAAACAAATACATCAATCCAAAAATAACATGTAGTTTGTTATTAGAAAATTTCCTTGTAGCTGTCAAGTGTTAAATAAATAAGCATTTTTGTATACATATTTTCAATTATAAATTTTTTTGTAACAGGATGATTTGTTTACGTTGATTTTTTAGTACAATATTTATCGGTTATATGCATTTCTTCACTCCTATCGCGAATAACTATTCCCATGAAAAACTACAACATTTTATAATTTTCTAACGTGAATGTTTCCGTTAACAAGGCTTTAGGGAGCGAATTTACAAACCTAAAAAGGCACCTTTGAAGTAATGTTCGATTAAGATGTTACCTTCAATATACATATCCTTTATCGTGTTTGGCGATTTTCGCTTTCGACATTTTTGTAATAGATTAAAGACAGCACGCTAAATTTTTCTTTAATCTATTACAAGGGTGCTGTTGGTTGAGTGGTTAGCGCGTTTGACTACATACCCTGAGGTCTTGAGTTCAAGACTAGTTTCAGGCAAGCCAACAACATCATGTTTTTTGTTGTTGGACGTTAAAGTGATGAAGGCAGAGGACTGATCATCTTGGCAGTACCGGCAGCGATTAATACTAACATATCCTAATGCACTTCACAGCACCCTCCTCGTCGGTATTGTAGCAGAACCGTCGGCGAAGTAAAAGATCTAATAAAATGGCTACACAGCTTAAACAACTCAATGCCTCTACTTAACACCAGACGGGCTTGCAACACTGCTCTAAAAAACGCACAACAGCAGGGTTGTAAATGAATTAAGCTTTCTATATGCCTCCCACTTCACCACCTGTTCTCTCTACACTATCCCTTTCCCAAAGAAGGTAACACATTAATTAATTAACTGGTAGGCATTAATTGCCTGCTTGTGTTACTTATCTTAAAAAAAATGTAGTCGAAGGCGAAAATCGCCAAACACGATAGCAACAGAGTATACCTTACGTAATCGTGCAATTCATGCCCTGGAGGGAAATTGTAAAACAACTGATATATTTATATCCTGGCAGCAGCAGGAGTAGTAGTATTTATTTATTTCTTTAGTTTCATTAGTTTCATTAAAAAAATGGCGATATGGCTCGCAATCACAGCATAACCTAAATCGGGTGAACAATCTATAACTTTATTTTGTTGTTTTGAAGCATGGATATAACCAAACGCATGTAATGTTGCAACCACAAAGAACAATCGATATCTTGCCGGATGGATAAAGAAAATGGGAATCCTGGTCGTAGTGAAGTGGAAAATAAAGGTGGCGATGATCCCATTATAATAGTTTGGGTTATGGCTTTTTTGCATAAATTGAAGCTAGCTGAGAAATTATTTTCATTAAGTATTTTTTACCGTATTTTTGACTGAGTCACTCAAAAATTCGTAGTTCTTCATCAGCAAACTCACAATCTTCTATGGGTGCTTCAAAATTAATTACTGGTTGTTGTTCCACGGGTAAACAATTTTCTCCATTATTTTTATAAGCTTCTTTAGATTCCAGTCCATTTACCAACAGTGCGGTCTACAGTAAGCCAGAAGTGTCTTTAATTAAAGTTATTTGAAGAAAATGGTTTCCCTAAAGAAAAATATTTCATCCAAAGGTCAAAATTTGTTTTCGTGATTCATTGTACTCATGATGCATTATTATTATTATTATTATCATTATTATTATTATTATTATTATTATTATTATTATTATTATTATTATTATTATTATTATTATTATTATTATTATTATTATTATTATTATTATTATTATTATTATTATTATTATTATTATTATTATTATTATTATTATTATTATTATTATTATTATTATTATTATTATTATTATTATTATTATTATTATTATTATTATTATTATTATTATTGTATCAAGATTGTAATGTTTCTATTTTATTCGAATTATTAAATTGTTCAATACATTTTTACTACTATTGTCTACGTGGTGAAACCCTCATCAATTTTATCAAATAATTAATGGTCTAACAATATATACTTTTATAACATTTATCTAAAAAAATGTTTTCTTTGGCTTTCAATTATTTGTTTTATGCACCTACAGCTGAAAAGTACGTACATTTTTAAAAATAATTGAAACATATTTGTAAAACCTTTTATTTAAGTTGCAATGGGTAAAAACACGTCAAGTAGCCTCCTTATTTTCCACTTAATCATGGAATACTTGCTTAAATATACATATATATCAGAGCTGTAAAAAATTACAATCAATTTTGATTGCAATCAAAATGATTTCAACCAAATTCTTTGATTTCAAAATGATTTCAGATTTCAAACTGAAATCATGTCAAGATTGCAATCTTTTTTGATTGCAATCATTTTGAAATAATTTTTCTTAAATCATTGATTGCAATCAAATTTTGTTAAATCATTTGATTTCAATCAATTTCCCTGAAATCACTACCATAGTGTAAGTCCAACAAAATTGTAAAAAAAACGTACCAAAACGTAGGTTAGTTAGCCATTTCATGCAGTTTTTTTTTTAAATTATCAGAGTAAGCTTTATTTCTAGAAAAATGAGTATCATATGAAGAGAACGATGATTTGGATTCTGATTTCATTGTGATTGCAATCACTGGATTTGATTGCAATCAATTAATATAGAAATTAATTTAAAAAAATTGATTGCAATAATTTTTATTGAATCATGTGATTGCAATCAAATTGATTGCAATCTTTCACAGCTCTGATATATATGTATGTATTAATCGAAACAAGACATAAATTTAAAAAATTAAAAAAACCCAACTGCATAAAAAAAAGAAAACAACCGTCACAGATCCTAAATGGTCATTCCAAATTTAAAATCATAAGAGAAACCTAAAGATGATTTTCAAATACCTGTCGATTGATACCCATTTTGATATATTTCGCCGACTTTTTATTTTTTTCGTATAAACAAAATGGCGCCTGTTGGCCGCCATATTGAATTTTGACTACTGTCATATCTTTAGTGACACTCCCCGGATTAAGACGAATCGATTGATCGTCAAAATCTGTCTACGCGTTCGGTTTATATAGTGCCGCAAAGGAACACACATACATACATAGGCTGATAAACACAATACCCTTCTTTGCGTCGCGCAGTCGGGTAAAAAAAAAATTAACTTAAAAAATTTTTAATTCACCCATTTTGTCCGTACAAAATTTATTTTATATATAGTTTGACGTCTCAAGAAAAGAGAAAAAATTTTTCGAACAAAATGGGTAAATTCAGCTTTAAAGTTTAAAGTTTAAACGCCATTTTTTACAATAAACATTTTCGGTAATTTTAATTAAATAACATTAAATGAAAATTTGTAAAAACTCTCGAAGAAAATGGATGATAACTTTTAAACGGCTGGACCGAATTCTTTCATACATAGACTAGAAGATTTTAAATCTAGTCACTATTCAAACGAAAAAAAAACTAAATTAAAATCGGTTTAGCCGTCTGTCTGGCAGCACTATGTCGTACTAGTCGCAAAAAATTTTACTGATTGAAAATTAAATCTAAAGTACATATTACTTTACTAAGGGCCGTTAACAATAAAAATATTAACCTGCAGTTAACACTAAACTCAAAATTTAAATCTTGATAAACAAAATTTCATTAACACAAAGTAGATTTACCTATTCAATTTCAATTAAATTTAACTGGAACTTTTTTTGAGTTCAAGTTCTTAACTGAAGAAATTATTGGCATATGAAAATAAATAAATTTTTTGTTATTCTGAAAATATTTAGCATAAATTTTCAAGAATAATAACAAATTCAAAGCTTCTTAGGCGAATGCAGCACTTCTTTTTGCAGCGGTCGTACTCAGATGATGTTGAACCATGATATTATTTATTTAAATTGCTAAAATATTTGCATTTCCCAAAAATAATTTATTTCAGACAATCAAAAAAGTTGACACAAGCTAACTCAATTTTTTTTATTATTAACGAAAATTGTTAACTTTCAGTTAAAATTTAAAATTAGGCAAACTGAAAGTTAATAAACTTACCACCAGTTTTTGACTCGGTAATTAAATATTTATTTAGTTAATTTTCATATAAATTTAAATTGTAATTAAATACAACTTCTGTTTTTTAGTTGTATTTAGTTGTTCTTATTTAATTGTGACAAAAATATGGTCGCACCATAAAATACCACAAATTTTCCCTATATTTAAAAAAAAAGCAGCTGTTCAACATAAACAAAGAAAAATTCCAAAAAATGTATTTTTCTTTATTCAGGAAATAAGAATAATGAAGAGTTTCTGCAATGTTTTAAAATAATAAAAACAGCTTACAAAATCACAAAAAGACAAATATAGACAAAGAAAGCCCAAATTTCTCGACAACAAAAGTTGAATTGTTAGCGGCCACAATTTTTTGTTTCCACAAGAACAAGAAGCAGTCAGAATCATATGGTAATTTATAAAACTTAATTATTAACGATTTTCCGTCATCCCACGTCAAATTTGGTTTGTAAACAGACCGGTTTCGGCTATGTGCCATCTTCAGTGTTCTATTGAATACTAATTTAGTATTCAATAGAACACCGAAGATGGCAGATAGCCGAAACCGGTCTGTTTACAAACCAAATTTGACGTGGGATGACGGAAAATCGTTCCAAATTCAAAAAAACCCCGTCGGAAGAAAAACACAACACTCACTTAATTATTATTTAATTACACAAGGTTGGGCAATTAATTATTATTTAAATATGCAGTCAAAAACAAAATTTCGTATTTAATTATAACTTAAAAATAATTACAACTTAATTATCAAGTCAAAAACTGGAGATTAAAGTTAAAATCAACATAACTAAGCTTTTTGTTAATGGCGTTAAGAAATATCACAATTAATTTAGCGAATTAAGCAAAAACAGTAAATATAATTACTTGAAAAATTAATAAAAATTATTACACCAACATTTGTACTTTTATGTATGTACATTACGATATAACTTTTTTTGGACAAAATTTCTTCATCCCACCACGTGAAGGGCAATTTAGTATTGATAATAAAAATGTTTTTTATGCCATTTTGGCCAAAAAAACTTCCGCACCAAATGCAATTTCTAAAGCTCCTAAAAAAAAATTTTACAATACACATTATACATGGTACACTTATTGTTTATATAGCATATATTTTAAATATATTAAATAAGTAACTGTATAACAAAAATGTAAAGATATTTTTTGGGTTTAATGAAATAAATTTTAAGTTTAAAGTGCGAGTTGATTTACATAATGGAAAAATATCTTGTGCAACTTTAATAGCTCATTCCGCGCATATATTCTTACTGCTGATTTTTAATTGTAGACGCCCAGTGTTTAGAGTCATAATTTTGCAATTTTTTGCGAAATTATTAGAAAATACTTAAAATTTTGTTATTAAATGTTAATTTTGTATACTTAGGAGAAAAATCGAAATTCAAAACTTCATCGTGTTTGGTGCGGAAACTTTTTTAACGATCGCGAAAAAGTTATAAATCATTTCTTAATATTTTTTCATGGTCTATACGGCTAAGCGATGAAGAATTTGGTATTCGCAAAAATTGCAATAAGTTATTACCCTAATGTACATATATTGTTTACAAAACACAAAACACTTGTATTTATAAATACAAGAAATTTAAAAGATATATCTACTACTGATAGCTATAGCTATCAATAGTAGAAAGTGTTTTGTAAACAATATACATTAGAGTGGCAATGAAATATTTATTTGTTAATTTAAGCAAACTCTGTTTGGATTACTCTGGAATTTGGTATAAAACTTAAGTGGTAAAAATTTTATCCAAATCGGATAATTTCCAGGCGTGCCCCATTGAATTTAAAGTTAAGATTTTCTGAAATTTACCAAAATGAAGCATAAAAAAAGGACGCCTTAGAGTTATCCAATTTGGCGCAAATTTTAACCCCCACCCAATCAAGGATTATTGTTTGGAAATTATGCTTCATTTATGTAAATTTCACAAAATTTGAACTTTGGCCACTAGGGGTCGCACGTTATAGTTATTCGAACCGGTCCAAAATTTTTATCTCCGCTTAATGAAAGATCACTATATATAAATTGAGTTCAACTTTTTTTGGAAAACTTAAAATTTTACCTCAATGTGTCACGCCCGAGAATTATCCCATTTGACTAAAATTTTCGCAACGTGTGTTTTGGACAAAGTACTTTAATAATCAGCACAGCTATTTTATGTTTTTCCATTGTCAGCCTGATGTATATGCATATAATACATGTGCACATGTGCAAAATGTACATTAGGGTGACAATGAAAAATTAAAGACACGTGGTAAAAATTTTAGCCAAATCGGGTAGCTCTCAGGCGTGCCGCACTGAGGTAAAATTTTAAGTTTTCCAAAATTTGCCAATGTTAAACTCAATTTAAATATAGTGATCTTTCATTAAGCGTAGATACAAATTTTTGCCCGATTCGAATAACTAGCGTGCGACCTCTAGTGGTCAAAGTTCAAATTTTGTGAAATTTTAAAAAATTAGCATAATTTCCAAACAATAATCTTTGATTGGGTGGAGGTAAAAATTTGACCCGAATTGGAGAACCCTAAGGCGTCCCTTTTTTATTCATTTTGGTAGATTTCACAAGATTTTAACGTAGAAGCACTCCTGAAAGTTATCCGATTTTGCTAAAATTTTCACCACGTGAGTTTTATACCAAATGCTACAATAATCGGTTTGGATTTTGCTGCAAATAACAAATCAAAAATATTTCATTGCCACCCTAATATACATAAAAACACAAATGTTGGTGTAATAATTTTTATTAATTTTTGGAGCTATTCCATTTAGGGTGGGTTTTTAATGTGAACATTTAATCTTAGTTTGAAACTATAATCAATTAATTTGAGAATAAATTTAATTGAGTGCTACTTCTGTTTGCCGTTTTTAAGTGAAAGCTTAAACCTCTTAAAATTGTCATACTAAATAATAAAATATGGCATCTCTGAACAGCTGGCTCTGCAAATTGCAAAAACAAAGAAAAAGAAGAATTGAGTTATGAATTTTTAGTCGAACTGTATGTTTTTTATCCAAAGTTATATAATTAGTTTGGCTTAAGATAGTTTTTAATTTAATCTTTCGATAAAATTATTTTTTATTTAAGAAAGAAATTCTAAAGCTTGTGAATATTGAACATTCAAAGAAAAATTTTGATGTACGGAGAGTTGAACTGACAGCTGTTTCGTGACCACCAAGTCTACTTGTCAGAGTCCTTTACCTAAAATACCACTGACAGTGGCAACAACACTGTACCGAAAATCCTACTAATTTTAGTAAGCTCAATTAGCAGACTGTCGCCATCTTGTGGCGAGTCGCATCTATTAATTAACCTTTTCTAAATGTTCGGAACTTCACTAACTGTCTTCTCTTAGAATGATCAACTAATCTAAGCGTTTTCATTTCAGTCTTACCAGCGTGGAATATCATCGATATTCTCAATGCTGGGATTTTTATACCCTTCACCAAAAATGGTAAGGGTATATATAGGTTTGTCATTCGGTTTGTAATTTCTACAGTAATCACTTGCTACCCCATAAAGTATATATATTCGTAATCCTTATAAAAATCTAAGTCGATTTAGCGGTGACCGTCTGTCCGTTTTTCTAGCCGATGTTGAAAGGTATAATTCAGAGGTCCTAGAAGACTTATGGGCCTAAATGTTGAAGTCGCGTGACTGACCTTTCCTGAAGATTTTTGCATGTGAAATTCAGGAAAATCGGTTCATATATAACAGAGATATATCCAAAAAGCTACTTTGTTCCGATTTTCATGTATTTGTGAATTTCTATGACCCTATACGTCTGGCAGTACTCTACACTCAATTTATCTGTCAAATTCAGCTCTGAGAAGCTTATTGTAAAGAATCATCGAAATCGGTCCATAAATGGCGGAGATAGCGACAAAATAAAAAAATATATATACTATGTATATCATATAATTTTAAAAATGTTGTAAAAAGAACTAGTATCGAACACACCACCTACTGCACGCCAGACTGATCACTTACTCGTCCATCAACGAGCTCATTTGTGAAACAGTGTATGTTCCTGTGTTTTGTACTAATACATTATTCGTAATAGAAAGTGTTCTTAGATTTTCTGTACGTCATGTGTTTGTTGTAATTTTACCCTTTTTGTATTGTTGTAATTAGTTTTCATACATTATTATTATTATTATTATTATTATTATTATGTATTAGTTTTCGATGCGATGTCCATCATTCACAAGCTTCTAACTCGTGAACTGTAATAGGTAGAAACCTGAAATTTTCAGAGGATATCTATAATTAAGGTCACCGCAACAACAAACAGTTAAAATAAAATAGAGTGATAATAAAAAACAGGTAATACTGATGTATTCGGCTCACCCTCTACACCAGAGAGGCTTAGTTAAATGATTGGTAATTTGAGCGTATAAAAGCTAAACATATTTTTTGGTGCAATTACCCTCTTTTATTAGATTTGATTTAGTGTCCAGAGGTGGGAAATTCTTTTTCAAGGATGGAAAACCAACATTTCAAAATGGTTTAAAAATTCAACTTAAAATGAATTTTTCAAACAATTTTTTTTATAATATACCTACAATTATATTATATATGTATATGTAAAAAAATAGGAATAGTTCTCTTCAAAGTTATTTTTCATAACTAAAACTAAAATTAAAGATTTTCAACCGGACTTTTAAGCGGTTTTATATACATATTTGCAAAATATTTGTACGTAATTCCGACCTATTTGCAAAATATTTATATCACCTTGAAAATATCGAAACCAGAATATTTATTATGGTTTTATTGACGATAAAAAAACTATAAAGAAAAATAATATTGTTCTTCTCCCTTCCATCAAAAACAATAATAATTTGGAAGTTTTAAATTCGATTTGTTCTTTTTTAATTTCTTTAAAAAGTGAATTTCTTTATTTTGTTGTCTTTGCTCAAATATTAGAAGATTGCGATTTTTACTTTATTAGCAAAAATTTAGGCCCTAATGGTGTAAATCACTTCATTAAATTGATATTTATATACACTGAAAATAATCCATGCAATATTTTACGAAAAAACTTTCGTAAAAAAATACACTCCAAAGAAGTCATGAAAATGTAGAGTTTGCGATCCGGAAGTAGTGCAAATTTCGAACATTTCTAATGATTATTACATAGTGTTGTCATTGCAAGAAGTTCTCTTATTCGGTATATAATCACTGAATTGGGAGCGATGTATAGGAAAATTTCCTTTTTTGCGTTATATAATATTTTTCTCCAGGAAAAAGACTAAAAAGTTACACATTTTCGCAACTTGTTTCTTTTTATAACGCAAAACACTGTTTTCATGTATATTTAATTAAATAACTTAATTTTTAGACGAAAATTAGTTCATAAATTTCTTTATAAAATCGATTTTTCCAAAACCTTGGTGGATTTTTCTAAAACTGTAAAGGAATTACAACTTTGTATGTGACTAAAATAAATTTTAATGTACATACTTGCTTTTGCTGAGTAAGAATATATTAGTAGATCATGTTGTTGTTGGTTTAAGTAAAAATTTTCCAATAGCACAAAAACCATAATTAGTTGTGTAAAAAGTATTTTACAAAATTTGTATTTTTGAACAATTAATTTTTACGTTATACAGTAATTTTGACTTAGCTGCACAATCAACTTTTCGCGATTTTTTGTACAGATAAGTAAAAAATGCTGTTAGTTTCAATGTTCTTCGTTGCCTTAATGTGCTAATTGATATTTGATTTGAATATAATTCAAATCTGCCAAAAAAGTATGTTAAATATGCAGGCATACAAAGTGCATTTAAAAAAGTATTTTGAAGAATATTTACAGAAAGCAAATGCAAAAGGCAAAATGCAGCTAAGATTAATTTTCTGTGTCATAATAGTTTTAAAATTCCAAAAATTAAAGGCATTTATCTTAAAAGTGCAAAGCGGACTTAAACATCGAATTTATATGGGATTTTAAAGAATAGTGAGACAAATTAATAGTTGTGTGCAGTTAAGTCAAAAGAGCACTAAAACACAGGGCAAATAAAGCAATACTACTGTTGTATACAATTAATTTTGCGTTAAATAATAAAATATGAATTTTGAATCATTTGAGCTCAAAAGATATTGGTTTTCTAAACATTTTTCTCAAGTTTTCTATTCGGTACTAAAAAATGTATCCCAAATAACTATTTTATTGATTTTATTTATTTACTATTATTAATTTGTTTACTATAATTTACTTTTTCGGTTCCTGACTCTACTATCTTATGAAATAATTATTAAGGAAAGAATTTTTTTATACCTACTATGTTCTTAAAACTGACTGTCAAGAAAACCAAATGTGAATAGAAATCAGCGAAGTACAAATAGTTCAAATCGCATATTTACTTTTTATAGGCATGTCGCTGCCCACGTTTTTAAATCATAATATTGTATTGTCACTGAAAACTAATGCCTGTGCAAAATTTGAAGCCACTAGCTCATCAGAAAGTTACCTTAAAATTAATTAAGCGAGTAAATAAAAAACGTAGTAAAATAAGTATTTTAACATTTAAAAAATGAGCATTTAAAAAAATTCGGCAGCCGTGATCTGAATCTGAACACGTTTCGAGAGAAAAGTGTACAGACATACCGCTCAACGGTATGCACCACGGTGGCTATAACAAATAAAGGAGTTTAATTTCAATCTAGATAAGCAGCTAATGTTTTTTAAAAATGAAAATAGTAGCATGAGCCTCTGTAGCTCAGGGTATGATACGAATGACTGCCAGTCAAAACGATGTTGGTTCATAAAATTTTGTTTTCTAATTAAACATAATTTTTCAAAAATTAACAAATATAATACATACACTTTGTACAAAAAACGTCATACCATAAAAGAAAAAGAGCATACATTAAAATAAATTATTTATGGAAAATAATAATTTAAGAATTATTTTTCATTAAAAAAGAAATAAAACTCAATATATCGCCAGCTTTTTATTGGTTTGGCGCACCGAACATTAAAAAAAATTGAGTTAGGTATGGGTTGTAATATATTAAACAGCCGCGGATGCAGCTTGAGCTCTTGCGGGGGAACTTGTAAGCAAAACATACTATTTTTCCAAAATTCTTTTAGAAACTCTATAGAAATTTACTAGTTTTTTTTTGGGGGGGGGGGGGTAATATCCCTTTCCCCCCTTGTATCCGCGCCTATATTAAATAACCCCTTTCAGAATCCAAAACCTGTTTAGTAATTTTTTTTTACCAAAAATAAAAAACAAACAAACAAGAGGGTTATATTCGGCTATGCCGAATCTTATATACCCTTCACAAAGAAATATAAAATTTATATCTTTGGTCACAAGGTATAACAGTTAATTCGAGTTAGGACAAAGTGTATTTATCATTATAATTCTGTTTATTTCTCTTAACTTAACTGTTGTTTCATTATAAATTAAATTACAAATTAATATAGTATAAAGTTGCTAGCATTAGCTTAATCTAATTTCCCTGATTTTACACTAGCCAAAATCGAGTTTAGTCGTTATTCCTTGTGGGCACAAATACATGTACTTGCAATTATACACGAAATATCTATGCAATAATTTCCAAATAACTTTCTCAATTACTGTTTTCATAAAATATGCAAACTTTTGTATATATGTAGCTATTACGTAATAAAGTATTTTGTAATACATACATAATTTATTCAATTGAGAGTTTTTTTTTTAATATCTAATGTGTAATTTACGCATCAGATACATACCTATTTGTTGAGATTACGTGTATTAGTTGTACAAAAAGTATATTACAAAATTCGTATTCTTAAACAAGAATTTTTAGGCTACATATATACAGTTCATTTCGCATTAATTTATGCAAATATAAATTAAGAATCATTTGAGCTAAAAAAATATTGATTTTCTAAAAAAATTTTTGCAATTTTTCTATTTGATACTAAAAACTTGTACCCCAAATAAATATTTTATTGATTTTATATATTTACTAATAATTTATTTGCTATAATCCATTTTTCTGTTATTGATTTTAATATCTTATGATAAATAAGTATATTAATTAACATTAAAAGAAACATTTAAAAAAATAAAAATTTCAGGCGCCGTGATTTGAACCCGGCTCCCGAGAGAAAAACAACAATTGGGAAACCGCTTAGCGCTCTCAGCCAAACAGCCACAAAGTTAAATAGGTTTAATTTAATATAAATACTTAACAGCTGGCTGTTACAAAAGATCAGATGATAGGGATGGTTGCCAGATTTGATGATTTATTGTCATTTTGACAATTTTCCGTGTCAAATATGGGATTTTAAGGACTAAACGATTTTTACCTTAAATTTGACGATTTTTAAGAATTATAAGTTAGTTAATACAATATTTTAGAACTTTTAAAACAATTTTGATTTTGATTAAGAACTTTGCAGCTTTTGCTACAATATGTAATAGAAGTAAGGAGTAAAAGGGTAGTTATGCCAATAACTAATCATTTTAATGCTAATATTTTTAGTATTATATGTTTTTTAAAACCTCTTCTCTCCATAATTTATCAACTGCTGCATACATACATATGAATGCAGCGCCGGCCCTAGCATTTGGCCAGGGTGGAGCGAGATTTGATATCGGCGGCCTTTGGTCAACAGAAAAAATATGATACATATATTTTTTTATAAAACATGTTTTTAAATCTGATTTAAAATTTTATTGTTGTATTTATCTGGCTTGATGAATAATTTTGTGTGACTTATTATTTCTTTTCATTTACATATCTATCGTCAATGTTGGCAGCCAGCTAAAACTATGAAAACGCTTTTTAGTTTTAATAATTCCTATTTTAATATACAAAATAAGGAAGAATTTTTGAAGCTGGCGACTATTTTTTAACAATAGGTATCATTTACTTTTCTCAATATTTTTAATTGAATTTTTCCAGTTCAAAATAAATTAAATGTTAAAGCTGTGTTAAAATTAAAAACAAAAAATTTTGGTTGCAAGTGAGCGATAAGTTAAAGGCAAATTCATCTTTCCTGGTAGGTTAAAGTAAATTTGTAATAATGATAAACTGTTTATCATTTCGACAAAATCCTGCCTTTAACTATTACCAAGTTGTAATAATGGCCCTAAATTATACAAAGTTAAAAAAACATTTTGCCAGTAGCGGCATTAGTTTTATCAAATCGAGGCGATTTTAATCGACTTGAGTTACAGAAAAGGTTCGATAATTTTAGGAACATATATATTATTTATCGATTCCTATTATATTAATTAAGTCAAATTAAGAAAGCTGTTAATGCTATATAACGTAATTAGTATTTGGCGCCAATTTCAATCAGTCACTACATATTGTATATCTATGTAGGTATTTTAATAAATAATTAAAGATACCACGTTCTGTATGTCGTTATAGATTTAAATTAATCTATTAAAGATTACTTTTCTTGGCAAATTTTACAATTAAATTATCTTGATTTATGGATTGAGCATTATCATTTTCAATTGATAAAATTGCCAGGTCTGATATTTTTCCTTAGCTATGTTCGATCTTATGCTAGGAACACAACTGGGACGAACGACGAGTTTTTGGCTGCGAATATTCGTCGTCAAAAATAAAACATAATTGTGTATATGAAAATACACACAATAACGGCGTCGGACGAAATCCGTCATGCGCGGCGAGCTCTGAATAGATTTTTTTCTATTTCTTACGCCGGCGAACGACGAATAAATCAGTGCCAAGTGACCATGTTTGGTTTTAGTTTTGAAGTACTTTAGTAAATAAAGTTAATTTTTACTTTAATTATTGTTTTATTTTTATTTTATAGCATTTGAAATAAATATAGATAGTAATTAACTATAAAAATTGCTTTTAGTTGTCTTTTTGTTAATGTCTAATTTTTTAAGTATGTATTATTTTAATATAATCACACTTTGCACACACAGTAAAGAACTTTATCAATTACAACAGCTGTTACGTTTTCGTCGCTATTTTGCTTCATACGACGAATTTAAACGGCGAATTTTTATCGACGAATTCATCGCGTTGGGCGAAATTCGTCGTTCGTCCCACTTGTATTCCTAGCATTAAGTAGGTTTTTATTAGCTTCAATTTACTAAAGCTACGCTCACCTTTCATATTTTATAAATTTTTATAATAAAAATATACAAATGCGCTAGAAATTGCTTTTCGCATTTGGATTTTTTGAGCCCCTTGACACCTGGCGCCTTGTGCGACCGCCTCACTCGTTCCACCCTTGGGCCGCCGCTGTATGGATGTATGTATATAAAATATAACAAGTGTTAAAAAAACAACGCTCAAGTACAGCCTTGCATCTTAGCGAATTTTTTTGATAAGTTCTAAAAATATAATTCACAAAATTATGATGCGTATTTAAAGTAGAAAATTCCAAAAACCATACAATGTTAAATTTTGATTAAACTTAAACGTCCATTTATTCAATATTTTTTGTGGCTTTCCGAGTTACTGCACTGTATGTATATTCTTTTTCTAAAAGCAAAATGCAACTAAGACGATAGGTATAATTATTAATTTTTTCTCGATGTAAGAAATTCTCACAAATTACAGAAACGAGGCACAGGAATAGTTGTCAGATGAAATAGGGATAAATTTGTCAAATTTCGAGCGAAAAATTGTCAAAAACGTCAAAATAATTATCTTAAAAGTAAAAACAATTATTTCGAGGATGAAAACTAATTTTGTATAGAAATCTACTTAATAAACAGAATGATAATTAATAATAAATAACATAACAAATAAATTCACAGTTTTTACACAAAATATACGAAATTCTTATCAATAAAATGATCAATTGTTGTTTTAACTTAATAAACAGTATAATCACATGTTTAGTGAATTTTGCTTTTAGAAAAATAATATAAGTACGGTGCAGTAACTCGGTAAGCCACAAAAGTATTGAATAAATCAACTTTTAAGTTTAATAAAAATTTAACATTGTGCGGTTTGTGGAATTTTCTACTTAAAATACGCAGTATAATCATTTGAATTATGTTATTAGAATTTATAAAAAAATTTCGCATAGGATGCAAAGCTATACTTGAGCGTTTTTTTAGTGTTTAAACATTTTTATATTTGATATACATCCATATGTATGTATGCAGCAGTTGACAAATTATGGAGAGAAGAGGTTTTAAAAATATATCCCTTTTACTCCTTACTTCTATTACATATTGTAGTATTGTATTAACTAACTTATAATTCTTAAAAATCGTCAAATTTAAGGTAAAAATCGTTTAGTCGTTAAAATCCCATATTTGACACCGAAAATCGTCAAAATGACAATAAATCATCAAATCTGGCAACTATCCCTATCATCTGATCTTTTGTAACAGCCAGCTGTTAAGTATTTATATTAAATTAAGCCCATTTCACTGTGTGGCTGTTTGCCTGAGAGCGCTAAGCGGTTTCATAATTGTTCTTTTTCTCTCGGGGGCCGGGTTCAAATCACGGCGGCTGAAACTTTTATTTTTTATTTTTTTAAATGTTCCTTTTAATGTTCATTAATATACTTATTTATCATAAGATATTAAAATCAATAACAGAAAAACTAGATTATAGCAAATAAATTATTAGTAAATAAATAAAATCAATAAAATATTTATTTGGGATACAAGTTTTTAGTATCAAATAGAAAAATTGCAAAAAACTTTTTAGAAAATCAATATTTTTTGAGCTCAAATGATTCTAAATTTATATTTGCATAAATTAATGCGAAATGAACTGTATATATGTAGCCTAAAAGTTCTTGTTTAAGAATACCAATTTTGTAATATAGTTTTTGTACAACTAATACACGTAATCTCAACAAAGAGGTATGTATATGATGCGTAAATTACACATTATATATTTAAAAGAAAACTCTCAATTGAATAAATTATGTATGTATTACAAAATACTTTATTACGTAATAGCTACATATATACAAACGTTTGCATATTTTATGAAAACAGCAATTGAGAAAGTTATTTGGAAATTATTGCATAGATATTTCGTGTATAATTGCAAGTACATGTATCTGTGCCCACAAGGAATAACGACTAAACTCGATTTTGGCTAGTGAGAATTTTAAAATCGCTGTGTAGAATCAGGGAAATTAGATTAAGCTAATGCTAGCAATTTTATACTATATTAATTTGTAATTTAATTTATAATGAAACAACAGTTAAGTTAAGAGAAATAAACAGAATTATAATGATAAATACACTTTGTCCTAACTCGAATTAACTGTTATACCTTGTGACCAAAGATATACATTTTATATTACTTTGTGAAGGGTATATCAGATTCGGCATATCCGAATATAACCCTCTTACTTGTTTGAATGCTTATTTTGCCCAAGTTTGTGGAGCAGTCCACATTCATGTTTTAGCTAAGTGCCTTTAGATTTTTAATAATTGAGTTATGAATTTTTAGTCGAACTGTATGGTTTTTATCCAAAGTTATTTAATTAGTTTGGCTTAAGTTCGTTTTTAATTTAATCTTTCGATCAAATTATTTTTTATTTAAGAAAGAAATTCTAAAGCATGTGAATATTGAACATTCAAAGAAAAATTTGGATGTAAGGAGGGTTGAACTGACAGCTGTTTCGTGACCACCAAGTCTACTCGTCAGAGTCCTTTACCTAAACTACCACTGACAGTGGCAACAACACTGTAGCGAAACTCCTACTAATTTTAGTAAGCTCAATTAACAGACTGTCGCCACCTTGTGGCGAGTCGCACCTATTAGTTAACCTTTTCTAAATGTTCGGAACTTCACGAACTGTCTTCTCTAAGAATGCTCAACTACTCTAAGCCTTTTCATTTCAGTCTTACCAACGTGGAATATCATCGATATTCTCAATGCTAGGATTTTTTGAATGTTCATTTTGCCCAAGTTTTTAGAACAGTACACATTCATGTTTTAGCTAAGTGCCTTTAGAGTTTTAATAATTGAATTATGAATTTTTAGTCGAACTGTATTGTTTTTATCTAAAGTTATTTAATTAGTTTGGCTTAAGTTCATTTTTAATTTAATCTTTCGATTAATATATTTTTTTATTTAAGAAAGAAATTGTAAAGCATGTGAATATTGGACATTCAAAGAAAAATTTGGATGTACGGAAGGTTGAACTGACAGCTGTTTCGTGACCACCAAGTCTACTCATCACAGTCCTTTACCTACATTACCACTGACAGTGGCAACAACACTGTAGCGAAAATTTTTACTAATTTTAGTAAGCTCAATTAACAGACTGTCGCCATCTTGTGGCGAGTCGCACCTATTAATTAACCTTTTCTAAATGTTCGGAACTTAACTAACTGCCTTCTCTTAGAATGCTTAACTAATCTAAGCTTTTTCATTTCAGTCTTACCAGCGTGGAATATCATCGATATTCTCAATGCTGGGATTTTTTGAATGTTTATTTTGCCCAAGTTTTGGAACAGTACACATTCATGTTTTAGCTAAGTGTCTTTAGAGTTTTAATAATTGAGTTATGAATTTGTAGTCGGGCTTACAACATAAAAACAGAATTTATATCATATTATTAATTATATTGAACAAAGTACAATCGAATGTGAGTGTTGACATACTTATTTTTTACAGCTAAACCACCAACGTTGGCCGCTTAAGCTGGGCAATAAAAGCAGTTAATTATTGTCTTAAAAACAGAAAACAAAGATTAAAGATGACTAAATCTCTAATGTTCACATTAAAAACCCGCTCAGTTAATTGTGATATTTCTTTATACCTAATAGATCCCTGATGATGATTAACAACGTTAGGCGAAATATCGGTATTTAAATAAATAAAAAAGTAAATAATCAATAAAAACCAAAAATTCTTTTTGAGTGTTATTACTTTAGACCTCAAGCCAAATAATATTTAAATATATAAAACTAAAACAAAAAAGATTAACAACATCAATTATACATTTATTAAAGATGTTACATTTTTAATATAGATTTAAAGAAACAAGATAAAAGTAATTATGGTAACCTAGATAATTATTCAGAAATACAGTAATTAAATATTTTTTAATAAATAAAAAATAAGTTACCAAAAAAACACGCATTTATTTATTGGATTACTAAGTTATTGTTATGTATTTCACTTTATATTCATTATAAACTAAAGTTTAAAACGTATCAGATTGTTAGAGGACAATATTAAAAATATGTAAGTTTTCTTAATTTTAATTGTGTTGGTGCACCTCAAAACATTAAGACAAGCTAGTAATTTTTCATATGTTTAATTTACTCACTGAAAGGCAACTTTTTATCGCTATTGCGTTGAAAAAAAATTGTTTTGTTCATACACCACCCTAATGTACATAGATCGTGACTTAACAAGATAATTTATATAACATTTTATTTCACACGCAATTTTCAGATGCTGAAAAATACGAAATATAGTAAGACTCTGCCGCAGATGCGCTTACTTCCTCCCATAAATACTGCTCCAATAAATAGTGAAACTGTTGATAATAGTATTCCTAAAGATGAAATATTAGAAAAAAGATTGTCCCACGTTCAGAATGCTATTGCGAAAACTGAGTCTAAAGAACAACGTACAAAATTTAAATCCAGCAGATCACCAGCAAACTCGTATAATCAGCAAGATTACACTGCATCGCCAACGCGCAATGTTTATAATCTTTTGGAGAAGAAAACTACAACTGTTTGGAAGCCTTTTGAATCGGAATCGGCTGATTTTTGGGGAATAAAATCATTTCAACCAGAAGAGCAGCAGGCTTTGCAATTAAGTGACTTGCACAAAAGTATGTATAGCGAAAAATCCTTGCTAGATTTGCTAAGAGAAAACTGTGATGATCCTACAAATGAATCAAACCCATCGCTGCAAGATGAGAGTGACAAAACGAAAGGTCCAAGTTCTTTTGAGCGTCACAGTATTAATTGTCCTAACGAAAATTCTTCATTCGTTTCACTGCGCCAAGTTTACCCAAACAAAACAGTGTCTGGACTGTGGGATTTGTTTGTTAAATGTAATGGCGACATAGACTGGGCAGTTGACATTTTACTTAAGGAAGATGAACTAGAAATGCTTCGATATGATGAAGACGTTTTCTATCATCCAAAAGATGACGAGTTATTTGAGTGCTTGTGTAATAATGTCGATAGAGAAAGTCAACAAAAAACCAATATTGAAGATATTGATAGTAACACAAATTCTGAGCAGAACACTACAGCCATGCTGAATCCACCAGACGCTAAACCACAACGTCAGCGATCACGTTTTTCTCGTTTCTATCAACGTGCGAATCCATCATTGCTGGATGTAAAGGAAAATATTGAAAACTGCTTTGTTTTGGGAGATGATTTGTATTCACAACATCTGCTGAAGATACGAAATACACGCAGTAGGGCAAATGATGAGACTGCTTCCCCGAACGCTATGGCCGAAACTTCCGAAAACATGGAAAATACATTTTCAAAAAATGAAGATTTTGATGAAAATATCGAAAATGAAGATAATGATTTTGAGGAAGATAATGAAAGCGATGATTTCAGTGATGATATGCTGGAAATGTCATTAGGCGAACAATTAGTTCACCAACTAGTTGATACATTTGGAAATGAATCATCAATCGAACCACAAATTTCTTCTGTTTTACCACTCAATTTAAAGGTTTTTATGCCTCGGTCTTTGGCTAAACAGATTTACATGTTATGGCTGGAATCCGCGTTCAATCACATAGAAGAGGAACGGCAAAAAATGTTAAGAGATGATGAAGATTTTGCTAGACTGTTAAAAAATCCGAAATATTCAGAGTTTCAACAATCGCCTAATAATCTACGAGAAATATTGGATATGGAATATGCGTGGAAGATATATAATCAAGATAAAGAAGAGCAACAACAGCGGGATATTGATATTGAAAAGATACATATACCGAAAGATTTGGCATCACATCTAACGCAAATGAAGTTATGTGAAACATTTCCTAACATTCCACGAGAAACTTTGCTCGATATACTAGTTACAAATCACAACGATTACAATGCAACTGTTGCAGTCCTGCGAAGCACTATGCAAATAGACAATCCCTCTACAACACAGGATCATCTGATGGAGTGTGCTCGAAAAGAACAGGATTTGGTATGTATCTATAAAAATATATGCAAATACTAACATTAAAGCTCCCATCATTTTCGCTCTCAAACTTAGGTTAATATACAACTTCAAAACCAAGTGGATCAACGAAACGAAAGAATTTCGAACAACTGGGATGAGAATGATCGAAAGTCCACTTTATCTCCGGACGAATCTAAACGTTTGGCCCTTCGTGAATTCGAAGAGAATCGAAACTTAGCGGCACATCACTGCCAACTGAAAGCTGAATGCTACCAAAAGGCTAAAGAAGCTATACATGGTGGCAATGGTGGCGCTGCCATTTATTATTCTCAAATTGCTAATTTGCATATAAAGAAAATTGACATGTACAACCATAGAGCGGCTAATTGCATTATGGATGTTCATAAAAACACCCAAAACAATCCAGATCTCTTAGATCTCCACTATTTATATTTAATAGAAGCCTTAGGATGTTTAGATCTATTCTTAGACCGTCATATTACGGCACTGCGTGTAGCTTCACGAAATTACAAACATGTGTTTATAATAACTGGACGTGGTAAACATAGCGCTGGAGGTGTCTCAACGATTAAGAATAAAGTAAAAGCAAGATTAAAAGAACGCTGTCTAAGGTATTTTTCTTTGAACATCGCAAAGCTCGTAAAATTTAATTTAATTTTTAATTTCTTGGCAGGTGGAGTGAAGTAAATCCAGGACTATTAAAAGTGAAAATATTTTCAGGTTCGCGCCATTCCAAGAACATTTGATTAAACGAGGTATATGCTTCTGTAATTTAGTTATAGTAGCATATACCTAAACACTGCTTGTATTTGTGATGATAGTGGATTGGAAAATACATATCGTCATATAAAACGTAAAACCATGTAACTACAATTTTTTCAATTTTACAGGAGAGGGAAAATAGTTTATAAAATAGTACAAGTTGTTGTGGCTTCGTTGTTTTCTTTTTGATTACAACTTCGCCGAGCATGACAGTAGATGCTTAAAAATTATTAGGGACATGGGCTTCGATATAATACACGATAATTAATTAAAATAACTGTTTTGAAAATTTTGTCACATGGTTTTACGTTTCATATGACGATATGTATGTTCATTAGAGTGTCCCTTGTTACGGGCTTCCTTGTTTTAAAGTTTTTGGGTTACACACTTATTTTTCCTACTTTAATTTAATATAACTTAAGTAAAAATGTACGCTCCTGACGCCACGAATAAGAACTATTTTTTTTCGATGATCTTAATTAGGGATGTAACGATACGCTGTTTTGCCGATACGATACCGATACTCAAAAAGAAATATCGGCGATACCGATTCCGATACGCATATTGAAATTGTGTTCAAGCTTAAATTAATAGAACTCAAGTAGGGTAATTTTTTAACCGACTTCAAAAAAAGGAGAAAGGTTATCAATTCGTCATGTATTTTTTTATGTGTGTTCCCTCAAAACTCCGCAATTTATAAACCGATTTCCAATTTTTTTCTCTATTCTAAAAGTGGGCGGGGTCACGCCCATACAAAGTAAATACACATTCGTTTTCAACTTCTTCTACTCATCCGATTCGTATGAAACTTTACACACATTAAGCTTCTGCAATGCCAAGCATATGTAAAACTAATTAGAAATGATCCAAGTTTGCACTATTTCCGGATCGCAAATTCTACATTTTCATGACTTCTTTCGAGTTTCTTTTTTTTGCTGGGAATAAGATTGATGGTAAAATTAATAAAAAAAAAATAAATTGTTTTTTTTTTTAATAAAATAACAGCTATTTATTATTATTTAAAAATTATATTAATAAAATTTAACAATTCTTGCAAAAAAATCTAACCAATCCACAAAATAGGCGTGGCACCGCCCCCATATTTTATCATCATGTTTTTTTACGAAAACTGTTGACTTCATTAAAAGTCCTTTAAATAATTAGTCAGACGAAAATATTACAAGTAGTCTTTATTGAACAAAAGGATTAAGCGATAAAAATATTAGACGCCAGAATGTGTAACACAAGGTTGTATATAAAAGTATATAGTGCAAAGTTGCAATAATAAAGTATGATAAAACCTAAGACATAAAAATTAATGTCATTGAACCAAATGGTATTTTAACACGCCTTCGCAATAAATTCAATTTTTGTAATTATCTAAGCCCAAAGAATCTCTAAATTTACAATATTTAATCCTTGCCAACGGTTTTGTAAAAATGTCGGAAACTATGTCTTCTGTTGAAAAATATTCATAAATAATAGTTCCCTCCTGCTTCAGGTTTTAAGCTGCTTTGGTTATCTACATATAGTTTGGGCGTGGAACAAGTATCAAAATCATTCAATAATTTTATTAACCAAACTGCCTCCTGACTTGCCTCTGTCAAAGCCACCAGCTCAGCCTCAGTTGATGAAAGGGTCACGATGTTCTGTTCTCCTGCAGCGTAGTGAATTATTTCGGTCCCAAACTTGAATATGTACCCACTTGCTGATTTTCGCCCATTTCCATCCCCAGCCCAATCTGCATCTGTGTAGCCCTCAAAACACGTTTCATTACTTGTTCAAACACGTAGTTTAAAACTACGCGTTCCCTTTAAATACCGCGTGACTAGTTTAATCTCGTTCCAATCATTCCGTGTAGGGTTGCTAATTTTTCGCGACAAAACTGAAATCGCTAAAGCGATATCTGGTCTAGAGTTTGCAGCTAAGTATAGCAAAGAGCCAACTGCTCTTCGATAATTATCATTAGTATCTAAGAAATAGTCTGATTTAATTTTAAAATATCCAGGATCCAAGGGTATCTTCGACTGCTTAGCGTCCACCATTTTATGCTCCTCTAATATTGATATAATTTTCTTGATCCATATAGAAAATACCCTCTTGAAACATTTATACCAAGATATAACTTCAGCGTTCCTAAATCGGATATTTCAAAATGCTTCTTCATAGCAGTTTTTATACCTTTAATATTCTCCTCATTCTTTGACAATATAATAATATCGTCAACATAAACTAACGCATAAATGTAGTCACCTTCAATTTCTTTTATGTATAGACAATTATCAGCGATTCCCCTTCTGAATCCGAATTGCATGAGTATTTCATTCATTCGCTGATTCCAGCATCTCGCTGACTGCTTGAGTTCATAAATGCTACGATTTAGTTTGCAAACCATACTCTCTTTTCCAGGTTCAATATACCCTTCTGGTTGTCTGACATAAATTTCCGTATCAATAGGAGCATTCAAAAATGCTGTTTTAACGTCAATATAATGTACAGACATATTTCTACAAGAGAGTACCCCTTCGCAACCAAACGAACCTTGTATCGCTTGTCACCGTTCGTTCCTGTTTTAATTTTGTAGACCCATTTGGTAACAACAGCCTTTTTATTTTCTGGCAACTCTACAAGGTCCCAACCATCATTTACAATCATAGAGCTTATTTCTTCTTGCATAGCCAGAAACCAATCATTTCTGTTAGGGCTCGCAATAGCTTCTTTATACGTTGAAGGCTCCTTCGATGTTGTCGTCATATTTGCATATCGTTTGGGCATGACACCCTTTGTTATTCTTGATGAAACTCTTCTTTCAGGAACATTATTTTTTTCTTCACTGGATATGCTGCTTTCTGCTGTCTGAAAACCAAGAAAATCGCTGTTAGAATCAGAATCATGATATACCCTATTCATTTTCATTATTCTGACAGCTACTGTTCATGTTACTTTGAATATTTAATGTAGAAGGCATGTCATCTTTATTATCTTTATTTTTCGATAATTTTAATTCATACAAATTTGGAGTATTCTAGAAAGTATTAGCTCCGTGTTCGTTTCCTTCAAATTTAAAATTTAATATATTTGTATGGGATATCCTTTTCATTTCAAAAACATTCTTATACTCTTCGATAAATTCAACATCTCTGCTAAATATAATTCGGTCATTCTGTGGATCGATAAGCCTTTGATACACTACTATATCCTACCAAGATATATTTTTCTGAAGTCGGATCAAGCTTTTGTCGTTTCTGTTTGTTTATACTAATGAACGCAGAACAGCCAAATTTTCTTATATAACTCATATTCGGTTTAGTTTTGAACAATTCCTCATACGGAGTGAAATTTACAGAACTAGAAGGTAAGCGATTTTGGATGTAGTTTGATGTATTTACGACCTCTGCCCAATATTTCAAATCCATGTTTGCGGCAAACATCATGCATTGAGCCATTTCTATTAGGCTGCTGTTCCTGCGCTCCGGCACTCCATTTTGTTGCGGGGTGTATGGAGCAGTCAACTGACGGGTGATACCTTTGGATCTGAAAAAAAAATCCATTTCCTTATTGCAAAATTCACCCCCTCTGTCCGTTCTCAATTCCTTAACACCCTTTCCAAATTTATTTTCGGCGTATGCCTATCTCTGAGACGCGTTTGACGGCTAGAAGCTTTTTCAAAATCAACGGATATACTCTACGACACAAAGGACCCCCAAGGTAGAGCTTGTGATGGCTCGGGTATACTAATAAAATCGCGATTAAAACACTACTTAATGAGTGATCATTGTGAAGACTATCTTCGAGCAACTAACATCTGCATTGAAGCTTTTCATCAAAACCTGGTGATTGCATCAATTTACTCTCTAGGCCCAAGCTTTTTGGCCGCCGGTGATTACAACGCTAAGCACACGTTCTGGGGATCTCGCCCCATCACGCCAAAGGGTCGCGTTTTGTTTGACACAATTTCAAAAATGCGGTTAAATGTTATATCAAGTGGGCAGCCAACTTACTGGCCAACAGATCGCCAAAAAATACCTGATGTTATTGATTTTAGAGTGGTAAAGGGTGTGCCCAGCGAAATGATCCAAGTTGAAGCATCTTTAGATTTGTCTTCAGATCACTCACCAACTATTGTCACTATATATTCACATACAACATATTCACCCACTTGTGATTTAACGATGACAACCACACGTATAAATTGGTTGAAATACAAAAAATATTTGAGTGCTCATTGCCCAGAAAATATTCAATTAAAAACGCCTGCTGACATAGATGATCTATTAGAATGTTTGAAGCAAACCTTAAGCAAGCTGCTCTAAATGCTACTACTACAAATCTTCAAGTGAGATATAATAAAATTTTTTCAGCAGATGTAGAATGGCTTTTATGCGAAAAAAGAAGAGTTCGTAAAATCTAGGCTGAAGGAATGTACTAAACAGCTGAAAGCTCTACTAGAATATCAAAAAACCGCTTCTCTTCAAAACTTTCTGAATGGGCTCGACGCAACACCTCAAACAGACTATTCGCTATGGAGAGCAGGCCGAGGCCTCAAAAGACTAGTGATATATAAGCCTCCATTGCGAGCTTCGAATGGAGACTGGGCAAAAACTGACGCTGAAAAAGGTACTCAGAGTGTAAACCACTTGCAGAAAGTATTTACTCCAAATACGTCTGATACTATAGTTGAGCTGCCACCAGTCCTCGCTATACCAGATGTTACTTTGAGGTTCAACATTCGTGAGATTGAACACTATATTGCAGGCTTAAACTCGAAAAAAGCTCCAGGCGCTGATAAAATAAGCAATAAAATGCTCTTAGAGCTACCCTATACTGCAAAACGGATAATTCTATTTATTTTTAACAGTATTTTGCGCCTCAAATGCTATCCCGCAGAATGGAAGGTTTCGCTGATTACCATGATACCTAAACCACGCAAAGATCATACGAAGGTGGAGTCCTATAGGCCTGTTATCTAACATGTCAAAACTATTTGAAAAGCTACTTAGGAGTAAGCTAACACCCATACTGAATCGTACTGGATGCATTCCAGACCACCAATTCGGTTTTAGGAGACAACATAGTACGATTGAACAAACACTTAGACTCGTGAACGTGGTTAGAAAAACCTTCGGAGAAAAGAAATATTGTTCTGCGCTCTTCATCGATGTTTCTCAGGCATTTGATAAAGTATGGCACGAAGGTTTAATACATAAACTAAAGCAAAACCTACCCGAAAACATCCTTAAACTTTTAGAAAGGTACTTAACTGAGCGAAAATTTCTTGTTAAAAAATGTAATTTTTAAAGCCCTCCGCGACCCATTGAAGCCGGAGTTCCTCAAGGCAGCATCCTCGGTCCTGTATTATATCTGATATATGCCTCTGACTTGCCGGTAAGCAGTAACATACACATATCAACATTCGCTGATGATACAGCTTTTCTAAGTGTTCACAAAAGCCATCAAGAAGCCACCCGCAATTTGTTAGATTATATACCCCAGTTGGAACAATGGCTAAAACAATGGCGGATAAAAATTAACGAACAAAAATGTGTGCATATTACTTTTACATTGTGCAAAGAAACCTGCCCACCTATACAAATAAATAACCAAACTATACCTCAACACACTGAAGTAAAATATCTCGGTGTTCATCTTGATCGTCGTCTAACATGGAAGTCACACATAAATGCAAAGGTGACCCAAATGAAATTAAAAGCAGCTCAAATGAATTGGCTCATTGGAAGGAACTCTACTCTAAGCCTATATTGTAAACTTCTTCTATACAACTCCATTCTAAAACCAATATGGTCCTACGGAATCCAGTTATGGGGCACTGCCTCGGCATCAAATGTAGAAAAAAATTCAAAGGCAACAAAATACGTTTACAGCAGACCCATGGTATGTCAGAAACAAGCGAATTCATAAATACCTAGATGTGCCGCCGGTTAAGACAGTGTTTCTTAAACACGTGACAAGCTACATAAAAAGACTTGAGTTGCACCCAAATCCCTAGCCCGAAACATCATTAACTTTAGAGGCCACACTTGGCTGAGAAGGAGGGACACTCTTGCTCTCAGCCGAACACGAGAGGCGTAAACAACCAAACAACCAACCGCTGAAGCAAATATTTTTGTCTGGCACTGGCTGGACTTAAAAATTAAAATTTTAGAGTTAAGATTTGATTACTTATTGTTAGTTCAATTTTATTGAAGATACAATAATTAAATATAACCGAAAAAAATAAATAAAAATTTTAGAACGAAATTCTAAAGCATGTAATAAGTGAACATACATTTAGTTGTACGGAAAGCTGAACTGACATCAGACGTTTCGATGTTCGTACAACCAAATTTTTTAATGTTAAATTTTTAAATGCTTTAGAATTTCTTTCTAAATCCTACTACGGACCTCTGCCTGAAATTCAGCCTGATATAAGAAGTATGTGTAAGAAAAGAAGCTGAAAATTAGGTTTGAAATATTTTAAATAATCAAATTTAAAATTATTTGATTAAGCAGCATTTTGATTAATTATGATTATTGATTAATCACAATTTTGATTACTCAAAAATTATATCAATCGATTAATCGCGCATCCCTAATAGAAACCATACAGTTCGACTATATTCATAACTCAAATGAAAAATATTTTATTAAAAATGTTTTTATATTTAGTTCCTCTTGTAAGCCGAGGATTTTTGAAATACTTCAAATATGTATATGTATAAGTAATAGGCAATTCACACTACCGTGTTTATGGCAATTTTAAGTGTTTACGAGCCAAACACGCTAATTTTTAGATGTTTTCCCATATACTAAATTGTCAAAAAATTTACGTGTTTCAAAATGAAACTGATTCAAAAACCAGTAAAAGGCAGGGTTCCAAGTATTTGTTGATGTATGTTCAGTAGATTTTTTTATTTTAGTGCTTATTCAACACGGTTTGTAATGGCGGAAAAATATGTAAACAAAGTCGAAATTAAAAAAGGTTGTAGCATTTCTATAACAACAAGCAGCGTATTCTGAAAATTATGATTTGTGTTGGCTTAAAAGTATTAAAAACCTCGTTTTTGGTTCAAGTTTTCAATTCGAATGGAAAAATGTACATACACATGTAAAATTCTAATTAATAACTTTGCAAAATTATTAATATTTAGGACACAAAAAAATCTTTAGCTGCTGGTTTGCTACCACCTTTTATGAATTCGTCATGCTGTAAACAGAAAGTTTATAAAATTGTAGTCTGAACAACTTTGTTTAGTTTCTTAAAATATTTGCCGAAACACGTTAAACTATAGCAGTGTGAATTTTTTTACTTAAATTTTTTGATTACGATTTTATTTCTTAGCCGTTGTCAACGTCTTATTAATTAGCATCAAGTACCCCTTATTTAAAAAATTAGGGATAAAATTCTTTCGTGGTTTTAATCGACAACTAGCAAATTTATTTAAAAAAATTTTTTGACAACATAGTCTATACAGATAAAGTTTTGTAATAGAGAAGGTTTTCTGTTGCAAACTTATTCATGAAGCCGTGAACTTTTCTTTTAATTGAATTTTTAAATGTGTAAACATACATGACTAGTACTGTCTGTATGTAAATCAATTTTGTTAGAAAATGGGTAAATAATAACGTCTAGCAATAAATATAAAATTTTTATCCTAATTACGAAAAAATTATCCCCAGCTTTTGGATATGTCTCTATGAATGGGAACACTGGTTTATTTTTTTTCTTTCTTTAATTTTTATTTTCTTTACAAAACAACTTTGACATTGCCTTGGTAATTTATAAAAACAAAATGCCTGTTTTTTTTCGTGTTGTATTTGTTTTAGTGAAGTTCCCACTTTATTGAATTCGCCTTGATTACAAGGTTTTTGTACTTCTTCCTCTCCATAATTAATCAACTGCTGCATACATACATATGCATCAATGCTCAAATATTTACAAAGAAATTCTAAGTTTTTCAAATATATTGGTACTTCAATTCTCAAAAAAATGAGCTTTGCGAAATGTATTTAAAGTTTTAAACATTTTAGCATAGATGTGGCTGTTGTTAGCTTTTTAACGGTTATAACTTTGGTTTAGATTTGTTTGTTTTTAGGCATTTACACATTAAGGCTCCGTTAGCAGACCGGAACGAAATTTAGATGGAATGTAACAGTAACGTAAGACGTAAAGACCATTATAGAAAGTAAAAACGTATAAAATATTTTTGACGTAAACCAAATAAAAATTATAAAATCAACAAAAAAGCACGCATTCATAATATTTTATTTTATTTCTAGCATTAGAACTAAGCAACAAAAACGTTTAAAAGACATTGCAATTTCCGCAATGTTAGCAGTTTCTTGCGAATTTTCCCCATTTTCGCGATCTCTGTGATCTTTTTAGATTTTGTTAATCTTTACAGCTTTAGTGATTTTATCAATACAAAAACCAAATTTTTTGCGAACTTGCGAGTTTTTGCGTTCTGTTCGAGTTTTTTTGGTATTTTAATAAATTTTAGGGCTTATTTCCGATTTTTTAGCTTTTCGCTAATTTTAGCAATGTTTGTTATAAAAGCTACTTTTTGCAAGTTTCGGCTTCTTTACAGTTTTCGCGATTTTTAAACAATATAAGACTTTGCTATTGTGCCGCTGTTAGCAAGTTTTTGCGAATTTTCGCCATTTTCACGATTTGTACCGAATTTTTGGCATTCCGTACAGTTTTAGCGATTTTTCATCATTATTACCGGTTTGGTAATATATTGCAATTTTTCGCAAATTTCCGATGTTTTCGCGATATCGACAATTTTTTCAAAGTTTTTGACTTTCTTACATTTTTAGGGAATTTTTATTAATATTACGCTTTGCAATATATCAAGTTTTAGAGTCATTTTTGCAAATTTTCCCGATTTTTTCCGAGTTCTTAATATTTCGTACACGTAGCGAGTTTTAATAAATTTTAGATTTTGTTTCCAATATTGTAGTTTTTGGCCTATGAATTAAAAAAGTTTTGTTTTTTTTAATAAATTGTATATACTATTTTCAATTTAGGTGATGTTACTTTAAAATGTAAGGAAATATAATTTTTGATATGTTTGTACATTCCTTTTAAGTTGACTATAACCGTTTGAACTACTTTACACATAACAATATCGGTCAGCTGTATCGTCCCTATACAGTTACATTCAGTTCCAGTCCGCTAACTCTACCTTTAAAAGAGCGATACGTACATACATATACACATAAAGGATTTATATGCCGTACGTTTTTGGTATTGCATTTTTAAATTAGTATTAAAACGGATAAAAACTTGTGAATATATGAAGAGATTGGTGCAATAGCTCGGTAATAATATTAACCTCGAAAAAGTATTTCTTACTTTTGACGAATTTTTTACGATTTTAAATAATTATTTTGACATTTTGGCGATTTTTCGCTCGAAATTTGACGATTTCATCACTATTCCATCTGGCAACTATGACCATAACACAATCACATAAGAGAGAGAAAATGAGACAAAATTCAAATCGAGCTAAAAAAGACTATAAAAAAGCATGGAAAACAGAAATCGTGCCGTTTTTTATGCCCGTTCTACACGTAACATAATATGTAAGATGAGATTATCAAATTCAATCGCAGAGAGAATTATGTTACGTGTAGACTTCAAACTAGTGTTATCTCAATGTTATAAGAATTTTTAGGAGGTTGATGAAGATTGACTGTTACAGTCGGGAGTTATAAAATATTCCGATGATGAAGTTGATGCTGAGCGAATTGGTTGAAATTACGATTCTGGTGGTGGCGTGAAAAAAGAACAGCTTGGCTGGGATCCACTTTGATTGTCTTCAAGTGATGCTTGTCACAATATTTGTTGGATATTTCAAACAGCTTCTCTTTGAATTTCTTCAATTTTAATTTTATTTATTTCAAATACCACTTGTTTACCAAGCCAATCATAGCAGTTTTTCTGCAGCCTTGCTAATAATCAACTTTTTTACGTTGTAGATCCTTTCTTCTAACTTAAATATTATTTTTCTAAAAATAAAAATATGTACATAAAAATATTGTAAATTACTTAAACAAAGACCATTTAAATTTTTATCTGAAATAATAATATAAAAAAATGAATACAAAAAGTGAATGGGAAGCTATTGCAGATAATTTTACAATAAAATATTTAGCAGTTTCCGCATTGTCTCGGCGCCTTGGATGGGAAACACGTCGTTTTCAAATCCTTTAGAAGAGATGATTCTTATTTTTATAATTATAAAGGGACGAAAAGTATTGTTTTGCTCGCACTAGTGGATGCAGATTGTCGCTGCATATACATAGATGTTGGATGCAACGGCTGAACTCACGATGCAGGAGTTTTATTACAAAGCGACTTAAAAAAGTCATGGATGATGCTGAAAATCACTTTCCAGCAGATGGTGTTATTGGATATGGAAGAACAACGTGTTATTGGAAATGGAATACGTCATAGTGGCTGATGATGTTTTTCCCCTACAAAAGCACATCATGAAGCTCTACTCCCAGAACACCAGTAAAACGAGTTTTTGATGTCAAATGGTGAATTAACGTGTTCTCCACGTTTAGTGAAAATTTCAGACCAAAAGCCAAGTTTTGCGACTTTTACTCTACTCCACCTAACTTGAAATGCTGTTGTAACTTGAAGTTATGACTGCGCTGTTAAAACAAATACACTAACAATTACTCGTATGTTATAAGTTGAAAAAAGTATTAATTTGAGCGATCCGTAGTTATATACGCGGTGGGCAGCTCGAAACTACAAATTTTTTTCTATTAATAGAACTTTTACTTGAACAATATGTGCTACGTCTGAAAAATATTTGTTTTTTGATATAATAAAATATGCTATCTCAAAAAAATACATAAACAAGTGCAAAATATAAAATTATTTGCATATGTATAAAGTATTAAGAATATTTAAACCATCTTATGGAAGCGAAATAAGTAGTTTTTTAGCTCTCCTGAGAAGTAAGATTTTTTGAGTTGACGTTTATTGAATATAGGCTCTCGATCAGTGTTGCCAGGTAACTTTTTCCCCCGCCCCAAAAAAAATTTAAAAACCCCCTAATTTTAGCCTATTTTGAGAATAAACCCCCTAAATGTAAAATTATATGTAATATGTAGTTTAATTTAAGTAAATTAACTTGATTCAGTTTCAATTTACATACTAATATCGTTACCTGAATAAACCGAATACACCCTTTTATTAATTTTCTGAATTCCTTTAAAAATTTTATGGTTTCTAGAATATTTGTATTTAATAAAATACATTTCAAATTAAAAAAATAACACTAATAAAATACTGTTACGCATGTACATATCTTCATATAGAATGCAAAAGGTATTATGTATGATAATTTTAAAAAAATTTGCAGGAGATTAAAACCTTAATAAAAGGCAAACTTTTATGATTATACAAATTATTTTTTCTGGATTATTTCATTTATAATAAAGTCCAAATTATTGATACAATCCTGAAAAAAGAGTTATTGCAATCACAAAACTTTGCTTTTTATAAAGTTATTTATCTCTCCTTCAATATTTTTAAAAATTATAATAGGCACTTTTGCATTTTATATGGTGATATATAAGTATATAAATCGAATTTTTATCAAATTAGAGGTAGTAGAATAATTATTTCTATAAGCATTGAAATCAAGTTTCTTCAAAAATATCAAGAGATGACAAATCGTCATCGCTAACTTTATACATTTGAGCGGAATTAAAAATTTTAGGCATATAATTGATACACTAAATATTTTCAAAAAGCTTTTCTTTATAAATCTTTCACTTGAATTAACAGAAAAAATGTAGTTTAATTTTATTTTATCTACTATGAAAACAAAATTTATCAGCTCTAAAATACTGAAGTTTTAGTTATAGAGAAATCTCCTAGCTATCATATATAACTTTGACACTGAAAGAGAGGTTGTAAAATATAATAATACTTAGCTCTTGTATAGGCATGCAAATTTGAAAATCCCCTGGAAACCCCCAAAATATAAATTTATGCCCCCTAAATTTCCCCCTAAGAATTTAAGCCCCCTAAATTTGCCCCTAAATAAAATAAAAACCCATAAATCTAGGGGGAAAACGCCCAAACTGGCAACTCTGTTCTCGATATAGTAGTAGTACCCTGCAAAAATCGCGACTAGTCCATACATGCGTGTAAGGACTACTCCACAATGGACCAGGACTAGTCCAAACGTACGCAATAGACGTGGTCCATATAACATTGCGATGTTCTAGAAATGGACCACGTGGTTACATCGGACTAGCCCAAAAACTAGTCCATGTAACTACTCCATGAAGCACCTAAACGGTTAGTTTTCAAACTACTCTGTGTCACTACTACATGGATCACAAACAGAAAACTAGTTTTCATTTTGTAGTTTACGTAGAGGATTTTCCCTCCCTGTTTAAATAAGTAAGTCTACTTTTATGACGCAAACTACACGGTTTTTTTAATTTTTTTATAAACAAAACTAACTTATTTATTTTTTTGCTTTTACCAAGAAATAAATAAAATTTTAATTACAAACATTCATTATAACCACAAATAAACTTTTGTAGCATCAGGGCTACCACGTTGCTGGTAATTGATATTATTTTATCAAATAACATTCTTGGCAACACTACATTTCGTGGTAAAACACGAACATTGTTTGAACGTGGTCCATAGCTGCATTACATAGGACCATGTTTTAACTAGTCCATATCAGTTAAAAATGGACCACGTAGACCAATCATTTTTGCAGGGTAGTTCTTTCTTTATTTACAATAGAGTAAGTAATAAATTACACACATGTTGTAAATTATTCAAGATATACGTATATATATACATATGTATGTACATATAAACCTTTTTGTAGAAAATAAAGTTTGACAATGTTGCAAAGAACGTCTGTCAATTAAACGTAATAAAACTTTTGAGAACGATTTTACAAAAGCTTTTAATCAAATTCTTGTAAGAGAAGTTTTCTATATTTTAGCGACGAAGTTAAATACTGTACCAATTTTTTCCAATTTTATGTGTTATCTCCGTTTAGAATTTGAATCATTTTCCGTTCATCCATTCTCGTGCTTCCAAAACAAGCAAGCCGAAACTCTTTTAAGATAGGACACTCACCTAGGAAATGTTCCATACTCTCTACAACATAGCTTATCTGCCTCTGATGACGAAAAAGTATTACCATTCAAAGAAATTAGACCACACCTTGCCTAAAAAATCCAAGTTATTTTATCTAGATTTGTTTGATCTTTAAAATAGTAGACCCTCTTGTATGGTCCAAATTTTTTTATATTCTAGAGCTTATTTCTTTGTTGTGCAAGCACTCACATTGTTGATGTTCCCATATTGCTTTTAAAAGTAGATTGCTCTGATCCCTCCAGCGATGTTTATTGGGCTGCATATGCGACCATATTGTACCATAATTGTTCGACATTATTTGTAACTCTCTAACCCAGAACAACTGTTTTCGCAAAAGCATTTGTGTAATTTGAAACGGGAGTCTATTGGGATTATATTCAAACATAACTCTCGATATATAGCCTGGGAGTAGAAGTAGTCATTCCCTAACAAGACACTGTTTTTCTAATGCTACGTCTTTTATAGTTTGTACGTATTTCAATTACATCAAGCCATGTACATATTTTGGCCAGCTCTGTATGTAGGTACATATGTACATTCCAAAACAACGGTATTTCTTTCCAGCATTTTTTAATGACTTGAACAAGTGACAGCCTGTCTTTGCATTGTCTTCCTCCTTCCTATGCCTTCCGGATAAGCCAGCTCCAAACATTTTCAATTATGTTTAGATCAGGAGAATTAGGCGGCCAATAAAGAAGACGAATGTTTTGGCCTGAAATGAATTCTTTTACAGCTCTGGCGTTATGTACAGGAGCATTATACTGTTGTAGAATCCATGGAATCGGTCTAAAAATTCCATTTAGCTCTGTAGAAGCCGAATTAAGCACTGTTGTATAGGTTTCCCCAGGCATCCTACCGCTTGGGGGCTTTTTCTTCCATTTTCGCAACTGCAATTGTTCATAGCTTAGGATTGCTCAACGTACTGTTGAGATATGTACTTGCTCGTATGCCACCCTCCGATCGAACTTTTGATACCGAAAGGATTGAGTTCTGCCGGAGTTAAAGGAGTTAAAACTCTTCCTTTGTAATTTTGTCTATGCATTTGTTTGTACTTCATGCATCTGTAATGAAATTCACTAACTTTTAACGCTTAAATAAAAGGTAATTTTGTCTCCAATAATTACTGTTTGAATTAACGCTTATTTGATTCGTTAAAATCGTGTTAAAATTTTATATCACTTTCCAGCACTATTAAAATAAACGAAAAGCACAAAGAGGAATAGAGAAAAAACAAGTGAATTTATGCTTGCACATGAACATATTTGCATGAATCTCTTTAATTTTGAGAAATAAAATTTAAATTAATTGTTTAAATAATATAAATATTATTATTTATATGTAAAAGATTTCATATGTGTGTATCAAGGTAGAAATACCTCAAAGGAGAAAATCCTTAAACCAGGCCGAAGGCCGGCTATCTAGGAAATCTTTACTAAGCGAAGTCGCCCTTGGAAATACCTTAGAGGAGAAAATCCTTAAGCTCGGCCAAGGCCGGTAATGCAGACACCCCTCAGTAAGTGAAACAGGTTTTGTAAATACATCAATTTTCTAAATACCTCAAAGCAGTAGTAAATCTTTGCTCTCGGCCGATGGCCGGTAATACATTTATGTTCAGGGAAGAAATGTTTTCTTCCGATCTTAGGGAATTTTTCCTGAGGTATGTATTTAGAAAACCGGCTACGCTCACTAAGGAATTTCTGAAAAAAATTTTGTTACATCTCACGAAGCCATAAAAAATTTTGAAGTCGGTTTTGCAATACCTCAGTTGAGAAAGTTCTTAAGTCCGGACGAAGGCTGGCAATATCAATAATCTTCAGTAAGCGAAGCCGGTTTTGGAAATACTTCAGAGAAGAAAACCGTTAAGCCCGGCCGAAGGGCGGCAATGTAAGAACCCTAAGCAAGCGAAGGGGGGTTTGAATTACCTTAAATGGGAAAATGCTTAAGCCTTTGGAAATACCTCAGAGAAGAAAATCTTTAAGCCCGGCCAAAGGTCGGGAATACCCAAATTACATAAATCCTCACTAGGTTAGGTTAGGTTGAATAGGCCGCCGGTTTCTAACAACCGGCCCACTTGGGTCCTTTGGTCCCTTTGTGATGCCTGGGATCGATAGTAGGGAAGTTCAGAGAGGTGTCCCCCCTATCCCAGAGGTTGGATCGGTGTTAAACCAACCCGAGTATCTTATGAATGAATTTATTCCCCTAACGTCGCATTCCCCCAGGTCTGCTAGTTCGGGTAGTGACGGATTTCCCAAGTATGACGCCCTATTTCTATATAGTGCTGGACATCGACAGAGGAGGTGTTTGACAGTTTCTTCCTCCTCCTCATTCTGACAACTTCTACAGAAATCATTAAAAGGAAGATTTAATATTCTGGCATGGACACCAATAAGACAGTGCCCTGTTATGACCGCTACGAGTATACGCAGCTCTTGACGAGGGAGCCCCAGTATGGTTGCAGATCTTGCGAAGTTATACTGGGGCCAGATGGATCTGGAAACGTCACAAGTGATTTCATTTGTCCATCTGGTTTGCGCCTCTCTAAATAGTTGGTACTGAATTTGTATTTTACAGCTTTTTAGTGGGACACCTACTAACCAGTCGATGTCATTTTCATGTAGGCGGGCACCGGCCTTGGCTAGACCGTCCGCAATAATGTTACCGGGCACCCCCGCGTGACCCGGTACCCAGAAGAGCCCTAGGTTCGCATGTCTCGCCATCTCATTCAGAGATGCCCGGCATTCTTTAACCAATTCCGATGTTGTGTAAACACCAGATAGAGCATGTAGTTCCGCCTTACTGTCGGTACAAATTCGGATGTCCTGATCGAATATCCTGTAGTAGCTTAACCAGTTGGCTGCCCTTTTGATTGCCGATAGAAACCCCCGCCCACTCCGATGCCCGACTTTGACCCATCAGTGTAGATCTCGAGCACATCCTCATATTGGTGTATGTAGTTTGCCTCAGAGGATGTGCCCGAGAAGTCCACCAGGAATCTTTTGTCGGGCATCAGAGTAGGCGAGCAGTAGTCAGTGTGGTCGGGAAGATCTGAGATTTGCCCTAATATCGTCGCATGGCCTACGTTACCCCGCTTCCATGCACCTGAGGCATCTAGTCTAACCGCCGAGTTCCTGGCCAGTTGTTTGATCATGAGTTCAGCAGGAAGCCAATGCAGCATGGTGAACAGTGCTTTGGATGGAGTAGTGCGAGGTGCACCCGTGATCAACAAAGCAGATGTTCGAAGTACCTTTTCTATTATTTTAGAGTATGTGGCTTTATTTAAGAAAGTCCACCAGACGACAGACCCATACATTAGTATGGGCTTAACCACCATTTCAAAAAGCCAATTGACGTTTTTGGGACTTATGCCCCACCTGTTGCCGATCGCCCTTTTGCAGGTGTATGGAGCAATAGCAGCCTTGGCTGCCCTAGCTTGAACGTTGGGGTACCATGAAAGCTTAGAGTCCAGTATAATACCGAGATACTTCACGCTGTCTGATAACCTAAGGGTAACTCCGTTGAGAGTCGGTAACGTGAAAGTCGGAGTCTTGTATTTTCTCGTAAAGAGAACAAGATCCGTAATTTGAGGGTTAGCATTAAGACCACTTTCAACGCTTCATTTACTTATGATACCTAATGCCGATTGAAGACGTTGAGATAGAGTATCTAGAAATTTACCAGATATTGCTACTGCTACGTCATCCGCGTAGGCTACTGATTTAAACCTCATAGAGTCTAGTTCCACCAGTACCGAATTTATGGCGATATTCCATAGGATAGGTGACAGAACACCTCCCTGGGGAGTACCTCACCTAACCGTTTTTTGAATAGTCGTTTGCCCCATCGTGGAGGAAATTACCCTATTTGTTAAGAGTCCTCGTATGAAGCTAATTGTTGACCGATCAATGTTCAGTCTTTCTAGTTCCATAATGATGGATTCAGGTCGTACATTATTAAAGGCACCCTCTATATCAAGAAAGGCCACGAATGTATATTCTTTGTTTGCCAGGGATTTTTCAATGAATCATACAAGCGAGTGAAGTGCCGTCTCAACTGATTTGCCCTTCGTATAGGGATGTTGGGAGGTTGATAGGTGGTTCGGAGAAATTGTTGATCTAAGGTGTAGATCAATTATCCGTTCCAGAGTTTTAAGGAGAAACGATGATAGGCTGATGGGTCTAAAATCTTTCGGGTTTACGTGTGTTGTTTTACCCCCTTTGGGAATAAAGACCACGGAACATTTGGTCCATGCTATCGGAATATACGACCAAGTTAGACAGGCCGAGTATATCCGAATGAGCCATGGAGTGATAACGTCTGCATTACGCTGTAGGTCAGCTGGAATAATGCCATCGGGACCAGGTGATTTGAACGGGTCAAAGCTGTTGATGGCCCACATTATTTTTTCCCTATTTAGGGTAATCGTGGCCATGTTAGAATGTATTGAATGTATGGCTGCAATCTCTCCCGTGTAGGGAGTGCAACCGGGAAAGTGCGTGTTCATTAGTACCTCTAGGGTCTCCTGACTACTGGTGGTCCATCCGCCACCTGATTTCTTAATGAAACTGGGGACAGTTGGAAGAGAAGCCAGGATTTTGCGAAGGCGACTAGTCTCAGAGGCTCCCTCAACATTGCTGCAGAAGGACTTCCATGACGTTCGTTTCGCATCCCTGACGAGGTTCTTGAACCTTTTTACAGAGGATTTGTAGGCTGACCAGTTACCCAGTCTTTTTGCCTCATTGAATAGTCTGCGGCTCTCCTTGCGAGCGTTCGCTATTTCAAGACTCCACCATGGTGGCTTTTTCTTCCCACGCAGTATACTAGGTCTGCATGATTTGGCCGTCGCTAAGTTGAAAGCATTTGTTAAATTGTCAACCGCGATGTCAATGTCGTGCCTATCGTTTATGATTGGCGATTGTGTAAGAAAGTCAGAGAGAATAAGCTTTTGCTCTTCCCAATTTGTTTTCTTCCTATTTATTATGGGCGTAGCCCGATCAGTCAGAATCCCTATAGTGAATTCAATATAGCGATGATCAGAGAAAAAACAGTCATTTGATACCTTCCATTCCCTAATCATATCAGTATGCGTAGAACTAACTAGCGTGATATCTAGAACCTCCTTCCTATTTGATATGACGAAAGTGGGTTCTGACCCGACATTTGATATGTCTAAGTTGTTACAAAGAATGAAATCAAATAAAGATTCACCCCTTGTATTTGTGTCAGAGCTTCCCCATACGACATGATGTGCATTTGCGTCTGCTCCGAGAAGGACTTGCAAGTTACGTTGGTTTGCCATTTTAATTGCATCGCGAACCTTTGCGGGCGAAAAAATCTCCACTAAGCAAAGCACGTTTTGGAAATAGCTCAGAGCAGAAAACTCTTAAGCCTGTCTTCAATTACTAAGGGTTTTTTGAATTGCCCGCCTCTGGCCGGGCTTAAGAAATTTGTCCTCTGGGGTATTTAGAAAACAATCTACGGTCACTAAAGATGTGCTAAAAAATTTTTATGTCATAAGCCCATGAAGAATTCTGGACTTATTCCATATTTTTTGGGCTTTATTGCATTAGGACTTATTTCATTTTTGGTGTGGGAGTTATTTCATTATGAAGCAAGATCCGAAAATTGGAACTTATTTCATTTGAGGTTCAGGATTAATTTCATTTTCTTTGGATTTATTTCATTAAATTTGTTTGGAGTTATTGAATTTTTTTTAGGTCCCATTTCATTGGGAGTTATTTCATTGAGCGTTATTTCATACACCCAAATTTAAAATCTATGGATACATTTTATTATTAATATTATTATTTTTTTTTTAATTTGGGATTTTTCACAAACTCAAAACTGAAGTAAAAATCCAAGAGTGTGAAAACAAATTGTTGTGATCTGTCAAATAAAGTGTAGTATGCAGTTTTGCATGAAATTCAGGCTGCCATAAGAAGTATGTGTAAAAAAAAACAAACTGAAATTCAGGTTGCTAAATTTCTTAAAGAAATTTCCGTTTACTAGTACGCAGTTCTAAAAGAAAAGTATACGGAATTATGGCATTTATTGTCTATTACAGGAATGTTATAACAATAAGTGGAGATTTTTTCCCGTCAACTGAAACAAAAATTAATGTTCAGACAATTGTTTATCCACGGAATTTTTGACATTTCTAATTTTTCGTACATTGTAATTAATTTTTAGTGTTTTTGTGTGTTGTAAATTAAAAAATATATAAACTTGTGTATATGCAAACCAAATTCTGTATAGAATTCTACACGATTATTTTTCCGTGTAGAAATAAATGCAAAACTCCAAACCTTAATTTCAGTGAGAACTGCATACTACGCTTAATACGTGAAGAAATTCGTCATTTTTAGGAAATATTCTAAACAATCACATTTTTCATTTTATCAGGGTTGTCTTTTGCACAAACAAACATAGGAATAACAAAAACAGCTGTGCATTTCATTACCGCCAGAAATAAAGAAAAAAGAACGAAAAAATTTGCTTTATTGCAAATTATTTATGTTACGTTTTAATTGGAATGTAGAAACAAGGTACATTAAACAGGTATCACTACAAACCTGCAAAAATTATTGGTCTACATGGTCCATTTTAGCTGATATGGACTAGTTACAACATGGTCCTATGTAATGCAGCTATGGACTAGTCACGTTTGTATCAGTTTCTGTGTTTTAATTCTTATGAGCGCATATTGATAAGTAATGTAGTGTTTCTGTTATTAGGTGGTATTGTTATTGGCTGAAGTATAGTATATATGAGTGGATACAGAGAGACTGAGAGAAACACATTTGTTTTCCTATGTTTCGCCCAAACAGATATTAACAGATACTGATGTCGTACAATAAGTACTTATTGTATAAACAGGCAAATTTGTCATGCAATGCGAAGTTTTTTCGGAATTGGTCGGCTATTTAAAACGAACATCAAAATAGAGAAAAAACAGCAATAACAAAGCACATCACTGTGCTGTACCCAGTGTTGCCACAATTTTTAGGGATAAAATCTGCAAAATTTAAAAATTTTTCAGGAAAAAATCTGCAAAAACTTCACAACCACTTTTTATACCAATTTGTTTAATGTATTATTTAAGAATATTAAGAATTTATTCATGAAACTTAAATACGTATATATATTTTTTTCATAAAAAAAACAAACATCGAAAGTAAAATAAAATAAATTCTATATGAACTTAATTTACACGAAGAAATATTTCGTGAAACGTTTTTTAGTTGCTCATTGCTGGTGTGGCCGAACGAATGGATTAAAGAAAATTGACAAAAGCTATCTGCAATTTTATTTCAGACCATTTTTTCCACCCGCCATGCCTACCTGTCCATCCCGTTTCCAACTAAGAAGTTTAATGACACAAATTTTATGAAATATTTCATCGTGTAAACTTCCCCATTGAGAAAATTAATTAAAGTCTCATTAAGTATAATGAAATTTAATTTAATTTAGAATGTATCGGATATTTATACAATCCGATACATACTTTCTAGCATATCTGGAGATATCAATATGTCAAAACAGTGTGAATTATTTAAGTTTTAGGCAATGTATTGCATACAAAACACCTACTTACGGTTCAGGATCCAAAAGACTTTGAACTTTTGTTTTATTCAACTTTACCTGACAAAATTCTTTCCATGAATGTGGTAACAGCATTATATTTTGAATAAAGCTAGAGTTCAGAATTACCTTGATTTGTTTCATATATTTTTTTTGCATATTATCTTTAAAGTTCAAAAATTTACGCTCTAAGCTCCGAGTCCAAATCCTATTTTTCGTTTTCTTTAGAAAGGTAGTAGCAATATAAGAAAAAAAGTGAAAAAGCTGACATATTATAAGAGATTAAAAAACCTGCATTTTTTGGTCAAAAATCTTCAAATCTGCATTTCGCCTTTATGGAGGGCTAAAATCTGCAAAATGCAGATAAATCTGCATCTCTGGCAACAGTAGCTGTAACTATCAACAAGCATTAACTCTTATTGTAAGCTAGCAATGAATTTGTACATGAAGTGTATGTGAATGTGTTTTATATGTATGAAACATACGCACACACATTATCTGTTGTACTAACAATTATTTTAAAATATCTGTGGTACAACAGATATTTTAAAACAAAAATCATGTAAATTTTTTATCCATTGCAAAATACTATGTTACTCTTATTGTTTAGTACGCGTAGAATGTGTGCGTGGAATAAAACCGTACAATATCAGTTACACTCATTCCATCATTTATACTTATAGTAACAGGTATGCATCTGTTATATCTGTTTTAGCAATACTTTGTTGTATAGCGCTGCACTTGTTTACTATGGACCACTTTCAAACAAATATTCGTGCTTTAGCACAAAATGTAGTGTTGCCAAGAATGTTATTTCATAAAATATCATCAATTACCAGCAATGTGGTAGCCCTGATGCCAGAAAAGTTTATTTGTGGTTATAATGAATGTTTGTAATTAAGTTAATTTTTTTTTTGGGTAAAAGCGAAAAAATAAATAAAAGTGAGTTTTGTTTATAAGAAATCAAAAATGCAGTGTAGCTCCCATCATAAAAGGAGTCTTATTAAAGAAGAGGGAAAATCATTTACGTAGACTATAAACTGAAAATGAAAACTAGTTTTCTGTTTGTGAACCATGGAGTAGTGACATAGTGTAGTTTCAAAACTAGCCCCTGTAGATGATCCATGGAGTAGTCCATGGTCTAGTTTTTGGGTTATTTTGATGTAATGCAAATCTGGACCACGTGGTCCAGTCCTAGGACATCGCAATCTTAAATGGACCACGTCTAATGCATACGTTTGGGGTAGTTTGGGACTAGTCCTGGTCCATTATGGAGTAGTCATTACACGCGTGTATGGACTAGTCGCGATTTTTGCAGGGAAGCTCAGCTGTTCTAGTAAATTTGAGAATGTGTGCATCACACAGAGATTTCTGGTATTTTTCTATCAGCAACCGGTATGTGTTAATAACTTTGAGGGAGCTTATGAATGTGTGCGACACACAGACAATAGATTTTACATATTTCTGGTATGTTTCTCCCAACAAAATACGTGTGTTTTTTGGTGTTGTAATTGTTGTCGTCGTGGTGGTACCTGTATTATTGTATCATGTGTAGAAACAAAATGTAGTAAGATTTTCTCTAAGATTTTTTGACAGTCAGACTGATTTTGATTTGAATTTCGTCTTACAAAATCTAATAAAAATCTCAAAGCTTCCATTACAATGTGAAAGGGCCTATACTGTTATTTGCAAGCAAAAAAAAAAAACACTTTAAGATGCAAAGTGGGTATACATACGTATCTAATCAAATGAACAAAATCAAAACTTTTTTTTTAATTTTAATTAATAATGTTCATGGACATTATTTACGATGATGTTTTTTCCAGCCGACCTTCGACCGGGCTTCAGGAGTTTCTCCTCTAGGTATGTCGAATAGTGGCTTCGAGAGTAAAGCGAAGCCATTATTCGACATTCCCGGAGGAGAAAGTTTGTAAGCCCGGCCAAAGGCCGGCTATGCAAATAATCATTACTGTGCAATACTATTTCCATAGACTTCATTTCTATGTTTTGATGGACATTATTTCCCTTTATTGCATGTTACCATATTTTCATCACATATGTACATGTTTTTTTAAATAAAAATAGACCTTTCAAAGTCTATAGACAAATTATATGAAGATTCGTTTAAGAATGGTCTAAATCAAAAAACTATTCGAGTTAGAAATATAAAAGTTCGTTCATGTATAATTTTAAAAAATCGCTACCATTTTTGTATAAAAAATAAACAGCAAACATTTAACGCAATCGAATATCGTAAAGAATCAATTAGTTACTTTGTTTTAATTCGAACTTAAAATAGCATCATTGCGAAAAATATTTAAAGCTATGCATTCTTTTACTTGCAATTACATTAAACATTTAAATGATAATGAAAATTTTATAGCCCATTCCGGCTGCATCCAAATTAAGTTTTTCTTGATTGCGGCCGAAATCAGCTTGAAATGAAGTAGTTTCACATACACTTTTTCATATCCTAAATTAAGCTATTTTCCTTAATTTCGGAGAAATTAACTTGAAATTACAATTCACATCCCCGTTTTTGTTTTAAAGTTTCGCCTTGGTTCCTATTTTGGAACAAAACATACATATACAACTGTGTGGAGTAAAAAATATAAGTTGACATTTGTTTCATTAAAAAATTATATTTATTGTATACATCTATAAAAAGACTTTAAATGTAATGAAAAGAAAGTGTTGTGCTCAAATAAGTGTGTATTTCTTACAAAATGTATCAAATAGAAGAATTACCAAGTGGAAGTTCGAGCCCTTAGAATAAAAGGCTTCCAACTACATTTTGGCCAAATTGCCGTAGCCAGTTAAAAGTGGTTCCAACTACGAGGTGTCACAACTTTCGCGAAAAAGTAGTTCCATATGCTATCTTAAAATGAAAGTAATACCTAAAAATGATTCTAACTCAGAGATTTGGTTAATATATTGATTTAAAAAGGTTCTTTTTGCAATTAGAGCTTTGTTTTACTATATTTCATATGGAACCTTTTTATTCCAATACCTCGAGTTGTCAACCATAATCAAGTCAATTGCCACTTTGAAACAGTATGAACGTTTTTAATTTGTGCTTGAAATTAAGTAATTTTGGTGCAGTCTGAATGGGCTATTATAAAAGAAAATACATACAGTGACTCACAGCTTATTTGATGCAGCCAATAATTTTTTTGAAAAAATTAAATAGTTCGTTCTCTATCGCATATGGACGAAAAAATTTAAGCTGCATGTCAAAATATTTATGCTATGATGATATTGACGAAGAAAGAACAGCAAAAACTTACACCGTTGGTGGCATTTCCACAAAGCAATAAATGTACCCATTAAAATCATCTCACAGCTTAAATGATGCAGTGTATAAAGCTGTTATCGGATTGAGAAATTGCGTACCAAAAATACACTTTTTTGGTGTAGGTCAGTACCAAGGATCATTTTTAAAGCATATTTGAAAATAAATTATTAAATTCAAAATATTTATCAGTATTTTTAAGCATAGAACAATAAATATTGACTGACAGGCGGAAAGATGCAAGTCCAGAATTGCAAAAGCCAGTAAAACAATTAAATTGCTGCGTTTAGCCCCTCATCAGTAATTAAAAGCTTTCTCCACAAAAATGTAACTGAAAACGCTGATAGATCTGCATCAATTCAGATATTTAATGATGCAGATAGCCGGTGGTGTATAACTCATGTTAAGAAATACACCACTACCAGTGCTCCAAAACGGAAAATATCAGCTGAAAAGTGTTTGGGAAGACTAAAACCTCAGAAAATAATCCAATATTTTTGTGAGACGCAAATTTTCACGGACAGACAGTCCGAAATATATCATTCATACATCCCACAAACAGAAAATTCATAATAGAGTTCTCTTGAGATGACATAACCTAGTATATTAGACTTCGAAATCGCTGAGTTTTGTTGACTAAGCCTAATTTAATCTATAAATATCGTTAGCGTAAATATCAACGGCAAAAGCATCCGATTTTCAACTGAATATCCCTGCTTCTCAAGGAAACTCTATTATGAGTTTTATGTTTGTGGGATTAATTAATAATATATTTCGGACAGTCGGACCGTTAAAATTTACAATTGATAAAACTTTTGGATTATTTTCTGGAGTCTTTGTCTTCCCAAACACTTTTCAGCTGATATTTCCAGGTTTGGAGCAGCGGCCATTAGGCTATTTCTTAACCTGCCTTAAACCCCACCGGTTATCTGTATCTTTAAAAATTTGATTATATGCAATATATCAGCGTTTTCGATTCCATTTTTATGGAGAAAGCTTCAATTACTGCTTAGGGACTGAATGCAGCAATTTCCAAAAAATTTAGGTGGTTTTTCAATCCTGGACACACCGATTGCATCTTTCCGGCTGTCAGTCGATATTCATTGTTCTATGTTTAAAAATATTTTGAATTTAATAATTTATTTATTCAATTATGCTTGAAAAATGCTCCTTGGTACTGACCTAAGCCAAAAACGTGTGTCTTTGGTGCGCAATTTCTCTATCCGATAACGATTTTATACACTGCATTATTTAAGCTGCGAGATGATTTTAATGGGTACATTTATTGCTTTGTGGAAATGTCACATAAATTTTTGCTGTTCTCTCTTAGTCAATATCATCATAGCATAAATATTTTAAAATTTTTCGTCCATATGCGATAGAGAACGAACTATTTAATTTTTTCAAAAAAGTTATTGGCTGCATCAAATAAGCTGTGACTCACTGTACATAAGTACATATCGTTAAATAAAACGCAAAAAGACGTATCTAAAAAAAAGTTCTAATCGGATTTTTAGTAAATTGCGATATATTTCACCAACATGCATATCTACTACAAAAATCACACAGCCGAACAAAAATAGCGATATTAGAAAATTTTGAAAGGAAAAAGAAATGGCCAATTAAATAATTTAGCGTATGAAGATATATGTATATTCATTGCTTCTCCTACAAAATTATGAAAATATTAGTTAGGGCGTTTTGCGTTTCAGGTGACGATATATTTTTAGAACAATGTCTCAATTAAAAATTATTGCAAATATCTTGGATGCCCTTATTTATAGCCTGATTTTGTAAAAAACATAGTTTCTTCACGTTTTAAATTTGTACAAAAGGTATTGGGAATTCGTTTCAAATCGAAATTATTAAACGTTTAGAAACGAGTGTCGAAACTATATTGAAATCAATAAAAATTCTCGTACGAAATTTTCTCTTCATTTATGGTTTCTGATTGTGTAAAAGTATCGAAAAAACTTCAGCCTATTACTTGCTTAGAAAAACAATTGAAAATAACGTCGTTTCCGAAATTAAAAATTTTTGCTACGCTATTGTTTTTTTTCTTGTTTGTTTTATTTATAATGGCGTAGAGTCAGAAATGATCACTAAGTGTTAACTTTTTTAAGCACCTATTACACATATTCAAATCTGGGTACATTCAGCACGAAAAGTTTGCACTTAATTATGCGCAAAGATGTAAGTCTCCATCCAGACTTGCAATTTTTGCTGCAGCAACTTATTTTCTAGTGAGAAAGAGCGAGAGAGGAATAAAACATATATATATTTCTATTTCAATCCTCTCACACAAAACAGGAGTTGATGCAACAAAAGTTGAATAGTCTGGACTGCGTCTAAGTAAATGCCAACTAACCATGATACAATTAACAGGTACACGCAGCTCTACAACAATAAAAATTTTGTTGTAGAAATACTTCACTAGTTATCGAAAAACGTTGAAAGACGGGTGGAACTATCAGCGCAACTAGCTCTATAAGGAAGTGTCAAATACCGTAGAGAAAGGAATCTATACAGAGTTTGACAGTTTGATGGCGATGATGATATTATGATCATTAAATCACTCAACTAAGTTTGTCATTTAGGCGAGTAAGGTCAGCTGATCTACTGCGTGTACCTGTTAATTGTATCATGCAACTAATTAACACATTCAAAGAACAGCTGAGTGCGTCCATTTCTACTGCGCCCAAAATCCATAGAAAAAAAGAAAAACCAGATGTGTTTTTGTTCAACAAAATTCTATTGAATAACTTTATTTTTACAGCCGCATATTCTAATTGATTTATTATACAAACTATAACCATTAAATTTTTTTAGAATTTGTATGAAATTTTTACAGCAAAATAGTTTTTCAATACCTTCATAAGCTTTTTAATTAATTACAATATATATCGATCAAAATATTATCGACATTTTATTTTCTCTACATGCCAATATACAGGGTTGCATTTCTTTTACCAACTGAGAGCAGTTGCTTATGAAATATAAATAAGATCTTCTGTAAATACTAAAGAGCTGCGCAAAATATTCTAAATGTTCTGTGTTCTATTTCACACTACTTCCAAGCACTGTATTTTACTGTAAACATAAATTACAAAACAAAACTAACAAAACATGACTCTCACTAAAACAAACCAATCATAATTTGAAAAGTTTTTGTCTACAGCTTTGTTTTTGCTGGTGTTTCCAAAACAAGTAGAATACCAACACAAAAAGCCACAATGAAATAAAGAAACGGTAAATTATAGCAAAAGCATCGAGTGCACTAGACATATAAAAAACACGTAAATAAGAATTAAAAAAATCGCAGTGATCATTAACTTAGGTTTGTTATGAACCAGAGAAGGCCGAAAAGTTACTTTTTTAGTACTCGTAACTTATCCATACACATACGAGTATTAAAGCATATGCGCACCAACAAGCATGAGTATATACAGGCATGCATACCTATCAGTATCGACACAAATAAGTACGCATATCGATAGGTGCTAGTTCGATCAAACAAATACGGGGGAGGTGTTGGTATAAAGAAGCATGTGCATAAGCATGTATCGACGAGTATGAGTATAAGAACAATGTCACCGGGCTTGGGGAGTAATGATTACATTTTCACTTCAATTGCATACAAATAATTTGTAATTGACTCGTGCAATTGAAATTACTTGCAATTGTAATTTGACTACTAACAATTCAATTACTTCTGATTGTAATTGCTCTAGCACCAATTACAACTATAAATAATCGTAATTTTAGGAAGCCTATTACAAATTACTTGTAATTGTTAATGCAATCATGCCAATTGAAATTACTAGTATTTTATATTGGCATTATTGCAATTACAATTACAAGGAAATTTTATTTTAATTACAATATACTCAATTTTATTTGAAATTTTCAAAAAACTTTTATATAGCCAAAATGACGAAAATTGTCTACAGCTTGTAAAAATAAGAAACAATCTCTTAAATTTTTTCATACTCACAACCTTGAGGAGCAGCAAAATATCGTAAAACATCACTTTTACCGTGAAAATACGCGAAAAATTACCAAATTGCAATCAAGCCGTAAAATTTATCAAGCATCGCTAAAATTGTAAGGAATGCCAAAAGCTCTGAAAAAAATCGCGAAAATTGCGAAAATTAAAGAAATGGAAAAGTCTGAGAGCAATTCGAAATCGGTGAAAATACAATAAATCCAAGAACTGGTTAAAAATTCACTTTTTTGCGAAAAAAGCGAAAATTCGCGAAAAGCTGCAATATTGCAAACAAGCCTTAAAATTGCTTTAAAATAGCTAAAACTGTAAGGAATGCAAAAAGCTCGGAAAAAATCGTGAAAATAAAGAAAATTCACAAAAACTTGATAAGACTAAAAAGATATCAATGTCTGATATTGATTAAAAATCGGTAAAACTGTAAAAAAAACCAAAAACTGACAATACATTATCATTTTTGTCGCGAATATTGCGAATTTGGGTAATTTTCGCGATTTTTTTTAAACTTTTGCATTACTTACAATATTAGCTATTTTTAAGCAATTTCAAGGCTTGTTTACAGTTTGGCAATTTTTCGACATTTTCGCGATAAAAGTGATTTTTTAGTTAGTTCTTCGATTTTTTATATTTTTAAAAAATTTTTAATCACTATCAGATTTGTCTATCCTTTTAATGTTAGCAATTTTTTGAGAATTTTCGTCATTTTGGCAAGTTTTTCTTAGATTTTGGCATTCCTCACAATTTTGGAGATGTTTAATAAATTTTGATAACATCGGCATAATAGCTAAGCCTAATATTGATTAAAAAAATAGGCTGACTTCCCGAACGTCAGTTGCTTCTTATTTGAATTATGGATAAAACAAATTAATTAAATTTTGCATAAAAATTGTTTGAAAAAATGTTAGTACTTCAACAACTACAAAAAAATGTTTCTGGCAACACTTATCAAAAAAAAAGTTGAAAAACAGAACGTGTTGTAAGCCATTGGTATATCGATAGATATGCGTAGTTATGCCAGTGTATAAACAAGATGTGTGTCGATATGTGCTAGAGCAATCACATTTTTTTGTATCGTTTGGCTTTCTCTGTTATGAACACGATATGAGAAAATACGATTTAAAATTAAGCATAAACGGGGTATATGAACTATTTTTTTTAGTTTCTGTTTTATTATTTCCGACTTTGGTTATGATTTCTGAATAATCGCCATAGTTTCTAAATATTTTAAATTTGTACGAAATATATGTACATACTGGGAATTTTGTTTTAAATCGATATTATCTTACATTTATAAACGTTTTACTGTCTGTATGTGAGAATATACATATATTGAAAACAATAAAATTCTCGTAAGAAATTTTCTTTTATGGCATTTTCTTTTCTACAAAAATAAGTTGCATTAAGTGTGTTCGTTTACCCCAAAACTTGCAAAAAATTTTACAAATTTGTACTGGATTTTACTGAAATGCGTTCGTTTACACATAAATTTGCAAAAGAGAGCATCAATTGAGAGAGTAAAGTGACAGTTGTTTGACTGAGAGTCTGCAAATTTTTACTGAACAAATTTGTGCCAGTAAAATCCAGTAGAAGAAAAAAACATATGATTCAATAAAATAAACAAAGAAAAGTAAGCAATCAAAATGTATACAATTTTAAAAAATCGTTTAAAAGAAGAAAAGTGGAATTAAAAGTCCAATAAAAACTGAAAATAATTATTGTACATACATCCTAAGCATGTTTCTTCTCAACTTGTCCGTTCCAGAAGAGCATACAACGCCAAGTTTTCTTTTCTTGGCACCCATGGCAAAAAGTTTCCTCTAATTGGTTTATTTACATTAATGCTTTAGAGATGTAAAGCTAATATACATATATTTGAATACTTATTAATGCATGTTACTTGGGGTACCGAACATCAAAAATCAAGTAATGATGTATTTTCGTATGCCATTTAAGCAGAAACAAACTTAAAAGTTATGTACAAAATAAACAAGTGTAAAAGCTTCTCCGAAGTTCTATTTAATAAATACATTTCGCTACGAATTTTTAATTATAGAAATGCATTGTACCAAGTACCAAAAATATATATCTGCTGGATAGTCGAAACAACACATATTTTACAACCCTATCCATTTTAGCGATAAACTGTTTTGCTAAACCTGCAAATTTTTGCAATTTTCCGTTCGCGTACTTTTTTGTGCAAGAGCAATTCTTGTGAGTAAAATTCTCAAATTGCCCAGAATTTACTTAACTACTGGATTTTGCTGGAAAAGTAAACAAACGGACCTATTGTTTGCAGTTTTCCATGAATATTTGCAATACATATAATCATTTTTCGAGGAAGTAATTTTTTTTCAAAGAGAAGTAACACAATCTGACAATTAATGCCTACCGGTCAATTAATTAATGTGTTACCTTCTTTGGAAAAGTGTAGAGAACAGGTGGTGAAGTGTGAGAGAGATAGAAAGCTTAATAAATTTACAACTCTGCCATTGCCATTTTTGTTAAATTTTTTGGAGCAGTGTTGCTGCCCCTCTGGTGTTAAGTAGGACCATGAATTTGTTTAAGCTGTGTAGCTATTTATTAATTCTTTTACTTGGCCGACGATGCTGCTGCAATACCGACGAAAGAGGGTGCTGTGGTTTGCATTAGGATATGCCAGTATTAATCGCTGCCGGTACTGCTAAAGTCACCAGTGCTATGCCATCATCACTTTAACAGTCCTACAACAATCAACACAATGACACATCAGAAAAATTCATGTTTTTGGCTTGCCTGAAACTAGTATTGAACTCAAGGTTTGCAGTCAACGCGCCAACCATCTCAGATAACAGCATCCTTAATTTTAGAAATTATTGTATCATCCCCTACGAAGGTAAATAAAGTAAAAAACTTTACATTTTTTCTAGAAAAGAAAACACCATAAATCTTATTAAAACAGGAAGTTAATTTATTTAGACCAGAGCTGTGAAAGATTGCAATCACATGATTTCATGTAATGATTGCTAGTTTTTTGATTGCAATCAAAATCGTAAATTTGATATCATGATTTCAATTTAAAATTTATTGCAATTACATCCAGTCTTCTAGAAATAATGCTTACTCTGATAATTAAAAAAAAATCCATGAAATGGCTAACAAACCTACGTTTTGCTACGTTTTTATACTATTTTGTTGGACTTTCACTATAGTTGTGATTTCAGGGGAATTGATTGAAATCGCATGATTTCAACAAAAATTTTATTGCAATCAAATTGATTGCATTCAATGATTTCTAAAAAAAAATTATTTCAAAATGATTGCAATCACAAACGACTGCAATTTTTAAAAGTTTTCATTTTGAGATCTGAAATCAATTTGGTTGAAATCACTTTGATTGCAATCACAATTGGTTGCAATTTTTTACAGCTCTTATTTAGACTATTTTATGGTTTCTATTTTTTGCTTTGAAATACAATTGAAAATAACGTTCGTTTCCAAAAAAAAATTTACAACGCTATTTTTTTAATATGTTTTATTTATAATGTTTATTTATCATCATTTTGTTTTGCATAAAAACTAATAAATCATTGTTTCTTTGAATTTTTTATTTTGTTATTTTTTATTTTCTTTTAACTTCTTTATAATTAACATTTATCTTTCTTTCTTTATGTCTTAACTTGGTTTAAAACTATATTTCATATTTTGTTGTTTGCTTTTTCTTACTTTTTCTTTTAATTTGTTTTAAAGGAGAGATAGGTTTTGTTTTTATTATTAATTTCTTTGTTGTTGGTTTTTTTTGTAGCAGTTGATGTTGTTGTTAATATTTTTTTGTAGTTTAGGAAAAGAGATAACAACAAAAGAATAATAATTATAAGAATAATAATAATAAATTTATATATTTAATCTAAATCAGCTATGCTGTGGTTGTTGAAGTGGTAGCATTGGTTGCTGCAGGAGCGTTACTAGCATTGCACTGTATTAGGCCTGTATTTTGCGCATATGGATGATTATGATGATGCACATTGTTGTGATGGTGATGATGATGATGCGTGTGAGGATGATGTGTTAAATGATTATTGTTTAGATGAAAATTTAAAGCGCCCGCGCCATTATTACCATTTGCCGTAACGGCTCCTACAGTTGACTGCTGCTGCTGCTGTTGATCGGCTGTCGTGCAGGTGCTATTCGTAGAGCAGGTGTTGGGAGAAGAGGTATGGTTGGAGGTATTATTAGTAGAGGAAGCAGGAACTGCTGAAGTACAATAATGCATAGTATCACCAAATTCGCCACTACTTAAATCACCTAAAATACCTCCAATAAGACCACCTCCGCCACCAAACTGTTGTGACTTTAGATTGGCCTCGGGCTGTGTACATATTGGAGGCTGTGCCGTCGTATTACAATCCATTAAATTATTGTGTTGCACTGAATTGACATCGTCTACTAAACTCCCCTTAATTGAATCTACACCACCACTGCCCCCACCAGACGATGAGGAATTTGTTTCTGTTGCATCATTTTGTGAACTGCCACTGCCAGCAATACCGCCGATTGTATCATCTGTTAATCTTAAAGCCACTTCTAAATCACGTAAAACATCGGTCTCCTTTTCATCAATTAAATTAAAACGTCTGTGCAGAGCGGTCAAATGGGCAAATGTTAAATTAAGGTGCGTATGCAAACCCAATAGGGCGATTTCACGAAAATGTGCCGCATACAGATGAGCTATCACATGAAATTGCAAACGTAATATTTTACGGGCAATCGATTCAAACGAACTGGGAAATTCGTTGGCATATTTGGTAGGAAAAACCGATTCATCGCTGACTGTTTTCTGGGTAAATGTCATCACATAATCGATATATTGTGGAGCCGCTACGCGAGTCTTTTTACCTTTCTCATCAAACCATAAGTACGTTCTATTCAATAGAAAGCAAAAACTCATTATTCTTTCACTTTTATTGATTAATGTAAAATAAAGTTACCTGTTGCCCGGTCCTGTCATATCGGGACAACCTGAAGTGGTACAAAATTCACTAATGGTGCCATAAACCAGATTCACATGTTCAAAGAGAGCCAAAGCTAAAATTGCAAAATAAAGAGAAAAAGAAAGTTTACAACACAGTTTTGCTAAATTGATAATTCTTTTTATAAATAGTCGCTAACAAATTGCTTCACCTAGAAACACACACACACAAAAAGAATTGAAATCGAATGCCCAAAAAAGAAGATAAGAAACATGAACAATTTGCATAACTTTTAATTCAAAATACGATTGTTGCTTGTGTTGTTTTATATAGAAAGTGAAATGAAAAAAAATATACATATAGCGCTTGTTTAACAATAGTGTAACAACTCAAAATTTAAACATTTTCAGTAGAGACTAAAAACTGTTTTTATTATTATTTAAAGTAAATGTCGATAAAATAAATATGAAATTCTTAAGAAAATACTGAAACTATTATACTCGTAGTATACTAGATTTCTTTCTTTTTATTAATCGGCTGCAGAGAAAAAATTCGATTTTGAACAAATTCCTTCAACAATATATGGGTTTTATCCAAAGAAATTTATTATTCAGGCTTCAGTTCGTTCAATTTAATTTTTAAAATTAAATCATTTTTTGACTTTGGGGGCTGAGTAGCCTAGAGTATAGAGCGTTCTGACTATGGGATTGTGGTTAATCCCGAAAACATTGATGTTCAGTTCGACCTTGACAAAAGTCAAGAAATTGGTATTTGTACTTTTCAATTGCCACATGCTTTGAAAAATTATTTCTCAATAAAAAATGATTTAATTGTAAAAAATTAAACGGTATTATTTCGACAGATTTTAACAAGAAAGTATCAACTCAAAATAAAAATTAATAAATTGAAACATTTGAAGCATGAAAACAACTCAAAATACTTGCGGCCTAATTTTCTAAAGCACGTCACGAAAGTAAAATTAATATAGGAAACAATAACCAAATTACTCAATTTCTATAAATTTTCTTTGTTTTTCATACAAATTCTTCACCGAATAAACACATAAAAAATTCAGGCTTTGCTTTGCCTTTCATAATTTTTAAAATTTGTATGAAGACAAAAACAAATTTATAAAATTTGATAAATTTTGTTATTGTTTCCTATATAAATTTCACTTTCGTGACGTGTTTTAGGAAATTAGGCCCTTAAACAAATTTGAAACAATTTATTTTACGAAAAAGATCAGAATAATACCAGACTTTTGCAGTTGGTAGATATGGATAAGTAATGTCGATATTCGGGAAAATGTAATAAAATGAAAATTTCGAGTTATTACAGTATTTTTAAACAAGTGCCGATATGTACATTAAGTGGGCAAAAAAATCAACTTTTGGTTTTTTTATATCGAAAATATTATTTGGGATGACAAAAAAGAATTATTGTTCGAATTTGAGCTCTTAATATTAATATTAAGAGGTCTACATCTCAATATTTGATTTTTTGTCTATGCAGGTTTTTGGCTTTTAACTCCCAAACCATCGAACCAAACGAAATTGATTTCAACATCTGGAAGGAAAGTAAATGCTGTACGAAAAAGGTCCTAGTGAAATTTCTTGTCAGACGAACCGTTTTCTTATAACCCTGCCTCGAATCTTGTTATAATTTTATATTATAAAATTATAATTATAAAATTCCAGTTTAAAAACCAACTTGTGAAATCATACCAAGGTTTGAGGCATGGTTATAAGAAAACAGTTCATCTGATAAAAATTTCACTAGGACATTTCCCTTTTGCGATGATAGACCTCTTAATATTACTATTAAGGGCTCAAATTCTGACAATAATTCTTTTTTTTTCGTTACAAATAATATTTTCGATATACTTAAAAAAAACCAACACTTTAAAAAATTTTTGCAAATAGGCAAAATGGCATAGCAGTCGAATAGAGCATACAAAAATAATGTTCCCAAACCCTTTGCTAGAGCTAAGGGAAGTATCTCACCCGTATGCAATCAAAATTGTGGAAGAGATGTTTTCATTGTGTAAATCATCACATGCTTTAAAAAAATATATATTTTTGATACAAAAATTGAAAGCATGTATTTTAATTAGGGATGTAACCGATACCAATACATCGGTATCGGCGATATTTTACTTTTTAGATTTTTTCAAAGTTTTTTTAACAAATAATTTATTTTTTGTTTGATTTATTCAATTCGTTGTTTTTTAACGGCCCTTTTCACAATGCACGATTAAAAGTTAACGTGGACTTTAACGGCAAGTTCGGCATACAATACTTGCCGTTAAAGTCCATGTTAACTCTTAATCATACATTATGAAAAGGGCCGTAAATTTTATTAATATCAATTTTATATATTATTAATATTTTACGCTATTATTTTGTAAGAAAATAATTTATTTTTTGTTAGTTTTACCATGAATTCAAATTCAATTCTTTGTTTTTTAAATCTTATTCCCAGTAAAAAAAGATACTCCAAAGAAGTCATGAAAGTGTACAATTTGCAATCCGGAAATAGTGCAAATTTGGATAATTTCTAATTAGTTTTATATATGCTTGTCACTATAAGAAGTTCTCTTTTGCGATTACCAATCACAGAATTGGAAGCGATGTTAGAAAAAATTTATTTTTCGGCGTTCTATACTGATTTTTCCTCAAGGAAAAATGATGAAAAATTACCTATTTTCGCAACTTGTTTCTTTTTACGCGAATTTAAACGCAAAACTCTTCCTTCATGTAAATTTAAGTGAGTATATATAAGCTTTTATAAGAATTTTAGCAATTAAGCTATTAAGTTATTTAGAATCATATTAGTTGATAAATGTTCCTTAAAAAAATATCTTTAAAAAGCATGACGAGTATTTTTTTAAATTATTAAGGAATTATAACTTTTTGTATGACTTAAATAAAATTTTACTTGCTTTTCTACTAATTATCTGTATATTTTTAATATAGATTCTTTGGAAGCAATGACAATGTAGTTCCTTAACGATTACTTCCAAATTTTTATACTGCGTTAATATAATTATACAAAATTTCAGTGTAGGAAAGTATTAATATCTGAAGTTTATGTGGTATGTGATGGAAATCGTTCTACTAAAAGATGACTTATTTACCCCTTTTAATGTTTTCAAGGCTTACAATTTTTTATTTGAATATTTTCTTAGATACAAAACGATAAGAAACGTAAATAAGTCATCTTTCAGCAGAATTGGTTTTTGAAATCGGCGCCGATTTGAATCGATCGATTTCCATCACATACCAGAATAATAAAGAAATTACCCTACTTGAGTTTTGTTAATTTAAACTTGAACTCAATTTCAATATGCGTATCGGTATTGGAATCGGTATCGCCGATATTTCTCTTTGAGTATCGGTATCGTATCGGCAAAAAGGCGTATCATTACTTCCCTAATTTTAATATAAAAATATAAGAAGATATTACTTTTTTTAAGGCTCATTTAGCCGACCGTAACGTTGATGTAGTTGCATGTGCTGATCGTTTCTGTCTCATAGTTTTTCAATGTGAAAGAAACGATCAGCACATGCAACTACATCAACGTTACGGTCGGATATCTGAGCCTTTAGAAATCGCCTGCATTGTATACTTCTATAGCCCTTATGACACTACATTTTTCTTGCATTGTCTGCTTTTACACATAGCAGTTTTTCTTGAAGCAAATTTTATTTTCTAGTGAGAAAGAGCGAGGAAGGAATACATAAAATATGTTCCTTTCTCGCTCTTTCTCACAAGAAAATAAAAGTTGCTTCAAGAAAAACTGCTCTGTGTAAAAGCAGACATTGTTTTGCTACAGGATTGAAAGAAAGAAACATTAAATGATAGAAAGAAACAACTATACAAAATGTAAACAAAACGTAAAACGTGACAAGATATATAAAAAAAAACTTGAGTTACACACAAATCCCTAGGGGATTTGTGTGCAACTCAAGCAAGGAAACATCATTAACTTTAGAGGCCACACTCGGCTGAGAAGGAGGGACACTCTTGCTCTCAGACGAACATGAGAGACGTAGACAACCCAAGAACCAACCGCTGAAACAATTTTTTTTGTCTGGCATTGGCTGGACTTATTATTTTTTTAATCCTAAAATTGGTTGGCGGAGAATTCTATCTCACAAATTGCCAGGTTATACTCCAGGAGAGCTTCCGTCATGTACTGCCGCCCGACCTATACCATCATATAGAAAGGAGGAATCCAAGCTTTCGGCTCCCAAGTTTAATTGTCTCCACCAGTTTAATAGAGTTTAGATTGGCACTCGTAACCAAAAAAGTCTATAAATTGTCTAAAACTAGTGCATGTGAATAATGGCCACCGACGCGAAACTGTACACGATACTGTTAACCGACGCCAACCACTACACACATGCGATCGAATCGCAAAACTCTCGAAGACAAATAAACGAACAGTGGCCTGGCTGCATTTACGAAGTAATTGCCAACGACGCTTGATGTTGACTCGTCCAGAGCTGCTTTACGACTCGTGGCTGGACTTAAAAAATAAAATTTTAACGCTAAGATTTGATTACTTATTGTTAGTTGAATTTTATTGAAGATACAATAAATAAATATAATCGATAAAAAAAGTGGCTAATGCAGCGCAAAACAAGATTTTTTACTTTCAGTAAAAAGTTACTAACTTCTAACTGCATTCACGAAAGCTCACAAAAATTTACATTTTTCATCCAAGAATATGCCGGAAGCTGTGGTGAAAATACAAAAAACTTCTATCGGGTATATTTTAAGAAAACTTCATGTACAGCTTCTTTGTCGTTTTTCTCCATTCCGACTTTTTGCTATATGCACTAAACTAATAATGAGATGACGATATATATTTTAATTTGTATTAAACAAATTATTTTAGTACGCAACAAATGCATCTAGCGACAAAAACTTATGTAAACTTTTAACGTCATTAACTTGCTCCGATAATGTCTTTTGGAAGCTGAATTCTGAAGAGATTCTTCAAATAAATTTTTTTGAAATATTTATTTTCGTATATTATCTTTGCCATAAAGATGTTTCATATGACGTTGTGAATGTCTTATAATTTTCTTATTGCACGATTGAATACGTGCAAAATTGACATTTTGAAAATAAAATTTTTTAAAAAATTTTATGGGCGTGACACTGCCTACTTTTTTTTAATCAATAAGTCGTAATTTCAGGGAAATTCAATGCGTGTCCAAAGTTTCATAAGGATCGGTTTAGGAGAAGTAGTTGAAAAATAGTATTTTCTTTGTACGGGCGCGGCACTGCCCACTTTCCTTATTATAAGCTTGTATTGTCAGAGGCGATGAATGTGTGTGCAAAGTTTCGTAGCAAACGGTTAAGTAGAAGTAGTTGAAAAGGAATATTTACTTAGTATGGGCGTAGCACTGCCCACTTTTATATCCATCAAATTGTCATGGTAACCTAAGTATTACCATCAAGTTGATCGGGCGTCTACAAAGCGGTGAAAATTACTATTACATTGTTATTTTGTTACTAGTGAAACTAAGCCACACAAAAACATAAATGTGAAAATAAAGCCAATTTCCTATCCAAAAATTTCGACCGTAAAAAGTACTGCGATCAAAATAAGAACCAAGTTCTTGATAGGAACAATACCATCTAACATCTATGCACCCTGTAAGCTTGGTAACATTTTCCCCATAATTCGTTTCCATATTAGAACGGCAAACAAATATTGCCAAGTTAACAGGTTGCCTAGGAATGATATGGTATCAGAGTTACAAGCCGATCGGTTCAAAATCGGCGGCTAGCCGCCGCAGGTCTTTTTCTCCCAGCCCCGCCGCCGTCGATTGACTTTAGCTATATTAAGCGGCCCACCCACTTGCAATATAATTGTGCAATTTTTCGTATTGTACAATAATATCGTCAATGTGTATGTCATATTCGAAGATGGCACAATATATTGGCAAAAATCAAAATGCCTTTGATTTTTATTGTATAATAAGGAAAATTGTGTAATATGGTGGCAGCATTGTTCAGTGTTATATTTACTTTTTCACTGTCAGCAGAATTGGGCAATATTTTCTTTGAAAATATTGTGACATTTATTGCATAGTATAGGTAAGAACAACAATAATATGTACAATAAAACATATGCAATAATATTGTATAATGGATGGGCCGCTTTAAACAACTTCTTGTATGAAATATTAAAATTTTTTAGCTAGAAAATTTTTTTTTTAATTTTTTAATTTAAAAACTTTTTCAGTATATTTTCGTTCAAGACGACATTTAGCCCCGCCGAGTCATCGTTGTAAGCGGCGCCGCCGCAGACCAATATTGTCCGCGCCGCCACCGCCGACGAAAAGGCTTTGGCTTGGAACTCTGGATGGTATTGTATCTATCAAGAACTTGGTCCTTATTGTGATCTTAGTACTTTTTACGGCCGAAATTTTCTGAATAGGAACTTGGCCTTATTTACACATTTATGTTTTTGTGCGGATCTCAGTTCTTTTTTCTAAGCTTTTATTTGGTACAATAAGTGCCCCTTACAATATGCCCTAGATAGAAAATTTCTATTTTAAAATTTTTTAGTACTTTCCCATCAGGACCTACCTGTGTACCAAATTTCAGCTTTCTAGCTATAGTGGAAGTGCCCCATACAAAAAATAACAAAACCCTCCATCTTTTCATAAAATTGCCAATAATGCAAAATATTAAAAATAAATTACACACAATATTGACTCCTGGATTTTAAAATAGATTATAGAACAATGATTTTAAAATAAGCTATCATTGAACGAAATAAACAGTTTTTATGCTCTCCTGAAAAGTTGAGATTTTTAATATAGAGGATTTTGAATATAGGCTGTCGATTTGTAACATTTAATAAATAAAAAACAAAAAAACAAATAAATTCTAAATACATGTATGTCAGACTTTTAAAATTGTAGTTCGGAACACTACTACATATTTTTTTGAATTTATGAATTCTTATTGAAAAATTTCAAATTACATTTCATTAACTTAAATTTAAATGTTGTTTAAACTCAACAGCTGTAAATCTTTTCCTAAGTATATCATGATTTTTATAAGTATATACATGATTTATACAACAATAATTTGGCAGCACCACAATAAATGTCATAAATAGCTGGTTTTGCAGCGGGCTATCGATGGTAATCCCATGGTCTGTATTTTAAACGCTTACTGATTTATAGATTTGCTGCTTTAAACACATTTTAAATCAAAAAGATAGATTATTTTGTACGGATTTAAGTGCCCTGATTATATTTGAGAAATTTATCAGGCATGTCACACATTCCAATCAGAATGTGTTCCAATTCCGTACTTGCATTCCATTCCGATCATTATCCTTTTACCGCTTTTAGATTCCTTTTTTTATATTTCGATTTTACAGCGAAACATTTTTCATATTTTAAGGGGCCTGTTATATCATACTTTGAAAATTAAAAATGATTTGATTCTAAAGAATTTTTTTTTTCTAAAAATAGATTTCCATAATAATAATGAACTGCTTATGCTTCCAATTTGTTATTATTAAATGTAAGATTAATACTAATATGATGTAATATTTGCCAAATCGATTTTTAAACTGTTTTATAATGAAAGTTGTTTTTAATTTATACAAATAAACAATAAAATAAACAACAACATTAACAGTCTTTCATTTCAGAATTGAAAAAATCAGGTTTTATATAAAAATTTAAGTGATGATTTTTATTATTTCAAGTAGTGTTGTTGTTAATTATTCGTAAACATTTTATTCGTATAACCACGATTTTTAACATATTCTATCACCAGTATCGACTTTTAAAGGCGTTAACACACATTCCATCTTAAGCCAAACTCCTTCCTGCATATTATTTCTTCCATTGAAGATAACTTTTCTTTACATATTTCATTCTTGAGCCCATATTATTCTTGTCAGATATGTTTGGATCTTCAGTGAAACTACGAGAGTTGAGAAGTAGTAAATCCGTAACATTTGTAAGCATTATAACACTTTTTGCAAACAATTTGGGGTTTTTAATTGTGTTCCTTAAAATACTTCCAAACTAACCTCATGTTTTAATTTAAAACGATATCTTTAACGACGTTATGTAATATGTGAACAACCGTTTATACAATTACATATTGATAAATTAAAACATTCTATTGATAACAACTTAAAAACGTTATTAATTTAAAACGATATTTTACTTCGTACATGTAAACCAATTTTTATAAAAAGTAGTTTAAAAAAGTTATTCGAATATTCGACAAAAACTTTTCAAATAATTTTTTATTCCAAATTAAAATATTTTGTTCGTTCGAACAAAAATGAAAAAAAGTTATCCGAATAATTTTAATTCGAATGACAACACTATTTTCAAGGCTAAACAGTTTTTTGACAATGTTTTTCGAAACATTCACACATAAGTATACATACATACATATCTAATCTCAGTATGGTAATTAATAAATTATTGTTCGTAAATGGTGTTGTATTTTGTAAACAACAGTGTGTATTATATCAAATGTACATTACTCTGGCTCAAGAATATATTTTTCCCAACACCATAAGGCTGCCTGGGCCCAATTCATTTGTCAAAAGAAGTCTACATATCAAAAATTTATGCGATCTTAACATATCGAGTCCTAACCGCTAAAACAATTTACTGAGTTTTTTTTAACTTTTTAAATTTTCTAGGTATTTTTTAATGTAAATTTAAATATTCTCTACATAATAATCTTCTTATGCAAGTTGTTGATAAATTTAGCGCTAGTTTTCCGTATATAATTTTTAAGGTGGAGTTAGCCGACTGGAATGGAATGTAACTGTAACGGGACGAAATATCTGATCGATATTGTAATGTATAAAGCATTTGAAGCAATTATAGCAACTTAATATTTCCTGCATTTCTACGAACATTGAAAATAGTATACAAAATATAAAATTAATCATATTATAAGAAAAAAAATGCATGTTCAATTAACAAGCCAACGTTCGAATAAATCACGCCTATCACAAAAATGTCGCAAATTCGCAGAGAACCGCGATGTGGGAAACTTGCACTAAAATGTATTAACTCTCGCTAAAACTGCGACTGTCAAGAGATCGAGAACAATCGCGAAAAATTGAAAAAAACATGCTAAAACTTGAAAGATTACGAAGCGCAATAAAAGTCCCGAAAATTTTAAGAAAACCAAAAATTTTGGAAATATTGGTACATATCGCGAGAATTCTAGAAAAATGCAAAATTTTAAAAACTCAATAATTTTGATTAAGCATCTCTGAAACTGTCTGTAAGAAATGCCGAAAATTCGATAAAAATCTGCAACTTGCAAATAGCCGCTTTTATCACGAACATTGCTAATATTCGCAAAAGGCGAACAATCGGAAACATGAGCTAAAATTTATTCCAAATCGCCATATTGTAATAAATACAAAAAACACGGAAAGAGCGCGAAAACTCGCAAGTTCGCGAAAAATTTCTAAATATACCCTGCGGAAAATTTGGGGACAACTGATCCAAAAGTACTCGTCCTATGACTTGAGAAAATGAGACTGGTACCAAAAATAAGGAGTAGTGAATGATGAAAAAGACATATTGTGTAAATGGCCACATATTAACCACTTTTAGTAAATTTAGTTGGTACTCCGGCTAGTATTGTAGTAAACGGCACTGAACAAATTCGATGCACCTGGATCTAAGGCCTATCACATAGTATCTATATTATATTAATTGTCTCCCTTCAATGAGACTGCCATGCCACTCAGGAGCCTGTTCCGTAATTAACTTCAGCTTAACTAGTATTTATAACATTGAAATATTAGTTCCCCTAGCCTGTCATGCCGAAGGTTGTTGGTTCGAATCCTATCAAAAACACCGCTTAAAAATAAAATACAATTTCTACTTGGATTTGTAGCAATAAAAAAATAAATTAATCAAAAACTACAGCTGAATTTTGGAATAATATTTATATATAATCTATATTATTCGACACCGATTAGGACTCCATAAGATAGTTCAGAGTAGGGCATTCATTTTAATCGACTTTTCAATTGTTCGATTAATCAATTAATCGAAATTGAGGTTTTTAAATTACTCGAGCAATCGAGTAAAACTTGTATTTCGTTCGAGTTATTCGAGTAAGCTTTACTGCTAAAAATTATTCGAGTTAATCGGAAAATGTTTGAATTTAATCGGTTTTTTGTACATTTTTGTGGACAAAAATAAAACAAAATAAGTTTTTTTTCGCGTTTTTATATATTTTAATAATAAAAACAAAAGAAAACACAACATTTCTACATAAATTAGATCATAAACTGATCCTTTAAAATTATTTTTTCACTATTCAAATGTCGCGCTTTGAGAAAATTTAGCGCCAGGAAATATTTAATACCATTCCAGCCTGTCCTGTATTCAATGTAGAATAAAAATAGTCGGAATCGGCATAACATTATTGTTGTTATAAATATAAATACGGTTACACTTTGGAAATATTTGCCCAAAAACAACATAACCATTACTTTTGCTCAGAATTAGTTTGATTTAACTTTTTTTATATAAAAAAATAAGTTATGCTGCAAAATGCTATTTTTATATTATTTTTAATAAATGCGAACCCATATTAAAAAAAATATTGTAATTAAAGGAAATTTCAATTTTAACTTGTCTGTGGGTTACGTTTTTTTTCGGCAAATATTTGATAAGTGTGATCGTACCTTAAGGCTTTTATAATTCCGAACATTACATTCGATATTTTACGAAACATGTAGTTAACTAGTTGCTCTCGAAATATCTTCTTTATTTCAAATAATTTTTGTTTGATGTTTGTATTTCCGAATTTTTCTGAAAGACATTTGAAGTTGGTTTCTTTCTCCCTATTATTGTCACTACATTATTTACTTAATTTTTTGATCATGCGGACTATTAGTAAGAAATAACGTTCGAATTGAACGGCAAATTTCATATAAAATAAAAAATTTATCCACTTTTTATTAAGAAGTCTACAAAAACTCATTAAAAAAAGAAAATTTACATAAAATTTTTTAGTCGAGTTATTCGATTAATCGACCTAAATTACTCGAATAAATTTTTACTCGAAATTTAAATTTTTTGTTTGATCGAACATTAGTTGTCTTTAATTATTCGATTAATCGAGCAAATATTATTCGAGTGAATACCCTAGTTCAGAGACAAGTTACAAGGTGCATACAAAGTATCAATTAACCCCATCCCATATAAAAGTGGCTGGTCCGCATCATAGGAAGTGTTAGAGTTCGGACTGGTCCCTATCACCTGGGGATAGGTCACGTGACTTGTTTTGTGTCAGTTCCATTTACCGTAGGGTAATGATGAAATTACTCAAAATGTAAGGATTAACAAAATCGCAGAAAATCACATAAACTGCAAAAATTGTCTAGTTGTTTAATTCTAATGTTTAAATGAATATATTATGAGTGTGTGCTTTTGTTGATTTTATAACTTTTATTCTGTTTATGTTAAAAATATTTAATTGCGATTACTTTACATTACTAATACATTCCATCGACATACCGTTCTAGTTGGCTAACAGAGCCTTTTTTGTCAGTTACGTTGATTTTGTCACCCGCAGATTACACTGAAAATAACGTAACACACAGAAGAGAAATTTTACAGAAGTTTTTTCTTTCTAATTTCTTCAGAATTTTTTTTAAACGAAAACATAGCCTACAAATGACCTTATGCAAATTTTACGTTAATTCCGTGTATCTAGGGCCGTGGAAAAAATTAAAAAAAATATATTTTTGGAATTGTTTTCAACTTATTTTTAATCCTAGGGGTGACTAGCTCATTTTTTTTCGAACCACCTTAATGCACACTCGGGGCATTGTTTTCATTTTGAAAGAGTAAAATTCTTCTGCTTAGCCCACCTTCGGCCGGGCTTAAAACTCTTAACCCTCCCTCCCCTAGGCATGTCGAATAGTGGCTTCGCTGAGTAAAGATTTGTCTGCCTTGGTAAAAACCCACTATCCGACATACCCAGAGGAGAAATTCTGAAGCCCTGCCAAAGGGCAGCTATGCAAACAATATTTTTTGATGAATATTATTTCCATTTCAACGTAGAAATAACGTCTATGGACATTGTTTTCATGGACTTTATTGTATGCCACCAAGAAAATAACCTGAAATTAACATTAAACTTAAAATATAAGTTAAAAAACTTGAAAAAAGTATGTGTATTGAATTCAGTGTATTGATTTTCAGCTAAATTTATAATGTACAAAAAAAACTCATTAAATTTTTTCACCTGAATAAAGTAACCTTTTGTGCAGACATCTCTATTTGAGCAAAAAAAAAAAACACGGCCGTGCATTAGTAATACAACCGAACTTCCATAACTCGAACTTCTATAACGCGAATTTTTTCTAACTAGAACTAATTTGATTGGCAGTAGCGCTAAGAGAGTAAATAACTTACAATTCTCGTTCCGTAGCTCGAACTTTAATAACTAGAACAAAAAGACATGCATTTGAGTTCTATAACTCGATGTCTTACCTCTTTCTACATCATATGTGTCTTTTTGTTTGCGCAAGTTCTGTTCTATCCATAAATGCGAGTCGCGCTTTATGATAAATGTAAATAAGAACGTATTTGTTTATTTGCAAACGGAGGGAACTACAACTGATGGGCGCTTTGAACAAATTAGAGTAATTTGTTTACTGAAAATAACAAACAAAAAAGTAAATTTCAGTCACTGATTTCAGAATACTTTACTTCACTGTAAATCACTTATTATATGTAATTTTCAGTAAGTGCAGTTCTAAATAAAATAAACATACATATTTATCATTTCATAAACAATGCGTGTTTTGATAGTAATTTTCATTATATTTTCATATTTTTGTTTATATAGCTGTGTTTTCGTTAACTTTACACAAACAATTTTTTGTTGTTGTTTGTTTTCGCTCAAATTTTGCACATATGGTCATCGATTCAGATTTTTTGTGCTCCTAGTTTCAGAGTTATGCGGTCCTCAAAGTCGAAAAATTCAATATTTTGGTTTTTTACAATTTTCAAACACTTGTAAAAATCATTATTAGCTTTTTTTGTTCCAAATCTTTCAAGGATTATACAGGGTGTCCAGGTGAGGTAGGGGGGTTTATTTCTGCAGTTACATTGCATAGGTGCGGCGTGGAGGTGCGGGGTGCGGACGATTACGTGCGCTAGCGCTTGGAGATTCAGAAGCAATGGAGATGAAATGATTAATCGGTTCACAAACTTTGAAAACATCCTTTTTAGTGATGAGGCTAATTTTCACTTAAACGGTCATGTGAACGAACAAAACTGCCGCTATTGGTCTTCAAATAACCCGAAACAAAAACATGGAAGACCACTTCATTCACCAAAAGTAATTGTATGGGATGTTATGTCGGCTAAAGGCATTATTGGCCCGTTTTTTCATGAAGACCGCAGAGGACGAGCTGTTACTGTGAATAGCGATCGTTATTGTGAAATGCTACAAGATTTTTTAGCCTCCCAGCTACAAGAATTTGATGGCTTTAATTTGAGGACATAATTCCAGCAGGATGGGGCCACATGCCATACATCCGACCAATCACTTCAGGCCGTTAATGAATTATTCATGAATAAGGTGATTTCTCGCAGAGGTAACATTAACTGGCCATCAAGAAGTCCTGATTTGAGCCGTCTTGATTATTTTTTGTGGGGCTACCTCAATGGTAAGGTATCCGACAATAAACCAACCAATTTGGCACAACTGAAACATAACATCACACTAGAAATGGCAGCAATCTCAAGAGCAACTTGTTCAAGCGTAATGAGAAATTTTCGTTCAAGATCGGAAGAGTGTTTGCAGCGTGATGGTCGACATCACGACAACATAATTTTTAGGAAAAAAATTTTCCATTTTGTGTAGTTTTATCATAAATTAAAAAAAAAATCATTTATTTGTAATTAATATTTTTATTTGATTATAAAATCCCCCTCGCTTGGACACCCTGTAGCTTTTTTGAAAACTAATTTTCGCCACGTTTTGCATAGGTTACAAAACCGCTTAACCGCGTTTTGCGAAAATGAAGATGTTGGACCCTTTTAATTTTGGCTAAAGTATTATGGTACATGCCTTACCACGTGCCACAGACACTCTAAAAATTTTAGGATTTGCCGCTCACTAGGAGCAGAGTTATCTTGAATAAAAGAGAAAACCCCAATGTTTCTGCCTTTTTTTTTAGAAATTTCAAACGCTTGTAGCTATCTAGAAACCCTTCATAGCGAAAACATTTTCATGACCTTTCTTCCAAAGCCTTCAAGGATTATGAAAATATAAAAATAAAAATAGCTGCGTAAAGTTTTGCATATGTTACAGAACTGATCAACTTCATTTTTCAAAAATGAAGATGTTGGACCCTTTTAATTTTGGCTGAAAAATTATAATACATGCTCTAACACTTTCCAAAACGGATCTAAAATTTTCAGGGTGTGTCTATCACTAGGAGCAGAGTTATCCTGCATAAAGTATGAATAATAAATATTTTTCCTTTTTTAGAAAATTTCAAGATGTAGCCCCTATTAATAGGATTACTCTGCTATTAGTGAACACACATATTACACTCATAAAAATGGAAATTTTAAGACGATCTTTGGAACGTGTTAGAGCATGCACTGTAATTTTTAGCGAAAATTAAAAGTTGAGCGGTTCTGCATCATATGCAAAATGTACCAAAAAAATTATTTTTAAAAAGTTGTCATAATTTGGAACAGAAAAACTTATAACGATTTTTTTTTCTATGATGCATGACTTAACTGCTACAAGCTATTAAAAAAAAACAAAATATTGAATTCTTCAGTGTTTTCATATTCTATTAGGCACATCTCTGCACTCAGTGCACGCACGGCACATCCTAAAATTTTGAGAGAATCTTTGACACGTGCTACCCAAAATTAAAAGGGTCCAACATCTTCATTTTTGAAAAATGAAGTTAAGCGATTTTGTAACATATGCAAAAACTTACGAAATTATTTTTATGTTATCATAATTCTTGAAAGAAATAAGGTCACAAATTTTTTCGCTATTAAGTGCTCCTAGCTAGCAATAAGCTAGGGTTTCTAATTTCTCGGACTTTTCCCCATTCCCTTGAATCAAACGAGCTCAAGACAAAAAATACAATTTGTTTTCTAATCAAAATATAAAGGTTAAAATAAACTTTATTAATTTTAAAAGCCAATACATACATACATATCTATATTTAAAAATTAATTAAAAACAGGGACCGAAAATTATGATTATTGCAAAATTTTTGATTAAAAAAAATCATAGTGTTCCAAGAATATTAGTAAAATATTGTTGAACAATAAATTAACTATTTTTTGACATGCTTTCCATTTATGCAATAAACTTTTATTTTAAATTTTTACTAAAAAAAATCAATTGATAAGAATTATTTTTGAGTTTTATTTTTCGATCGTAAAATAGTTATTTTTTTGAGTTTTATTTTTAGCTCAAAAATAACGATTATTTTCAATTTTTATTTTTTTGCTCGCAAATAACGATTATTTCTTGATTTTTATTTTTTGCCGACTTGTCGTAGATGTTGAGGATTTTACTATCAGTTAGAAGCCATATTCTGATCATATGCCTCTTGAACTAAATATAATTTGTCGAGCATCGAACAATAATAGAATCTTATCGGATTCGGGCCATCAAAGGCTTCGGTGGAATGTCAATTCAGTCACCAAATATTGTGAAAATCTAAAAAAACAAGTATGGATTTGAACCAAAAACAAAAATGGTACAAGTGGAAATGTATCCGTTTCCCTAAAAAGATGTTAAAAGCTCTAAAAGATTATAGAAAAATGCACACAAATGAAAAAAAAAAAACAAAATATAATTCTTCTAGATCTAAAGGTGGAGGTACATACCACGCGTTACGCGGCAACGCTTTTCTTACTTTTCGAACTTTTAACGCTTTAATAATGGCAAGTTACACACCACGCTTTTGATGCTCTTCTGCTTATACAATTTCAAGCCTTTGTCTTTCCTTTAAGTTTTATTTTTCTTTATATATTTAATGCAGTTTTCATCAATTTTTTAATAAAAAAAATAATTTTTAATAATTTATTTCCATTAAACAAACATTTTAGCATATCAATCTGGCAGCACTACCTGTCATTTTGTATACGACGCGTTAAAGTTGAAGAATGTTCAACTTTTTGCGAGTTACGCGCGTCGCAAACTTCGCTTTGTATCTTGCCTTATGGAAACACACTATTTCAACTTTTTTGACAGAAGTCTGTAACGCATTAGCGTATTTAACGCATGCTATGTACCTTCACCTTAAATATCTTAACATCTGTCGAAACAGAAAACTTGAGTTCTATAATGAAAATTTGGATCAACTTAATTTGGTTAGCTACAGTAAAGCGTGGTGAAAACTTTCTAATAATATGAAAACAAGAAAACAAATAACAATAGGTAACCTAACTGCAGATGATTTTCGTAGAAATTTTAGAAATATGTATATTGCAATATACAAATAAAATAAATGAAATTCACTGGTGTATGCCATATAGTATTGATGCTTTTTTCGATTCACCAATAGAGTTTTTTGACCTGTCATCAGTATTAAGATCGTTAAAATTAAATAAGTCTCCTGGTAATGACGGTATAAGCTATGAATTCTATAAATTTGCTCTCGTCTGTTTTGTTACGGAATTACTTTCAGTTCTCAACTACATATTTTTACACGAAAATATTCCAACAAGCTTTAAAACTGCCATACCAATACCTATTTAAAAAAAAAGTGATCGCAATTGCGCTTCAAATTACCGTGGCTTATCATTAATTGATACCCTGTGCAAAATTTTCAAAACAACATAATTTTAAATCGTATAACAAATTGGATCGAAAAATATTCCATATTGAACGAGTATCAAGCCGGGTTCAGAAAAAATTACTCAACTGTTGATAACGTCTTCAATTTGACAAATATTGTACACTTAAACAAAATAAATACTAAAAACACATTCGCATTTTTGTGGACTTCTCCTGTGCTTTCGATATGATTCCCAAAAATTTGCTTTTTTATAAATTATCAAGTATGGAATTATCGACAAAGATTGTTCGTATTCTACAGCTTACATATGAAAATACGTCTAGTCAAGTACTGTATGGAAATACGTTTTCTGAATCTTTTTATGTTAATATTGGCGTTAAACAAGGGTGCATACTAAGTCCATTGGCGTTAAACAAGGGTGCATACTAAGACATTGCTGTTAAAATTCTTCTCTACGCAGATGACATTGCACATTGGTTTGTGGCAAAAAAAAAATGGAAATAATTCAGTATCTTCGTAACTGCCGAAGCCAGTGACATGAAATTTTATATGGTTGTAGCTGAGGTGTTGTCCGTCTTAAGTTTGAAGAGTTTGGGGTGCTGGCTCCTTCGAGAGAGGCTCCAGGGGTTCCAAAAATCGGTAACCTCGGGTATGTCAAACTTTAAAAAATCGCCAAAATTAAATTTCTTGTCCGGTTTCCAAACCCTTTCCCATTTTGGAATCTGCTATCAAAGGCCTACATTTGCCTCAGTTACGGCTTGAATTTCTCTCCGATAGTTCAAAAGTTACAGGCCTTGCAAAAAAAAGTTTGCAAATTTGGCGATCTTATGCTAGGAACACAACTGGGACGAACGACGAATTTTTGGTCGCGAATATTCGTCGCCAAAAATAAAACACATTTGTGTATATGAAAATACACACAATAACGGCGTCGGACGAAATTCGTCATACGCGGCGAACTCTGAATAGATTTATTTCTATTTCTTACGCCGGCGAACGACGAACATATCAGTACCAAGTGACCATGTTTGGTGTTAGTTTTCAAGTGTTTTAGTAAATAATGTTAATTTGTCCTTTAATTATTTTTTTATTTTTATTTTATAGCATTTGAAGTAAATATAGATAATAATTAACTATACAAATTGGTGTTAGTTGTGTTTTTGCTAATATTTAATTGTTCAAGTATGTATTATATTTTTAATACGGTCACACTTTGCACAAACAGTAAACAACTTTATCAATTGTAACAGCTGTTGCGTTTTCGTCGCTATTGTGCTTCACACGACGAATTTACACAGCGAATTTTTATCGACGAATTCGTCGTGTTGGACGAAATTCGTCGTTCGTCCCAGTTGTGTTCCAAGCATTATTCTGGTATTTTTTAAACTGTGACGTTGTCTTAAGTCGCAAAATTATACCAAAAAATTCATAATAATCTGCACAATTCAACAAAAATGTTCCAATTTACCGAATCAATTTATCTTAATGGAGGGAGAAATGGCAGCAGTTTCAATTTTACAATGGATCTTATCTTTTACAAAGCACTTAGGGAACAAATTAACAACATTGAAAATGGCAATTACATCAACATGGTCCAAATATATAAATCATCCTAAGATATAGAACAACAATAAACTTAAAGTTTTCATCGCTACTTCCCGATCTATAATGTTTTATGGTGCTCAAATTTGGGGTTTTAAAAAATATAATGAAGTGAAAAAACTATTTAGATATTTCATAAAGAAATTGTTACTTTTGCCATATAAATATAATACGCCAAATAAATATTGTATTTCATCAATTGTTTCAAATTGTATTTCATCAATCAATCGTGGTTTGTATTCTAAAAAATGTAGAGTGTTACCTTTATTTTTTTAATTTAATTAAAAATTTTTAGTGTATAAATAAGGAGTGTTGTGTTTTTCTTCCGACGGGGTTTTTTTGAATTTGGAACGATTTTCCGTCATCCCACGTCAAATTTGGTTTGTAAACAGACCGGTTTCGGCTATGTGCCATCTTCAGTGTTCTATTGAATACTAAATCCTAAATTTAGTATTCAATAGAACACTGAAGATGGCACATAGCCGAAACCGGTCTGTTTACAAACCAAATTTGACGTGGGATGACGGAAAATCGTTCCAAATATAAATAAGGAGTTTATGTTAAAGCTCATCGAAGATTATACATCTGAATTATTTACAATTCAAAATATAGTGTGTTCTGAAAAAAGTATTGAGGGTAAGAAAATGTATTGAGCGTTACGTTAAAAATTTTTTATATATTATAAAAAATTTTTTATATGTTCTGAAAATCACATGGTTTTAAATCACATGTGATTTTAAAATTAATAACTTTCTTTCAGAAATGATATTTGATGCTCTATACAATAGAAAATTTCAAAAAATAGTGAAAGATTATCTGCATGACTATTATTGATTTTGAAATCACATGTTATTTAAGGCCATGTGATTTTCAGAACATGCCTGATAATTTATCTATAAATAATCTGATAATTTATCTATAAAAAAATTTAACAACAGCTCAAGGGTAGAAACGATATAGAGAACATTATCTGTTTACAAATTGCTTATTTGCTTTGAAAAAAATTTGCTTCTACCACACTGTGGGTTGTTATATTTTCGAAGAATGTATTAAGTAGGTCTTATTTTGGTACCAATAATTATTTAATATAAAAAAATGTAAAAAATCTAAAAACAAGAGTTGGAGTTACCCAATGTTATATTGTATTATTGATAGTTCTGTTGATTAGCACCTTGAGAATGGAGGAAATTGTGTCACTAGCCAAAACATCAGTCCAGTAACAAAATTTTTTAAAATCTATTTCTAGATTTGGATTTAAGCTATAAACAACACGTGATCACCAACCAGCCAAAGACCAAGTCTTTCGGGCTACTAATTATCACGGTGGGAGAAATGGTGATATTTTTTCAAAAAAATGCGACATTTTCATTTAAAACGCACAATTTGGTGTCGCTTCTAAAAGATGTTTTGTTCTCTAAAAGGATGGTATGTTTTATTCTAAAGAAGTCACCCGCACTAATGGCGGAAGGTATTGCATTTTACGCCCATATACATCGAGCCGTTCAGGAGCCGCACAAGCCTATTATTTAGTTGTTAGTTGCGTAGCATTTAATCAAGAGCAACAACTTCCGCTAGCCACTTTATTAAAAGTTTAGAATCTAAACTTTAGATATATGTACTTACTATGTGATGCCAGCCATTCATTATAATCTAAACCAGCTGGTAGATCCACAAGAGCTTTGAGATCAGCTTCAGGTAATTTACGTTCTAGAACACTTTCCTCCAAATATAATTTGGTATCTGTTGAGTTTTGATCACCATCTCGTTCTTTGCGACGAGCTTTTCTGTAAAGAGTCAAAAACACAAATACATTTTATTAGTTTTTTGATTAATAGCACAGCGAAACAAAATGGACATTTTGGTTTGGTGCAGCGAAAACTAAAATCGATAAAACATACATGGGACATACCATTTTCAAAACTATCTTAAATTGTTTTTGGTCAGCTCTAGTTTTTAAAATGTCGCGTTTTTAATTTTTTTAATCATTCAAACTCTATTTTGCTTCTTTGCCTAATTTTTCCAAACTGCACTTTAAGTATACAAAATTATCTTTCCTTTAAATATAATTTGGTTGATGTACGTTCCAGGATGTTTTGTTGAAACTGCGAGGATATTGAACGTTAACTACTTTCAGTTTTACCCTTATAAATCTAACACTTGATTAAAATATTAAAATATTTTTACCAAGAACATACATAAAACATTTTTATGAAAAAATTTGGAATATATTTAAAGTGTTCTGAAATAAGAATAAAAAGAAGACAAAATTAAGGACTAAATGTCCTTAAAATAACACCAAAGACTATTGCTAAAAGCACAAACATTATTATACTCAAATAAAAGATGGTTTTGTGTAGATTAGTAATTTGTTAAGAAACATTCTAACGAAAGATATTTCCTCAAAAAAAATGCGGTATATCACGTTAATATAAATTTCGCAATGTTTGAAAAACTACAAATAAGGGAATTTTTGCTGTATTTGGACTCCGAATACTACCGAACAGGGCTCGGACTCTCATGCAACTAAAAATTGATTTTAAGCGCTTAACAAAGTATCAAAACTAAATAATATGAAAATAATTTTTTATTATTATTAGAAAAAAAAACATAGCACAAACATAATTGGGTCTATTATTTAATGCAACCGAACTGTAATTGCGTTGCCAGTCGGCAACTGAAAATTAATGGTTGCTAGAAATGCACTAAATAGCAACTGAAATTGACAGCTCTCAGTTGCCACATCAGTAGTATCATTTTCAGCAACTGGTATCCAACTGAGTGAGGCTCGGTTGCCATCCATAATCGGCCTATTAATATTTTTTTTAAAATTGAGAAATGTGCATTAAAACAATTTTTATAGCTCCAAAAATATGCATTTATTGCCAAAATATGCAAAATTATGCATTTATCACCAAAATATGCAACTACAAATCGATGCCAAACGACTTAAAATTTAATGAATCGCATAGATAATTAGTCAATACCTCTTTATTTATCACCACAAGAAACATGGATTTGCATGAAAGTCCGAGCTCTGCTAATGAATATTAAAAAATAAGAAGAATAATATAATTACTTAAAGAAAGGAAATTTACCCATTTGCATCTTTAGTATACGGAAAATACACTCAAATTTCGAGCTAGTCTCTAAATAATCCGTAACATATTGAACTAATTTCTTATTTTAATTAAGAACTTTGTTCGCTGTAACGCCTTGGGCATGGTGTGTAAATTTTTTTATGAGAATTTTTGAGATACACAATTTTATTAATGTTAAAACCAAAACAGGTAAATTTCAACATCCTTGGAAGATCAGACAGATATCTAGAAACAACCAATTTTAAGCTGTAGCACTTAAAATTTAAATCAAAAACACCAAAACCGGGAGTATACATATAAAGTGAATAAAAAAAACATATTTCGAAAACGCGAGCTGACTGCTAAAAAAACTAGCTTACGTAGTAATGAGGGTTCATCAGCACGTACAAAATGGAGGTAAAATTTCGGGCACCAAAAACTCCGTTCCGCTGTGTAGTTCATACTCATTTTAATTAAAAATATCTAATAGGTTTTTAGGCCCCTATTATGATTCACAACTAAATTGATAGTTGAGTCGTAGTTGTCAAATTCATATCATGGAATACAACTTCATCAAAGCAGTTGTCTCAGTTTTTTATCAGTTGTGTTTTGTTTTTATTCCGACTATTGTGTTACTTTTAATTACTTTTAAAATGGTACTTTTAGGCGCCAATCTATCCCATTTGTCAACCCATATTGTTGCCATATCCATAAAACAAAAAATCTCAAGAAAAAACAGTAAGGCCAAAACTAAAAATATTTAAAATATTTTGTGATGGGTACTATGGTTTCAAACAACAGAGAGTATAGATAAGAACCTTTTTTCGAACATTTTTTCGAAGACAACTAAAATTAGTTGTCAATCATAATACAAAAAAATGATTGAGTTGGGTCGTAGCATTGACAACTCAACCTAGTTGAGTTGTGAATCATAATAGGGGCCTTAATTTACTTAAATTAAAAGAACAATGCTAAATGTGTTTGATATGCTTCGAGCTTACCCAGCTACACATAAAATACTATCGACTGAGGTCTGCGCATAACGGTAGAACGTGCCAATAGTTTCACCAATTTTTGTTGGTAACGTTGTAACTTGCCACATAAAGCGAACGGTTTTTATAATACATTTAAATACAAGTGATGTTGAACTATTCGGTGCAGACGTTGATGTTTCAATATTTTTCATTTGTGTTGGAAGTCTGTAGTTTTTGTTGCTTGCTGCTGTGTTGAGTGGCGTGGGGAAGACCTAAGAATAGTTGCGTATGTGTGTGTATGCGTTTGTAGTGGGGTTTTTGGTGGAGGTGGGTTCCTGCAATTGCTTATTACAAAGTTCAAAGCAAAATGTTTCTTTTTGTTACCCTGCCTATTTTCTTTGCTTTGTTGTTATCGTTGTTGTTAAACTTTCCAGGTGGTGCTTTTCTCTTTTAAAATTTAACTTGTATAGAATAATAATAATACTTCTTTGGCATGTTTTGTTGTTTAAGTAATTTGTATACTTTTTGGTATAATTTATATTTTTATGTTTTTAAAACTTTTTACCTACATATATATGTATGTAAGTAGTAAGTGCATATTTTTTGTAATAATTTAAAATAATTTTTTTAAATAAATTTAACACAGTCATTTTTTGCAGACAAGGCGGATTAACGTCACGTTATTTAATACTTCTTTCAAAAAAAAAAAAAATTAAACAATTATTTTTCGCTGAACTTAAACACAAAAATTATTCTACTATTTTATTTGCAGGTTTCCTACTAAATAATGCTTTTTTACGCGCTCTTGACTTAGAATGTTTTTTATAAATAAATATAAACTGAAAAAAGAAAAAAAAAACAAACTAAAAAATTCGTAATCTGATGGTTGGTTTCGCTGTTATCAGCATTTAAACGTAAACGAATGAATTTTTAATAATACACAATAACAAAAAATAAAGCAATTTGTTTTTAATAGTCGGCTGTTAGTGTTAGTGTCCAACTCTACTCTTTTTTATTTTATACTCATAGTAGTACATATGTATATTCTTCCTGCCCACTGATTAATGTGACAAGTCTATTTGTTGAAATTTTTACCAACTTGACATTGTTTTACTCCTGGTATGTAGTCTGTAGTTGGTAGCGGTAATTGAAAACAGAAACTAAAATCCAAAATAGTGGCAACATGCGAAATATTCTAGCAAGACATATAAATGAATTTTGTGTTAATGAGAACATCTAGCTTTTTAAATTTAACTAGAAGTTAAAAACTTAATTTTACAAATGTAGAGCCTTTCTGGTGTTTTTCTCATATTAAGAAATATGTTTATTGTCAACTTATTTTCCAAAGTTCTTCTCAAATATTTCTCTATATTAAAGCGAACTTATGCTGACTTTAGACGACATGTATTTTACATCTGACTTGTCAAATTTCCCACTGCAAAAGTGATACATGCCGTGTGAAACATATGAAACATTGTCAGATGACATTTACAGAAGCAAAGTCAGATGAAAAATTTTCAATTAGAGCGTGTTCTATTTTCATCTGACAAGGCATCTGACATCAGCTGTATTAAATTATCAAAAGTGTTGTTTGGCTGAAAAAACATTAAAAAGCAAAGAGCGCTTTATATATTTACGAAAATTGTGCAAAAACTCAGCTGTTGTGAACACTCAGAGGCTATGTCAGATGTAATTGCACATGTACGTGTAAAAGCAAATATTATAAACCGTCTGTAAATTGACAATTTTGACAAACATGCGAAGTTACATGTGTCTCACACACCTAACAAGCCATATGTAAAAAACATGTCGTCTAAAGTCAGCATTAATTTGTATGTACATATGTACCAGGGATGGCAAATGAGGTTTTAAAATTGTGCATAATTGTATCAAAACAGATTTTTGAAATTAGAAAAGGGAAACTGTGCTTAAGTCGGATTCGGCAACTGCAATTTCTAATCTAAAATAGCTCGCAAACTAGCTAGTGGAAGGTAGAACGACATACATACATAGTTCAATAAAGTTCCGAAAAGTTTTCCTTTACTACAATGCAAATAAATTTATAAAATTTTATTTTTTCCAGACTCTAGTATGTATCACGATCCGCAAAAGCTTGAAATAATAGAGACGTTTTGTGAGCTAGCCTTTTTTGACCACTTTTAAGTCAAATTTTGTTTTCAATACTTAGTAAAATTTAAATTTAATGCAGATAAAAGTGGCATATGTACGAATGGACGAAAAGGATAAAATATTTTATAACAATAAAAGAACAGCAATAAGTAATTTTCTAAAAAAAATTTAAAAATTGTCAATTGTACTAAATAAGCCATTGGTGTACCATTGTACTTTTAAAACCCGAATTGTACCAAAAAAATGGTACAATTGTACGAACTTTGACATCGCTGGTATGTACATATTTCTCTGCAGTTTCTATAACTTATTCTCTTATATATAAGAGCACTAGAATTTTTATGCATTAAACACATTCGCCACAGCAGGCTACCGACTACAACCTGTCAAAAATAGAATACATGTGTGTATATGAAAATTATTATTTTCACGACTGCACGGCTACACGACTGCAGGTTGTTGTCCATGCTACTTCTGTGGTGTAGTCAAATTAAACTAATTTCTATTTTTGTTGGCTACAAAACAAAAACAGTGTCAACAATATATCAAAATATGTAAAGCAAATTAGTGATTAGAAATATTTTTTATTGTAAAATAAAAAAGAAAATTAAAAAATTTAAATGTTATAATATATATGCATCAAGAATTTTTAAATAAATAAATTTATTTGTTTTGTTGTTATATAGAATATTGACTTAAGTCAGAAATACCAACATTATTGAAAATTAAAAAAATCACAGGGTAATAGCCCTTTTTAACCTAAAACTTTTAGTGTAATTTTTTTCGGCGCCCTCTTGATTCCGGAATTACGGGGTTCGAAACTTTAATATATTATTGATCATAAGTCCTACAATATAGAACGGATTTAAACGATATATACTACGATATATAACGCACGGGTTATATGCAAATAAAACTGTAAATTGTTTCCATATAATTGTTTTATTGCGACTTATTAACTTACGAAAACTATTCACGATTAACGCACTATTTGCAAATAAAATGATTGGTGCTGGCTGGCCCCCTTTTTGGCAATAAAAGGCAAAAATAGAAAAATATTTCGCGAAAAATATTGATAGAAGAAAATAATGACAATTAAAACAAATAATTGTTTGTTCCTTTATACATTTCAACTATTTTTTTTTGTAAAATACAAACGTCTTCTATAAAAGTGCTACCAACTTTTTGTATTTTGATATGCCATATATACAGTGAACTAACTTATTTGCAAATATTTTTATTTGCAAATAGTCCGCGTATAAACGTAGTAGTAGTTATCATTTCAAAATGCTTTAAAATACCTTTCTACTGGTATATAAAATTTTTAAATCCATTAACACATTACGACCAAAATGGAATTTAAAACATTTTTATATGATTTCTCACGTAAAAGCACCATTATCTTAAAAACTGGCCGATACAATCGTACTTAAATATGTATTTAGTTTAATAGAAAGCATTCCAAGCTTTCATTTGATGTATACTTGAAAGTTACCATCGATGAAATTCATCAGTTATGGCACTTTGAAAATAAATTAACTCATTTAACTCTTAAACTTATCTTTAAAGTACCATAACCTACGTATTTCATTTGTGACAGCTTTCAACTATACACCAATAAAAGCATGAAAAGTTCTCTATACAACTATACACATGCATATGTACCGTTGTATCGACCAGTTTTTACGATAACGGAGTTTCTGCGTGAAAAGTCAGGTAAAAAAATTAATTGTTTTAAAAAATTTATATACCAGTAGAAAGGCATTTTAGAGAAGTTTAAAGTGATATCCATATGGCTTATATCCATTCTATATTCTAGGAGTTATGGGTAATAAAAAATAAAAGTTTTGAACCCATTAACTTCGGATCCAAAAGAGACCAAATAAAATTACACTAAAATTATAAGGTTAAAAAAAGCTACTGTCTCATGATTTTTTTTTAATTTTCAACGATCCTGGTATTAGTGCCATAACAATCAATAGGTTTTAAAGAAATAAATTGATTTGTTTTTACATTTTGCGAGATGTAAGAACATTTTGAATAAGCGATTTTTGTATACAAGTAAAACTTTTAAAGTGGCACCACTGAAATATGTACTCCAAGAACAACATGTCAGCTGGTTACGATGTAGCTGCCGTGTTCAAAATAATTAAGTAGCTGACTACACGACGACGATTGCTGCCAACAGCATTTGTAGTCGTGTAGCCGTGTAGCCTGCTGTGGCGAATGTGTTTATAGCATTAATTTCAATTTTATTTCGAAAGTTATTGGATTTTAACCCTTAATAACTATTTTACTAGTCAAAAATTCATAACTTTAGAAAGAAGGAATTGTATATCTGATAATTTCTAAGGAATAAGGTTAGGTTAATTAATTGGAACATATTTAGCAGAACAAAACAACGATGATTTGGTGGTTCCAAGAAGGAAGGACACCATTATTTTAGATACTAATGCTATGCATATGACGATAACAACAAAAAAGTGATTTGAAGAGCTTGGGAGCATTAACTTATATTTTGTACAATATTCGTTAGATTTAAATGTGGTGGAACTCCTTATATTGGCTTAAATTGTTTATTACTTTTTTTTAATCTCGTCCAACATTTTGTTACAAACGTAGCGCCTACTTTTCGCTGTCTCAAAACAATACAGAATAGAACATTTTTTTTTTAAACACTTATGTCTTGAAAATTAACATAATAACAAAGTAAAAAGAAGCGGCGGGTAAAACAAATCATGCAAAATAATACCTAACAATATGCCATAGTATCTGAGTAATTTGAGGAGTTTTGAAAATTATGCCCATAACGGGATTTCCAAGATTATTAATTTTTGACAATTTTGTGACGGTTTTGTCCACTACTGCATATACCGATACTTTGATTGATGGTCTTTAACTCGGATATCGTTTTGAGCAGTACTACGTCCATTGAAACGCACTGGATTTTACCCATCGATAAAGAAAAACATGCTGAATCCAACCAGGGTTGTCAGATTTTTTCCGGCATATTTCGCCAAATTAATTTTAAAAATCGCCAAAAGTCGCAAAAATCAGTTTTATATAGTTTTTCTTAATATGTATTTGATAATAAATTAGTTTTTATAAAATACTTTTTTAATAAAAATTTGTATAAAATAATCGTGTGTAAATTTAGCACAAAATCACCAAAAGTAGAAATAAAATGCCAAAAAATGATTACTTGTAAATTTTTCTCATCCAAATTCAAAACACATTAATGACTATAATTAATATAATAAAAATCATCTAAATCACATTGTTTTAATTTCTTGCAGACGAGTTTTGGTAGGATTTATTTTTGACAATACTTTTTCAACAAAACAACTTTGTTAAAAAAATAGCCGTAAAAATCTCCAATAAATTTTTTTATCGCCACACAGGAATAAAATGTCATCAAACTGCAACTAACAATTCGAGTTGTTAACATGTAATTTAAATTGAAAAATATATTTAGTTAATATAACAAATTGAGTTGTTGATACGACAAACACAAAAATTTTTTTCAACAAACTGAACTAGCAAAATTTTTTGTTATGTATGGCGCAAAAATTCAACATTTTTTGAATATTTGTTTGATTAAAAATGCCAACTAAAGTTTTTGTTGAAACTTGTGAAAAAAATTAACAATCATCATTACTGATATAACAAATAAATGCACACACGTAAATGAAACAAAGCAAATCAAGTTTTGTGTGTATTCATTATTTGCGTTAATAACGAATTGCTCTGTAGTCCAGAGATCGCCGGTTTGATTCGCCCAAAGACATTTAGTGTTTTTCGCAGACAAGCAAAAAGTCTATTAGAGGGTTGTGATTGTGTATAAAAAAATATTGTTATTAAAACAATTATGATAATTAAATTAATTGAAATAATTTAGAAACCTACAAAAAAAATTATTGGATTTCCTTTTAACTTACAATTTCGTAATTGTATTTACAAAAATCGTTGTAGGTTCAAAATATATAAATTATTTAATTGATATAACAAAAAAATTAATTGTTTTTACAAATCTTTTTTTTTTGTGCAGAAAAATCGCCATGCCGCCAAATCAAAAATTTGGACGCCAAACAAGTTGAAAAATCGCCAGTTTTGGCGAGAAATCGCCATATCTGACAACCCTGATTCCAACAGTATAAGAAACGTAAATGGAATAAAGTTCGACTTGGTGTAGTTTACCCCCTATCTACAGTTATACATATGCATGTACATACTAGCAGGCGCGGATACAAGGGGGGAAAAGGGGATATTCCCCACCCCCCTAAACGAGTAAATTTCTATAGAGTTTCTAAAAGAAGTTTGGAAAAATAGAATGTTTTACTTAGAACTTCCTAAACAGTAATAAGGGGAAATGGAATTTCTACCTCAAAGGTTATATCTAATTTATATTCTATAGTTCTAGTTAATTAATTTTTATAATTATTTTGCATTTTGTTACACGCTTACTCCCCAATTTATATATTACTGCTCAGTATAATAATAAAATTTGTATTAAAATTAGGGATGTGAGATTAATCGATTAATCAAATTTTTTGATTAATCAAAATTCTAATTAATCAATTAATTGATTATTTAAGAATTCTGATTAATTAAAATGCTGATTAATCAAATAATTTTAATTCTGATTATTCAAATTTTAATAATTTTATTCAAAATAAAAACAACAATATTTCAAACAAAATGTATTTAACACATACAAATATAAAAGGAAAGAAATACAAAAAACTAAAAAATAAAGGCATAAAATAAAAAAAAACTCAAAACAAAAATTAAAAACACAAATTATTCAATTGTTCAAAGTATAAATTATTCAAAATCATGATTAATCAAATAATCATCATTTTGAATAATCAAATTTAAAATTATTTGATTAATCAGCATTTTGATTAATCAGGATTCTTGATTAATCGATTAATTGATTAATCACAATTTTGATTAATCAAAAATTTGATTAGTCGATTAATCGCACATCCCTAATTAAAATATATTGCAATTAGCTTTTCTTTATTAATTTCTTTAGTTGTTATTATGAATATACAGAGAATGCAAATATTTTACATTATAAATTGATTGTTTTATTAAAAAAGAATTACCTACTTATTTAATAACTTAATAATAATTAATTATTATAAAGTTAGTGGATAGAGTATCCCAGAAAATGCCGGGATTCAGAAAAAATACCGAAATCCCGGGATTTGAAATTCTGAAATCCCGAATACCGGGATTCGCAAAAACCAGTCCCATCCTAGTACATACTCATGTATGCCGATAAGACACATAGTATATGAGTTGTTAACGATTTTCATAACTTAAAAAAAAGGCTAGAATAGCAGCACGAGACATTTTTAATCTTTCTACATGATTTCATAAAAGCCAAGTGACTTTTTCATACTCACATTCTTCGATACACGCCAGTAATTCAAAAATTAAATTAGTATCACTGTGCTTGTTATCTAGGGTTTGGGAATTCCCGGACTTTTGCACTTCCCGGGAAACGCGAATAAAAAAGTCGCGTTCCCGGAATTCCCGGGAAAAGTTAATTTTATAACTTAAGTAGATTTATTGAATAAAAATTGGCCTAATTTTCATTGTTTTATTAATGTAAACAATATTTTTTAAATAAAAATTAGTATGCAGCCATGTCACAGAATACTATTCCGATCGGAAGTGGTTTCAATCCCGTAAATTGCTACTTCAGAAAACGAAAAACGAAAATTTTCTTCGTAATCAAACCACTTTTAAATTTCAAAGTAGAATTGAAAAAGACCTTTCTACTAACTTCATTTGCAGTAAATATTAAAAAAATGCATACTTTTAGGACCGCCAAATAAATGTTTGGTCATGAGCTTTCCATGTTAATATAAAGCTCAATGTGAGCTTTTCATCTAAAACCAAGAGTAAACAAACGCCTCAAGGTATGAAAACTTTATCATTGTAAAAACGAAATACAAAATAAACGGAATCTAAAGCACCAAAAATGTACTTTTTCAGAATGACAACTACGGAATCAAAAGCAGTCCGAACAGAATCTGTGACACAGCTGATAATAACAATTCTAAAACTATTTTTTAATTGAATTCATGCAAATAAGAGTTTGTACTTATTACGCAGTAAGAGATCGCATAAAGACTAACTAACTACTATTACTGTTATTATTTAGTTAAATATTTCATTTTGAAGTCTCCAAATCATTCTATAAATAACTTGCCGTAATGTTTCTTATTTTTCTTGCCAAATTTCCGAGAGGATTCTAATCGTTAAATACAAGCAAGCCACAGTACTATACCTAGCTGCAAAGAGTTTTACATACCCTGAGCCACAGTCTGTCTTTCATTTTTCAAATTATTTCACTTAAAAAATCTCCTTCCGGGTTTAAAAAATAGCGTCGACTGATAATTTTAAATGAAATTTATTTGTTGATGGTTATTAAGCAATTGTATATATGCATTTCATTGGCGCTTTTACCAAATCGTCAGTAGACTTCAACCACAACTTTGAACAGTTACAAACCTCTTATTTTATGCACAGACTTTCAAAAACCATTTGAGAATTTACAAACGATAATATTTTTGAAAATCACAAAAGAATAAAATAAGTGTAGTAGGCTTAGAAACTTATACAAAACCCAACAAATATTTTATATTCGATATGAATCTATTTTATTTTTCTACACCTGTATACAATTAGAAATGCATTGGATAATAATAAAAGCATTATAAGGCAAAATGAAAAATAAAAACCAAATTAAACCTTTAAGAAATTTATTATTTGACATATTGTCATAATTATATTTTAAATGCAATTTATTTGTTGATGGCTATTAAGCAATTGTCTATATGCATTTCATTGACGCTTTTACCAAATCGTCAGTAGACTTCAACCACAACTTTGAACAGTTACAAACCTCTTATTTTATGCACAGACTTTCAAAAACCATTTGAGAATTTACAAACGATAATATTTTTGAAAATCACAAAAGAATAAAATAAGTGTAGTAGGCTTAGAAACTTGTACAAAACCCAACAAATATTTTATTTTCGATATGAATCTATTTTATTTTTCTACACCTGTATACAATTAGAAATGCATTGGATAACAATAAAAGTATTATAAGGCAAAATGAAAAATAAAAACCAAATTAAACCTTTAAGAAATTTATTATTTGACATATTGTCATAATTATATTTTAAATGAAATTTATTTGTTGATGGCTATTAAGCAATTGTATATATGCATTTCATTGACGCTTTTACCAAATCGTCAGTAGACTTCAACCACAACTTTGAACAGTTACAAACCTGTTATTTTACACTTATTTTATTCTTTTGTGATTTTCAAAAATATTATTGTTTGTAAATTCTCAAATGGTTTTTGAAAGTCTGTGCATAAAATAGGTTTATAACTGCTCAAGGTTGTGGTTGAAGTCTACGGACGATTTGGTAAAAGCGCCAATGAAATGCATATAGACAATTGCTTAATAACCACCAAAAAATAAATTTCATTTAAAATATAATTATGACAATATGTCAAATAATAAATTTCTTAAAGGTCGACTGATAATAAATATAAGTCGTGACAACTCAAAGTTTTTACAGCTTCTATGAGCTTAAAATTAACAATAAACGTTCCAAATGTTTTTATTAATTATGCAGAAAATCACTCACAGTTTGTGTAAGTTCGAATTATTTACTTTGGGAAACGATTAGAGAGATAATTATACAAAGTATTCCACCATGTTCTGATATAGTTATTAAACGACACTCCCTACTAAATTCATCTTGCATATAGATTTCGAAATAATCAATAATTTGTCTCGTACACGGGTTAGGAAAAATGGCATGACTTCAATTTTATGAAATTTCTGTATAAGTTTGAGCCGTTCACATTTTTATTTTGTACAAATTAAAAAAAATGTATGGAAATCTTATTGTTTAAACATTGAAAATTTTATTGATATGAAAGAAAAACAGATTATAATACAAATTTCATATATAAATCAAAATAAATTTCGCTGTCACTTACAACATTTTATAAATATGTCAAATAAAGTCCATATATTTATGAAATAATGTGTACTTTTAATTTCCCGTTTTCCCGGAAAAATTTCCCGAGAATATTAGATAGTCTTTCCCCAAACCCTATTAATATCGGATATGAATCACCATTTTCAACGAAAAATATTAATCAAACTATTGAACGTTTTATAAAAAATTAAAGTTTATATAAATACCAGCAAATAACATACGAGTACATACAAAATGCAGTAGAAAAATGTCCAAGGCGGAGGCATAGAAAATCGAATTAAAAATAAAATTTTTTTGTTTAAATTAAATATAAACTGTTGAAACAAATTATTTCAAAAGAAATTGCATAGATACGAAAAACACCAAAGAACAATAATATTCCATGACGAAAAAGAATCAGACCATAGAAAAATAAATATTTATTTAATTTTTGTACATTATGCGGCGAAGTTGAGGAGTAAGACATGAAAAAAATAATTATTCAAGGTGTTTTATTTGTATTTAATTGCAAATGGCGATAATACAGACAATTGTGTGGTGGTATTACACATATTCTAGCAGGGGGCTAATTTAAGGGCAAGGGTTAAGAAAAGAAACTTGGTTTCAATTCAAAATAACGAAAACAAACTATGTTGAGGATTTAAAGCACTTGAAACTTATGCACTACGGTAGAGGTTAAATAATTGGCGAACTGTTTGAGTGAAATTAATACTTTGGTCCGCACAATTAGTAGAACAAAAAATAAATATATAAATAAGCAAATAGTAATTTTGGAGTTTAGGGTTTTTGTTCATAATATTTTTTAATAAAACAAAATTTATATCACAGAAGCGATCAATGAAAATTTTAATTTGCAAAAGTTTAAGAGGTGGTGATTGTTAAAAGCACGTCTTTTAAGGACATTTTAGAGCGCCAGGACGGGTCACAGACTCATTCAATTAATTTTTTGTTATATCAATTAAATAATTAGTTGATTTTGAAACTACAATGATTTTTGTAAAAATAATTACGAAATTGTAAGTTAAAAGAAAATCCGAAAACATTTTTTTAAAAAATTTTTTTGTTGATTTCAAAATTATTTTAAATACAATTATTGTTATATCAACAATGTGAATTGTTGATTTTCCGAACAGATTTTAATTATCATAATTGTTGTATTAACAATATTTTTTTATACGCAATCACAACCGTCGAAGCGACTTTTTGCTTGTCTGCGAAAAACACTAAATGTCTGTGGGCGGAATCGAGTCGGCAACCTCTGGACTAATAGACTAACGTTCTTACTAGGGATGTAACGATACGCCGTTTTGCGAACCGATATCGATACTCAAAAAGAAATATCGCCGATACCGATTCCGATACAGATACGCATATTGAAATTGAGTTCAAGTCTAGATTAACAAAACTCAAGCAGGGCAATTTTGTTATTATACAAAATTACAGTGTAAGAGATTATTAATATTTAAAATTAAATTAAACCACTATAAAAAATTTAAAGTAATTTTTAAGGATCTACATTGTCGAGTGTTGTTTTTATTCCGACGGTGTTTTTTTTTAATTTGGAAGGATTTTCCGTAATCCCACGTTAAATTTGGTTTGTAAACAGACCGGTTTCGGCTATGTGCCATCTTCAGTGTTCTATTGAGAATTAAATCCTTTGTTATTGCTTCAAAAGAATCTATATTTGAAATATGCAGATAATTATTAGAAAAGCAAGTAAAAGTTTATTTAAGTTAAATACAAATTTGTAATTCCTTTATAATTTTAAAAAATACTCGAAATGATTTTTAAAAACTCGCTTTTTTAAAGGACATTTATCAACTAATATTCTTCCAAATAACTTAACAGCTTAATTGTTAAAATTCTTCTAAAAGTTAATATTTATTCACTTAAATTTACATTAAAGCACAGTTCTGCGTTTAAATTCGCTTAAAAAGAAACAAGTTGCGAAAATGGATAATTTTTCATCCTTTTTCTTTGAGGAAAAGTCATAGAACACCGAACAAGAAATTTTTCCTAACATCGCTTCCAATTCGGTGATTGGTAATCGAAAAAGAGAACTTCTTGCAATGATAAGGATATGTAAAACTAATTAGATATGATCTCAATTTGCAATACTTCCAGATCGCGAATTCAACATTTTCATGACTTCTTTGGAGTGTCTTTTTCTGGGAATAAGATTTAAAAAACAACGAATTTAATTCGAATTCCTGGTAAAATTAACAAGAAATAAATTATGTTTTTTTACAAAATATTATAAATATTTAAAATTGATATTAATAAGATTAAAAAACAACTAATTGAATTTAATTCATAGTAAAATTAACAAAAATAAATTATTTGTTAAAAATAAACTCTGAAAAAAATTTAAAAATATCGTCGTATCGACAGTAAAATATCGCCGATACCGATGCATCGGAAAATCTGAAATATCGTCGATATATTGGTATCGGTTACATCCCTAGTTCTTACCTCTCAGCTACAGAGCAATCTGTTATTAAATACGCAAATAATCAATACACACAATTTGCTTTGTTTCATTTACGTATGTGCATTCATTTGTTATATCAACAATAATGATTGTTAATTTTTTCACAAGTTTCAACAAATACTTTAGTTGGCATTTTCAATCAAAAAGATTTTCAAAAATGTTTGAATTTTTGCGCCATATATAACAAAAAATTTGGTTAGTTCACTTTGTTGAAAAATTTCTGTGTTGAACAACTCAAATTGTTATATTAACTAAATATATTTTTAAATTTAAATTACATATTAACAATTCGAATTGTTAGTTGCACTTTTATGATATTTTTTTCTGAGTACGAATAGCTCTCAGTCCCATAATCGGAGAGTAGAGCCCAAGGAGGACGTATCACCAGGGCTGTCAGATGATTTTGATGAAACATCTGCACATTTTGGGGGCACTTCAATTTCGAAAAATCCGGATAAATACAACTAAACATTTTTCGTGGTTTTTATTAATTTTTATTAATAAGAAAACAAAAAATAGCAAGCGCCAGTAATTTCATATGTTTTAAAACATAAATGCATAACATAAAAATAATTTTACAAGCTTCCCTGCGGGAAATGTTGTACCAATGTTGTACTTAAGTACGTTCACGACAGCAGGGGGGCCGCAAAAAAATCTTTCGCTTGAGTTTATTATATAGCTAATATAATTGTATTAATGAAAAAGAAATTTGCATAGAAAATACATTTTATACTAATTGGATGTCAAATAGACGTCATTGTAGGTCATTATTTCCAAAAAAAATTATATACAATCCCGAGTTAACATTCAAAACCCAAGTAATATTGTGACACATATGAAATTCTAAATAAAATCTGTTTGAACAGGCGCTCAAAGGATACTTAAAAAAAGCAGGATTTTTCAAATATTTTGCTAAAAACCCTAAATTACTGTTTTAAATTTTAATAGTATCTTTTTCTAACAAAAACGCAACAAACCAACTGTGAGTCTCACACACACTGTACGTGTGTTGATGTTAAAAAAACAGACTATGCACGAAAGCATAGGAAATTGAGAGAATGGCCGCCACTGGTTTAAACATATGTACATATATCGCTGATTCTCATTCGAAAGGTACATTTTGTGTTTTATTTATTTATTTTTGGTTTACCAATGTAACTAAATGAAATATTGGAAAATATGATTTTTATTATAGCTTTCGCTGATTCAATGGATCCTGAAATAAAATTATCAGCCCAATTATGAATTTTCCCGGGGAGTTTTTTCTCTTCTCATTCATTTGATCCCGGGGAAAAATTCTCCTATTCTAAAAAGCAGGGGAATAAACAAATAAGGGACAGGCACAAATCTGGATCAGCTATTTAGTGTTTACATTTTATTCTGCACTAACGCAAGAGTTCAGTAATAGAAATTAATAAAAATTTTATGTTTTCATTGATAATAAGATTGTGTGTTAATATAAATATTTGTTTTTGCTTAAGTAAAAAGTAAAATGTACAGTGTAGTCACTCAGATGCTCTCGGAAGAACTTTATGCCGAGGAAGAGAAGCAAAAACTGGGCCAAGGCTAGGACCAGATGCATTAAATCCCCAGTAATTGCATGTGAAAAAGAAATTGTATATTTTTTAAAGCGCAACAAATCTTCCATTTACCTATTGGGTGAACTTAATGGATGGGTCAAAATTGAGTGTGTTTTAAAACTTTATTCCGAAGGTAGAAGTAGTTCATGTTTTTGAAGCGCATGTTTGCATGGCGTGGAATAAAAATGCTTGAAACAAGAGAGAAATATAACATTCCGATGTTTATTTAAACTTGTTATCCTAAATAAATGCTTATACAATTGTTTCAATACATTTTTTAATATGAATCTTAAAATTTTGCATTAGTTCCCTTCAAAATATTTGGGGAAAAACTCACAAGAGTTTCTCCCTCTCCCTCATATTTAGAATACTTACTTTTTTCTCTGGGAGTTTTTTCCCGGGGAAATTGTAATTTAGAATAGGAGGAATGGCAAAAGGGAAACTTTTCCCGGGGAGATTTTATTTAGAATAGGGGAACAGGAGATAGGGAAAAATCTCCTGGGGAATTGTTATTCATAACTGGGCTGTATATTTTTCGATTTTATAAAATTTTTCTGTATGTAGCGTTACATTTGCTTTCGCGGTTGTTCTGGGAATTATTTTTGCGAAAAAAATACTCCACTAAAAATGAGTATAGGGCTTCAAAGCACTATATGTACATCTACTCTCTAAAAACTAATAATTATAATAATCACAGGACGAAATTAAAAGTTTATGAACACTTTTTCAATTTTGACTTCGGCTCACATGGAAAAATAAAAAATTTTTATCTTTTAAAATAATTCTTTAAAAACATTTCAAATACGACTAATTTCAATAAAATTGACCAACAATGTTGAAAGTTATGTCAATTTCAAATAATTATTCGTAGCAAAATACGACGTACCTAATACATTTTTCGACAATACAACAATCCACAGGGCGGCAGAAAATTTTTTGGAAGGAAATCCGAAATTTGTAAACGGATAATGTTCTTTATATCGCTTTTACTCTTCAGCTGCTGTTAACCTTTTTATCGTCCTAATATTTATAGATAAATTATATTTAAAAAAATTTAAAGTAACGCTCAATACGTTTTTATACGAATTCACTATTTTTTTTAGAACACACACTATATTTTGAATAAAAAAAATCAGATGTATAGTCTTTGATATATTTTAACATAAACTCCGTAGTTATTTACTAAAAATTTCAATTAAATTTAAAAAATATGGATAACACTCAATACTTTTGTTTGATACGAACCATGATTGATTGATCAAACGTTTTGCAATATAATACTATTTAATATTTAAATGTACAAACCTACGCACACTGGGGTAATTATGTAGTACCCATTTTTAAGATTAATTTATCGAGGCACTCTAATGAACCAATTTCTGTTTTTTTTTATAAGGCACTCTCACATTTCACTTAATGCCATATTTTTAATTTTGGAGAAAAATGCCTCCGAAAAGCTTAAATTCTTTGTTTCAGGTCTCTTGAGTTTCCTCGGATAGTCGGCCTATTGGCAACAACTCATATGATATTATTTCCGGAACATATATAAAACTTTTGTACGAGGTGGGAAGGATATAATGCGTAGAATAATTTTGGACGAAGTGTGCATTTGGTTGCTCTGCTAAGAGCTTGCATATAGTACAGCACACAGTGCGGGAATACATACATAAAACTTGTTTTCTCAAAAAACCGCAAACATCCGCACAATATTTTTTTCCGGAAATATTTCATTGCTATTCGCTCTTCACAAATGTGAGAATAGTTTCATGGAATTTAGCGGAATTCACAAATATATATCCACATATGTTAAACAAAATATCTATCGTTTTTAAGTCCCTGCGAGGGAAAAGGATAAATATTTTTACTTATGTGTTTTCTCAAAAAATTTCATTTATAAAAAAAATTATAATAGTTCAAACTTTTACCTTTGAGTTGTTTGCTAAGTCACTTTGAACGCTTTTGACGATTGCTTTAGTATGACTGCTTTACAGTAGATTCTACCTATGTGATATATATTTTCTCGCTTATTAGCTTCACAACCGAATCTTCCAAATAATTGCGTCGCTTTTACTTCTTATTCCGATTCCAGTCCGGAACAATCTTCACGTACGCATTGTAGGCTGATATATCCAAAATGTTGTATAATACTGCCTGTGGCCATCGATTGGTTCTATTCTACAGATCTATCTTCTTATTAGTTAATCTAATATATCAACTGTTTGAAAGGGCAACCTGCACGAAATGTACTTAGTTGCTCACCCACTGTCATATATTTGACAGGATGGAACATTTTCCGTACATGTTATTGCCAATAGTTCAAAATATCTCTGATAGTAGTAAGTTCACCGTGGGCTCGTCTTTTATCTTATCAAATCATATCACTCGCGATATATTTCGATATATTGTCTAAATATTGTCGCTAACTATTTCTAAAAACTGATTGACTTAAAATTATTGATTGAATAATGTAAATGCCGAATCATATTCAATAAATCCAACGTCAGAAACGATATCTTGTTCATCTTCACTTGACGAATCATTATGAGTTTATTTTTCCAAATCAGATTGCATAATTTCTTCTCGTTTCATTACCATAATGGTATCCTTTTTAAAATGATATCTATTGGATTTGACCCTTTTACCATAAAATTATTCAAAAGCTTCTTTACTGACAGGAAATTTTGTATCCAGCTTCAGAACATTTACTCAGGTTTTGGAAATGTCAATTGTGGTGTTCCCCAAGGGCCAATCTTAGCTCCTCACCTATATAATATTTTTATTTATGATTTTCCAAACATACTCTCAGACTCCACGAGCATTCCATATGCTGACGACTCTTTTCGAGGTACTTTGAAGTACCTCGTTAATAGTTCTAAAGTCTATTGGTAGATTTTCAATGACAAGCCTATGTCATATGTCAATAGGCGATTACATTGGCTAGGGTACACCTGATCAGTAGTAGTATTGACAATGCCACTAGTAAAGCACTACAATTTCACTATCGGCATCGAACGAGGAAATGACAATATTGTAGACTAGAGCCCCTAAAATTTATTAATGAATTTTTGGTGCCAATGTCTCCATGTGGTCCCAAAAGAACTACTTAGTCAGTAGTGCTTTTGTCTACTGGTGGATTTTCAATGACAAGCTAATGTTAAATGTCAATAGATAATTACATTGCCTGTGGTACACATGGTCAGTAGTACTACTGGCAATGTCACTAGTAAATCACTACAATTTCACTATTCGCATTTCCTGCAGGGATATCATAAATAATTACACAATACATATGTACAAATATAGCAGCTTAGACGATATACATTTACATCAAGAGAACAATACATAAGTTACTGTATTATAGACAGTTTTTCTTATAACGGTATATATAAATGATGCTTTGTATAGAGATATTATTTATGCATTCACACTGAAATTCACTACGGAATAAAAGTTATTAAGACTTCTTCGATGCACATACACTCAAAAAATTAAACATAATTAAATTAATAGATTAAAGAAAGAAATATTAGTATTAAAAACTTATAATTTAGGTCAAAGTCAATTTAAATAAATAAAATGTCTATATAATATACTTGTATGTAAATACTACACAAATGGTATTTATTGTTTAGATTTTAATATTTAAGTTTTTAAACAGAAGAAAAAAAACAATAAATCATTTAAAAATTATAGTTTGGTTTTTTCTACAGAATGTTGTAAATTGTTATTGTAAAAAAATTCTGGCGCCGTTTTTTTCTTTGCGTGTAATAGACATCTGGTATAAATTGCATTAGCAGCAGTTTTCGTTAGCTACATTTAAAACGTACGATTTTAATTGCCGTTTTTAATTAAAGAAAGAAAAAAAAAAAAAAAATATATATATATATATATATATATATATATATATATATATATATATATATATATATATATATATATATATATATATATATATATATATATATATATATATATATATATATATATATATATATATATATATATATATATATATATATATATATATATATATATATATATATATATATATATATATATATATATATATATATATATATATATATATATATATATATATATATATATATATATATATATATATATATATATATATATATATATATATATATATATATATATATATATATATATATATATATATATATATATATATATATATATATATATATATATATATATATATATATATATATATATATATATATATATATATATATATATATATATATATTATATATATATATATATATATATATATATATATATATATATATATATATATATATATATATATATATATATATATATATATATATATATATATATGAATAAATTAAAAATTTAAAACAAATAGTCTCGTTTATTCTGTAACTATTTGTCGACGTCACGTTGAACTGACACCAAAAAATGCACACTTGTCTACTCATTGTCGATAACAATTGACTACTGTTAACAGCCCCAGTAGTCCATAATCATATATTAGCCATATCTAAACGAGTGGTCCGATCGGCACATACCGACACAGCACTTGAACATTTCCGTTTAACTTTTGAATATGAACTTCACAGATTGAATGAAGCGGATATATGAACTATCAAAGTAGTGCACTCTGGGGTTGTTAATTTTTTTCATGCTCATCATTGTTTTGTTTGTCGTCCGATTCGAAAAAATTTATTGAGTGCTTATATCCCATGAGCTTTTGCCTTTGTCTCAACCTAATACGTACATAATTATATGGGTGATTGTAAACGTACATTTTGTGTTGTTTTTTACCAATCTAACTAAAAGAAATATGAGAAGGTAGGATTCATTTAACGGATACTAAAATAAAATTATATTTTTCGATTTTTTTAATTTTTGTGTATTAAGTAGTGTATTCATTTAATTGCGCTTCTGTTTTAGTCCGTTAATCGCTCGATTAATTAATCGAAGTTTTGGCTTAATCGGTTAATTTCGATATTAATCGGTCAACCGATTAATAAAGTTTTTTAATAAATCAAGTAATTTAAACAAATTAAAATGCAAAAATTATTTTGAACAAACAACAATTCTTGAACTAAATCAAGCAAAAAATATCATAACTATGTATTCATTGAAAAATTAACAAGTTTTTGAGACCATTATATCATATATTTCAATAGTTTAAGGAGAAATTCTAGAAAAATAATTTGGTTTAAATGTTTAGGATTACTTTCATCTTTAGTTTTGTTAAAACTTGACTTGGAACAATTCTTTCACTTGTCGTAGATGTTCAAGAAATCGAAATGAATCGATAATACAGAATATCTAGTTTCTCAGTCCATTTATTTTTATGTATTTCTTTAAACATATAAAATCTTCCATTATGACATTAGAGTCTGGGCCGAATCATCCTTTTGGGATTACGGCATACGATAATCGTTTAACCGTTAATCGAAAATAGCCAATTTTAAATTAACCGATCAGTTAATCGGGTAGTATTTAACCGGTTAGCCGATTAGCGGTTAACCGAATGAATACCCTAGTATTAAGCGATACATTTGCTTTCGCAGTTGTTCTGGGAATGATTTTTGCAAAAGAATGCACCACAAAAAATGAGTATAGAATTTGAAAGCACTATACATCTACTCTCCAAAAACAAAAAAATTATAATAATCGCAGGATGAAATTAAAACTTATGACCACTTTTCATATTTTGACTTGGGTTCAGATGAAAAAAAAAATTTTTATCTTTTAAAAAGTTATATACATATTGCAAAAATAATGCAAATACGCAAGGGATTAAAAAAGAGAAAAAATCCTCAAAAGCTGATTATATGACCGCAAAAAGAGCAATAACTCGAAAATTGGCTTACAGCATAAAATCGCGAAAGCTTGCAAAAATGCGCATATCATTAAAAAATTTCCAAAACCGTAAAAACTGTAAACGAACAAACTCAGTAGATTTTAAGAATCAAATATAATTTCATGTAAAAAAATGGCGAAAATTCGCGAATAATTTCCTAATTGAAAAAAGCTTTAAAATTTATTAAAAATCACTAAAATTGTAAGGAATGCCAAAACTTCGAAAAATTTGGGAAAATGACGAAAATTCGCAAAAACTTAGTAACATCAAAAAGACATCAAAGCCTGATACTGATTAAAAATCGTTAAAGCTGTTAAAAAGCCGAGGCGAATTGATACCAGGTGGTCTTATTATCTGATCGGCAGCTGACTTACCCCATTCGTCAAACTCCATATAAAATAGAATAAAACTTTTACCCCAACTGTCAACGTGCAAATAAAAAATACTTCTACAGGGTGTTTTTTTTAGAGGTATAGAACTTCGAATTGAAATAAAACACAAGAAAATCGTTTTAATGTCCATCAATTTGGCTTTATTGGAAGGATAATTTTATGCCATTAATGTTTAAATATGATTTCGGGCATGTGGCCGCCGCGGCTGGCTCGAATAAAGCCAATTCTACAGGTCCAATTTTCAACCACTTTTTCGAGCACATGGGGCCGTATGTTGGCAATAACGCCACGAATGTTGGCTTCCAAGTCCCCTAACGTTTCTGGTTTGTTGGCGTAGACGAGCGACTTCACATATCCCCAAAGAAAATAATCCAATGGTGTCAAATCACACGATCTTGGTGGCCAATTGACAGGTCCATTCCGCGAAATTATGCGCTCATCGAATGTTTCCTTCAATAAATCGATTGTGACGTGCGCTGTGTGGCATGTAGCGCCGTCTTGTTGGAACCACAACTCATCCACATTCATGCCATCCAATTCGGGAACAAAATAGTCGGTTATCATGGCTCTATACCGGCTCCAATTGCTGTGCACGGTGGCGAATCGATTCATTCGGGTCCTCTTCAACACTTTGCTCTACAGCGGCAATTGTTTCTTCGGTGCGCACTGTTCGACGTCTCTGCGGATGCGTATTATCACATAGAGTAAACGTAGTGCGAAAACGATCCATGGTTAACCGAATTAATTGCTCTGATGGACGATTATGTCGACCATAAAATGGACGGAGCTTGCGGTAAGCTTCGCGAACTGAACCATTATTTTCGAAATAAATTTGCACGATTTGCAAGCGTTGTTCTTTTGTCAACCTGTTCATGATGAAATGGCAAATCAAACTAAATATTAATCACTTGACAGCTGACAAAATGGCCGCCAGTTAAAAAAGTGATGCCAACTTAAAGTTCTATACCTCAATAAAAAACACCCATTACAAGAAATTTGTATGTACGTTGGTGTAATGATAAGGTCACTTGTATTAATACACTTTGCGAAAAGCAAAGAATTGGGAAACAATCACTTTTATTACGAAAATAGAGAAAATTCGTGAAAAGTTGCAAACAAGGCCTAAAATTACTTAAAAATAGGTAAATAAAGATCTTAGAAATGCCAAAAACTTGTAAAAAAAATTGTCAAAATGACGAAAATTCGCAAAAATTTGCTAACATCAAATTGATAGCAAAAAGTTTGACATGGACTAAAAATCGGTAAAATTGTTAAAAACATATTTAACTTAAACGTAAAAATTGTTTATTCGTTTGCAGGATATTTATTTCTTTTATTTCTTTTTGTGTAAATGTTAAAGTAAACCATTTAATTGGTGTCAACTCTGTATAGTGAGTTTCATGATTAAACTTATTTTATCTCTTTTAACAAAATGAAAATATAAACTATTTTAATTATAATTAACAAATAGAAGAAGAGAAGCAACAATCATAGAAAATCAAACAGTTTGAAAGTTTAATTAATAACAATTACACTACATCAGAATAACAAAATAAATTATAGCAAGAAAATACAAATACTCGTACAAATACTAAGGAGTACTCACACGTTTAAGTTTAGAGAGCAAACAAACTTAAAAAAATCACAAGAACAAGAAAAAACTATCAGGAATTTAAAAGTATGAGCACATCCTACTACATAATATTATAAATGTTAAAGTTTGTATGATTGTCACTCAATACCACAAAAACGGATGAACGTATTCGATTGAAATTTACCACACAGATAGTTTATAGTAGGATATTTATTCGGTTAACCGTTAACCGGTTAATTACTACCCGATCGGTTAATTCAAAATTGGCTATTTTCGATTAACGGTTAAACCGGTTAATTTCAGTCGTTTAACCGATGTAACAAAATTTTTAATTTTTTGTGTGTTTAATTATTTGGGTTGTCTCATAGACAAAAGGTATGGGCTTAGAAATTATTTTTTCATAAAAACAAAGAAGTGTGTTCAGTAATCTCAACTTTTAAGTTAAGATTACTTAAAAGTGAAACTTATAAGCCTTTTTTTTAACTTGAGGGAATTATGTTTTTGGTTAATAATTTATTAAAAGCCAATAATACTATTGCCAACTATTTAATTAAAACTCTAAGGACTAGATTTATACGCTTGTTTTATACCTCCACTCAAAAATATTTCCTTCTAGCAAAAATGTTTTAAAATACAGTACAAAAACGAAACTAAGCAATTCGGAAATAAACTTTTTTGCAGAACGTTCGGTTCTGAGCTTTGCGAGTATGAATCAGATGATGACCTGACCAGAAAAACTACCGATAGTAATACAAGCAATCTTTTAACAGAATTAACCGAAACAATTAGAAGTGTTAAGAATTTAAAATATTAAAACATCACTCTATATTAATGACATAAGATTTTATATGTTTAGAGAAATTCAGGAAAAGGAATGAGAAATTAGATATTGTGTTTTATGGAATGCTTTCGATTTCTCCAACATCTACAAGTGAAAGGATTTTTCCACGTCCAGTTTTATCAAAATTAAGAAGAGAATCGCTTAAATCCGAAACATTTAAACCAAATTATTTTTCTAAAAGATTCTTTTAGAAGATCTGAGACAAATTTTCTCATAAACTTGTTTATATTTTATTTAATAAATATTTATGAACTTCGTTTTTTTGCTTGATTTATTTCAAGAATTGTTATGTTTGTTATGTTATTGTTTTTTTTACTAATAACCTCAAAATAATAAATAGTTTATGTATTTTTATTTGTTGAAATTGCTTAATTTATGAAAAAATAATAACGAAAATAGCCGATTGTTAACCGATTAAACCAAAACTTCAATTAATTAATCGAGCGATTAATCGTTTAAAGCACAAGCCCGATTAAATGAATACCCTAGTTTATAGCCTGTATTAATGCTAATTTTTATCCACGAGTCTCAAATCTATCGGACCAACTATAGAGTATATACTAGTTTTTTAATATATTAAGAGCGTTAACATGTACAACACAACTAATTTTTAAACACCTATCTGACCTCTACAGTTCTAAAAGTATGGAATATTTGGGTATAGAGTACTAAATACCGGCCGTTTTTTGAGTACTCGATATTCAAAAGTAATTACTCAATACTTTTAGAGTTCAGTTTTCCAGCAAAATAGATTGTCAAGTATTAATGAAACTGATAAAAAAATGTTATTTAACTGAACTACGGCCCTTTTCACAATGTACGATTAAAAGTTTACGTGGACTTTAACGGCAAGTTCGGCATACAAAACTTGCTGTTAAAGTCTACGTTAACTTTTAAGCATACATTTTGAAAAGGGCCGTTACAAATATTACTTTTACGTAATTAATCCACCAGTTGGAAGAAGGGAATAAATCCAAAAATATGGAACAGAGATAAATGAAAAAAACTTCATAACTTTTTATTTTCTTCACATAGCCTTTATAACATTTGGATGAAATGGAGATACTATTAATTATGATTGCATAAGCCTTATTAGCTCATTTTCAATATTCAAAATAAGAAAATTTACACTGGCCATACAACAAAAATAAAAGACCAGATTTCCAAATATTAATATTTACTGATGTACACACAAATAAACTTCTTGCATTTTTTCCTTCTTCCAACTGATCAAAAAATATATAAATAAAAGGCAATTTTTTGACAAGTGTATATTTATTTTTTAAAAATAATGAATGAAGTAGTTAATATCATTTATTCGTCATCGTTTTCGGCAGTTTCGGTTGTTCTTGTAGTAGTTCGAGATAATATTATAATATCATATTCTTTGAATTCGTCGGGAATTTATTGTTTTATTTTTCGAATGTATTTATTGGCTCTTTGGAAGTGTATGACTTTATAAATGGTAATTTTGAGCTTACATACTTTTTCTGAAGCAAAAAAAGTGTCTTTAGGAGAGCCATCTATAAATTCAGAACATATTATACAACAACCTTTTTGACTTGAACAGTATTCAAAATGTTTGTAATTCGATATCTTGAATATGTTTTTCTTATTCAATGACTTAAAGGTGTTTTTTAAATAATTTTGCCATGAATTTTTAAAATCAACAATCAATTGTGAAGTAACAAATATCACGGAAACCCCAGAATTTTTGCTATAAAAATTTTACTTTTTTGAACTTAATTGTACCAGCATTCATTTTTTATTGATTATAAGCTGGAAAAATTGAATAAATGACCGGATTTATTCCCTTTTGCCAACTGACTATTTTTTTTAGTCGCATGAAATTCTATTAAATATAAGTGTAACATTTTTGTCTTTAATACGCATAATAGAGCTATGTTTCAAGCAAACAAAAATCTGTATAACTCAATTTTGGAAAAATGGCGTTTATTCCCTTCTTCCAACTGATGGTTCCATTAAAGCCTAGTAAAACGCAAAACGCGATTTGTTTGTTTTAATTTTATCTAGGCAGATGTCAGAGTGCGCGCTATAAGCGATGATACAATACTGCGCTACAACGCACTATAAACCACTCTTTTTGCTTTCTTATGTTTTCGCTCAAAAGATGTCAGGGTGAAAGCGAAGCTAGAAGGGAGTATGTGCTATAAAGCAGGTTGTGTAATGGTTTGTAGCATTTTATCGCTTCGTCTGTTTGTTTTTGTCTATTTCTTGCAAGGTTTAAAGAAATATTTTATTTGTCTGCGTTTTTAACACAATTTTTAACTTTTACTAGATTTTATTCCAAGGACATTGCAGCCACAAGTGTTGATTGGCATTATTAATCAATTAAACAAGTTTTCTAGACATTTGCCGGGTTTGTTGTAGAAGTTGTCTAATTCCCTGCTTTCTAAGCAGCGTGACCGTTTTGCGACTAAAGTGGAAATTTGCCACTTTTTCAACTGCCTTGCCACTTTAAGTGCCCCTTTTTTAAAATGACCTAAATCTGCCACCTTTTGTAATATTATGCCCCTTTTTATGAAATGATGCTTCTTGTTTTAATATAAGCTTTTTATGGCACGAAACTGTTTTTATAAAAAAAAATCTCAAGACAAAAATTTGTTTTTGAGTCTATCATGTAAAGTCTTATGACAAAAACTATTTTGAAATAGTTTAAGAAATTAGATCTATATATATTCATTATTGTTTTAAAATTATTAAAAATAACACCCTGATTCACTAACACGAACAAGAACGTCTTGTTAAAAATGTTAATGAAAATCACACAGCTTTAAATATTTTTAAAATTATTTTCATGCAGATTTTGGTGCCATGTCACAATATCCAGTGATATAATGTCCAAAGACATTATGTCACTGCTAAAAATGGCATTGTGACACTTTTAATAAGTCCATGGACTTTATGACATTATTATTATGACCATTATGACACTTTGAAATGTGTGATAATGTCCACACTTTTAAAAATGAAAGCAAATTCAAATATATGTACATGTTTTTGACTCTTCACCTTTTACTTCTGCAATTGGTGACAAGTAATAAAAGATCAATTGACGTTATTGCATTTTAAAAAGCGAAATAACATCAAGAACAATTTGCAGATAGCGTCAACATTGCTTAAAATATGTCCAATCGACATCGTCGATTCAAAGAAATATTTGGAAATTAATTAAAATTGTTAAGAAATTTTATTTTACTACAAAATATTCTTTGCGTAGCTGGCCTTCGGCCGGGCTTAAGTATTTTTTTCTTGGTATATTGAAAAGCCGCCTTCGGCCGGTCTTAACGATTTTCTACTCTCAGTATACTCAGCGGCTTCGCCGACCGAAGGCCGGCTATGCAAAAATCTTTACTTAGCGAAACTGCTGTTCGATATACTTTACTAATGTGCTGTTTCCATATGCAAACAAGCGACTTGAGTAAAAATTTTTTTATGGAAATTGCTACAAAAATTGTGAGTGCCTTTCATATAAATTTTATACAAACAAGGCTTCTTTGCATTGTTTGTCTAAAATTTATATAAAAAGCAGTCAGTTTTTTGAACGAAAAAACATCAAAATTGATTCATTTTATTTTAAAAGCATTATATGCCCTAGAAATTCATTAAATATTCGAATTTGGTTCAATTATTCCCTTTTAAAAAAAGTTGCCCCTTTTTTTTAAAGAATCCCCTTTTTGGTGCCACTTTTTTCCTCAAAATTCCCTTTTTGTGCCACTTTTTAAAAATTTTCAACGGTCACCCTGTTTCTAAGCGATTTATATTTGTTTCGTATGTATTGCCTTCTTTTTAATAACAAAAAATATATACATATGATAATATATACATATGATAATTAATAGTGGGAATTAAAACCCGCCTTCTAAATCCACATTGAGCAAAAAGGTACCAGTAAAAGGTTGATAATTACCAAGGCGAATTCATACCAGGTGGCAGCATAACGGCAGCTGATTATTTTTTGCTCTACTCATATTTTAGGCAAAAAATGCCAAAAACATTGTCGGTGTGTTCTTCTTACTATGTGTGAGTGCTTTTTCTTACTTTGTATGTGTGTGTTTTCTTTATTTCTTCTTTATGTTTTTGCTTTTCTTCTTTGTGTTTTTGACATTTCTTGGCGATTTAGACAAACAAAAATGGACGTTGTTGTTATATTGTTGTAATTGTTGCCCTAGTGCTGCCACCTGGTATGAATTCACCTTGATACTAACTATGAACAAAACAGCTCGCTTTGCTCAATGTAGCATTCATTCGCTCTGCCATCCCGTGGCATTTGTATAGTATAGGTCAATATGATCGCGTCTAGCCTCGCTTCGCTTGTAGCGCGCACTTTGGCGTTAGCCTAACCAGTGAGCAGGTAGTTATAAAATGTTTTATTTATTATTAATCGATACAAAATTATATTCTTTTTTTAGTATAATTTTCTTGATGTACGTTCCATGTTTGGTGAAACTGGAAGTACATATATTGGAAATTAAAAATTTTCAGTTTTTAAGCTTTTGTAAGAAAGGAGACACAATGCAAAATTTAAAAGGAAGGCTCTGTTGAGTGGTACGAAAATATATAACAAAATTCGGGAATTGGAAATAACATTATTTAATTTTTATTATTAAGGAAACACCACAGGATAAGTTTGGATTTAGAGCAGTGGTGGCCAATCTCTTAATTTCCTATACTCACGAGTATAGGCTGTTTTTTTACCATCAACACACGTACACTGTGTGTGAGACACACAGCTTATCTATTTAGCCGCGAAGCACATACACAAATAATGAATAAGATAGTCTATGTATGGCCACCACTGATCGAGAGCAGGAACCGGCAAACACATACTAATACATTTTGCTTGTATGGGTTTTATTTTGCAACTCTCGCTCTTACAAAGTTTTTGTTAGTATATATAAAGCAATAGCAAGAAACAAGCGATAACACAACCTGCTTGTTTGAATGGTCATGCCACACTGATTGATTTTATTTACTTTTAGTTAATACGTGTGAGTACATTCGTGTGAGAGTAAAAGAAAAACCCCATTTGATATGGTTTGCCTGTTCCTGATCTAGAGCCTATCAGTGAGTACATATCTTAATTATGTCAATTGACCCCCTCCAATGACAACGCCATGTAAAAGAGACTTGTGTTGTGACAGGTTCTCTTCCCTCTAGGGTCTACTCAACTCCATCCATAATCTACAGGTTAGTTAAAATTGCGTTTGTTTTCTGTCGCACAGTGTTATGTATCTAAAACATATTTTAACGATTACAATCTTTACTAGCCCTGAATTTCGTAATATTGACAATACTTACGATGAATAACCGAACAGGCAAAAATTATTAAATGCGGAAGAAAATATTAAATAAATACATACATACAATGTGCAACAACAATAAGAACTATAGCACAAATAATAAAAATGGGTAATATATATGGTATAGTAAAAATATATGGAAATAGGCGATTTCAACAGAAAAAATAAAAAGAAAATATAACAAATTGTAGAAAAAAAAGAACACGAAGAAACGTCTAAAAGCTTTTCGTGTCAAGAGCAATTTGAAATACTGCAATATTCAGTAGCAACAACAGCAACATTAAAAAGAAACTAACAATAATTCAATAAATATGATCTTTTAAATGATCAAAGTCAATAAAATACAGCCAATAAAATTTTTTAAAAAATATCTGTAGATATTGTATCTGTTCGTTTAACAATAACGCAGAGGTGGGAGTATGTGGAAGTGAAGTGATTTTTTATTTTGTATAATAAAGAAACTAAAGCTTCCGCTGCAGAAGAAAAATGAAAAACCCTCGTTTATAAACATATTTCTTAAAATTGTGTAATTTTAAGCAAAAATAATAAAAAACAATTTAATTTTATCAAAATGCTATGAAAAATAAATATATATTCTTTTTGTGTTTTAAGAAAAAGTATCGAAACGTTGTTACATATTGAAATTAGAATGATTGATTGCAGCAACAAATAAATATTTGCACACACTTTGACAGCTTTTTTAAATTAAAATGAACGTTTAATTTCTATGAAACACACACGAGATTTAAAGACGATTTTCTCTTTTTTTTTGTTTTATTTAAAATTTGTGATTTATATCAAAATATTTTGTTTAAATTTTAAAATATGTAACTCGTTAAGTTTATGTTATTTTATTAATACAATAAACACCAAAAAATACGTTGACATTCTCTTTTTTGTCTTTCTTATTTGTTTCTTGTCAAGAGTTCACTCGATTTTTGTTAGTTTTTCTATTCGAATTTTAGTTTCTTTTTAATTTTCAATTTTGGTTTTTTTTGCTGTCGTCTCTTGGGTACTTCGCGTGCTGTTCAACTAAAAAATCATATTTATTATGGCGCATAGAAAGGTTGAGTCAGTTGAACAGTGTTGTATTGGTGTAGAATGTGGAGTAGTACATTGTTGGCTCGCTGGCTGGCGGTGGAATGGTTTTGCTTTGCTGTGCCATTGCCTATGTCGATTATTTGATGATGATTGTTTCCTCAAGAACATTTTTCCGTCACTTTAGCGAAAAAAGAGCAACAAACTAAAATTGTGCGTTATTATTTTATTCATTCTTTTTGTTGTTTATAAATTTATAGTTTTGACGCCGTTGAATAGTTAAATTTAAGGAGAATTTTTCATTTATTTTGTAGTGTTCACTTGTATAATTGAGCGATTGTAATACACGGCAGAATTTTTATACGGTGTAAAAACACTAACAACAATGGTTTTATTAATTTTGTTTAAAACAATAATTATTTAGTTTTATTCTCTCTTAAACAACACAAATACATATTGCAATAACAATAAATTGCTTTTGTGAGAATTTTATAATGTTTTTTACAGATGACGCGTCTACTATTTGCTTCAATTAGATAAGAATACACCGAAAGAAAAAGGCTTGTATATATCGCATATTTTTCTTGAGGCGGATTTGGTTCAATTCGAGGTCATTGTGCGTGAGGTGAATTTTTGATTTGTTCGGTCCACAAGCTATTGTCGAAACGACATTACAACCTAAAAAGGGAACCACGATTTTTTTATAATACTTTTTTTTCACAAACACAACCCGCGAAGCAATTAGCTTGTCTGCGGAAAACTCCCAGGGTCTATGGCGGGAATCGAACCCACGACCTCTGGCCTGACAGGATAGCATCGCTACTACTTAGGCACAGGGATACCCCTCAAGCAAGTCCCAATGAAAAAAGTGCCACATGAAATAGCTCCCAATAAAAATGAAATAAGGCCTAACAGAAAAAAGTAAATACATAACAAATGGCAAAATGAAATAACTTCCAATTTTTGAGGGAACTAAAGACAAAATGTGAAATAACTCCAGCAAGGAAATAATTTCCAATTAATAATTTTTTAAAGAGATTATGCGGCTCTGAAATAACGCTCAACGAAATAAGTCCCAATGAAATAATTCCCAATGAAATGGGTCCTAAAAAATTGAATAAGTCCAAACAAAATGTAATGATATAAATAGAAAAAAAAACTAAATTATTCCCAAACCTTAAATGAAATAAGTTCCCATTTCCAGAACTTGATTCATAATGAAATAACTAACACGCAAAAAAATGCATTAAGTCCCAATGAAATAAACCCCAAAATATATGAAATTAATTATAGACTTATGATATATACAAAAATATTTCCAGAAAATCTTAAGTCCGCGAAGCCGGTTTTCTAAATACGTCAGAGGATGCTGTTGGCTGAGTAGTTAGCGCGTTTGACTACAAACCCTGAGGCCTTGAGTTCAAGATTAGTTTCATCATGCATTTTTCTCATGCGCATTGGTGTGTTATTGTGTTAGTTGTTGTTGGACTGTTCAAGTGATGAAGGCATAGCACTGATCACATTGGCAGTACCGGCAGCGAGTAATACTAACATATATTAATGCACTTCACGCCACCCTCCTTCGTCGGTATTGTAGCAGAACCGTCGGCGAAGTAAAAAAACTAATAAAATGGTTACACAACTTAGACAACTCTACTTGACACCAGAGGGGATTGCAATACTACTCTACAAAAAAAAACCCGTAATAGCACTGTTGAATTAAGCTTTCTATTTCTCTCACACTTCACCACCTGTTCTCTCTACACTATCCCTTTCCCAAAGAAGGTAACACATTAAGTATTTAACTGGTAGGCATTAATTGCCTGATTGTGTTACTTCTCTTTCTAAAAAAATTAGAAATTCCTTAAGATCCGGCGAAAGCCGGTAATGTGGAAAATATTTACTAAGAAGGTTTTCTAAATACCTTAAGGAAAAAATCCTTAAGCCCGCTCGAAGGCGGGCACTTCATTAAGCGAAGCTGATCTTGGAAATACCTCACAAAAGAAAATGTTTCTCCTCTGAGCATAAATGAATTGTTAACCATCGGCCGGGCGGAAATACCTCAGAGAAAAAATTATCGGCCGAAGGCCGGCAATGCAGAAGACCTTCAGTAAGCGAAGCCAATTTAGGAAATATCTCAGAGGAAATATCTTTAAGACTCGCTAACAAATGTTCAGTATTATTTTTCAGTAAAAGAATTTATAAATTTAGTAAAATATTTTGTATGAATTTACAAATTTTTTACTTAGTCCGTTTTATAATTCTATAATTGTTGCAAGTGATTTAGTTTGTATAAAACCAATCAGTGATGGGAGAGTGGTTCCCAAATTATGAGGATTTTATTATAGGAAATATTACAAAAAGTGCTTGAAGCAGTTTGCAGGTACATGTATTGAGACAATCATTGATTGGTTTTATGGAAACTACATAACTCACTTAGGGATTATTCACATATCACGTAACGCTCTTGTGGGACGGATTTATACAGAAACTTAAATAATTTATACTGAAAAAATTTTTAAAAGCGTTACGAAGGACTTAAAACAGCGTATAGCACTCATAAAAGCACCTCACAAATTTATATTAGGGGCCGAATTACCGTATTCGTTATCGAGTAGACTTTCGTATCGAATAAAATTTCGTCACGTATCAAATGGATGGCATTCGATGGCTAATGTATCCAAATTAAAAAAAGTGTACCAAATTTGTTTTACACCGGTTGTTGAATCGACTAGGAGTTTGTAAAACATTAAAGAAACATTGCGTTTCTTTAAGCTAGGACAACAACCAAGACGACTTGATAACTGTATAAGGTTTATTGGTAATGTTCCATGTTTTTTTGCAAAACAAACCTAATAAATGAAAATATTGTTTTCGATCGCTGTAGTGCTAATGAGTGGAATTTTAGCAACTGGTACTCGATTATCGTATGCCGTTAGGGTTGCCAGGTGGGCTGGACTTTGCTGGATTGTCCAGCTTTTTTAATGTTTGTCCATTTTCAAGCTAAAATTAAATTTTCCAGCTAAATAGGAATTTTTGAAAAAATATCCATATTATATATTACTTTAAATTTATAACTACTCTTAACACAACAATAACTCATGTAAATGTCGTCATTTTCATTTTCTCTTTGAACTGAAAGCGTTAAAACATCTACTGCCAGGCCCACTATGTTGGCACGATTCTTTCTTTAGTACAATTAAAGTCTAAAGTTTTATTTTTGTTTTAAATTTAATTGTGCAAAAGAAAGAATAGTGTCGACATAGTGGGCCTGGTAGTTAAGTTTAATTAAATTATTTTTTCCTATTTTAGCGAGAACCTATCCCTTAAGGAGGGCCCATTGGGTATTGGTATGTTCATACAAAATGTAAGGGGGAAATATTAGTGTGGGTCAGTCGTACATATTACCCCTCTGGAAGCGACTCAAGGACAGTTGTGAAGCTTTTTGTGGATTTCGTCTCGTTTTCCCCTATGATTGACCCCGATGAAGAACCATTTATCCTCATCCCAACCCCTCGTTTTTTGGCGCATGCACTTTTTATCCAAACCTCACAAATTATGTGGTTCTATCGTATCGAAATCAAAAAATTTTGCACTATTCCACCCCTAATTTACATATCGGGATATTTCCGAATTGCTGATATATCGGAATGGACTATCTTTTTATTGCAGGTACAACGATACTTTTGTAAGTTTAATTATGAATAAACGTTAACAGTAGTCAGTTTTTGATACTGCTTAACTAATTTCAAGCCTTAGTTTTCGGCTTAACAACAACTGAGAGGCGTTTGTTACAACAAAAATTTGCAGCACGAGCTTGTCTGCCTCGTATAAAATACAATGTAGAACTTAGAAAGTCAATTCGGAGAGCCACTTCGATAATTTTTAGAATATATGATAAATCTATGAACAGGAAGGGCTAATAGATCGAAGCCGCAAAAATAACTGTCTTGCCATTGGTTCTTAATGAAATATTTGACGGTTTGGTAATGAAAAATATTGTTTATCCACAATGTTTGATCCTCAGTCAACTACTTCTATATCAAGAAATCGTCTTATTTTACTCCACAACTATTTGCAAACCCGATCACGTCGAACAAGTTCTGACAAGTCTACAAGAAGTAGGCTTTGAAGCATTTATGAAATTTCTATAGAATCCAAGGAAGATGAGCCCCTTCATTCTAAGCCTTAATTCAGTAAAGAAGAACGCAGATCCGCTTGTTTTTGGAAACCATCGTGCAGCAGCGCTTTGGTTTTCAAATGAGTTTTGTCTCATCTGAGAGATTATTTTCTACTACAGATCTTAATCAAACAGATTGCAGAAATCGTCTTTCTACGCAAAATTTGAGAATATATACTTTGTTTTTTAAATAAAAATCGGTCCTTTTTTGGAGTATTGGAGTATTAAAAATATCGTTGGTTAGCCTATCCTTTTCCGGTCACTTCTAAAGGTTTTCCACATTTTAAGTAGGTGGGTTAATTAATGCTGTAAATTTGAGCCCATCTATTTTCTTAGAGATACATACTAGAGTATCCAATCGGTTAACCGTTAATCGGTTAACCGGTTAATTACTACCCGATTAGTTGATCGGTTAATTTAAAATTTACCATTTTCAAATAACGATTAAACCGATTAATTTCAGTTGATTAGCCGATGCAAACAATTTTTAATTTTTTTTTGTACTATAACATAATTTTTGTGTGTTTAATTATTTGTTTCGTCTCATATACAAAAGGTATGTGTTTAGAAATAACTTTTTCATACAAGCAAAGCAGTAAGTTCAGTGATCTTAACTTACCATACGTTTAGACGTGCAAGTACTTGCATGCACGTTCTGTGTACGTGTTATCAACGAAAATTTCGGAAAAACACCCGACTGTCTTGCAAGTTGGATGAATATTACTTTGCAAGTGGAATAAAACGAGTTGCCAAACTTTTAGCATGCGCACATATCAAGGAGAAACTTGGCGTTATATTATTATGATTAGTGTTTTGGTAAGATTGATGTTCTAATATATATCATTAACTGTTTTCTTTTGCAGCAGCATCTGCAAGCATCTTGCAAGTGAGCTGAAAGTTGGCTGCAAGTGCCGAAAGTGTAAGTGTGTTATTAAAAAAGTTTGAATGTACATATTGAGTTTTTCGAACTTGCACTTTCATGTGTAAAGGCTAAAGGTGGATTTAGACTATCTGTGTTTTACATCTGACTTGTCAGTTTTGAGACCCGCATGTAACTTTGCGTGTCTGTCAAAATTGTCATTTACAGACGATTTTTAATTTTTGCTTTCACACGTACATGTATAATCGCATCTGACATAACCTCTAAGTGACGCCAACACATACTTCTTGTTAACTCGAAACAGCTGATGTCAGACGAAAATAGAACGCGCTCTAATTGAAAATTTTGTCGCCTGACTTTAGTTCTGTAAATTTCAGCTGGCAATGTTTCAAAAGGTTCTCACGACATGTATAGCTTTTGCAGATGTAAAACACAGATAGTATAAAACCACCTTTAGTTAAGTAAAACTTTAAAACCTTTGGACGTAGCTGTAAAAGAACTTAGTATAGACTCTGCTACTCTAATTGAACTTTATGGAATTATAACACACCAATGCACATGAGAAAATGCATGATGTTGTTGGCTTGCCTGAAACTAGTCTTGAACTCAAGACCTCAGGGTTTGTAGTCAAACGCCCAACTACTCAGCCAACAGCTGAAGATGGAATGGCTGAATAGAATGGGAAGAGAGCCTGTCACAATAAAAGTCACCTGATTATTCATCAGTAGTGATCTAAAGACTGATTAAAAGGTTGTCAAGGATTAATGTGGCTGACAAAGAGCAGTCTTAAAACAGTAAACTCAGTCCTTTACTTCTTGATATGCAACGAAAATTCTCTGCCCTTAGGAAATTTGTACTTTTATATTAATTGTTGCAAATAACTTTTTAAAATAGTCTATGTATTTATTGTTGCAGCTCACAATCCGTTTCTTATTTAAGTAACACAATTTCAGTTGTTGAGAAAAGACTTTCCCTCTGAACAGAAGTTGCCCGGATAGATAGGGGAAATAGATATTCACCCCTATCGCGAAGAACAAGTGAAATTCTTGTTCGCATGAAATGTTTATTTCCCTTGAGGGAAAATTGCTATTGCGAAGTTCCCGTGAACATTTTTTCCCGCTATCAGTTCTCAGTGAATGTAAAAAAGAAAAAAAGTTTAATAAAATATATTAAAATTTGGAGTACCCAAGAAATCACAAGCGCCTAATTCAATGAAATCGTCTTTGGTGTTAAATTAAATGTTCTCAAGAGTGAATAAAACTGTGTTTTTATATATTTTGGACGCGATGAAATATCATTTGCTATTCAATCCACCGACCATATAGCCTGCAAAGTTTAGTTCATGTTTACTGATTTTCTTCTAAAAATAAATATTTACAAATTTTAATAATTAGTTGGAAGGATAAAATAGAAATTACATGATGTATATATGTATATATCCTGTTCGCCAGCTAAAATAAAGTGAACAAAAACAGGGGAAAAGGGAAAAAATCTACGTGAAAAAATCATTCATGATAAGAGGAATTTTTCGAATTTTCATTTTCGAATTTTCAAAAGAAGGGAAATGGAAAACATTTCGAGGGAAAAAGTATTCACGATAGCGGTGATTATTTAATGATGAACGACAATAATTTAAAGAAAAAGGAGAATTTTTGGTTGCGAAAGTCAGTACTTTTTTATGCATAAAAATAGACTTTTAGTCCCGGGAATTACCGGATAAATTTCATGGGAAAGCGGGAAACGAAAATAAGCGATTTTCCCGAGAGTTTCCACGACTAATATTTAAATGAAAATAATCTATCACATTTTTTTGCTAAATAAAGCAGCAAAATACCAACTTCAAGGCCTACACTGGAAAAGCTAGTTTCTACTAGTCTGTATAAAGTACTAGCTTTAACACACATTTCTATTCACCTCAAAGCTAGCTTAAAGTTCAAATTTGCTAGTATTAGCTTTATCTACCTTTTTATTCACACGGCTTAATAATTGCATTGGACTGTCGTCAATTCGTCGTCGGTGATAGGTATTTGTTTCGCACATGCATCCATGATGTCTCGGAAACTCGGCCTACGGGGTATGCATAAGTATGCATGCATGTGTGTATATATTTCTATTTATGCACCTTAAACATTTAATAAATAAATTTTACCTAATGATTTAAAATATCTGTCTTAAAGCAACAGCTGTTCTTAATCAATTTTTTTTTATCTTTAAATTCTGTATTTATTTATATTTGCTAATTTAGAATTTTTGTTGTATGATGTGTACAGTGTTGTTGCACTTTAAAATTGAACTTTAGTTTGTTATTTTTGTTACTATTGCCAAGTTCAATACAAAAATTGAAAAGAAAAATAATTAATAAATTACGAATTGCAACAACTAAAAAATTTTCTTATTGTTGTTGCTTAAATAAAATGTTTTGAAAATTAATTTTAAAGGAACAATAATTTATATTTTAAATAAACAACAATCGACTGACTGGCCAGTTAGTTGGCTGTATTCATTAAATAATTGCCAAATTTTCAGATTATTTTTTTTTCTTTGTATTTTGTTTAATAAAATCATAGGAAAGATAAATAAATTAATATTTAATATTCATGATATCATTAAACAATGATAGTGTTAAAGATTAATGTATTAATTTAATACTATTTATTTAATATTTTATGAAATGTTTATTGTGGGATTTTTCACATCATCGATATGTTGTTTTTTTATAAAATGTTATTTAATAAATTACTTTTTTATATTAAATAATTGAAGTGAATAATAATAATTAAAAAATTTGCTACCGGATTGGTCAAAAAGGGACCCAGAATCACGCTATCACAGGCTGTGTTGTCAATTTTGCCTATTCGATGTTACATTTTGCCTCTTTCTTGTGTTTTAACCTCAAAATTGATGTTCTAGCTTATTGGATTAAAAACTAATAGTTCGAAATAAATATCACATTAAAATATATGAAATCAAGTTCGTTTCAGCAATATATAAACATGAATAAGCGAGGGATGTAACCGACACCGATATATCGGCGATACTTCAGGTTTGCCGATATATCAGTATCGGCGATATTTTACTGTCGATATGACGACAATTCTTGAATTTTTTTTAGTTTTTTTTTTTAACAAACACCGCTCTGTTCTGTAAACCTAGTCGATTTTAAAACGATCTATTTTTCAAAACCGAATAATTTCTTAAATAGTTAGATTTACTTCAGTAGAATTTGATTGAGCACAAATAAAGATTTTAAATGTACAAAATATTCAGAAAACATCGCAAAGCATGGTATATCTAGATACAGGAGCAAAAGGGTAAAAATAGAAATAATAAATAAAAATTTATTTTATTCCATCAAATATATTTTTGATCATATTTGCAGTATTTTTTTTAAATTTATTTTTTAGAAGAAATTTTTATTAAAAAAATAACTTAAAAAAATACATTGAATTATGAATACAAGGTGTTTTTTTACCATTTGAAAAGAATTTCTTGAAAATGTGTCCAGGAGAGCAGATTAAAAAATAGTCTAGTTTTCAGAAGCATTTTATTTAACTGCATGAAAACTGTAGGTACAAACCTCATTGTTAAATGTTTATTTCTTTACTAAAAAATCCTTTTATGTTTCAAAAATTTTAACGATATATTAAACGGTAACTTTTTTTAAAATTTTTAATTAAAAACAAATATGTGAGGGAAATTCGAATATCCAATATTTTTAGAGCAAAATGTTACGCGCTACAATACGCGCTACATTATATTGGTTATCCAAACTTTCTTCATATATACATACACACATACATATAAACATATGTATATCTTTTTGAATTAAAAGTTCATGAAAAAATTACCGTTTAAGATATAGTTAAAATTTTTTAAGCATAAGAGTATTGCGCTATGTTTTTTAATAAATAGTAAAGAAATAAATATTAAGAAATGAAGTTTAGTACAGTTTTCATGCAGGTAAATAAAATGCTTCTGAAAACTTGACTATTTTTAGAAAATCTGCTCTCTTGGCTACATTTTTTGGCGGGCGGGTAACAATTAAAAGCCAAATTAATTACATTAAATATATCTAATATAACTTGTAGTAAATTTTTCAAAAGTCGATAGCCGTTTATTATTAGTTTTTTCCTAAGCGATTAATTTAGAATTTCGTCGAAGAATTCACCATTTGCGTCCAATGTTGGATGCAACGTGCATACTTAAATCGACATAAAATTTCAACTCGTCATTTTTGAACTCTATTTTTTTGAAATATTGAAAATAAAAAATGTTAGTTTACAAAAATTTTTAAGATAAACGGAGAACAATTAAGCTCTTTTTTTAAATTTAGCCATTCTTCACTCTCATTTAAAAAGCTTGATTTTGATTCCTTTTCACGACTTCCCAACACTAAAAGCTAGTAGAAGCAATGCATTGCATATTTAAGAACAAATGTTTCCAAAAATGCTACTACAAATGCACTAAAGTTTGCAAAAGAGCATGAGCGAAGAGGCAGGACACTTCCTAGCTTTTGACGATAATTTTAAAATGCAAAAAATATAGGCAAATCAATATATGTATTTAAGATTTAAATTCTCTCACTGACGATAGTGCTTCTTGTAAGCACTAACGTAAGCGAGAACCTTAAAATATGTTTTACGATTCTATGCACGAATAGTACACACACACATAAAGTATGCACGAACAGTACATTTTAAAAATAACGTAAACCAAATAATTTTAAAATAATGTATTTGTAAGAGTAAGCTTATGTTAACTTCGTGCTGCCGGTTTCCTACAGTGTTTTTGGTTGAGTGGTTGGTGCGTTGGATTTCAAATCAAAAGGTGTTTAGTTCGATACTAGTTGAAGTTAAAATAACAAACAGTGATTAAAAATACAAAATTAGTAATTAAAGATAAGAAATACTAAGCCTTCAACATGACGTTAGCTTATTTGTGAACACGTCCATCCATCATCCTCGTCAATCCATATCAAACCATTTTTCATTTATTTTAAGTTTTGAAATTTTGATGATTTTCAGCACTAATATAAGCATTTTGTAGATACAGAAACTATTGCTTCTAAGCGGCTCATCGCGAACAAAAATCATGCATTATAAAAGCACAATTGCAAGTGATTGTTGTCTCCCTCACAAAAATGCTTGCAGCAAGCAATATTTTTCCTGTGTACATGAATTGAGGTGACCAAAAAATTTTTTTCTGCATGTTATCAGGAATTGTGCTAAAAATCGTAAGATATTTTGTTGAAAATTTTGGCTCTGCTATTACTGGAGATATTGGCGAAAAAGAAAACAAAGTCGATGCCAAAGCCCGAAATTCTAAAATTTAAAGCCAAATGTCTTTAAAAATATTAAAGATATCCTAATGAAGTAAACTGCATTTTCTTTATCTTTTTATAAACTTTACAGCAAGTTTAAATTTATCAAAAGCGGATAATATTTGTAAGAGTTAGAAGGCCAAAAAAGTTTTTCATGCCTGAGGTATTCAAACTCTGATAGCCTGTAGCTCAACGTGTGTTTCAAGTGTGTGGTCCAAGTTTCAACATTCTTAAAGTTCAGGTCATCTTTATGATTTTTAGATACATCGTCTTGTATTCGGATCGCACGTTTCAAAGATACAGATTTATTGGTCTTATTTTCCAATTGGAACCACTGTGCGCGGTTATTTTATAAAAATATATATTTTTTTTGTTATTTTACCATGAATTCAAATTCAATTCGTTGTTTTTTAAATCTTATGAATATCATATGTCATAATATATATTAATAATCTCTTACACTGTAATTTTGTATAATAAAAAAATTACTCTCTTGAGTTCTGCTAATTTTAACTTGAATTGAAATTCAATATGCGTATCGGTATCGTATCGGCAAAAAGGCGTATCGATACATCCCTAGAATAAACATTCCACATGCAAACCACATTCATACAATCCACCCAACCGCCCAGTTTTTACCTCAAATCAAACCTATCTTTTTTTGAACTAAAGTGAACAGGTGAAATATGAAAGCTCAAGAATTTAGCGCTTGACAAACATTTTATTGAGTCAAGAGTTGTGCACCTAATATTGTACTTTTGTCGCCGCTCTAGATTGATTGAGCTGCAGATGACTTGAATATTTTTTAGCATATGGACGCGCCCCCACTTCCTATTAGAACACAATCCTAACCGACATTAATAAAGTCTGAACATTTTCAAATTTAAATTAATTTTAATAACTGAAAAATATTCAGCACTTTTTTAACCAAATTAATGATACCACATTAAAAGAATAAACTTTCCAAATAAAGTCATATCATAACATGACAATGCAGTTTCTTTTAACTAGAAAATTCAAAATTTATAATATGTACATATAAAATTTCAAGATATTAGTTTGTGGTACAGACTATTAAATGCTTACATATTATGTTTAACAACATAATTATTTTATCATTACCAGGGCAACCAAAAATGTGCTCTAAAAAAAGTGTTTTATGCGCATAAAAAATGCTCATAAAATGCACATAAAATATGCTCTAAAAAGTTTTTATTTTCACATTATATTCTTAAGTCGGGCTTACTTTAAAGGCATTTAGCTGTCTACAAATATTTTGTATTGTTTCCAGGCCTTTATTTTTATCCATAATTCGTCTTAATTTATTTTGAACAAAATGATTAGAATCGCATTCAGCTAAATTGTCGATCTTTTTAAGTGCGTCGTTCAGTATTTTTATTTGTCCATTTATGGAAATACCAGCAGTTTGAAATTTTTTATATTGTTGGCAATAAATCCATTGTTCGATGCAATAAAAACTAAATCTCCATCTGTTTTGGATTCACAAAGCTTTTTCCGGCAATTTTAATCGATTGAGCATCATTGCTTAAACTATCTAAAACTTTCAAAGGAGGGAGAAAAAGTTCCGGATAAACTTATTTAAATATTTATATATTGCATGGTTCTTTAAAAAAATTCTTTTTAACACTAGAACTAATTTTGTCCACATTTTCATCCCTTATATGTAGGTTCACAAACTCTATGAAGACCATGGGCTTAACATGTTACATGTGTCATTTTTGGGTAAAACATTTTAATGGCTTTGACAGCTTTCACCATGTATGGAGCCACGTATGTTATAAAAAGTAAAACCAATTATTTATTAAGATTATCGTCTAAAATTTTAATAGAATCATCAAAAAGTGTTGCAATTACCGAACGAATTAATTATAATTCTTGCAAACAAAACCGACTACAAAAGAGGCGTGGCACTATTCATAATTTTTATCATAATGATATACTCTCACGAGAACTAATTGTGTGCAAAATTTCACAAGAATCGGTCAAGTAGAAGTGATTTAAATGAATATTTAAATTTCATGGGAGTGGAACTGCCCACTTTTTTAACCATAATGTTGTATTGTAGCAATACCTAAATGTGTATGGAAAGTTTCATACAAATCAGTTTAGTATAAGTTATTGATAAAGAATATTTACTTTGCATGGGCGTGGCACTGCCCACTTTTTTAATCATGATGTATTATTCAAACAGAAGCTTAATGTGTGTGCAAAGTTTCATAGGAATCGGTTGAGTAGAAGTAGATGACAAGGCATGTGTAATTATTCGTATGGGCGTGACCCCGCCCACTTTTTAACGGGACGACTCTGGAAGTGCATCCTTTTAAATAAAAAAAGAAAATCCGAAATCGGTTTATAAATGGCGCAGTTTTGAGAGAACATCCTTAAAAAAATACATGACGAATTGATAGCCTTTCTCTTTTTTTGAGTCGGTTAAAAATCGATCCAGCCGTTTGGGAGCTACGGTACCACAGACACACAGATTGAAGAGGATACAGCAATAAAATAGGTGATAACGTCTAAGCGCCTAGACCGATTTTCTTGCATCATATCTAAGAACACTCTCCATCAAGTCACCTTTCAAAAAAAAAAAATAAATAAATAAAAAATTAATAAATAGAAATCGGTCCAGCCGTTTGGGTTTACGATGGCGGAGACAGACACACAGTACAAACTTAGAACACCCCTCTTTTTTGGCCGGGTGTTAAAAATAAAAGTCCATTAAAAAGTCGGACGAACATTGAAACGCTGATCAGTCGAATAATTCTCCTTAGACACTGCGTTAAGTGTGTGTTTCACAGGCTTGTTATATTTTTCAACTTCACATAAAAAACCGCTCTAACATATTTTCTATGGAGTGATTTTCAGTTACAAGTAAAAAAAAACTAAATTTATTTTCAATATAATATAACAATTTTACGACAAATATGCTCCTAGCATACAGAAATATGCTCTTAAAAGTAAAATATGCAAAAATATGTCCTTAAGAGTAAAATATGCAAAAATATGCTCTAACAAATCGATGCCGAAATTCTTGAAAATTTCTGAAACCGATAAATAACTATCTTATATGTTTGTAAGACATCCAGAAAAAATTATGATACATCATATTTTTGGTTGCCCTGATCATTAGTCTCGGCTTGAAAAGTTTACAATTTTTGTTTTAGTTTTTAGTTTTACAAAGAGCGTATAGATTTATTTTCCAATTGGATGATTTATGCAACAGGAAAAATGACTACAAAGTTTAAATAAATAAGATTTCGTTAAAAATAAAAGAAAAAATAAATAATGTTTAACAACAGCTTAAAAACAATAGCAACAACGAGCAAATTTAGTTGCTGTAAATTACTGTTATTAGGTCTTATAATAAACATTTCACCTTTGAGCCATCAGTCGGAACAACCAAGTCAAGCTACAACAGCATCGTCATTATCAGCAGCAGCGGTAACAGATAATCTAATAGTAAAGGTGAAACACTTTGGCATTTTTTTTTGCTATTACTATTTCCGTACATTTCGAAGATCTTCTACAACAATACTTAAAATGTTTAAATTTTCTTACTTTCATTTTGCATGTTGTTTTCTTTTTTAGCGTTACTTTGAGTTAATTTTTAAAAATTTCACGTATTTGCTTAATCACATAATGAAGCGTTCTAATTTAACAGTAGACCGTATGCAAAATATGGAAAAACTTTCTTGTAATTTAACGAGAAACGCCAAAGGACTATATCTACAAATGGAAAAAGTACTAAGCCAACAATTTGTTAACCCCAATGAATGGTTGTTATACCATACATTTGGTTCAATACCATCATAACTTAAAAAACGAGATTAATACATAATAATCGTTGATATGGTCTAAAAAATAGTTTGTGTATTTCTCTATTGAGTTGAACATTTAAATTTGTTGTATTTTGCAGATGGCCGCAATTTTCGCCAATCGTATTCCTCCAATAATAGGTCGACTAAACAAAGTTTTCAAGTACGTCTCCTTAACGTTGTAACTATATTTTTCCTTCTCGAGTACTTCTTCATTTCCCGAGAAATCAGAACTAATTTCCATGCACCGATTACAATGAAATTTCGAGCATATGTTAAAACATATACATATTTTGAGTCCTTTGGTAAATTTTGCTTGTTCTTAGGATTTCAAAATAACCTCGTTAATCTCGAGCATTGGCAAATTTTTATTGATTTTGAATGTTTAAGTCTCAATGAAAAAAAAGATGTATGGGACGTATCCGTATCCTTTTGCAGATTTTATATAAAACTCAAATATTTTTATAACTTGGTGATACAGTGCCATACCAATTTTTTCCACACCAAAGCACTGTGCTACTGTGACACCGACACAAAGATTCAAGAGGATACAACCAGAAAACAGGTAATAACTTTTAAGCGGCTGGACCGATTTTCTTCCAAAATAGCTTAGAATGATCTCGTTCAAATCACCTTTCAAACAAACTATTTGGTCAAAATCGGTCCGGCAGTTTTGGCTCTACGATGACGCAGACAGACACTTCAAACCGATAATCATATTAGTTATGATTTTCTTGTGGTTAAGGCTCGTTATATATCTTCCTTCTGAAGGATACTAGATTTTTAAATATAATTTCCTTTTCAATTGAGTAAAAGGAAAAGTTCGCTCATTACCTTATTCAACTAACATTTTTCGATGAGTGTATTTCTTTTGAATTTTAAGTTTAATTAAATATTTTTTATTTCATAATTATTTCTTTTGCTATCGTCATACGATTTGTTTGGTTTTACTTTTGCCATGAATCAGAAGACCCTTTTCCATGTCGAGGTACGTGCTTTATTTGATTAGTTTTGTGCAAATAAATTAAATTTATTTGTGTGTATGTACTAAATGTGAGCACAAAGCTTCAGAAGTGTTCATAATGTACATTATTGAATTGTTCTCTTCTTTTATTACTTTTGACTAACTAACTAAAACTGTTATTCCCTTTTATGAAAGCACACAACAACAATGCCGCCCAACGGCAATGTTTGTTGTTGTGTCGAAGCCAATTTCAATTGTGTCGAAGCAAATTTCAACTGTGACAATTGTGTCAGCTAAAATGAAATATTGTTAAAGTGTGACAACATTTGTATGTATGCGTGAAAGAAGAAACAAATAAAGCCAGAAACTTTTTTATTTTTGTTGCTTTTTGTTTCATAATTACAGTCCCCCCTTTTTATGTTTTTCTGCTCATTCTAAAAAATATAATATGTATGTATGTATGTTTGTAATTTCCCTGAAGGAAATATCGATAGTAAAAATGTACTGATTCACTATTAGCTTTTTCCCCAGTACTACTGACTAATTGTAATCCAATCAATGTTCTGTGCTATAGACATTTAGCATGTGCTTGTCATTGAGATTCCACTAGTGACCTCGGAACTATTTACTTACTATAGACTAGGTGATTCTTATGGGACCACATTGAGACATTGACACCAGAAATTCAGTAGTGCATTTTGAGTCTAGTCAACACATATGAAACCTTTTAATAGGTAAGGCAATTAAATTAGATTTTTTATGAACATTTTTAGTTTTGCGTGCAGCCACATTTATTTTTCAACACTACAAAATGAGACAATATGAAAACCGTTTTCTTCCCATTAAAGGCAAAATAAAAAGTGTAGACGATTCTTTGACAATGTCACGAAAAAGTTACCACACTTGTCGACAAAAGTGATGACTTGGAGGCCTAACTTACTTCACGGTTGTATTTTATTATGCAGAAAAGCCAAAAAAGGCTTAAGAAATATGTGTGTTTGTTTAAAGTCTTGTAAAATGATGTCCATATTGAATTGTACAGAATTTTAATTGTACATTTGACACAAGTGTCCATTCGACTTTTGTGCAATGAATTTATGCATTGTCGTTTCATTGTTCTCTGTACTTGCTTTACACTCAATTAGAACTACAAATACAAACAATATTTGCGCTTGAAAAAAATACAATAATGTAAATTTTTAATGGCAATGCGCACACGTTTAGTATGTACATTAGGGTAGCAATGAAATATTTTTGATTTGTTATTTGCAGCAAAATCCAAACCGACTATTGTAGCATTTGGTATAAAACTCATGTGGTGAAAATTTTAGCCAAATTGGATAACTTTCAGGAGTGCTTCTACGTTAAAATCTTGTGAAATCTACCAAAATGAATCAAAAAAAGGAACGCCTTAGGGTTCTCCAATTCGGCTCAAATTTTTACCTCCACTCAATCAAAGATTATTGTTTAGAAATTATGCTTCATTTTTTAAAAATTCACAATATTTGAACTTTGGCCACTAGAGGTCGCACGTTATAGTTATTCGAATCGGGCCAAAATTTTTATCTACGCTTTATGAAAAATCACTATATATAATTGAGTTTAACATTGGCAAATTTTGGAAAACTTAAATTTTTACCTCAGTGCGGCACGCCTGAGAGCTACCCGATTTGGCTAAAATTTTTACCACGTGTCTTATAGCCCAAGTATCATAATAGTCCGCACAGTTTATTTTTTCATGGTCACCCTAATGTACATTTTGCACATGTGCACATGCATTATATGCACATACATTAGGCTGACAATAGAAAATGCTGATTATTAAAGTACTTTGTCTAAAACACACGTTGCGAAAATTTTAGTCAAATGGGATAACTCTCGGGCGTGCCACATTGAGGTAAAATTTTAAGTTTTTCAAAATTTGCCAAAGTTGAACTCAATTTATATATAGTGATCTTTCATTAAGCGTAGATAAAAATTTTGGCCCGATTCGAATATTTATAATGTGCGACCTCTAGTGGTCAAAGTTCAAATTTTGTGAAATTACATAATTGAACAATAATTTCCAAACAATAATTCTTGATTGGCTGGGAGTTAAAATTTGCGCCAAATTGGATAACTTTAAGGCGTCCTTTTTTTATGCTTCATTTTGGTAAATTTCACAAAATCTTAACTTTAAATTCAATGGGGCACGCCTGGAAATTATCCGATTTGGCTAAAATTTTCACCACTTGAGTTTTATACCAAATGCCACAGTAATCCGAACAGCGTTTGTTTAAATTAACAAATAAATATTTCATTGCGACCCTAATGTACATACATATATAATTTTCTGAGTATTTTTCAAACAAACTCTGGCTGGCTGTTTGCATATTAAGTTGCCAGTTTGTAAGCTTAGTTTTGAGTTTTGAAAAAAGGAAACAACAAATAAGTCTTTTACAGCATTTTTTTTAAGTTTAGTTCTGTGCTTTTTTTCTGGATCTTGGTAAGAGGGGTTTTAGGATTTATAAATCTTTTTATTTTTTTTGCTTTTTCATAATTTTTAAATTGTTGCTTATTACGTTAATTCTTAATAAATTTGTGTTAATTCATCGATTTTTGGTTGCAGTATTCCCTAGAAATATATTTTCTTAAAGTTGACAATTCTTTTAATTATCAGGAATTTGAAAGATAACAAGTTTTTGGTAAATTATGTTGTCATTAAATTTCAAAAATAATAATTCTTGCAAAAATCCGACTACAATACGGAGAGCCGGACAGACGTACGCACAGGACAGCAAGTCAAAAATAAACAGTTAATAAATAAAATTTTACCAAATCATTTTATAAATGGCGGAGTGCGAAGGAACGTCAATAAAAAAAATTTTATTGACTTGATGGTTTTTTTTCTTTCGTTTAGAATAGGTAAGGAAATAAAAATTATTTCTAAAATAACGAATATACTTAAAGTAAGAGTGTACTGGGGGGTTACTCTGTATTTCGATTCGAAAGCAAATGCTTTGGAATTGTAATTTTAATAAGATACAAATTCGAACAGTTTTCTTTTCGAATCGAATTACAGAGTAACCCCCTGATTATTCACATTTTGTTAAAATATAAATATGGTAAACATTTGACCTTGCAGGCCATCGCTGGATCTTGCGCTAATTTCAAGCTCAAACCGCTCGAAAAAAAATTTTTTTCGAAAATTTCTAACAGTATATCATTTGTGAGGCCACTTGTTTCGGATATATAATGAAAATTCATTTTTTTTGATCAGAGTAGTTTTTTTGTTTTATTTCGGGAGGTTTTGAAAAGTTTTAAATTTGGGGGATTTTTGGGAAAAAAAATAAAAAGTCACGAAGAAAGGATTTTGGTTTTTTAATAAAAATTGTAAACTAAAAAAAATACAAAGAGCTGAAATATATAAATGTAGATACTTGCTTAATTTCGATCTGGAGCTCCATATTGTCCTGAATATTCAAATCTAAAATTTTTTCTAAGAAGACTATTTTTGGACATAAAGAAGAACCGAATGTAGAAGTTACACAATTTCCTGAGAATATTATTTTTGGACGAAAAGAAGAACCGAATTTAGAAAAGTCAACAAATTGAAGGTTTTATTATAATTGGGAAGGCAAGCTGAAGTCAATATCCATCTGCAAACATACCTACATGTACACATGTATATTCTTGATACTGAATTGATCTACATCAATAATATTTGGAAGAATTGCTTCAGTAATACCTCTATGAACACGGATTTAATTAATTTTCTGGCGTGTGGCAATTCAGATTTAAATTGGCTTCCCCATCGAACTATATTAGTTGTTCATAGTTTTTAAAGACAGACAATTTTATCAATTTGGTACATACATCCATTGTACGTACATATAAAGATTGTTTTTTTTTATTAAATATTATTTGTGGCGATTTTTTTTTTAAGATTTAAAATAATTTCGAAGCTAATTTGAGTTTACATTTCTTGTCTTAATAATTTACTGTTCGTTTTTTTTATATACATATATACCTTTTATTTTAATATTTATTTAAAAGCAAATAACAAGTATATAATACCTATCAACCAGCACAAAATAATGAAAATCTAAGTAAACTACCATAGCGAAAGCAAAGGAGTCTCAGAAATCAGGCCTGAATTCAACGAGGGATATCCGGTGAGTTTTTGCTAAGAATTTTATTTGATTTCATTTCGACAAAGACACTTAAATTTAACATAAACAAAACATTTCATTGATTAATTAAAAAAATAAGCACAAAAGCTGATTTTAAGTGGTATTAAAAATAAATTCTGGTAGTTTTAAATTTAGTACAAACTTTAGCGTGTAAAGTATGGTTTTGCATGTTTATAGTATAGCAAAATCATACTTTTAATTAAAGTTATCTTTAGAACTCATAAAGCATACTTTTTATGACTATGAGTATATATATATATATATATATATATATATATATATATATATATATATATATATATATATATATATATATATATATATATATATATATATATATATATATATATATATATATATAAATATTTATATATATATATATATATATATATATATATATATATATATATATATATATATATATATATATATATATATATATATATATATATATATATATATATATATATATATATATATATATATATATATATATATATATATATATATATATATATATATATATATATATATATATATATATATATATATATATATATATATTATATATATATATATATATATATATATATATATATATATATATATATATATATATATATATATATATATATATATATATATATATATATATATATATATATATATATATATATATATATATATATATATGTATATATATATATATATATATATATATATATATATATATATATATATATATATATATATATATATATATATATATATATATATATATATATATATATATTTATATATATATATATATATATATATATATATATATATATATATATATATATTTATATATATATATATATATATATATATATATATATATATATATATATATATATATATATATATATATATATATATATGTATATATATATATATATATATATATATATATATTATATATATATATATATATATATATATATATATATAATATATATATATATATATATATATATATATATATATATATATATATATATATATATATATATATAAGTATATAAATAAATAATATACATAAAATATATAAAAGTATAAAAATATAAAGGTATAAAAAAAATATATGTATGTTTAATCAACACTGCACAAAAGAAATTTAAACTTCAATTTTGTAAAAAAAAACCTTTTAATTATTTATTAAATTTTAAGAATGTTATCTCTTTTGTTTTGATTTGTTCAATAAAAATGATCGAGTAGATCTTAGTATAGAAATAATGAGTTACTAAGGTTTTTTTATTTGTTCCACGAAATGTTAAGGTAAATTAGACAGGATGAATAGTGGGGTATCCAGGAATTGAAATAGGGATAGCAAGGTAGGGAGGGATCAGAGATCAGGGAGGCGACAACCATCTGTCTTCCCTTATTAGGTATCACGTCCTTTTGTTATTATTTCTTTGGTTTCCTTATTTTTTTTAGTTCTTTTAACTATATTAGCTAATCTGATTTGAATATTCCAGCACTCCACTCTTAATAAAAATAATTTGAATTTACATTAATTCAATTATTGAACTAGAAAGCCGAAATAATAAAAACATTTTCAGACTATATTAGTTTCATTTGATTAGATTCGAAGAGAGAAGCTACCTGTTTTAATATTTTATGTTGAGTACCCGAGTCTATCGGCATAGAAACAAGAACCATCCCAAATTTCCCTGAGCACGGCCGGTACATAAGGTAGCAAAGTTTCTAGGAAGGTAGGGCCAAGAGTGGTGGTTCGTCACATAGATTTTAATGGAGCCACTTAACTCTTTTAGATCGGATTGTTATCATTCGACGCAGTTTCCAAGTTCAAAAGAGTGACAGATTGTAGAAAGTCGAATTGACAAGAACTTTTGGTGGTTAAAAAAAGTACTTTTTTCGAAATTTTCGACAACGATAGAAGCATCAATGTATATAATCAAATCATATAAGATTAAAAAAAACAAATTCAAAATTTTCCAAATCAAAATGAGTATTTTACAAACCAAATTCAGCAGTTTTCAAACCAAATTCGGCATTTTAAAAATCAAAATCAGTCTATTTTGTATCAAGTTCATTTCAAAAAGTCTGATTTCGATTTTTAAAATGCCGAATTATTTGATTTGAAAAATGCTGAATGCCGACTTTGGTCGATTGGTCTACACGGTAAAGAACTCTGACGAGAATAGCAAGAGCTATCGAAACTTGTCATTTCAACCCTCCGCGCAGTAAAAAGTTTCTTTGTCTATATGCTTCACATTTATCTCTAAATAAAAATATAGTTTAATTGAAAAATTAAATTAAAATCCGAACTCAAGCCAAAAATATTTAATTTCTTTGGATATAAACCATGCAGTTCGACTATAAGTCATGACTTTATTGTTTTAAAAAATTTGAATTTGATTTATAAAAGACCGAATTTGAAGTTAAAAAGCTATATCTATCTCTCTGACAAGCTTCATTGGTTATTCTTTAAGTTAGCAGATGCTTATATTTGGTATTCGTAGTTTAAAATTTAGTCAGCAAAAGCAAGCAATATAGCCTCACAAGACCTCAAAACTTCAAAAATAGGCTAGCACGCTACGTAGTAGCCCACCGAGGCGCCCAATACAAAAATTATTTAAATACTATTGTGTTTTTAATACGTTTCGTAATTAAATTTCTTGGGCATATTTTTAGTTTTTTTGTCACATTTGTTAAGAGCTTAAAAAATCACGGCTGTATGCATAACCAAAACTTGGCTGGAACTTAGCATAAGTGACGAAATTAAACTGTGTCTTAAAGAGTTTTTCCATACAATTGGACATTAAAACAACTGTACCTTGTAGTCCTGACACATCCCTATATTGTACACTGATTTTTAATGAAATATAGTCCAGTATAATTCGTTAAGAGACAGTTGAATTTCATTGGTTATGCTATCTTCATGCCAAGTTTTCGTTATGCATATGGCCTTCAATTTTTAGTTGCATGAAAATCCTGATTATTACAATACAAAGTAGCAAATCATTACGTAAATAAATATTAAATAAGCGAATAAATAAATAAATTTAGAAATAAAGACAGCTTTACAATTTTAACTTTATTATGAACGGAAATATTGTTAAAAAACATAAATGCAAAATGTTCCCAGTTTTGTTTTTTTAATGTTTCGAACTGTACAGTTTTCGGAATCGTACAGTACACTTGGGAGCATTTGAAACAATTTAACTTTTTTTATATTCTAAGTTTATTAAATTTTCATAAATTTAACTTACTCAGATATTAAAGAATGTATTGTATAAACTTCCATGGTACTTACCTAAAAAAAGACAAGAAATAAAATGCAATTAGTATGGTTTAATAATATTAAATTAAAAATTTTGACAACGTCAAAACGGCTAAACCGATTTTTTCAAATATATGTTAAAAGATTTTAGACCAAGTCACCATTCAAATAAAAGAAACTAAACGGAAATCGATCCAGCCTTTTGGGAGCTACGGTGTGGTAGCCACAAAGCTTCAAGAGGATATAGCGAGAAAAGATGTGATAACTTCTAAACGGCTGGACTGATTTTCTTCAAACATAGCTAAGAACACTCTCCCCCCATAACCAGTGCTTAACTCTGTCATGTGTGAATAGATTTTCAAATTTATTATTTTTTTAAATGGTTTGCCTAGTTTATTCCCATAATTTTTTTCGAAAATCAATGGGGAAATTTGCTACCCCCCCCTCCCACTCACCATGCTGAATTCTGCGATACTTGAGCGGAATTTCAAAATTATTTTTTTGTTTGAAAGGATTTGCTTGAAATTTGGTCCCATAGAAGTGGAAATGAGGCTGAAAAATTGGTAGATCGATATATTGATTATCGCATAATTATACCATTTCTTGACGATTACAAAATTCTTTTATATAATAGGACATGAAAGGTTTGGTACTATAAAAAATTGCAGACGAACACACAATTAGTAGGTGGGACACATTATTTGAACTAAAGCCTAACTGCGTCCGTGTTGTCATCTGTTCAGTGGGATCTTTGTAATGAAATCGGTTTTTGTTTGGCAGAGTTATTTGGTCCATATTGCTAGACCAGATATACGATATATAACGCATTAAGGACTTATCCTCAAAATGTTTAAAGCCCATGCATCGCCGGCTCGAAAAAAGCTAGTAACCCAGCTAAAAAAATTATATATGGGTCATATATGGGCAATGTATGAACATATATGCAAATATATGTACCCTTATATGGAAATGTATAGCATCATACATGAAGTAATTTTTCATATATGTGTAGATATATTGATCCGTATATGAAATTGGTATAGTATAAGTATTCATATATGAGACCAGATATGCAAATATATGTCATATATATGTCCATATAAGGACTCATATCCAACAATATGAGTCGTATGCATATGAAAGCATACACACAGCCATATGTATATCATGCATAATACATATATATGTATCTATTTACATACATACTCATGGTTTGTACGGATATGTATGTGTACACATATCCATACATATAATGGGTGATTTTATAAGAACTATCGGAAAGTAAAAAAAGAAAAAACACATAAAATTCAGAAAAATGCATGAAATATTTATTTGGATCGATAGTTGGGTCGATATAATTTAATGTTTGAAGATTATTTCATGCAAATGTTGGCCGCGGCTGCGCCTCAAATGGTCCATCCGCTTAGTCCAATTTTGGCATACTCTTTCCAACATTTCGGCCGGTATCTCACGAATAATGTTGGCAATGTTGGCTTCCAGTGCGTCAATCGAAGCGGGCTTGTCGCTATAGACATTAGCCTTAACATAGCCCCACAAAAAATAGTCTAGAGGCGTTAAATCGCACGATCTGGGCGGCCAATTGACTGGTCCCAAGCGTGAAATAAACTGTTCACCGAACTCGCCTCTCAATTGGTCCATTGTTTCGCGTGCTGTGTGGCATGTGGCACCGTCTTGTTGAAACCACATGTCATGCAAGTCAAGCTCTTCCATTTTGGGCAGAAAAAAGTTTGTTATCATCGCACGGTAGCGCTCACCATTCACAGTAACGTTGTGATTCGCATCATCTTTGAAGAAATACGGCCCAATGATGCCGCCAGCCCATAATCGCACGCACCAACGGTTGGTTTTTGTGGATGCATTGGTAGCTCTTGCAATGCTTCAGGCTGCTCTTCACTCCAAATACGGCAGTTTTGCTTGTTCACGTATCCATTCAACCAGAAATGAGCCTCGTCGCTGAACACAATTCTTCGATAAAAAACTTTCTTAACAGAGCACGCATTTTGGTAATAAAATTCAATAATTTGCAAGCGTTGTTCGTTTGTAAGACGATTCATGATTAAATTATAGACCAAACTGAAGATGTTTGACAGTGACACAAGATACAAAACGTGCGTGAGCTGTCAAAACTAGTGTTGCCAAAAAGATAATAGCAAAAAAATCACTCGTTATGTATGAGGTTGCACCAAGCTCAAGGTAGAATTATTTATCTACCTTGCACCAAGCTGTTCAATTTATTTGACATTTTGTTCTAAAAGGAAAATGTAATATAAAAAAATAATTAGCAATTATTTAAAAATTGTCAATTTATAATTTTTCAAATAAAAATGTACCGAAATAAAAATATAAAAATTGTGTTCTTCCAATATAAATTTTTAAAAGCTTTATGATTAAATCGGGGAAAAGCAGCTGGTACCTCTTGCAAGGTTGAGTTCAGAAGATAAAATTTCTTTCAACAATATGTGCACGTAAGTATCAAATTCATTAATTAATTTTTTAAAATAATCATTTCAAATCGATATTTATGTATGTATGTAAAATAATGGCCAAATCAAAATGCTTCAGAAGTATGGAATGCAGAGAAGATATGGTACATCTACTAGTATACGAAACGTGAATGATCTACGGGAAAATTTTATGAAGAAAAAGTAAGTAGGTGTACAATTCCTGTATGCACATGTGCACTCATTACAAATAATTATTTTATTGTGTCTTTTAGATCATGCGACAAATAATATCAACGATAGTGCAATATAAATACATAAGGCTATGATGTATGCATGATGAGCCTATAATTTGAAGTGATATTTATATTTGAAGTCATAATTATATATACTTATGTATATCATATAAATAAAATAAAAATATAAAAAACAAGGGTATCATTTCCAATTAATCTTTTACGTTTTTTATCTTTCGCACCTTAAATTTAAATATTTTTGCGCAATTAAAAAATTATTTAAAAATATATTGTTTTATAAAATTTTATTTTCGTACAAAGAGGAGAAATTTTGATGATAAAGTAGAGAAAATAGGCTCATGACTTTGGTTATGCCTAATATAGGCACCAAAAAAGTCTTACGATAACCAAATTATGGAAATAAGTTTAAAATTTCCTTGCATTTGTTCACAATAAAAATAGAGTTAATTTTGTCCAAAATATTAAACTCGTACAAAACTGCTGTTGCCGCGAAAATTCGCGAAAAATTGCAATATTAAAAACAAGCTATAAAATTAATTACGAAGCGTTAAACCGCAACGAATGGCAAAATCTTGAAAAAAATCGCTTAAATGTCGAAATTTCGCAAAAACTAGCTAATATCGTGAAGATGCCGAAGCCTAATTATTGAGTTAACACAGCTTAAACGGTGTAAAGCTCATAAATTTGCCAAGAACACTTTCATCGCGAAACAGCGAATATTCGCGAAAAATTCCAATATCCAAACAGCTTTAAGAGCGATTATCGGCAACACTTTACCAATTATTATTGACCTAAGATTACACACGCATTATTTTTGAACAAAATGTTTTTACTAAAAAAAGCGATTGGCTGCGTGCAGGTTTTTGCCGCGACTTGCTGACTGATAGTCTGACGTATCTACCATTCAGCCGTATATACTTTATGTTAAATTTTTTCTACTTGGACTAAATATGTTTAATTTGAAAGGTTTTTTTCTCTAATAAAATAACTACAAAACCGATGTAATTTTACACAAGGAGAAATTTTCAATACAAATTTAGACAATATATGATCCTAAATTTGAAGTAGTGGGTTAGAGTGTATGTGGTAGCACTAAATTTAATTGCTCAATTAAAATCAAATTGTCTGAATTAAAAATCCAATCGATGCTTTTATTCTACACAATGGCGCATATTCAGAAGTCATAACTAAAGTCGGAACTAATAAAACAGAAACTAGAAATTAGTTCATAGGTAGATATAGATCTTATTCACAATTCACAACTAGTAACCCTGCATATTGGCATGTAGAGGAAATAAAATGTCGATAATACTTTGAACGATATATACTGTAATTAATTAAAAAGCTTATAAAGCTATTGAAAAATTATTTTTGATCTGTAAAAAATTCATACAAAATCATAAAAAAGTCATTTTATGGTTATTGTTTATATATAAATCAATTAAAATAAAACTCTGTAAAAATAAAGAGTTATTCAATAGAATTTGGTTGACCAAAAACACATCTCTAGTTTATTGACTTTTTTGTATAGATGTTTTTTGGAAGTAGTATAAATGAACGAAATCAGGTGTTCCTTGAGTATGTTAGTTAGTTGGCATTTAGTTACAGCTTTGCCCATAATTAAGTGCAAACTTTTCCTGCTGAAAGTAAGCAACTGTGAATAACTTAAATAGGTATTTAAAATGATTAACACCTAGTGATAATTTCTGAATATGCGCCAATAATTATTTGCTTAAATTTTAATTAGAATTTCCAATTTTAAAACCAATTCCAAGTTAATATTATTCATTTAAAGAGCAAAAGTCTTCCATACATGTATTCTAAAAGAAATAAATTTACTTTAGCTAAAACAACAAATACACTAGTATTTTAAGTAATTTTTGGTAAATTATCGGTTTTTATTTTTTATTAGAAATGTCAATAATTTTGCATAGACATAAACAACAGTATTAAATACAAAACGAATAAAAACTTTGTAAATATTCAACAATTTCAATTTAAATAACGAAAAAAAGAGTTTACTCGTACTTCATGAATAAAGATATTTATGTATCTTATTTCTTATACAGAGAAAAAAATATTTATATCCAATAAATTTTTCATAAAAAGTTTGAGTCCAATATCCTTTCTAAATGATTATGAATTGAATCATAAATAATATCTATGAACTGAAATTAATAAAATATGTATATGAAAAATAGTTTATGAAATCTTTTCCACTATTTATGCTCAAATTTTTATCTGTGTACAATTTTTTTTATTTCTGAATTTAAATAAACTGTTCAATAGTTTTTTCAAGCATTGAAAGAAAAAATAAATAAATGAAAAACTATTAATCGACAATAAACATTTACTGGTATTTATTTGTCTGTGTAACAGTGTTGTCAACAACTTTATTTTAAGTATAAGATTTCAATTTATTTTGGTTTTGCGGAAGTCGGGGTTTAAAAAATCTTTTTAGGCCTAAATAAGAAGTTTAACACTTTAGCTAGCTAAAACCATTGGACCTTTCTGCTCTTGCGTAAAGTCAAATTATGTTTGTTGTCTAAATTGGTGTCAAAATAGTCTCGTTAATTAACACTAGAAGCGCCGGAACTTACAACCCCCCTAGAACCGCCACTGTGGCAAAATTGTCCCATTGTGTATATTACAAAGTTCTTTGAAATATGATATGAAACTTGTGATTAAAAATTTTTTTGAATTAAATTTTTATTCGTAAAAAACAGAAACACAACAATTTATGAATTCAATGTCTGATAAAAAATTAAAAGATTAATTATAAAAGAATATAATTAAATACTTAATAGCTAATTTTTTGAATTTGAAAAGCAAGTATTGCATAAATAATATTCATGGCTCGTACACTTACTGCACACTGTTTTTTTGCACTGATGGCACTTCACAAATGATTTGTTATTTGTGCAGTTTGATTTGACCTGACATCTTGAACGTTTTTCCTGCCTTTCTGGTATGTATTCTGGGATATCTGAAGGTATTGATTTTTTTCTACTATTCATATTTTTAGATCCTAATTCTTCACCCAGTTGCAATAGAAAATCTCTGCGTTTAATTTTTTTATTGCTGATAAGTTTAAATATTGTCCATGAGTTTATGGCTGCTAGATCTAACATATTATAAAATGTGTGAACGGGCCAACGTCTAGATGGTGCCTTTACTGTGTACTTACGGCTCATTGAGTCCACGACATCTACTCCGTATTTCGTGCTATTGTAGAATAACACTGTCTCTGGTTTTTTCTTTGGCGTAGAGCTTATTGTTACATCTGGATGCATAGTGCTGAGAATTAGCACATTTTTGTTGGATTTAGCCTGATAAACTGACAAAGAGCTGGCGTTTGTTCTTAAAACAGTCGTGTTGTATAGCCTCTCTTTTGCCGTCTTTACGGCAATGGGTATTTCTCTTCGAGCTCTATTAATCGTGCCCACGATACTAGTGTTTTTGGACTTCAAATATTCCGCTAGCAAAAGTGAAGTAAAAAAGTTGTCACAAGTAACATTTCTGCCTTTATTGATATAAGGATCCATTAATTTCTTCACTACCCAATCTCCCAACGCTCCTCATTTGGTCTATTGTCATCCCTGCCAAGATAAGGAAAAGCATTTATTACATAGTTTTCATCGCTGTCAACCGCCATCCAAAACTTTTGACCATATTTATCAGGTTTTGAGCTCATAAATTGAGTAAATCGACAGCGACACTTAGAGGGAAAGAGTTGTTCGTCAATTGTTATATATGGGCCGGGCACGTAACACGCTTGTGAGTTTGCAATAAATTCATACCAAATTTCGGAGATCATACCAAACTTATCTTTATTCAGTCTTTGTCGTCTAGTTGTCTTGTGATCAAATCTCAGAAACTTCATTATCTCTCGAAATCGATTTCGGGACATAATTGCCTTTATAATTGGATTACCCCATTTTGTTGACCATAATGAGTCCATATCTAATTTACTTGCACCAATTGCTCCTCGAATGTACAGTATACCAATAAAGCCCTCCAATTCCTCCAGAGTTATATGCCAGCTTTCATCTTGTAATTCGCGTTGACCCTCTTCCGTTGTACATTCTAATATATGTTGCAACATTCTTTTTGTAAATATTAGTTTCCAAGCACTTTCACAAGTTTCATCTACGTTACGCATCGCATACATGGTTGGTCCACTGCGGTCCCTAAAAACGTTTTGGCACCCATGCCTGCCAGCTTTATTGTCTCCTTCAATTATTGTCCAAGCTGTTCCATCGGGCGAAAAAATAGCTTTATTTGAATCTGATATTTCTGTACGTGTATGCGTCAAAGTTGTAGGTAATCGCACAGTTGCAGACGACCGCCCGCGAGGTGCTCGAATACCTGCGGTACGTCCTCTTCTGCGACCCTTACTTTGATCTTGTGCCTCATTTATAGTGCTGGTAAAGCTTGTTTCATCTGAAATAAATCCAAATTAGAATATTTAGTATTGAAGTTATAACAACAATATAGAAGAAAAGCACAATATATTACTTCAAAACTAAAAATAATATCGCAGGTTACCTTGTTGTACTTCTATTTGAATAGCATTGTCAATTTCGTCAGAAGAAGAACTGGAACTAGTCTCCAATGCATAATCATCGTCTGAGTATTCCAAAGGCTCGCCATCTGACTCATCCTCCAAAATATCATTCAAACAAGACACAATTTCTTGCGCGTTCAATATTTTCTTACTTTGAGCAGACATATGTATGTTACGCTGAACAACGTGAAACTAACTGACAAAAATTTTGCTATAAAAAAGACAAACACGAAATTACAAAAAAAAAAATAAAAAATGTTTTCTTTCATACATACCAACCAAGCGTTTGACTCTTTCACATAGAACAAAAAGAGAAGCACCGTTATTTTATTTCTGCATGTATGTATTTTAGTTTGCAAATACAAAAATTACGTACTTTTTTCTTAACTATAAAAAATACTGAGGGGACAAAAATGACCCAACGGCAGTTCTAGGTAAAACACACTTTTTTTTTAATATTTGCATGTGAAAAAATTTTATACATTTTCAGCTTAATATATACATAAAATTAATAAAAGTCAAAAAGTCTCATAAATGGAAATAAAAAAATAAAGAAGTTAATGGCCACACAACTCGTGTGTGGGACAAAAATGGCACGGTGGCGTTTCTAGTGTTAAGGTACGGTCACACTTTGCAAATATTTGCTCAAAAAAACGTAACCAGCACTTTTGCTCAAAGTTGGTGTGATTTTTATATCACAAAATAAAGTTAATTATGCTGCAAAAAGCTATTATATTATTTTTAATAAATGCGAACCCTTATTTAAAAAAATATTGGTATTAAACGAACAACAATTTTAGCGTGTATGTTGGTTGGGTTTTTTTCGGCAAATATTTGTCATGAGGCTTCCTGACGGTTCCTAAATGATCTGAAGATAACGATATTTTATGTTGTCGTTGAAGAGAAACTGCGCCATTTTTGGGACATACCAACAATGGATATCTTTTTTAAGAATATGTATTATAAAATATTGCCTACACATCAAACAACTATTTGCTATCAATGTTGTCAGATTTTTTCCGACCTTTTCGCCAAATTGGTTTTAAAAATCGCCAAAAGTCGCCAAAATCAATTTTATGTAGTTTTTCTTAATATATATTTGATAATAAATTTTTTTTATATAATACATTTTTTAAAATAAACTTTTATAAAATGATCGTATAAGAATTTAGCAGAAAATCGCCAAAAGTAGAAATAAAATCGGCAAAATTATTTCTTGTATTAATATGAGAAAAACCATCAAAATTACATTGTTTTAATTTCTTGCAGACGAATTTTGGTGGAATTTATTTTTGAAAATGCAAAAGTAATTTTCCTGAATTATAAGAATTTGTAACTTAAATTTTGTTTAAAAAAAATAGCCATAAAAATCGGCAAGAAATTTATTTGTATTTGTATTTATTTGTATTTGTATTTATTTATTTATTGCAATTCTATACACAAGACTTAAAGTCTCATATTACAGTATAGAATGCTTAGTTACAGACGATTTTGAAAGTTAAAATAAATCATATTAATATAACATACATATGAAAGATAGTTTACAAAAAACTAATAGTTATAATAAACAAAAAAAAATAGTTATAATAAGCAAAGAAATAAATTAATGAAAACATGAATGAAAATTATAAAATCTAAAAAATATTATAAAATTATCTTGATAAATAGTAAGATAATTCCATCTTAAATCTCTGTGCGTTACTTTCTAATTGCAAGTTATAAGGGAGAGAATTCCAAAGAAAGATTGCATTAATATAAAATTGCCAATCAGAGACCAAGCTTTGGTATTTAAACAAAATGAGTCTCCTACCCCGATCAGATCTCGAGAAGCTTAACCTACTATAAAGATGAAGTGGTTGCTGTGTATGTACGATTTTGTGTAAAAATATGAGCCCCCTAGTTTTCAATATGTCTTCAAATTGAATACATATAATTTTAACGCGAAAGGTGTTGTAGACGCAAATCTTTCCAATCCATACACATATCGAATAATACTATGTTAAGTTTTCGGTTGCTGGCGGCATCACATCTGCCAAATAATTCACAACCATACATTAGAGTAGGTATTAAATATGTTTTAGCAAGAAGGGTTCTTATTCTGATGGTTGTGCAACATTTCGTGGAATATCTACGGCCACAAGCGTAATTAATGTGATTGGGCCAAGATAGATTTTTATTGAAAATGATGCCAAGATTTTTTGCTGAATCTACCTTTTCCAAACGAATGCTGTTAATAAAAAGTTCGGGTATTATGTAATTTGTTGGTCGCTTTTGAAGAAGCAGGTATTTGGATTTATTTGGATTGATACTAAGACCATTAGCATTAACCCAACAATAGAGACGCTGGAGTTCGGCATTCAATATTACGGTGCATTGTTCAATTTCCGATGAATCACACCCTATATAAATCTGAACATCATCAGCGTACAGTCTAACTTTACAACAGTGACGAAGTTGTTTCGGGATATCATTAATATACAACGACAATAGCAAAGGTCCAAGGATTGAACCTTGAGGTACTCCTCTACTAACTTGTAGAGGATTGGACTTTAGGTTGCTATTTTGAACAAACTGCGACCTATTTGATAGGTATGTTGATATCAACTGTGTAGCTGTTGTGGAGAACATAAACATGTTTTTTAATTTGTTTTCCGTTCATCAATTGATTTTCTTATGTCTTCTGCAACATCTACTAATGCAGTGATACAACTATGTTTACTGCGAAAACCAGACTGCTGCTCACTCAGCAAATTGCATTGATGCCAACTTTGGCTCTTTTTTACGATATGACAAAAACGATATGACATAATGCATTGTCATATCGTAAGTTTTTTACGATATAACAACACTGCGATATGACAACACCGTGTATGACTATCTTAGTGTTGTCATATCGTAAAAAACTTACGATATGACAATACAGTATGCCATATCGTTTTTTGTCATATCGTAAAAAAGAGCCAAAGTTGGCATCAATGGCAAATTGTGATCATTTACAAAACGTGTTATTTGGTTGTGAGCAACCCTTTCGAATGTTTTGGACATAAAAGGTAAAATCGCAATAGGTCTAAATTCTGTACTGGTTTTAGGAACAAGTATAATTTTAGCATTTTTCCAGTTCAAGGGATAACAGCTAGTAGTAATTATTGTGTTTATTATATGTGTTACAAAAGGCAGCAGTTTCGGCAGTAGAATTTTGAAAAATTTGGGGTGAATGTTATCTGCACCAACAGCGTTTGAATTGATAGTCATACAGCTTGAAAGAATTTCATATTCGCTTACACAATCAAGGGAAAAGTTGTAAGAGGAATCTCGACTGTTGTCATTGTAATAACTAAGGTCAGTTTCTACTATAGTTGCACCTAGAAATTTTTTGTTGAGCTGCTCAAACACTGACGTCTTGAGTTCAATACTAGTTTCAGGCAAGCCAACACATCATGCATTTTTCTCATGTGCATTGGTGCGTTATAGTGTTGGTTGTTGTTGGACTGTTAAAGTGATCACTTTGACAGTACTGGCAGCGACTAATACTAAAATATCCTAATGCACTTCACAGCACCCTCCTTCGTCGGTATTGTAGCAGAACCGTCGGCGAAGTAAAAGAACTAATAAAATGGCTACATAGCTTAAACAACTCAATGCCTCTACTTGACACTAGAGGGGCTTGTAACACTGCGCTACAAAAAAAACGCGCAATAGCAGGGTTGTAAATGAATTAAGATTTCTATCTCTCTTCCTTTTCACCACCTGTTCTCTCTACACTATCCCTTTCCCAAAGAAGGTAACACATTAATAAATTAAATTGCCTGATTTAATAAATTTTTTGAGTAATTAAAGGAGCCCCTTTTTTATAATTTTCGGCAATTGTCAAATTCAGATAATTATGTAATTGAAAATTCGTTCACTTCTGTAAACCTCTCTGCCAAAAACATTTAGGTCCCTATTATGATTCACAACTCAACTAAGTTGAGTTGTCAATGTTACAATTTATTTATTTTTAATTTTTTTTTTTTGTATTATGATTCACCAGCAATTTTAGTTGTCTCCGAAATAATGTTCGAAATGAGGTTGTTGTCTATCGTCTATGTTTTTTGAACCTTAGTAGCCATCACAGAATATTGTAAATATTTTTAGTTTTGGCCATACCATTTTTTCTTGAGATTTTATGTATTAAGCATATGGCAACACTGTTTATTGTCCAATGTGATATGTTGGCGTCAAAATAAAAACAAAAACACAACTGATGTCTAATCACGTCGGTTTCAAAAAATTAATAAAGGCTAGATTAGATTATTTCTTTCGTAAATTGCATGATTTATAGCAATAAAATGTTCTATTGTAAATCACAAAAACTTAAAATACAATAAAAACCGGCCAACAAATCAGCTATTAAGAGTTTATTTTGATTTGAAATCGCCGTAATTTTCCGAACATGCCCGGTTGTCTCACTTTGATGAAAGTTCAGTTGAGTTGTAATCCAGAATAAGAACTTGACAACTACAACTCAACTATCAACTTAGCTGTGAATTTATATCTCCGGTACTCTCAAAGTACTTTTATATGTACACTAAGAGAAAAATCATTCATTCATTCAGCTAATGAAGCGGTGTCATTGACATTTCTTCATCATATGAATGAAATGTTGCATTAATAGAATGATAATTTTCATTTATTGAATGAAATTCTTCTCTTTCATCATTTGTTCATTTTTTAGCTTTCATTGCATTTATGTTAATGTTTTCGTTGACATTGTGAAGTAAAATTTTTTTCCAATTTTAAGAAAACTGAAAGTTTATCTCATTAGATTTGAGCATTTGTTGCAAAAACACTTAGCAATACATGAAATAAAATAAATTTTGATACAAATACCCTTTAATATATATTTTTCAAATTCCCTAAAATTCTATGAAACTGTTTCATACATACAATGAAAATGTTTCTTATATGCAATGTAACAGTTTTCATAATAAACATTTTTTATAGAAAGAACTTTAAAAGCGTTAAATGAACGCTGTTTTTATTGTGCTGTTGGGTGAAGTGGTTAAGTCGTTGTCTACAAATCTGATAGTGTCTTCATTGGAGGACAACAAATGTGAAACCGATTTTTGTTTAAAGATCTACTGATGAGTTAGCATTAGCAACCAACGAAATGCCGGTGTACAGATTAGCTAACCGCAACAAATCAATTCTTGTACACAGTTTCAGTTAATGTGCTCACTTAGCCACAATTACGAAACTTAATTTCATACGTACATATGTGTAATGAAATTATTTCATTTATTGAAGGAAAGAGTTTCACGAAATCAAGGATGTGTTTTATATGAAACTTTATGAAGCATTCTTCATTAATACAATGAAATATTATGTTAGTTCGTTATTAATGACAAAATTCATTGATCCAATGAAGAAAGTTATAACTGGCAAGAAGATTTTCCTTTCAGTGTATGTATGTATGTATGTATGTATGTATGTATGTATGTATGTATGTATGTATGTATGTATGTATGTATGTATGTATGTATGTATGTATGTATGTATGTATGTATGTATGTATGTATGTATGTATGTATGTATGTATGTATGTATGTATGTATGTATGTATGTATGTATGTATGTATGTATGTATGTATATGTCTTAGGGATACAAAATGAGATTTTACAAATCGTATTTATATTCAAGAAAAAGTGTACTTTTTTCAGTATAATTGTACTAATTTTTTAAAACATTTTATTATTCAAAGTTAACTATGTATGTATATAAAAATGTGCATAAAGGTTCATTTGAGAGGCTTAGTGCAATAACTCCGTAAGCCACAAAAACAAGATATTTAATCAATCGACTTTTAAGTTTAAACAAAATTTAAAATTGTATGGATTTTGGAAATTTCTACTTTAAATACGTAGCATAATTATTTGCAAAATAGTAGAATTAACACAAAAATTTCTCTAGGATGCAAAGATATGGTACATTGCAAGGGAATGAGCACATAAAACCAATTTTTGATTTCATGTGGCACTAAGCTCTTCATTTGTACATTTGTACTACAAATTTGTATGCGCATAAAGAATTTCGTTTGTTGAACTTTAAGGAATTTTTCGTTGGTTGTATTTCAATGAAACTTTTCATTGGATTTATGAAATAGTCATTCAACCAATGAGACTCTTTCATAATATTAATGAAACTTCCATTGGATTTGTGAAATTCTGATTGGATTTGTGAAATTGTCATTGGATTAATGAACAAAATCTGATGAAATTGTTTCATTGGAATTATGAAACAAATTCTTTCTGTGTACATTGATGTTTAATTTGCACTAAGTACTTATATGTGATGACCCTGATAAAAAGAGACCTTATTTTCCGGATGCCGATATTGATTTAGCTATATATTCTAAAACTAGATACAGTTTGGCAATATTGTGGAAGATTTTCCGCAATAATAAAACTACTTAACAAAGTATAAAATAGTTATATCTTTTAGCATTTTTTATCTAGTTTTCAAATATGCAATGCATTTTACTCTGTATTATTCCGTTTTTTTTCTACGAGTGAAAAACTTAAGTAAAGCACAATTTTTTTAATAAATATCATTTTGGAAAAGCGATCCTAACTTCTCCAATGCATTTCATATGAGGGAATATCTTGAATATTCCAGAGAACACTGAAGATGGCAAATAGCCGAAATCCGTCTGTTTATCAATCAAATTTGACATGGGATGACGGAAAATCGTTTCAAATTCAAACAAACACAACAGTCAACTTAATAATGTCTACATCCATCAGCGCTTAAAACTGTTTATAGATTCAATATTTTTATTCTCATTAGGAAGCATTTTTAATATTAATGGTACAATGCTAGGAGTTCTTCCTGAAAAAATATTTTCTGGGCTAAACTTCTTAAACCATAATATTCGGGTATGTTGAATTAAAATGTGCGGAATTATGAAAGCATTGTTGTTGCAAATTAATATTTATAACAACAATGCTTTGATAATTCCGCACATTTTAATTCCACATGAAATACAGAATATACCCGAATATTTCATTGCTTTTAAGACTTCGCAGAATTTGAAGTAAATGTGCTAAATTAGTCATTAGGGTGCTATTATACTTTTGACTTGCAAATGAATAGTGCAAAAAAACATACAATTGTACCAACTTTTGCATCCCTGATATGTCTTAACTTTGTGCCGTTGATTTTATAGATGGCAATGTATCTTAAGTGGTAAGGGCGTTGACTAACGTGTTATGAAAGGAAATGACGCTGTTCGAAACCTGGTCGTGTCAGTCTAAAAATTAACAATTTAAAAACAAATAATGTAAAAAATATGTATATATTAGTTCAAGACAAGTAGCATTTAAAGGAAATAGCGTTTATAGCAAAAAGTGAATTGTTTTTTTTAACATTGAGAAAGAACACAACTTCAAATCAAACGAAAAACTATCAAAAAAAGAGAACTTCTTGCAACACAGAAAAAAATTATGATAGCTTTTTTTCAACAAACATGTTTTTGAAACTGATTTTAAATCTTTATTATTGTCTCTGTTTTGTTTGATAAATAATTTTGTTTGACTTCTTATTTCGTTTCATTTTGCTACCACCGCCAATGTTGGCAACCTGATAAAATTATGAAATTCTTTGATTTATTTCTTAAATTTCTGTAAAAATTTTTTGATTGAAACAATTTGTTTATTGAAAAAATCATATTTTTTCAAACAAATTATTAAAAATTTTTGCATTTGAATTTACAAAATTTCTTTATATGCCCTAAATTGAACAAATTTACATTTGATTCAGGGAATTTGTTATTTGAAGTGAAACATTTATTTTTTCTGTGAATGACATGTTCATGTAACATACATTAATCTTAATCTAAACCGAAGTTATAAACACTAAAAAGCTGATACATACTTGCGAATATTTTTAAAACGTTAAACGCGTTTTGACAAGTTTATTACGTTGCAAATATAGGAGCATATATAAAAAGAGAACCAGAATATTTATAAAGTTTTGGTAGATTAAATAAATTTTGTTCTAACCAACCATATGATCGTTAAATAGATGAAACCAGATCCAATTGCGAACTTCAAAACTCTTTAAAACTGACTTGATGAAAGAGTTTCGAAAATCGTACGTAGTCAAAGTAAACTCTAATTTTATAAAGCTACCCAGCCAGGCGCGGATACAAGGGGGGGGGGGGGGGAAGGGATATTCCCCCCCCCCCCAACTCCAATACAATTATTTTTTTGCATTTTTTTTTACATATAGATTAAAATTTTGCTTGACCACCGAGAAAAAAACAATTTTTTGCGGAAATGAATGACTCTACTGTATATATGTATAAAGATTACAATTTATGGATTATACCTACATATGTACATATAAAAAATATGTTGGAGAGAAATACGAAGCCCTAAGATATGCAACAGCTAATTTGAAAGTTGATTGTAATAACCATAAACATTTTTGAGTTTAACGCTTTTTTGCTGCATATTTCAATCGTAGTAGGCTTTGAATTTTATTTTTATGTGAAATGAATTATACCTACTGCATATGTATATAAAAGTTTTGCACATTTAACACAATAATATTGGAAGAATCAGGTTTTATATTAAATAAAAAAAAGTGTTGAAGTTTAAAAGTGTTTAATAAAGATTTATTATATAAAAGTAAAAGTGAAAAACAGTGACTTTAATACATAATTTACAAACTTAACTACAAAAGTGAAAAACAAACAATATTTTCGTAACAATAGAATATCTCAATAAAAAATTAATATATGTTATGGGAAAAATGGTGAATATTTTAATTATACAAGGACCGACCGACAGTGAGGCAGAATAAAAGTATTTGGATCATTAATCAGGCATTTCAAACCGGATAGTCCTATCGCAATGAAATTTTACATAGATATAGCAGAGGAGTTTTAAATATTTCGATACCTCTTACGGTTTCTATTTTATAGCCGTCTAAACATGGGCATCTCGACCATGTTTTAGAAAAGTTCGTCATATTAAAGTTTGAATAACGTTAGAGCTCGTCAAAGAATATAAATAAATTCGGTGTTATTTGGAAGGTGTCCGACTCCTATAACGAGTATTGATTAAAAAGAGCATAGCTTCCGGCTACAAGTGCCTCTAAAATGCCAAAGTACCATTTATCCTTAAATATCCTGAAAAATTGCGTTTTAATTGCCTTTATTTTTTTTACAGAATATAGTCAATTGTTATATCTTTATTGTGTATAATTTTCAAGATAGGATGAAAATAGGCTCAAAAGTTACAGTTGTTTCTTTATGATAACTCTAAAATTTCTTTGAACATTGTATAAGCAATAATAATAAAAAGAACCATTTGAATTAAGGGATGTAACGATACGCTTTTTTGCCGATACGTTACTGATACTCGAAAGGAAATATCGGTGATAGTGATGCCGCGGCCGATACACATAACAGATTTCAACTCAAGTTGAAATTGACGAAACTCAAGTAAAGCTATACTTTTACTATATAAAATTACAGTGTAAGAGATTATTAATATTTGGAATTGATATTAATAAGATTAAAAAACAACGAATTTGAATCCATAGTCAAATTAACAAAAAAATAAATTATCGGCCCTATTCTGTAAACAGATGCCGAGTAAATTTCTCGCTTTAACTAGGGATATAACCGATACCGATATATCGGTGATACTTCTACTTTTCCGATACATCGGTATAGGCAATATTTTACTGTCGATACAATGATACTTTTAAAATTTTTTTCAGAGTTTTTTTTAACAAATAATTTATTTTTTGGTTATTTTACCATGAACTAAACTCATTTCATTATTTTTAAATCTTATTAATATCAATTTTAAAAATTAATAATATTTTGCGCTGTTATTTTGTAAAAAAAATAATTAATTTTTTGTTAATTTTACCATGAACTCAAATTCAATTCGTTGTTTTTTATATCTTATTCCCAGCAAAAAAAAAAGACACAAAACTTATTGTGATCGCTATAAAATACGCTTTATATGAAAATATAAAAATGGGTAGGTTTTCAGGCAAATTGTTGCAAAAAAATACGCAAAATTTTAAATAATCGGAATAAAATAAAAAATTAAATTATTTACATGAAATATAAGTCAAAACAAAATCTTTGAACAATGCACGGAAAGCATAAGACATCCTCTATTCGACACTGTTTAAAAATTTAAAATCGGTGCAGAAACAACACAGTGAAAATTGTTTTTGTCCGCGAAGTCCCAAAAAATCGTTTTTTTATCGATAATTTCCGATTTTGGGGGTGTATTGCAATTTTTTAAAATGGAAAAATGATCTACTCAACAAGACCTACAAGCCTAACTAAGTCGTTTTTTACGATTAAAAACATGCTATTTTGTAACAGTGTAATTAAGCTATTAAGTTATTTAGAATAAATTTAATTTCAATAGGACTATCTGTTTAGAAATGCCTAATTTATGTTCCAAATATTTTGATTATGCCCCACTGTGCGACTCAACGTTTTTGTCAGCTTTTTTGACCAGATCTCATTTCATTGTTTTATAGGAAAAACGTCAGAAACCTATATCGGCTTTCTTTGCCTCATCTGCCAAAAAGCAATGTGTTCAAAATAATGATAGCGATAATTCTTTTATTGTAAATACACAAAATGTTGAAGATAACGTTCTAAATTCCGGTGAGTTTAAGAATGTGTGTCAATCCAAAGTATATTGTAATGATACGCTCGTTTTGTATTTTCTATTATTTCTGATAGTAATGTACATTGTATTAAAAAACTACAATTTCAGATACAAAAACAGCAATATTTTTAGATATTGGAAATTTCTTAGGCAAACCGGTAGATGATGATACTAAGAAAAAATTATTAACGAACCATTGGGATCCCCCAAAAGATTACTGCTTTCCATTTTCAATAAGAACAGTTTCTGGAAAAGAAATTAAAAACTATGTTGGGTCTAAGCATTTGGAAATGTACAAGGAGTGGCTGGTTTTATCAGATGTTAAAAAAGGCCTTTTTTGTAAATATTGCACGCTATTTGTAACGCAAAACAAGGGAGGATATAAAAAAAATGTGAGCCTTAAAGCTTTGGTAACAGTTCCCCTTATTAATTTTAAAAAGCTGCTCGGTGTTGACAGCGAGTTAGAAAATCATTCCAAATGTCTTTACCATAAAGATGCTATTACATCTGGGAAAATGTTTTTAAGGTCGCAGGATAATTTTCAACTTCAGGTTGTCAATCAAGTCCACACAGCCGCGCTCCAGCAAAAAATTGAAAATCGAAAAGGTTTATTGTCCATCATTAAAACCATAATTTTTCTTGGAAGAAATAATATACCCTTACGTGGGCATCGCGATGATGGCCCTTTGCTATCATCTGATAATACAAACTCTGAAGGTATTTTTCGATCAATTTTGCGATATCGCATAGAATCAGGAGATCATATATTAGACAACCATTTAAAAACGAGCGCCGCAAATGCAACATATATTTAAAAAACAACGCAAAATAATATTATTAAATGTTGTCACAGTCTTGTTTTAGAAAAAGTATTGGGAAACGTTGCTGAAAGTAAATTCTATTCGATAATTTTTGATGAAACCACGGACTTGTCAGGAAAAAGCCAAATTTCTTTAGCTCTAAGATATTTCAATGTCTACGAAAATAAAGTGGAAGAAAATTTCATTGGCTTTGTAGACGCATTTGAAGAGGCTTTAAAGGATATCGAAGGTGACGTTGAAGTGTCAATAAATTCAAACACTCTATCCACCATTGTTGTGAAAGCTTTAACTAGTTTCGGTTTGAATTTAAAAACTTGCGTGGGAATTGGAACAGATGGATGCCCTTTAATGGTGGCGGAAAATGGAGCTGTTAAAAAAATACTTGAATCTACGATGAATGCAAAACAAACGCCCTGCTATTCCCACAAACTTAATAATTCCATTTCTAAGAGCAACAAAGTACCATTAATTGAAAAGGTTGTTTCTTTTATAAAAGAAACAACAAAATTTTTTAAAAATCACCATGCTAAGAGAAACGCTGTTTTAATGAAGTATTTGGGAGCCAGACTTTCATTATTATGCGAAACAAGATGGGTTGATCGGCATGATTCCATTTTGCACTTTTTAGCGAATCTAGAGCAAATAATAGAGGCTTTGGAAAAGATATCTCAGTGGAGAGATAGAGATACGGCATGCAAAGCTCTTTTATTACGAGATTCTCTCAGCAGCTTTGAATTTATTTGCGGACTTCACATGTTAAGCGATATACTTGCCATTACGCAGCCGTTAAGCATTATTTTGCAAAAACAAGATTTAGATCTTCAAAAAGGGTCAAATCTTATAAAAAATCTAATGATGTGCCTTGAAGAGAAGAGGAATGAAGCAAATATATATTTTAGTAAAATTTTTCAAAATGCCACAGCCATGTGGGATGCAATGGAAATTCCAGTTGAAAAGCCAAGGTTTCAAAGAAAACATCCTATTCAAAACATCGAAGAATATTACCGCATTGTGGGCTATATTCCATTAATTGAGTTTATTTTGGAAGATTTAAAAACACGTTTCTCTAAAGACGTTCTCAATTTATTTAACATACCCAATCTACTACCACAAAATATTTCGTCTCCATTAACAAATATATGTACTTTGACATCTCAATTGGCTGATAAAATTCTTAAGTTTGAAAAAATTGATAAGAAATTGCTTACTGCAAAACTAGAGGCAGAATTATTGCATTGGCGGCAAATGTGGAAAAATTGTAAAAATAGCACGGAAAATGTGATCGACGCCTTAATAAATTGTGATTCGGATATATACCCAAATTTAAGAAAAATTTTTATAATATTTGTTTCATTGCCTGTCAGTAATGCCACAAGTGAGAGGTCATTTTCTACTCTACGGAGAATAAAAACGTGGTTAAGATCAACAATAAACGAAGAGAGGCTGAATGGATTAGCAATGATGCATATTCATCAAAATATTGAAATTAACCCAAATGAAGTACTCGATAAATTTGCTGCACTTGGTAATCATAGATTACTTATATAAGACACCCTCAGAAATGATTTCGATTTGTGCCAAAAGAATTAATTTAACAAACTCAGAAAGATCTACTACCACAGACTGCAAAACTAATTTTTTTAAATATAGCCACGATTAAAAACATTGCGGATTTATTATTTTTATTTTTTGAAAATTTTTCTTTTTCCTTATCCAATTTTCTCGTTTCCAAAAACTTATTATATATATTATTATAATTTATACACAAATATTTGATATTATTTGTTTCCTAAATATAATTTGAATTATATTGTTATCTTCTATTTTATGTTTACTTAAATTAGCTCTATATTTAATTTAATCTGAATTTTATTGTTGATTTTTTTTTCTATATCTTCTTATATATTTAAATAAACTCTTAATAGCAAAATTATGTTGTTTTGTTTATGCAAATTTCAAAAAAGTTCCCCCCCCCCAAACTGAAAAGCTGGATCCGCGCCTGTACCCAGCAAAAGAAATAGAAAATTGTTCTACAGGCAGACAATTTTTATTGAATACTAAGAAATACAAGCACTAAATTTGATATTCTAAGGCTACTGTTTGGCAGCAAAATTTGTTCTATCTTCTTTGAATCACTTCCATCCTATGACAATCAAGTGTTAAATTCATTGATGTTTAACCAGAAATAGAACTAGTCTGAGCTCAATTCATCAGTGATGCTACTAATGATTTGTATGCTCATTTTTTGCTGGGTAATTGTAATAAATTGGAAAAGAGAATTCTATAAAAAAAATAACGATTTTTGGTTTAAAAATTATAATTTTCAATTAAGTTATGAGTTTAGTCGAACTGTATGGGTTTATATCCAAAGAAATTTAATTATTTTTGGCTTGAGTTCGGTTTTAATTTAATTTTTCAATTAAATTATATTTTTATTTAGAGATAAATGTGAAGCATGTAGACAAAGAAAATTTTGACTGCGCGGAGGGTTGAACTGACGTTTCAAATAAAATATAGTTCTAAGACTGACAGTATGAATTGATTAAAAGTAGATGATATTCAAATCTTGACTGCAAACCACCGACTTCGGTCGAGTGGTCTAAGCGGTAAAGAGCTCTGATGAGATTAGCGGGAGCTATCGAAACGTCAGTTCAACCCTCCGCTCAGTCAACATTTTCTTTGTCTACATGTTTCACATTTATCTCTAATAGGGCATTTACATTGTCTCGAAATCTAGTACTTTCGAGATTTCGAGCTAAATCTAGTTGGTTTTTAATAGATTTCCCATACAAAACGAAATCTACTTTGTCAGTAGATTTGGACGAAATCAACTCAAAATCTAGTTTTTATTTATTTTTTACACCCTGTGCAACATTTTTATATAAAAATTGAGCGAATTAGCTACAAGAACACAAAAATCTGCCATAAAAGGTGTGTAAATTAGCTAAGCCGGCACTTTTTGGGTTACAGTTTAAGATTAATTTCAGTCAAGGCGTTTGTCTTGGATACGAAATCTTGGAAAATGTAAATGTAAACGATATAGATTTCGTTAAAGATTTCAAATCAAATTGTCTCGAAATCTAGACAATGTAAATGCAGTATAAATAAATATACAATTTAATTGAAAAATTAAATTAAAACCGAACTCAAGCCAAACATAATTAAATTTCTTTGGATAATTATAATTTTCTTAATAATTTGATCTGAAATCCCAAAGATAATCACCCTTTACATGAAATAATGCTATAAAATTAATTTCAAATAAAGCCAACTTCATGGATATTAAAAACATTTTTCTGTTTAAAGTTTTCCGAACATAAGAAAGCGTGATAAAAATTTGGTTCCAATAATTTATTGGTCTTGGCAACACTGCAGTGCACTGTTTGCTATTGTTGTGGTTCTTTCATGATATTTTTGTCTTATTTTTTCACAACAAATTTTTTCACTTATTTTTTTCATTTAATTTTTCCAAATACTGTCAATTGATGCCAAAAGTTGGTTTATTGCCTTTTAAACGGCTCAATGATTGGGTTTGTTAAAATGAATGAAATTGCTTTCTAAGAACGCACAAGAAACTACTGGTAGCAGTTAGATGGATAGTTTGGTCGGTAGGTTAATTGGCTAGTAGCTGGTCAGCTTTGCTTGGTTAAGTTGAGTCACTTGTTTAGTTTGCTTGAACCATTGCAGTTGTTTATTGAAGGTACATGCATAAACATATTTGTTTTAAATTTAAATTTCAAATGTCTTTGAAAAACAGAAATAAAAATAAGTATACAAAAAACAAAATATTTAAATTTAAATTCGTACAGGAAAAAAGCAGTACTATTTGTAGCATTATTTTGCTCTATAAATTGGCCTTGACTTTCAGTACAAAAACCAACAAGTACAGTGTAGAAATTAAGAATAAATGCATGGTTGATGATCGCTTGTCGTTACGTTGGTGGTGGGGGTTTGGTAAATGGAAATAAAAAATTTAAACCATTTTATTAAATGATGTTGTTTTGTTTTTATTCGTTTTCTACATTTAATTATATACATTTTTAAATAGTTCAGTGACTTGAAAACGTTTGAACCACAACACATGCTATATAAAAATCTTTGCCTCAAACACAATAAAAAGGAAATAAGAGTACATTTATTTGACTAATTAAACAAGGTCATAAATATTATAAATTACCATGATATTTGTTTAGCTTCCCAAGCTGTTTTTAACCGTTTTAATAATATTACTTAAACCATTTAAATGAGTTTGATGTCGTAAAAATCTGATGTGAAAAGGGAAAGGGAAATGTAAGTGTATCACATTAAAAATAGATTTGAGGTGAAATAGATTTGAAGAGCTTTTAATTATGTTTCCCAATCTTTCAATTTAAGCTTAAGAAAAATGAAAAGTTTAATGTTTGGTAATCAATTTGATAATGAGTTCTGAATATTGTTTTTAAAGACTTTGAGAAAATCATATGTAATCAAAATGAGCATGTTCGTAAATGCATAAATTGCACATCACAGCAGCATAATGAAAAAATTACGCTCCGAACAGCATAATTAGTCTATTCGTATCGTGTTAATTTATTACTTTTCGTACTGATATACTTCCTGTCTTTGTTAATGAAAACGTAAAGCTGCTAAAAAATCCATCAGCTGTTTCGTAATTTAATTCCAACTTTGCACATAATTAATTGCGGCTGGAAAAATATATTTTCTGAAGATTTTAAAGGCATAAAAGTTACAATACATAGCTGAGGAAATACATATAAATTTTCTTTATTTTCTTTTCTATATATGTACATAACTTTCATAACTGAAAAGAAAACATATTATGACACCATGACATTATTACTAATTATTAGATCGGTGAAAGGCACATACACTTCACAGAAAACACTAAATTTCATTAACAATAAAGAAAACCAATGAATTGGTAAATATTTTGTCTAGAAACGGGCCTACAAACAAATCTGTAAATATAGACGAAAAAATCTCAACAATTTCATGGAAAAAAAATGTTTTTCATAGATATCATAAAAAACCTTTGACATCTGGCTTAGGTCGTTTGTGGCTTATTGGCGTTGATGCTTGAAAAAAAGTATACTTATGTCAAAGCCCGCCACTTCGAAGTTAATAGCTTCTTTAGCTTCAGTACATTAAAGTTTTTCTGACCGAACGAAAGTTGTATAAACAAATAATTTAAAATTAGAATGAATTATTAAGTTTAAGCAAACTGCAAGTTATTTCAGTTCAGTATATAATTTTAAATATATACATATATATGTACATATGTACATATTTTAATAGATATATAACAAATTTCTTGTCTTGATTAGCCTGTCTTAACGCCCTGCACGAATTATTCTATCACGTAGGAAGTCCGTTAAAAAACTAGAACACAATAGACAGATCTTAAACAAATCCATACATACGTATGAAGTATATGTACCCAGCAAACAATTTTTGCCGATTTCGGTCCGAAGTCGGACAGAAAGTCTGCACATGATGCCAAATTCGTATCCAATATAGGTCAGAAAACGTAACGCAATTCATATGAGTGGTTGACAAGAAAGCGGATCTCTTTGTCCGAGAGAATTCTAAAAACTATACCGAAAGGTCTAAAAGAATTTTGTACGAGGAATTTTCGATATGTCTTATAAATGTCGGAAAAATGTCTGTAAAAACATCAGAAAATTTTCCGTTTTATCTGATACCTTTTACGTCCTGTCGTATTAATGTCAGAGAAAAGTCGGAGCTAAAATTCGAAATTTATCAGAAATGTCATTTAAAATTCTCCATGCATTGTTGTGCTGCTTATGGCTCATCATACAACATTAACCTATATTTTATAAGTTAAAAAACTCAAATATTTGTGTACATATTCTCAACAGCTAAATGATGAAACGCAAACTAAAATCAGACAATGTGCAGAAGTGGCTGCTAAAAGTCATAGTAGATCAGAAAATGTGCAGACTACTCTGTTATATATCTTAAAGGAAATAAAATTGCCTTCGAATAATGTGGAGACTATTTTGATATTAATCGGATAATATTTCAGAAAATGTCCAGAAAACTGCCTACTACTCTGCCAGATGTCTAAGGGAATTTTAGACAACTCGGCTGGTTGTCTGGTAAAGTCTCGAATTTTTTCTGACGTTAGACCAAAAATGTTTCTTGGGTAGGTATGTAATAAGTAAGTTTGTATTAATAAAAAACTTCCGGCATTAATAAATAAATCTTTACACTAAAGATAAAAAATCAAGAAATCCTGCACAATATGCAAGTATAGACCGACAGTAATATTTATGTATGTATGTACATTAGGGTGGAGAGTGAGAAATTATTTGCGTATTTCAACTTTGCATTTTATTTTTAGATACATGGGAAAAATAATAAAAAAATATATTGGGACCTACTTTTAGACCTCTACAGCAGCATCAAGATTTTGTATATGAGATCAAATCGATCAATTTGTGAAACATCGTATGATGCAACATTATAGATTCTTTATAGCTGTTATAACTCATTACACTCAAAATATTCACTATTTTTATACACAAAAGGTCAGATTTCAGACAAACTTAAGATGAAATAATGAAGCAAATTTTCGAATTTCTAAGGCTTTGTCATATCTTGCAAAAAAAAAAACTTTTCGAAGCTAATTTAAACACGAAAATTATATTCATTTATTTTTCTTAATGTGCATTTTCCCGATATTCGCGAAAAACAGATTTTTTTTTGGTTTTTTAGTTTATTCGTTTATTGGTAAAATTTCCGAGATTGGATCATCTGAATAAAATAAATTGTACACTGTTGTATAGATATTTGCCTATTCTTTCTTTCAATACACTGATTGTGCACAGTTCAAAAGTTGAAAAAAGTATAGTTTTAGTATATTTTTTCGGGCTGTATTTCAAAGATAATTTTGTGACGAGCACTTGAGCAATTGCTAAATTCTGATAAAAAAATAAGAAAGTTATTAGCCCTTAAGCATAAACAGCTATATTATTATTTTAATATTTTTCATACAAAATTAATATAAATCAGTTTGCATTAAAAAAAATTTTTTATTGAAAATAGTTCTGTATGGGAAATAACTTTCTTATATTTTGTCAGATCTATTCGATTTTGAACTTTTTTCATTCGGCACAAAATTGTTTTTTACGTGTAGCCTTAAAAAAATTATAATTTTTTTTCTATATTAATGAAGCAAATTAAAATAAAATTCATACAATTTCTCTAGCTTCCAGCCGTGGTAGAGGAGTGATTACACGTTCAACGGCCCTATGCAAGAAAAAAATAATTTTCTCATTTTTAATAAAACTCTCTCAATTAATGTTTTTTTAAAAAATGACAATTATAGAAAAAATAAAAAAATACACTATTTAATATTTCTTAATAAATTTGAGGAACTTTTAAATGATCATGCAAGAAAAATTTGCTCTCCCTCTTTGTATGTTTAATATTTATTTCAGATTTTAATTTATTCCCTTTCTCATTATTAATAAAAACCGTTATCTCGGAAAAGAATTATACTTTTTTTGCTTTTTATTGAATTTAAAAAAAATATTCAGCTAGAGTATTTTCCTGTCTATAATAGAACGGATAGCAAATAATTTAATGTCTTATTATTATTTTATGAGTTTATCTTTATATTATTTGTATTAATTAAATCAATAAACAGTTTTATTTCTTCGAATTTTGTAAATTTTCGTACTAGGTCACACCCGTCGGTCACATCCGTCTCATTTTAAAAATAGTTTTTTAAAAAGAAAAATAATTTTTGGTCAAACAGTAAATACACAATACAATTAAGGCCCCTATTATGATTCACAACTCAACTAGGTTGAGTTGTCAATGCTACGACCCAACTCAACCACTTTTTTGTATTATAATTGACAACTAATTTCAGTTGTCTTCGAAAAAATGTTCGAAAAAAGGTTATTATCTATATGCTCTGTTTTTTGAAACCATAGTAGCCATCACAAAATATTTTAAATATTTTTAGTTTTGGCCTTACTATTTTTTCTTGAGATTTTATGTTTTATGGATATGGCAACAATATGGGTTGGCAAATAGGATAGTTTGGCGCATAAAATTACCATTTTAAAATTATTTAAAAGTAACACAATAGTCGAAATAAAAACCAAAACACAACTGATAAAATAACTGAGACAACTGCTCTGATGAAGTTGTATTCCATAATAAGAATTTGACAACTACGACTCAACTATCAATTTAGTTGTGCATCATAATAGGGGCCTAAAAACACTTTGAACATATATCTATACCAAAATTATTGTGTACCTAAGGCTGAGGCCACACGGGCCTTTTTAAAACGCGGGGTTTCTGCTTTTTATGTTAAATTTGAAGTTTTTAAAAACTGTGAACTTTCAATTTTAATATAAAAAGCAGCGGGCGTTTTAAATACGCCCGTGTGGTCTCAGCCATATAGTAAAAATTTTACAGAATTTATACTGAGTCATAGTTCTTTAAAACTAAAACTTGTAAGGTCACAATAGTCGCAGCTTTCTGACGACGATTCTGATCATAAATCGTGTTCTATCAGGGTCTACCCGTTATTCAACGACTTTAAGCTTAATGTCCTTGCGAGCCGCAACGTTTTTTTAAGTACAAATTTTATATTCTTGATTTATAACAAAAAATGTGTGTAAAATGGTCACACCCGGCTAAATGGAATTACTCATATGTCGAAAAAATTAAAAAAAATTTTTTATACATTTTAGCTAAATGCAACATTCTCGAGGTATTCGAAATTGATTGGATGACTTTTTTTCCTTCATACACCAACGCTCCACTCTAATGTACACATATTGAAATCAACTACAACGTTGAATTTATACAACCTAATTCACAAAAAATTGTTTGATTAATAAGAAACTTATTAAACGAATTTTTGTATGAAAATTTGTTTTATTAATCTGTTGTCAGAAATTTTTTTATGAATTAAGGCAATAGTATTTAAGATAATTTATTTGGCTAATATATAAAAGGAACTAATCACAATTCCTATTGCTTTTACTTTGTGACAAACGAAGTAGGAAGAAAAACTACTTTAAAAAAATCTTTATTATTCTAAAAACGACAAAACTTGGATTCGTCACTCCACAGGACATTTGTCCAAAAAAGCATTGGTTTCTCGAAATGTTCACGGGCAAAAGAAATTCTGGACTTTAAGTTCTTCTTTGATACTAGTGGCTTATGTTGTACAATACAGCCACGCAAGTTTCTTTCATTTAATCTTCTTCGAATTGTTCGTGAAGAAATATCAATACCAAATTTTATTGAAAATTCTCTTTGAATTTCATTCGAGGTTTTAAATGGGTCTGCAACTGAGGCTCTATAAATAAAGGAGTCCTCCCTTCGGGTGGTTTTTCTAGGTCTAGTACCCTGTGCAACATTCTTGTACGTCCCATAAATCTGAATATGACCTAATGCGTTGTATACCATCTTCCTGGAGCAGTTCAAAATGGATGCAATCTCAATAACGGTGCTTCCTCTCGAGCTCATTTGCTGAATTACCTGACGTTGGACCTCTGTGCACCATTTTCTTTTAGCCATGTCTAGTTATTATTTTCTGCTTCTTATTTAAACTTTTTAATTTAAGCATTTATAAAACTTACCACTTTAAGATTTTAAGGACGGAGAATAATGAAATATATAAAAATTTGTAAAATGTGCTAAACTGCTGTCCAGAGCAGATTTCTTATTATTTGCATTTAAACAAACTTAAAACAAAAACCACAAAAGAGAAACAAGAAAAAATAACGGTACATATTGATCACACCATAGACAACACTTATGGGTAAATACTTACATTAATCTTTGTTAACTAAAAAATAATGTGCTTTTGAATGTAATGTATATGAAGTGTGCTAACCTAATGTCCACCACTGTATATATATATATATATATATATATATATATATATATATATATATATATATATATATATATATATATATATATATATATATATATATATATATATATATATATATATATATATATATATATATATATATAGGGTGGCGCATAAGTAACGTTAAGATTTGATCAGTGAATACATTTTTTAATTTAAGTCTTTTTTTGGGAAATTTATGATGGAAAGGCTTAGCACAGAACAAAGAACCAAAGTTGTTCAATTTTACTTTGAAAGTCAGCATTCGATTATTCAGACACAAGGATCATATCGAAATTTCTTCGAAATGCTCCTAGCGCTCCAACAATTTACCGATTGGTTCAGCGTTTTGGGCAACAAGGGGCTGTCTGTGATCTTCCGCGTGCTGGAAGACCTCGTGCAGTTCGAAATGAAGTGAGCATTGCTCGAGTGCAAGCAAGTATTGAGGAAAACCCCGAAACTTCCACCAGGCGACGTTCTCAGCAGTTAGGGATGTCTAGGCGGTCTTTGCAAAGAATTTTACATATGTTACATCTTTTCCCATATAAGATGCAATTGGTTCACGAGTTAAAACCAAATGATGCACAAGAACGCATTCAATATAGTCGCCGTTAACGTTACTTATGCGCCACCCTTTATATATATATATATATATATATATATATATATATATATATATATATATATATATATATATATATATATATATATATATATATATATATATATATATATATATATATATATATATATATATATATATATATATATATATATATATATATATATATATATATATATATATATATATATATATATATATATATATATATATATATATATATATATATATATATATATATATATATATATATATATATATATATATATATATATATATATATATATATATATATATATATATATATATATATATATATATATATATATATATATATATATATATATATATATATATATATATATATATATATATATATATATATATATATATATATATATATATATATATATATATATATATATATATATATATATATATATATATATATATATATATATATATATATATATATATATATATATATATATATGTAAAAAGTTCATCAACTTCTTTGTTGTGGTGAATATGTACGATATCCATGTTCTGCCTGACATAGAAAACAAATTTGTAAATACAATTAATTTTGTTGTTATATCAATTAAATAATTAATTGATTTTGAACCAACAACGATTTTAGTAAATACAACTACGAAATTGTAAGTTAAAGGAAAATCAGAAGAAATTGTCTAACAATTTTTTTTTTGTTGATTTGAAATCTATTTATTAAGATTATTGTTGTATCAACGATGTGAATTGTTGATTTTCCGAACAAATTTTAACTATCATAATTGTTGTATTAATAATATTTCTTTATATAATCACAATCTTCGAAGCTACTTTTTGCTTGTCTGCGAAAAGCAGTAAATGTCTTTGGGCGGATTTAATACTTTGATGTTTAATTTTTGAAGTTTTTTCGTCTTTATAGTATTTTAACATATGACAGGGTATTTAAATATGCCCTATTTGAAATTTTTTACTATGTCATTAGTACACCTTGTGAATTCCTTAAATATAAAACGTAAAACCATGTAACTACAATCTTTAAATTTAAATTTTGTAAAATAATACAAGTAGTAGTGGCTACGCTGTTTTCTATTTGATAATATCGCCGAGCATGATAGTAGAATCTTAAACATTTCTAGGGAAATATGGTTTGATATTAAATACAATAACAAGCTGTAACAGTGAAAATACTCGTGAAAACGACTTAGTGAAGCTTGTAGGTCCAGTTGAGTTGATCATTTTGCCATTTAAAAAAAAATACAATACAGCCTCAAAATAGGAAGTTATCGATAAGAAACGATTTTTTTGGAATTTACGGACAAAAACAATTTTCACTGCATTGTTTCCTGCACCGATTTTTAATTTTTAAACGGTGTCGAAGAAGGTAACACATTAATTAATTAACTAGTAGGCATTAGTTGCCTGATTGTGTTACTTCTCTTTCAAAAAAAAAAAATTCACGGAAATATCATCCAAAAAAATTTTAATTTTATAACTGCTAAACTACTGTTTAGATTCATTTGAAATTTGACATATCAAAAGAAAGGGGGCTATACTTGCACAATATAGTTTGCGAAAATTTGCAGAATATGTACTGACGAATCTACAGTGGGCTAGAACTAAAAGCATCGCATGTGGAAAGCTTTAAAAGTCTCGTCATTTTCGCAAACCTCAACCGATTTTAAACGTTTTTATACACTTTAGTTTTGGAAAAATAAGGATAACATACTAAAACAACTATATTTCAGAAACGTGAAAAATTATGGCTAAATGTACAAAATAAATTTTTGCACTGAAATATCTCTTAAATTATAAAAGGCAGCAGAGTATAAGTCGTATTTTCGAGCTGAGCAAAAATGTATAAACTGTTTTAAAATTAGTTGAAGTTTTGCGAAAGTTACAAGACTAGAGTCGTTAGTTCATATCCTGCACATCCTTGGAAACTATATTGTGCAGGTATAAGCCCTCATCTATTAAAATGTCAACTTTGAAATAACTCTGACCAATAGCTTAGCAGTTATATATTGTTTACCATTTATTTAGTGAGCAGTACCACAATGCACTGGGAATGTCTTGCATGTACTATTTTACATTGAAACTTTGTGTAAAAAATTTTAACTTTTCCAATTCCTAACCGATTTTAATAATTTAGGGCTTAATGTAATTAGGGTCGCCATCCGTCTCCTTTTCCCCGGACAATGTCCTCCTTTTTAGGGTGTCCGGGGTAAGTCCTACTTCTTTTTGTTAGCAAGTGTCCGGGGTTGTCCTGCTTTTTACAACTTTCTCCAGATATTTTTTAATTAAACTAAATTCACGCGATGAAATTTTTTCATGAAAATTGTTTCCTTTCTCTTTTAAAGTTGCTACGTATTTCATCGTCTGTTGATACGTTGAAATTTCCATGCACATTTTTTGACAATTATTCAAGATGACATTGACTATGATTTATATGTATACTAAAATTTCAAGATATTGAAGTCGGCCATTTTTCCTATCCCGTTTTTCATCTACACCTCTTGCCCAGGGTTCCTAGTTTTATATTCCTAAGATTTGATTCATTTGTATGGATTGGTAGTGCTTTATACTTTTAAATACATATGAAGAAAAAATAGCTATTTGAAACACGCAAACATGAAACAATTTATCTATCAATGGCTGTCATTTGGAAATTCGCAATAAACTATTTTTAAACAAAAGCTTTTTATTTGCAAAAATTGTTTTGCTATAAAAACTAGATATTTGGTAAAAGTGCTTAAGTCTGATCAATTATATCATAATAAGTGTCCATAACGTTTCTTATATAGAGGAAAACTGACCTTATCTTCATAGCAAGCATTTTCGGTAGAGTCAATAATAGTTGTTTTTGTAAATTTTTTCGTTTTTGAGATAATAGTTGATATCACTGCTCAGTTATGTTCTCCCACTTTACAACGGTAATTATCCCTACACTCTGCTCGAAATGACTTAAAAATATATTTTTCTCAACCTCTACCTTTTTCTTCCACTACATTGCTAAACTTTAAAGCTCATTTACTCCAAACTATATTTTTACATTCATAATATTCTATAATTTATATCTCGGCAAAATTTTTTAATTTCGCGGTAGAAAACGGCATTATTTTTCAAGTTTTAGGAAATGCAGCTAACTCAATTTCGGCACAGGGGTACCGGCTTAGGGGTTCTGGCCCCAAATTATCATCACAAAAACGGATGAAAATTTTCATTTGGGGTTTTGTGATCTTCATTGGGATTATTTAAAAAATACATTGGGTTTTTTTTCGGGAAACTCCTTAAAATTTTATTTCCTTTGATCTATAATTAAAACTACTTCTTCTAAAATATTTTTACGTACACATATTGAGAGATTCGGATCCCACATAAAGTACTAATTCCTATTACCACAAAGTTCAGTCATATCAATTTTATTTAAAAGCTTACTAATGCTATATACACACTATGCCATTTTATGACATCGAAAAGAAACATGATAGTGTGTACTTAGGGTTGCCAGATTCAAATAATACTTGAGCTTGACATTCGATTAAAATCAGCTTGATTTTCAAAAGAGAACTTGACACACTAAAATATTTCTGTAGTTGCCAAAATTTTAACTCATTTAAGCTTCACTTAATAGTATAAATGAAGAATATTACGAAAATAACATAAACCATATAAAAAGATAGGAAAAACATCCCTAGATGGAAAAGAACCTGTCACAAGACAGGTCACGTGACTGGTTCCCAATGACTAGAAGGCGATTCAAGTACCAGAACTTTATATGAAAGGAACCGGTAACTTTTACATGGCGTTGTCATTGATTGGGGTCAATTGACTTAATTAAGATACTTAGTGATATGTTCTAGACCCAAACTTATAGGACAAGTACGTTCAATGCAGTTGGTTCAACTTTTCCCGCAGAGATAATATAAAAATAATTAAATTAAATGCAGTTTCTATCGGATTACATAAAATTTTGATATTTACTGTATGTATGATATAGCAGACTTTAATTAGATAATTCACATTTATTTAACTTGTCACATACTCTATATACTATTTTCCTTCAGGTTTCTGTAAAAAAAATTTAACTGATTGCAGTTTTCTTCACATTAATATCATATTAATAATTCAGTTTTCGTAAGGGGAAAGACCTCTTACTTCTAATTGAAAATTTTTTTTGGAATTTATTGAATTACAATTAGTTTTAATTTGTTAACCTGCTTTTCCTAAATTAATACTTTACTATTTTGAAATACATTTCAATTGATTACTGAGGAGTATTAGCAAGTTCCTATGCGCATTTCACTGGGGTCAATATAGATAATTAGGGAACTTCTACCCAAAAATCTCAGAAATTTAAAATAATATGAAAGTCAAAACATGAGCTCCATAATCAATCAGGTTTCTTATTTTCTGACTTTGCCATTTACAAATTGCTTGGTTTTTTTTTCAAGTCTAAATGTAGTTATAACAGGTTATTGAAAGTAAGTGTAGAAACAGCAAGAGCTACGTATTATTCTCGCAAACAATAATAAGTGTTGTCGATAAAAATACCTGTGAACAATTTCTAAGTGATGAGCGAGTAGAAAATTGTTTTAAGATGTATACTTGACTAAAAATTTATGAAATATTTTTTAATCAAATATTTGATATTATTTCTTTTTATCTGGCAAAAATATCATTTCAGCTTGACAAATTGCATTGGAGTTTGTAACTTGATAGCATCTAAAATATCTTGACAATCAAGCTCATTCAAGCCCGTCTGGCAAGCCTATGTGTACTACCGGCAACATTTGCCACATCCGACGTTTGTGCGTCTAATGTGTACGGTTGTCACATTGGCGCGACAATATTGCAGTCACAAAAACAAAATGAGTTGTTAATTTGAAATATCACGCCACAAAATGAACACAAAAGAAATGTCCAATGTGTACGAAGCATAACTCTCAGTTTTCCTGAACTTAAGTTTTATCTGAAAGTTTAACATTATCGTAAACATTTTATTGGTGTTTTACCAAATCATCAGTAAACTTCAACCATAAATTTGAAAGATTTCAAACCACTTACCTTAATCACAAACTTTCAAAAATTATTTGAGAATTACAAACAGGGATGCCAACTTAGCCCTTTTCGGGCTAGATTTAGCCCGTTTTTAGTTACTCAAAACGCGAGAAAAAAATGTCTAGCCCCAAACAAAATAACGCGCAAATTTAGCACATTTTACTATTATCTTTTGGCCCTTTTAGCCCCTTTTTACTTTTTGGTCAATATGGGTACATTTTTCGTTTTGCGAACTTTTTCTTCTTTTATTCTAGCATATCGACTTGTGAGTTAAGATGCTAACATCGTTTTTACTCATGTTCTTTTGTTAGTTCGCTGTACCAGTAATAATATAAAGAAGAGTCTAGAACAATGTTCTATATTTTTAAAAATTGGATGTGATTTTAAGTTGGTTCAAAAATTTAAACGTGCTTTAAAGTTAGCCCTTTTTTGCCCTTTTTCAAAATATTTTACTGGATATTGCTTTATACTTGTCTTTTTTCAATTTAGCCCCTTTTTGAAAAATTTTTGCGCGTTTTGGGTTCCAAAAGTTGGCATCACTGATTACAAAAGCGTAGTAGCTTTAGAAACTTATACAAAGCACAACAAACAAATTATATTCGATATGAATCTATTTTATTTTTCATATCGAATATAATTCGGACTCAGCTCATCGAAATACATGTAGGTAGGTGGGTTTAGTCATATGTATAGCTAACTTTTTTGTTTTTGTGTGCCGGTGTAGTTTTTGCGTTAATGAGTTTATACAAAATCCTCTGAGTTTTCGTCTGATTTCAATATATAAAAGTGAAATATCGTGTCTAATATACAATTTTTAATTTTTCGCCTGAGCGCAGTTGAAAATAAAGCTAGTTATTGAAATCAAACTTAACTAAATTTTGAGTTTAGTATTATGTGTCTTCATGTTTATATTTTTCATGTTAACTGCTCTAACTCCATCAGTACGAAAAAAGAAGTAGACTGCATGTTGCTGCAGAATACAGTTTGTTAGAAACAGTAGGCTTATGGAAGTCAAGTCATGTGATTTACTTTGGAAACAACTAAATATTTTTAAGAATTTTTTTTTAGTAAGTGGTTTCAAAATAGTTTTATATTTTTGTTTTTGTTCGTATGATCTTTTAAATACTTTAAAATAAAAAGATAGAATCATTTTATATTAATATAATAATACTGAGCATGAATTGACAACTTTTTTTCTTTAACAAGCTGGGCCTCATACTGGTAAAAATAATTCGAGTACCCTGATTTCAGTTTATCGAAGTTAGCGCTTGTATTCGCGATATTCGCGATTTGCAATTTATATGTTAAGGTACTGTAAAGCCATATTTTTGTAATTTTGCGAAAATTTTCGAAATTAAATCGGTTAAACAAACAGAACAAAACACTATATAGTGATTAAAATTTTTTTTTTTTTGAAAAATTTACTTTTTTCGCAAAAATGTTTGTATAATGCAAACTTTACAATTTTCCAGTTTTAGTCATCTAAATTCTCTTAAACATACACAGAAAAAATTATCATAGCTTTTTATTTCAACACGCATGTCTTTGAATTTGTTTTTAAATTTTATTATATTTTTGTATGATTTTTAAATATTCTAATAAAAAATTTTAATAGAAAAAAAATTCGATTTTTTTTCTTATTAAATATCTACGAATTTTAGTTTTTAATTTTACGAATTTTGTGACAGGTCGGTCCCATTTCCGTAAAAAAAATATTTGAATTTATGAATTTAGTAATAGAATACGAATTATAGTGTTTTCTGTGTACATAAAACAAAATAGCACTGTAATGTTTACTCGCAAAAAATCGTGTCTAGCAACAAAATTAAAATAAAAAACATTTTTTTTATATATAATTTTTGCGAAAAAAATCACAGAATCTTTTGATGTTGCCAAATTAGCAAAATTTAAATTTTAAAATTGTCCTAAAAGTATAAAAAAATCGTTTTTATGGTAATTTATTACGAAAAATTTAAGTCGAGATTACGAACATTAACTTCGAAAAACAGCTATTGAATTCAGGGTACTCGAATTAAATTCACCAGTAGGGAGCCGAACTTGTTAAATTTTGCGACTTGCACAGTGCAATTTATTTAAAAAAACTTTAACCTTTCGTAACACTTTATATGTGATAATAATTATCTCCTGACACATAATATATAAGTCCGTGAATAATATATACTAAATTTACATGCTGAAATATTTCATGAAACGTTTTTTATTTGCTTCTTGCAATTGTGGAGATGCAAATGGGGTATGGGGTAAAGCAACTTGACAAGAATCATCTAAACATTCATTTGATACCACTTTTTCAACGCAAATTTCTTCCCTGACCATAAAAAAGTTTCATGCAGCAAATTTCATGAAATATTTCATCGTGTAAAGTTAGAATTTTTTTTAAAAATACGTTTTTTTCCTGAGGGTTTTCTGGGGGGTTTTTCCATTTAACAGGGGATTTTTCGGGGAAATAGTTTTTCAAATTTGGGAAGCGCGATAAAAAGGACCTGACAGCCCTGTTTCGGCATCCGGAAGATAGATAAGCACCTTTTAAATCAGGATCATCACATATAAAGTTATCAGAACTAGACACTAGTTTAAAGTAGCAAGCGAATACACAGAAATGCAAAAATACATATTCTACATATATCCAGTACGGAATTGTTAAAATGTAGGTCTGTTCCAATTGTGATTAAAATAATATGTATACAAAATTTTTTCGATAAAAATAATTAAGGGTAAATATAGTATACATCAATAAAAAGTCCCTGATCCTCAACTCGAATTTTAATACCTAACCACGAAAATAAATCCCAAGTTTGGGGAAAATCCCCTTAATTGGAAACGCTGCTATTGCCAACAAAACCAAATTTCATGCAATTAATTCATGAAATATTTCATCGTGTAAATTCAGTTTTTGTATTGTCGTTGTTGTTTTAAATGACATGGCATCACTTATTTTGATTGACAAATACTTTTTGTTACCTTAATTTATTTACAAAATATTGTCCTCTTTTAAGGCCAAACGTCCTCGTTTTTTGAGGTTGACGTCCTCTTTCTCAAAATTGAAAGGGTACCCTAATTGTAATCGCTATACGATACGCTTTTTAAGAAAATAAAGAAATGTGTAGCTTCTCAAGCAAAATGTGGCAAAAAAAAAACACGCAAAAATTTTTAAATCGGAAAAAATTTATTTTTCTTTGAAATATAAGTCAAAACAATGCAGTGAAAGTTCTTTTTGTCAGTGAAGTTAAAAAGTCGTTCTTTTATAGATAACTTCCTAGTTTGAGGTGTGTATTTTTTAAAATGGAGAACTGATCTACTCAACTAGACCAAGAAGCCTCACTAAGTAGTTCTTCACGAGAACAAAATTGAACAGCGTGTAATTAATTAAGACCACCAATTTTTATATTTTTGTCTCTTACGTTTACATTTCATATGACGATGTACAGCATTATGTATAATGAAAAATGGTCATTAAGTTAGTATAAGTGTCAAAACTTAATATAATCTTAACGACTTTCCACACAATTCGACATTACAAATCACGCTAGAATGTAGTCGTGAGATAAAACTACACAAAAAAAAATGATCACCAAAAAAAATTTTAAGCAAGCGTGTCTGAAACAAAATTTAATTTTCAGTAAATTTTCAGACATTTATTTTATCTGATTCAGTAAATTTGTTTGCTTGAATACAGCAAAAAATTTTCAGCATTTTTTTCAGTAAACGAATTTTTAGTTTTAGTAAAATGTTTTTTCTGAATTTAAGATATTTTTTCTTAGTCTGTTTTCATGTTTATGGTTCGATTAAAGATAGGAACCAAACTTCAGTTGCGTTGCTAGCTGGCAACTGAAAATTCATGGTTGCCAGAAGATCACTAAATAGCAACTGATATTAACAGTTCTCAATTGCCAGTTGCCATCCATAATGTCGTTTTTAGCAGCTGACAACCCAACTGAGGTTCGGTTGCCATCCATAATCGACCCATTAATTTTTGTTGTATCAATATCGGCATTATGTTTCTTGATTTTTCGAAGCAAATGAAAAATAACTCGATAGAAGTAATTACAAATTTGTTCTTTGCATTTGCTAAAAAGAACATAGAAAAAATTAAATTTTCTTAACATCATGAACATTAATTACTTCGACCTAATGAATAGGCATCAAAAAATAGAAAACTTTTGCAATGACAAGCCTATGTAAAAATTATTAGAAATGATTCGGATTTGCACCACTTCCAGATTTCATTGACTTGCCTTGGAAGCTCTTTTTTTACTGGGCAGTAATTGCTATTTTGGCTGTACCATTGGCTCTAATTTCGTTGATTATTACTTTAATAATTTTACTTTTAAAAATTTTACAAAACTTTTAATATGACATTTTGTAAAAAAAAACTTTTTGAGTACTCATTTGTATTTGTGTCACAGTAAATTGTTTTTTATAATAAATTATTTTTGGTTGTTATCCAAAAAAGTTGTCAGTAACAGCAAAAAAAGTACAAATGTATCTGCAGCAAAAGAGTACGTGCAACACCTACAGTCTTTCATACAATATTGTTATGAATTTAAGGAACTCGTTCAACATGCAAACGCCAGACATTTAATATTTTGCTGCCTGTTTGTTTAACCTATTTATAATGTTATATGTACAAATTTTATATTTTTTAAACAAAGAACAAGTTTTTTTAAATTTTCTTTATGAAAAATGACAAGGAAAGAATCAGAAAAAAATTTATATTTAAACTATGGCGTGTTTAGTGATAAATTTAGCTATATTCCATCTTATTCTGTAGCATCGACAAATGTCACACAAAAAATGTGCCGACAAAAAATTTCTACTATTAACAACAAACATAGATAATTTTGGAGTTTCCACTGATACATCCTTAGATATGTATAGTGGAAAATTATTGCACTAATTTTTTGATGTTTAGTGGGGAATTGAAAATTAGCAGCCTCACTAAACATTAGTGATAGTGATGTTAAATAATTTTCCACTCAAATTAAATTATTGGATTTAAAAAAGTGCAATCTTAGAGAAATTTTGCACTAAATTTAAGGTAAAATTTTTAAAAGTTTAGTTAGTGTTGAAATACAAGTAGTTTTTTATATAAGCAATCGTTACAAAATATGTATTTGAAAACTGAAAATTTTGTAAAAACTTTCTGAGTCTGAATTGAACAATTCAATAATAAATACCTAAATGGGCGAAAATAAGGAATTGGCAAATGGTATTCCACAATTTAACGGTTGTGGATATGATAATTGGCAGTTTAGAGTCAAAATTCATTTGGATTCTCTAAACATTTTGGATGTTCTAACCGACGATCCGCCAGCAGAAGCTAATGGAAGAGCAGCCTTTCTAACAAGAGATAAGAAGGCTAAAGACCGTTTAGTAAGCTATATTCATGCTGATTGTTTAAGCTATGTAAGAGATAAGGGAACAGCTAAAGAAATGTGGAATAGCTTGGAGCAAGCTTTTGCTAAGAAGTCGTTGGTAAATCAATTGTTGCTTCGAAGACAACTTGCAACTCTACGTATGAACCCTGGAGATTCCATTAAATTGCATTTGGAACATTTTGATAACACTATTAGACAGCTAAAGATTTCTGGATCTAATGTAGAAGATAATGATCTGATAACCCAAATATTTCTCTCCCTACCTGAAAAATTTGACCCTTTGGTAACAGCATTGCAAAATATAGATGACAACAAATTAACATTTGGATTCGTAAAAGAGCGATTAATCGCTGAAGAAATCAAACTAACTAATCGTATTCATACTGAAGAGGTAGAGAAGATAACATTTTCAAGCAAGAAGCAATTAAAAAAGAAGTTCAATGGTAAGTGTTACAAGTGTAATAAGATCGGTCATCAAGCCAAGGATTGTAGAAGTCGTGAAGTTCGTACTACTGATAAAAAGTTTTGTTTTATGGATGGCCGAAATTCCAATAAACATGTTGAAGGTTCAAAAATAAGATTTATATTGGATTCGGTCGCTAGCGACCATCTTGTTAATGAAGGTTGGTATATTTCTGACCTTTCAAAACTTGAAGTTCCCGTTGAAATAAATATTGCAAAAGACCATTTATCAGTCATTGCTAAATCAAGTGGTAAAATAGAATGCAAAACAGATATTGGTAATAGCATTGCAATGAAGGATGTTCTGTATGCACCGGATTTACGAGAAAATCGGATGTCAGTTCGAAAGTTAACGAAAGCTGGTGCTGAAGTAAAGTTTGTTGATAATCGAGCTTTAATAATAAAAGATACGAAATTGATTGGTGTAGCCTATCTTCGTGGAAGTCTTTATGAAATTGAAATCATTATTGAAAGATGTGAAGCTTTTATGTCTTATAAGGACGATGAAAATTTGTGGCATCGTCGTCTTGGTCATATCGGAAAACAAGGCTTAGATTCTCTTGTTAAGAGCAATATCCTTCCAAACATAAATATAAAATCAGAAAGGATTCGTTTTTGTGATGTTTGCGTTGAAGCCAAACATAGTCGAAGTCCGTTTGATGGCACTAGAAATAAAGCTACAAGAATATTGGAACGAATTCATACCGACGTTTGTGGACCAATAGATCCAGTTGCTGTGGATGGCTCTCGTTATATAGTAACATTTATTGACGACTTTAGTCATTTTACGGTTATTTATCTTCTGCAAAAGAAATCACAAGTCTTCAACGCATTTAAAGAATATGAGGCTATGGCAACGGCGATGTTTAGTTCTAAAATATCAAAAGTTACTACAGATCAAGGTCGTGAATATCTTTCAAAAGAACAACATGAATGGTATAAGCAAAAAGGTATTCAAATCGAAACTACTATTGCGTATAGCCCTCAACAGAACGGAGTTGCTGAGCGTTTTAACCGTACGTTGTTGGAAAGAGTAAGAGCTATGATATTTGAACCCAATGTTCCAAAATATTTGTGGAATGAAGGGGCGAGAACTGCAGCATATATAATAAATCGGTGTCCTACAAGTTCGCTACAAAACTCTCAAACACCTGCTGAAATCTGGTATGGAAAGAAGCCTGATTTGACAAAGTTACGTGTTTTTGGATGTAAATCGTATGCATGGATTCCAAGTCAGTGCAGAAAGAAACTAGATCCTAGAAGTCGTAAGGCAATAATGATTGGTTACACTACAAATGGGTACCGGCTTTGGGATATAGAAAAACGAAAAGTTTTTACTGCTCGTGATATTAAGTTTGACGAGTCAAGTTTGCCGTACAAAGTTAAAACTAAAGAAGGAAATAAATGTATTGTTGTGAGCTATCAGCAAGAGGGGTGTAGTAATGATTATGAAAATTGTGCTGATGCTAATGCTGAATATCAATTGCGTAATAATGAAGCTGTCGAAGTTGAACTATGTAATGAAGATGGCGCTGTGACAGAATCTAGTGGAGGAAAGAGTTGCGATGGAACTGAGCCGATTTCAAGTATTTTAACTGATGATGATGAAGATGATTTAGATATACAAAATATTCGTTCTCCTGAAGCGGCCACAATGCTCCCATCGCAGGAAGAAAACAGAGTTGAATCTGTTAGGCGTAGCGATAGGGAGCGCCGTTTTCCAAGTAAGTTATTTGATTATATTACTGGTTTACAAGCAGATTCCGCTGTTGATATTTTTAAGCTTGCACCTGAAAACTATAATGATATATTTGGAAGACCTGATACTGAAATATGGAAGACTGCTATATCTGATGAATTAAAATCAATGGAAATAAATAATGTGTGGACAGTAATGAAACAGCCTCCAAAATCAAAACTTTTGAGGTAAAAGTGGGTTTTTCGTATAAAAGAGGATGAAGTAGGAAGGCCTTCAAGGTACAAAGCACGTCTAGTGGCAAAAGGGTTTTTGCAAAAGCATGGAGTAGACTACAATGAGACATATGCACCAGTAGCCAAGTTAAGTACAGTGCGCGTTGTTCTTGCTGTTGGACTGTATAGAGGTTACCACTTTCATCAATTAGATGTTAAGACCGCTTTCCTACATGGGAGCTTGGATGAAGATATTTATCTTGCACCACCTGAGGGTGTTGAACTAAGAGAGGGAATGGTTCTTAAGCTGAATAAGTCTCTCTATGGACTTAAACAAGCTCCTCGCAGTTGGAACAGCAAATTTAATGAATTCTTATTGTCGTTTGGGTTTCAGAGATCTAGTAGAGATTATTGTTTATACACTAAATTTGAAAAAGAAATATATCTTATAGTGGTTCTATATGTGGATGATTTAGTAATTGCTGGAAACAACCTGAAGTCTATACAGAAAATGAAAAGGGATTTTTCAACAAAATTTGAATTGAGCGACTGCGGTACTTTGAAATATTTCCTTGGAATAAAAATTGAATACGAAGAAGGAAAAATAATGCTGTCACAAGAATCCAGTATTGAAAAAGTTTTAAATAAATTTGGAATGAGCGATTGTAATCCTGTGAAAACTCCAATGGAAAAAGGACTTCAACTGTCACCTGAAAATCATACAAATGAGAAAGTCAATGAGCCATATCGTGAGTTACTTGGCAGTTTGATGTATACAATGCTTAGTTGTAGACCTGATATTTGTTTTTGCGTGGCTTACATGGGGCGATTTCAGCAAAATCCAAACGAAACGCACTGGCAACATTTGAAAAGAATTGTGCGGTATCTAAAGGGAACAAGGAATATGAAACTCATTTATTTACGAAACAATGAAACTCCAATTGTGGGATTTGCCGATGCTGATTGGGCAAATGATAGAGATGATCGAAAATCGGTCAGTGGTTATTTGTTTAAAGTTTATGGTTGTTGTGTCTCCTGGTCTTCAAAGAAACAGCAAACTGTGGCAACTTCATCAAGCGAAGCAGAGTATATAGCTTTGAGCGCTGCAGTGTCTGAGACTCTATGGCTACGAGGTTTAATGCAAGATTTGCAAGAAATAACAACTGAAAACGTGACAACAATATATGAAGACAATAAAGGTTGTATCGGAATGGCAAACACTTCCGAGATTAAGCGAGCTAAGCATATAGATATTAAACACCACTTCATTCGTGATAACGTTGCTAAGGGATTTGTAAAAATTGAATCTGTTGGCTCTAAAGATCAAGAAGCTGATATATTTACAAAGTCTCTGGATATTAAACGTTTTAATGAGCTCCGGGATAGAATGGGGGTCAACGATTGAGAGAGGGTGTTGAAATACAAGTAGTTTTTTATATAAGCAATCGTTACAAAATATGTATTTGAAAACTGAAAATTTTGTAAAAACTTTCTGAGTCTGAATTGAACAATTCAATAATAAATACCTAAATTTCTTTCTATTAAAAATACCTTAAGTCAACAGTTAGAGTATGTTGAAATGCAGCTTTTACTTGATTGCAGTTTTAAGTTTTTAAAATTATTTAGTGGGTGCAGATTTTTGCATTAAATCTGCGTTTAATGTTAGTGCAAAAATTAGCACTACCACTAAATCTGTTTAATGCTAGTGAAGAAATCACCAATCATCAGTAAGCTGGTGAAAAATAGTGTAAAATGATTTTTTTGTTGTTGTATAGAGCAACAGCAGCCTTGGCAGCCCTAGCTTGAACGTTGGGGTACCGTGAAAGCTTAGAGTTCAGTATAATACCGAGATACTTCACGCCGTCTGATAACGTAAGGGTGACTCCGTTGAGAGTCGATAACGTGAAAGTCGGGGTGTCTTGTATTTTCTCGTAAAGAGAACAAGGTCCGTCTTTTGAGGGTTAGCATTAAGACCATTCAACGCTCCATCTACTTATGATACCTAATGCCGATTGAAGATGTTGAGATAGAGTATCTAGAAATTTACCAGATATTGCTACTGCTACTGATTTAAACCTCATAGGGTCTAGTTCCACCAGTACAGAATTTATGGCGATATTCCATAGGATAGGTGACAGAACACCTCCCTGGGGAGTACCTCCCTCAAATAACTCAAATAACTTCAATAAAAAAAGAGGAAATATGTGAATTATTTCTTTAATCTACAAACACACATGCAACCAAGTTTTGTAGAAGAAAATTAAACGGAGACATTTAGACGTTATAGAACAATCTGTATTTTTTCTGGTCTCACTGTATTGCGAATTTCTTACAGACGACAAGGTTTGGGCCTATTCACATATTACGTAACACTATTTTCGATGGTTTTATACCACCCCCCTTCGTAATGCTTTTTACAATATTTTGAGTATAAAGTATCTAATCGTAACATATCTTTAACCCTCCCCCTCCTAGCGTTACGTAATATGTGAATGGCCCCTTTTGCATATTTATACAAACTATATACATATAAGATTATAAAAACACATTGAAATAATATTACATTATAGACCCAATTTTATTATATAGCTCTTCCATATCTTAAAAATATTTTACGCATGTCTTGCCTAGGATGCTTTCTTAAAAATTCATTCATTAGTTATTTTGTTTTCATACTTTTAGTTTAACCATTTTTGGCCATTTGCGTCGACAAATAGTTACAGAATAAGAAACATTTTCAGCTTCTTTTCAAATATTTTATTACTCAACTTTTACATTTTAAAATTTTGTGTTCATTATTTTCTTCATGTTTTTAATTTAACTAAAAAATAATTCTTCTAAATTAATCTTATTCATGGTAAGTTTAAGACAAATCGTGTGACATGGAATACTGTTTGCCATTGACGTATTTTATTTTTTTTTTATGGCAAACAGTAAATTGTCTGTAATAAATTACAAAATATCCAAGTACAAACTGAAAGGCAAGGAAATGTGTAACGTGTTTAAAATGGAAACTAGTATAAAGTCAAAAGAAAATGTATTAAAAATTTTACGTAAGTAAATAATATTACAAATAAATAATTGATGTATGTTTGATTTTAATAATCTTAACGATTCCATAAATTAATTTTTCTTTTTAAAATCAAAACTGAGTTGGATTTAAGAAACTGAAATTAAATATTAAGTTTCAACGTATTAAATTAACAAAAAGTTTAATAAACTTTAAAAAAAAGTTTTCAGAACCGACTAAAATTGAAGTGTATTTGAAAAAGGCTTTTTAAACAGCACTGCAACTTAAGACACTAGTAGCGGTATGCATTGCAAGTGAAAAATTGATTTTTCCTGAATTTATGTTTTATCGATATTTCTTCGATATTGGTTCGCTATAGATTTGTCAGGGAAACATCGAAATCGAAAGATTTGCTGCCACAAACTGAGCGACGAGTGAGCTCTAGCAGCTCTTTCTATTTCCGTCTTCGATAGCCGTTCTCGAATGTTTTTTCCGAGAAATGTGTAGGCAACATTCGAATGCGATATTATATTCGAAAGTTTTGGTTTGCTGGTATGGTCCAGTTATTTGTAGCAATTTTATTATGTAATTCTTTCTTATCTTTTCGCCAGGAATTAAACTGAACTTGTAAGTGAATACCCTTAATACTACTGCTTGTTCGATTCAATTTTAATACAACCGAAAGTTTTGTATTTCTGTGGGAATCTTTTTGAATTTAAAACAATTTTTGTTTGCAATCTTTTACCAAATGTTACGTTTGTTTTTATTGTTTTTTTACTTTTCTTTCAATTTGCAAAGTAAATTGATAAGCAAATTCATTTTAGTTTTACGGTTCAACTATGATTTAGCAATTAAAAGTATTAATTTATTTATTAAAACTAAAGATAACACCAATAAATAAAACCACATATACATATATAATTTCCTTATTGTAAATATTTACTTTAATTTTTATTATTATTTTTTATATAAAAAGCTATTAAACCACAATTATAAATATTTTCGCTACCACATCTCT